>OY776112.1:240513279-241713279 GCA_963675035.1 Allygus modestus | reverse complement strand
TGACACTGGGAACAACTGATCACCATGGGGTTGAAGGAGGACCGCTCCGATTGAAGAGCCGGAAGCGTCAGTGTGCACTATGAATTGTTTATTAAAATCGGGCATACGGAGGATGGTAGAGGAAACTAAAGCTTTCTTTAAGGTTTGAAATGCTGCTACTTGGTCGGGGCCGAAAACAAAAGGAACTCCTTTCTTCTTTAAATGATTTAAAGGAATGGTAATAGTGGCATAATCCTTAATGAAGCGGGCATAAAAGGCTGTCATGCCCAAGAAACGTGATAACTGCTTGATGTTCTTGGGAGTGGGAAACTCATCTATGGGTCGAGTCCTCTCGGGATGGATTGAAATGGTGTGGTTAGAAAACACATGACCAAGAAACTGAATCTTATTAGACGCTACAGTGATCTTTTCCGGATTGACGGTGAGTCCGGCGTCACGGAGGCGTTGAATCACTAACCTGACCTTTTCCAGGTGGTCTTCAAAGGTTGAATCACTGTAGACGCACAAGTCATCGAAAAAGTTGTAAACATACTGGAACTTTATATCGCCAAAAATCTTATCTATTAAGGAGGTGAGAACCATACTGCCAGACGCAAGTCCAAAAGGGAGAAAATTGAACTCATATTGAGCCCAAGGAACAACAAATGACGTAAATTGCTTTGACTCCTCATCAAGGGGGATCTAGTTGTATGCCGAGTTCAAGTCAAGGAGCGTGAACCACCGAGCTTGGCCTAAGTGTTGAAAAGCGCTTTCGATCGTGGGCATGGGTGTAGCGTCGAGTTCTAAAATGGAATTAAGATTTCTGTAGTCGACTACCATGCGTGTTTTCCCACCCTTTTTGGGAACTAAAAAGGCAGCTGAGGCATACTGGGATGTGGAGGGTCTAATCACTCCCTTCTGAAGCAGATCGTCGATGTGTTGTCTCATAAGTTGGAGTTTGGGAGGGGCGTACTGATATGGTTTATTGCGGACAATTTTACTTTCTTTGATCCTGATGTGGTATTTTAAAAGATTTGTGCGGCCCAACTTGCTAGTTATCGTTTCGGGGAACTGAGAAAGCAACTGAGTGACTGACTGACGCTGTTGGGGATTTAAGTTCTCCCCCATACTGACTGGATGGTCCGGTTGCTCAACAATCGTGGAGCAAATGAGTGGAAAAGTTGTGGGTGAACCAGGTGATCCATAGGGAAAGCTAAGAGTGTGTGTGAACATGTTAATTACTGCCTTGGTCTTTGTCAAAAAGTCAGAACCTATTAAAAGCGGGACTGGTAAATTATCAGTAACAAAAAATGGGAAAGTCCAGGAAAGATGATTTATTTTAAAGTGGACCCTGACTGAGAAATTGAAATTGATGGGTTCGCCAGCGGCAGAGATGGCTGATAAAGATGTCGGATGTCTGCTGACCACTGCTTTGGTATGACGCTTTAAGAGCTTGTAAGTATCGGAGGACAATAAACAGAATGAAGATCCGGTATCTATCAGTGCATCTTTAAATAATCCCTTGAAATCCAGTGTGACGTGGCACAGATCATTGGTTGGAATGCTTGGGGAACCTTTGGGTTTATTAGGCAAGTTTTGCTTACCGGGCACCTGCTGCACAGATTGTACCAGGGGAGGGGCCGAGGCGCCTAACGGTACCCCCCTCTGGCGTTTCCCTGACCCTGACCTTGTGTACCGAAGCCTCGGTTTGAATTGAATTGTTGTTGTGGCTGGTATGTCCTAGGTGGTCGCTGTTGATTTTGGTGAAATGGAAATTGTGGGATGCGGGGTGTGGATAGTTGATTAGAGAAATTCGAAAAGTTGCGGTTGTCATATCCTGAAAATCTTTGATTTCCCTGTCGATAATTCGGATTGTTACCGGGGGTCAAGCCCGAATGCTGGTTTTGACGGTAGCCGACACTGAGCTGCGTGGTCTCTGGTCGCGAGACGGCCTGCCCCTGTTCCAGCGCGCGGACCACCTGAACCCTGGGAGCCAAGGCCAGGAGGTCTGATAAACTACACGCGGCCGGAGAGGCGGCAAGAGCCGCCCGCGTTGGTGCATTCAGACCATTCAGTACGGTGTCCAGCACATCGCGCTCTGAGAAGTTTGAAATCAAAAGGGATGCCGCGGCGGAAATGCTATCCACAAATTCGGGAAGGGACTCTAAATGTTGCTGGGCCCTGTAAACCATCGTGGTGACCATAGCGTGCCTGACCTGTGCTGGGAGAAAAAAATCCCTTACACCTACAACTACCTGTTCTAAACTGACACGATCGGCGATTCCCTTTAGCCAAAAGGCCCTTAGCTGTTCCGCCGTGCGGGGAAGAACCGCCAACAAAATATCCTCGTCAGCAAACAAACCCAATTTGGCAATTTTGGCAGCCGAAATCAAGAACTCCACCAACCTACGTGGCTCGGCACCAGTAGTCAGTGGCAACGCCCTAACAAGGTCGTCTAGGACCTTCATCTTACTTTGAATTGCGCGGGGAGGGGAACGACTGCTGGCCATGGCAGAAGCCACTTGCTGCCCTACGGCAATCGCGGTATCCTGGACCAACTGGGCCCAATCCACCATAGGTGAACGTCCACTGTCGGTATTCTGGATCACGGTGTCGTGAGGGGCACTAGGGTTTGCGTCGCCGAACTGTTGATTTCCCGCAAGGGGCGTCATTACCGGCGTCGACTGAGAGGACGTTGTGACCGTGGCCGCGCCAGTGACTGTTAGGACAGTGGGTGCAGTAGTGGTGCTTCCGTCCTGAATTGTCTTTTCATCGGTTTCGGTTAGCGAGACGGTGACTGGGCAGGTCAGATCCGGCCTGGAATTGGGGGGCAAGGGCTCGGATCCGCCATTCAACTGAAGAGTTTTCAGAAACTCACTCAAGAGGGACCTATTAACTGACAGGGTCGTTGAAGGTGCAATCCCTAAAATGAGACATTGATCAGTCGCGTCCTGAGCATTGAGAGTAAAAACCCAGGAAGTGCCTGCTGGCAACTCCTCGGGCGAATATACCCTTGAGGGCATTTTGTCTAAAAACCAGGAAAACTACAAAGTGAGAAAAAAAAATTTTAACACAAAACACCTACTGCCTATGGGTATCCCTTATCAAGAGTCGTTGCTCAAAAATTCAAATTGCGCAAAAAGGGTAACCCAGGCAACGCGCCCAACACAAGAAAAGAGGTATTAATTAATTAATTTTTTTTTTTTTTTATTTTAATCCAGAATCCCAAAAAAAATCCCATTAATTTCCAGAAAGGAAAAACAAATTCCTAAATGATTGGGGGTTGAGCAATTGCAAAACAATTGGCCGTAACAGACTTTCCCTGGAGCATAAAATTGCTGTTCGATGAAAACCATTTACAAAAAGGAATCTATGTCGGCATTGGTGATAAAGAGTTTTCTATTACAGGAATCAACTCTATAAATGCATCGTTGTTGAAATGTATTACATCACGACGCATTGATTCCCCATAATAGGCATGAAAAAATCGGATGCGATTTAATTCGTCGGGGAGGTCTATCACTTTGACGAAGTGTGTACGTAATGTGAGCAAAAACCTATTTGTTTGATGTAAAATGGTAACTGCTGGGGTGTATTTTTCTATCCGAGGATAACACGGCAATGTTGTAAAAACAATGACCATCCTTGGATATAAACGCCGTATCAGTCTCAAAAAGGACAAAAAAGATTTCTTGAAAACTGTAATATCTACGTTTGCTAAAAAATCTTTTGTACCTAAGAAACATAACAAGGGCATATGCGGCTGTATGGCTGAAACATTTAACTTAACAAAAGTCTTAAGGTGAGATACTCTTGCTCCAGAGATGCTCCGAATTAAAATTGGCCGTAAACTCCCAGTTAGGCCGGGATTTGCTCGAGAAAAATTGCAAAAACGGGCGGCATATGAGTCGCCAAGGACCTGAACACTAATCAAATTACTTGCTTGGGTCATAAATAAATTAACAGTGAAGGGAAAACCCAAGCTTCGCCGACCGACACTGGAAGGTGTCTATTTGTGAAATGAAAGGAAAAGGTCGGCCCCTAATGTCCCGTATTTAACTACAAAAGAAAACAAATGGGCATGAGCTATCCTAAATTTTCCCCAAATGTAAAATTCGGTTCCCTGAACAAGTAACTGCACATAAGCAAAAATAAAATTGATAAAAGTGCCGGTTTAACTTCAGTTAAACTAATTGAAAAAGATTTTACTAGCAAAAAAAAAAAGGTGGGTGCAGCGCTAATCCATTGGCCGCCCAACCAGACGTTAGCTGTAGGTAAGCTAAGTTCAGCACAAGAATTGGTGGCGAGTGACGTAGTTGTGACGTAGCGTGACCGGCCGGAGTATCGACCAATTTATAAACACAAGCCCCGACCGAATTACTAGAGGCACATTGTTGCTCAAAACGCATAATTATAAATACATTTGGCACAAGGAAAAAGAAAAAATATATTCTACAGTACGTTACATTAATGCCTTGATGTAAAATGCCAGCTGTACCAAGCCAGAATTCTGACTTAGCCTAAAAGTGAACTGAGTTAAAAACCAATTGAAATGCAAAATATAAACTAAATTGACTATGGTTACCTATGTTAGACATGTCCTGAGAACCCATTCTACAATCATATACCATAAAAATCTAGCCTAAAGGGTTTTACTGATCCAAAATTTGCAAAAAACTTCCTACTGCAAAAACTGCTAGGCCCTAAAAACTTTACTATTGGCAGATTCTGGCCCTGTATTTCTGGCCCACTGAATGCTTACACTAAAAGAATATTATTGTTACTAGGGATGACCAATAGTGTGAGAACATATATTCACATAATTTTAGAGACAAAATCACATAGTACAAAGAGTAAATTAAACATTGGACAGACAAACAGCACAGATTGTAGCCACAGACTAACAGTTGTAAAAGATGAGGCTGCAGCATGAAAAATATATTTTATTGAACAATTAAATAACATAAAAAACAGTCACTGAATTTAACACATAGCAAGGTGTTGGCTTTAACTATAGAAACTGGTCTTTATTTGTATAACAAAACAAAACACCTAGGTTTTGGCCAAATGCCATTCTAATTGTAATAAAAATTGGGTTATGGCCGTTAAACCACCATACCTGAGACCTGTACCCAATACATCTTTTTTATAGACCAGATATGCCTCTTGCTAGGCTTACAAATTAAAATCCTAAACACTGAATCACATCACTGAAACACTTGTACTGCTGCCAAGGCCTGATGAGTTGTGGATTCTCACTGAAATACAAAACAGAACAACAAATACAAAATCCTACCTAAGACACACTATTTTCCCTTGGTCACCCTAGTTAGATAAATTTGGAAAAGGTTTAACCTCAAAAATTGAGGGCTAGGCCCCCTACCTTCCTGGTGTCAGTCTAGCATTCTAAAAAAGTCTGATATGGGACATAAACTCCCCAGAAGATTCATCGACTAAATCCTAAGTTTTCTAACCTACAAAAAACAAAGCTGCCTAAAGCTCTCTGGCCCTAGGCTTAAGCCTGCTACCATATGTAGCTTAGATTTTACTGGGGGGCCAGAGGAACGTGGGATCTTTTACGCTGCAAGTCGGGCCTAAATGGAAGTACGACTATCTCCCAAACCTGTGTCGAAATACCGGTACCAAACTATATAATTGTACTGGAAAACGTGCTTGGGGGACCAGAGGCTCGGAGATCTTTTACCCGAGACCAGAAAGCCTACTTAGCCAGCTTTGTTTTAATCTAAATAACTGTAATGAACTAACTAAGATCCTTCCAAAAACTGATATATACTAAATCGGCATCTGAGGTTATTGCAATATTGATCTAGGCATGGTAACTAATCCTTAAGGTAAATGAATGTATAGAAATACTGCAAGCTAATCAAAAACTATGGATAAACTTCTGGGGAGTCTGGTTAATTTGGTCTAAACGTGCTGAAAATTCAACCTGTTGCAAAGTGTTCGGGCCAGGCCCGAACACTACTATTTGTTCCTACATTCCTGTATCGGGGCGAACCTTATGGGTTTCCCCTTAATAAGCTGTTTAGCCAGCCATTCTGTCTCTAAATTACCCTATACTTAAATGAAAACTTATCGGTTGTGCGAATTGGTTGCAGAGATGAGGTTCAACACGTCCGTCCTTTCTGACGCCGGCAGTAGGAAGGGGGAGAGGACGCCGCTAAGCCAGATTTCCTTGACAAGACGGAAAAAAGTTGTTCGCTCTGTCAACGGCGCGACAGGCGAAGTGCTCCAGGCAGTGGCTGCGCGACGGAGTTGGCGCGCACTATATAAAATAGGGTGACGCTAAGCGTCACAATTGAGTCCCTTAATTATGAACATAAATTAATAAAACTTGGTATGTAGCTTCACTTGGTTAAATTATATTGATAATTGCATAAAAACCCATTTTTCCTTGTTGCAGCAAACCTGCTTACTCAGCCCCCATGTTATTTTTATGGAGAATCACTAAAATGTTACATAGCGCTTATTTATGATTGAATATTGATGAAACATGGTATGTGGCTTCGCCTAGTTACATTCTATTTATATTTGCATAAAAACCAATTGTTTGTTTTCTTATTTCAGCAAACCTACGTACTCATTACCAATGTTATTCTTATGGAGAATGATTAAAATCGCTTATATGTGAATATATTTTTATGAAACTTAGTGTGCGGCTTTATGTGGTATTAAGATATATATTATGCATTGGAAATTCACTGAGTATGCAGGTTTGCTGCGACGGGGGTATTATTTGTTATTGTGTTCTGTGCAGAGTTTCCATTGATTGTTTAATATTTGAAGGACTGACGTAAACGTTTGAACGGCAATTATAGATTAACTGCCTATGCAGATTTCCCCTATGTAAGAATTGTGCCTTTAAAAAATATTATGGTTTTATTAAATGTGTTGTGCTAACTTAATCTGTGTCCAGTTAATTCTCGTTCCTTAGTGTAACCTCCACTGCTAAGCGAGTCATTTGAAAGTTATTAGTTGAAAGTCAAGTGATACA
The DNA here is from genome assembly GCA_963675035.1 of Allygus modestus. Lineage (NCBI taxonomy): Eukaryota > Metazoa > Arthropoda > Insecta > Hemiptera > Cicadellidae > Allygus > Allygus modestus. Next base: position 241,706,285 of record OY776112.1, on the reverse strand, counting down.
ATATAACCAAAAGAAGTTTACAATATATATATATATATATATATATATATATATATATATATGTGTGTGTGTGTGTGTGTGTCCGTTACCGCGATAACTTTTGAAAGAAGCGCCCGATTTTTATGAAATTTGGCACACATGTGGAGAGTAACATTTATGACTTTAAGTTCGAAAACCAGATCGATCGGTTTATGGGAAGGGGGTTTTATGGGGGTTTAAAATTGTCCAAAAATCGGTTTTTTGTAAATTTGACCCCAAAATGTTAAAAACACTCAATTTTGGTTATAGCCATTTTATAGAGCTTAAAAAAAAATAATTTAGTATTTTGAATCATTAACCTAGGTTAAGTGGTTGCAGAGAAAATAAAAAAAAACGTGTCCCATGTTAATCTTATAGGAAAAAGGTTTTTAGATTATTCTCAGATAGTTTGACTAAAAACTTCACATTTCTGTTTATTAATGTGTTTAGCTCAACAAAACAAACATTTTGGTGTTTTAATCGTTGTTCTACGTCCAACCGTTGCAGAGATATTCAAAGTGCTAAACACAGTACGTTGTCCAATGTTATCCTTATGGAGAATAAATAAAATTCTATATCTCGATTATTTATGAATGTATGTTGATGAAACTTGTTATGTGGCTTAAACTAGTTGTGGTATATTGATATTAGCACAAAAAACAAGTTTTCTGTTGATAGTCCCCGTAGCAGCAAACCTGCATACTCGGCCCCCATGTTATTCATATGGAGAATAAGTAAAGTTGTATATCTCCCTTAATTATGAACCTACATTAAGATAAATTGGTATGTAGCTTCACCCGGTTCAGTTGTATTGATAATTGCAAAAAAAACACATTACTTATCTTCATCGTTGCAGCAAACCTGCGTCCTCAACCCCTAATGTTATTCTTATGGAGAATAAATAAAATGCTATATATCACTTATTTATGGATGTATTTTTGTGAAACTTGGTAAATAGCTCTATGTAGTAGTGAGTCACAGATATATGCATTGGAAATTCGCTGAGTGTGTAGGTTTGCTGCGACGGGGATATTTTTTAATTATACACTGAAAGAAATATTATTGTAATCCAAACAATATTGCATAGCACACGCAATTCTGGTAGTTTTTACAAGATTTATCTTAATTTACACAATAGTTATGGTAATGTCCTACCATCACATCTATCAAAACTACAATAATATTCTTGCTAAATTATTTGCAATGACGCTGATAATTGCATCAACATATTATTGTTGCTGATACATTATAACGATAGTAGTATAGTAAGTAGAAATGCTTAGCGAGAATATTCTGATATATTATACCAGATTCTGTTTTTGATTACACGACAATGTCTCAAAGTGTAAATGAGTCGTCACCGGCCTGACCTGAAGCGTGAATGCACCGCAACAAGCAATGTTATAGTTTATCGTGTGATCAGTATCGGAATGTGTTATACTGCAATATGTATGTGCTAAGTGTCTCTCTGTCTCAGTAATGTTTTAATAACATGAAGAATCAACTTGAGGATTAACTGAAGATGTGGCTGTAGCCACAAAACATGCAATGGCATAACCTCAAAATCATAACCTTTTTATTTATTTGAAAATAAAAATCTAGCAGTTTCAACATGAGTTTAGAAATTTATTCAAGGCAAAAGTAACAAAGTGACACTGAGATTAAGTTACTAAGCCTTAAATAATCAAAATAAATATTATCAAAAAATGATTAAAGCCAAGCGAACGGTGGTCTATAGACCCCACACGCTTCTGCAGCTTTCATATAAGCAATTCCATATGACTGATTTTGGTTAGTTTTGAGGTTATGTTCGTTAAACTGTAGAATTTAACGTAATCACTCCACTGTAGTAACCACAAAAACAACTTATTGTAGAAATAAAGAAAGGTATTGCCATAGCTACTATACATTCTGAGAGGAAGAGTCAACCAAATTTATAACTGCAGCAATAACTTATTGTAAAAGTAAAAATAAGAGTTATTGTAATAAATACCATAAACTCTAGTAACGCTTATCATAATGATTAGTTTTATTAACAATAAATTATTGCTCTGGCAGCAAGATGTATTGCTTGGGCTCCAATTTCATTATTGTAATATTTGCAATACTTTCTGTTGCACGCTACAATAAAATATTGACAATAACCGGATTGTAGCTGCTACCAAACACATTGCTGGGACCATATTTACAATAATTTATTGCTCCACATACCATATTCTGGTTCGTATAACAATAATCTTTTTTCAGTGTATTCACTCCTTTGAATTTAAGGGAATACTATTTAAATGAATTATTTTCAATAGCGGCTTAAGTTTCCAGGGAAGAAACAAAATAACAACAGGATTCTGTTTATTAATTTGAAAGTCTATGGCATCAGGATACAATTTTTCAAAGCTCCATAACAGCATTTCTGGAGTGAAATAGCTGATACAACTTTATAGTTTTGCTGTGATAAAATAATATAAACAAATTCTTTCAATTTTACATAACATTAGATTAGCCTTATTAGTTTATGAAAATACATCATGAAAGCGTTCGATAGTACCAAAAGTATAATAAAAAAGACCATTTTAATTTAGGATTTTATTTTGCGAAAGGTTGCTTTTTGGTGTTCGAATTGATAGTGGCAGTCCCTCGAGTGAGGGCACCGACCAAATATCAATTACGATAGCCATGTCTGACACCCACAGTCTGCACCACAAGCGAGGGGGCAAGTGGCTGTACCTGTAATTGAACTTTGTCCAATAACACACTATTCTCCAAGCCTCTAAATGTAGCTCAAATGGTCACATTTTAACTGCTTCGTCGGTATGTAAAATGTTTAAGTAATCTGATATGACAGCGCCTCTTAAATGATTATTACGCTTGTTTCTGAATGCTTATCAAGTGTTTTTTACACAAAATCAATGTGTTTTTAATATAAATGCAATTTTAACATATCATTTATTTATTTATTTTCGTAGTTTTTTCGCAATACTTGAATTAGGAGAGTGATTAAATAGAGGTTGTATACAAACTCCCTGAACACACTTTGTGTATTTGTTCCTTAGGTCAAGACAATCATAAAACACCATATAAACATGGGTCTAAAATGCCTAGTTTTCCGTCAGTCGGCCTGTTTGGGATTGTTAAAAGTTCCCTAATAACTCAGCTTCTATTTAAGATAGAAAAATTAAATTCGGCTCCAATGTACATCAAAAGACTCACAAGCGCTTACAATTTGATTAATTTAAATACATCAGTTTTAAGATGGCGTCCATTTAAAGTTTTTGATGTAAAATTTCATAGAAACCGTTAGTTTTATCCAAACATTTTTTCAGTAATAAAATATAGAACTGTAACACGAAAAAACTACACCTTGTTTGCTGCAATCGTATAAGAAGTTTAGTAAAATAAATATCACATTTATTCATAGTATTTTCAATTTATACAACGTTATTTTCCACTTTGCCGTATGAAGTCGACAAATAGTTAGGTAAATAGCTAATAACTCATTTATTTCTTATCAGATTGCAGAAAACAAGGTTTCGTTTTGTTTGTCTTACAATTATACTTTTTTTAGTACCTGTAACATCATGTGATAAAAATAACGGTTTTCATGAAATTTGACATCAAAAACTTTAAATAGACGACATCTTTAAACTGACGCAATTACATTAATCAAAGTTTATACACTTATTGTAAGTTTTCGACATATTCGAGCCAAATTTAAACTTTCTATCTTAAATAGAATTTGAGTTATATAAAAACCTATGTAAATCCCAAACAGACCAACAGACAGAAAATTAGGCATTTTAGACCCATACGGTGTTTTATGATTGTCTCGACCTGAGGATTGTGTCCAGGGAGTATATACACCCTGTATATAAAATCCTTAATGCATTACTTTAGAAATAAATGGTATCAGAAAAATAACCCATATTTTCTTCTCTCAAAGAAACGGCTGAGAGTTTTAGCGAGTTTCCCCTATAGGGAAGAAGCTATTACCGTAGGTCTCATGGTAAGACTTAAGCCCGAGACCATGATAACTTTTCGTTTTGAGGCCCCCGGATGCCAAAAACATCTATTGTTCAAATTCATATATATGTATATATATATATATATATATAAAACCTATACATGCACCTATATATATATATAACCTATATATATATATATATATATATGTATGTATCTGTAGGCACGATAACTTTTGTAAATAAACGGTATCAGGAAACTGACACATACTTTCTCCCTTTTAGCCAAACTTTAATGACAAAAATATTTGTTATTTACTAAATATAGAATATGAAGTATAGATAAATGTACAGAAAATTGTCTAAAATAGTTGTTTTCAGAAATATCCACCCAAATCCCTCTTTGGGAGGCACTATAGAGTCCGTTGCTACACACAGTGGTTTTGAGAGGGGAAATGCCCCCTTGCCCCCCCAGGGTTAAATAGCAACACATTTCGAACATCATCTGTTGGTCAATGCTAACTTGACCTGCATATCAAATTTTAATGAAATTGATCAGTAAATAAGAGAGAAATAGTTATATTTGTATTCCCCATAAGAATAACATTGGACAACGTACTGTGTTTACCGCTAAATGAAAATTTCAATTTTCTCCGTAACTATCAATCGTAGAATAGTAATTTAAAATACTTATTTATTTAGTTTGTTAAGCTCTTTTTAATGGTGAATAGTAATCTTTTTTAACATTTATGATTTTTTATAAAAAATCCAAAAAATTGAATTTTGTATGTTTTAAGTCCTGTAACTTCTGAACCCGAACTTTTCAAGAAATGTGGGTGGTGTCATTTTGTTGCAAACCTAAAGTTCTACAAACCACGAAAGTTTAATCAAAATCGTTAGAGCCGTTTTTGAGAAATTTGGATTTTTCATGTTTTTGGGGGATAATTACCCTTAAAAATCAAAAATCCAAAAAATGAAAAAAAATGCCTGGAGATATCGTAGATTAGTACCTACATACCAAATTTCATAAAAATCGGCCCATAGGTTAGGGCTCTAGCTCTGTAAACATCCACACAGACACACACACACACACACACACACACACACACAGACAGACATCACGTAAAAACCACTTTTTTGGGTTGAGGGAGCACCAAAACGAATATTTCCACTAACAACTCAAATTCGAAAATTTTTACGAAAACAATACTTTCTCCATATACTATGTATAGGGGGAGAAAGTAAAATGATCCAATCTTGATGAAATTTGGTAAAAACGTGTAAGGTAGGATCTATTTTCATGAGTTCGAGAACCAGACAGGTCACTCTATTCTAAAGGGAGTTTTGGGAGGGGGGATTTGTACCCCAAAAATTGTTTTTTTGAACTTTTTACTTGTAATTCTTTTTAAACCCATACTTTTGTTTAGACCATTAAATTTAGCTTAAAAAAACAAACAATTGGGTAATTTAATCATCGCTCTACGTCAATTTGTTACCTAGATATTAAAAGTGCTAAACAAAGTACGTTGTCAATGTTAATCTAATGGAGTATAAGTACAATTTTATATCTCGCTTATTAACAAAGACATATTAATGAAACTTGGTATGTGGCTTCATCTGGTTGTGGTATATTCTTATTTGCACAAAAAACAATTTTTACCGATACTTCCTGTAACAGCAAACCTGCGTACTCAGCCCCCATGTTATTCTTATGGAGAATAAGTCAAATCTTATGTCTCCCTTAATTATGACATAAATTAATAAAATTTGGTATTTTGTTTCACCTCTTGTTGAGTTATACTGATACTTGCAAAAAAAACATTTGTTCTGCTCCTTGTTACAGCAAACCTGCGTTCTCATTCCCCATGTTATTCTTATGGAGAATAATTACAATATGGTATACATCGCTTATTTATGAATGTAGATTGATGAAACTTGGTGTGTGGATTCACCTAGTTGAGTTATATTGATATTTGAATGAAAACCCATATTTTGCGTTCCTTTTGCAGCGAACCTGCTTACTCAGCCCCCATGTTATTCTTATGGAGAATGATTCAAATGTTATATATCGCTTATTCATGAATGAACATGGATAAAACTTGGTATGTGGCTTCACCTAGTTTAATTGTATTGATATTTGCATCAAAATTGTGTCAGCAAACCTACATACTCATCCCCAATGTTATTCTTATGTAGAATAATTAAAATATCGCTGATTTGTTAATATATTTTTATGAAACTTGGTAAGCGGCTTTATGTAGTATCAAAAATGTCCATAGGTAATTCGTTGAGTACGCAGGTTTGCTGCGACGCAGGTATTTTAGAAATACAGTTACTTTAGAATACTTTGGTTTTAAGACAACTTTACACTTTGTTCCGTCCTGTTTGATTATTAATCATGGGTTTTCGAACAGGGTTATCCCTTCCATCCCCCGGAGTTCAGATTGCGACATATATATACATTTATCAACTTATCACTGCTATCATAACGTTAGTTCTTTAAAAAATAGTAAATAAATAAAGGAGTTATGTGAAATGATTGTTTATATATAACAATAGCATTAGACAAAGTTCTGCGTTCATTGAAATATCAAAATAACATTTACCTCCAGACATTTTGTATATAATTACTGTAGCCTGACAATTCACTATATCACTATTACTAGGTGATACAGATTTAAATACATTGATGATTTTGGAATAAGAAATAATGTTGGAAGATTTAAAGCTCTAGAATTTCTGATACCGATTTTTTACAGAAATGCGGGTTGTGTATTTTTGTCAAATTCTACTATATACCAAATTGTGACTAAAATCGTTCAAGCCAACTTCAAGAAATTTAGGATTTTCAGAGTATTTAGTAAAAAATAAAGTCTGATTATGAGGGAAAAACTGTACATGCACACCGAATTTCCTCAAAAGAGGGCCTCTACGCCCAACTTAACTTACAACAGACAGGATAAATACTATACAAACAGATATCACCTCGGAAAATCACATTTAGGGTCAAGAGAATCAAAAATCACCAATAAATTACATTTTAAAATGCTGACATAAATAACTGTTCCTTTCTTAAATATTATGTATAGTGAGAGGAATATTATGTATGTGTGTTAAAAATGCACATCCAGAGATTAAGTATCTTAACTTTGTCAACTCTGATCAGCCTGTTTAAATTTATTCATTTTGGATCATACTAAAAAAAGCGAATTCACTTGGTTCTTATACAGATTTAATCTTCATTAATTTGGAATAAAACGTTTCTATGATTGTTCGAAATGAAACATGCACGAAAGATTCCTATTCAAAGACAATGAAAGTAATAATTTTTAGTTTATTGTATCTGTAAAAGACGATATTCAAGGGAGGTTAGACACAATTAAACATATTAAACAAATAATTTATTATAAGTACTCAAAGAACACTACCACATTTATGATTCTTTGTAGTTGGTTAATTTATTTTATTATCTTGGGCGGTTCCAAGAATTGTACCAAAAAGGGTTCCTTTATTATTTACTTGAGAAACTTGCTGTTTGAAGTTACCTCGCTGGGTTCTTGAGGACTTTGCGCTTCTGCACAACTGAATATTTATTTTTATATTTCACTTCCTTAAAAATAAATGGCCCTTTCTAATAATAAGCAAAGTATTTGAACTTTGAGTGGCGCAGTGGAATTGGCAAGATGTGGAGGCAAAAGTGTGGGCCCAAAATTCAAACTTTGGGGGGAATCAGCTGTTTGACGATTACATGATTGTGACGATGATTGACCTGGAAATAGTTTCAAATAATTGAACTATCTTCATATTTTAGAATTTGGAAAAAAATTATACTAATCGAGTTAACCGCTTACAAATTCGCTATATGCATGTGCTAGTAAAAATATTAACAATGATAACAAAAAAAACCAGGAGTCGCTACAACTGGTTATGGCGGTAACAATCGTTGAACACAAACTATCAAATTAGGTTACACTTGTCATTCAGAGTATGATTAAATTATAACTCATTGTAATTAAACAGGAATAGGAAATACAAAAGTAATCATATTTAATCAGATCAATTCATTTAGTTGTTTGGGGATTGCGGGAATCATAAAAATGCTGATTTAACTTGGCATTTAAAATTAAATATTTAAATTGACATAATTCACGTATGAGTATTAGTAATTTTCTGTTTAAATTTCAACAATCTTTTTTATTATAACTAATGATAGATGCCTTTTTAAATAGTAAACAAACCACGTAGAAAGTAGTTTTAGGTGTTTTAAAGTTCTGTAAAGTAACAGCTTCTGTCAAAAATATACTTTCAATATTAATCTGCAAAGCCAAAATTTGAACCTTTTGACAAATCCATGGATAGAGTACTCTACCATCAGACTTTTAACTAACCATTTCAACTAACTCTTCAGAATGAGTGAATGATAAATTCGTTCAGGATTGCTTGGTATGAATTAGAAGCCCCAATTAACGTTTTTCCAATTTAGAAATTTGTCAATTCCTTGGTGTACACCAGTTTTATCTCAACCCTGAAAAGACTCAACCCTTTTATGCCTTTTCATTCCCCGAAAATTCATAAATTAATTAATTGTTTCCCGAAAGCAAGTAATACCTTATTGAACGATCCAGAGCTGTTTTAAATTCTATGTGCGAGATAGGATAGTGTTACATACTGGGTTGTGCAGTTGGGCATAAAGCTGAACTTACATTAAGAAGTTGCCTAATGGCATCTTAGTTTTGTGGAACGTTTTAAAATTCCTCCACATTGAGCTTCTTAAATCTTTTCAGTTCCACAGAATCAAATTGAAGCAAATCACCTGGGCTGAGATGTATGATTTGTTTAGGCTACCTCCACGTTCCCAGTTGATATTAAATGTTGTTTGATTGGGACTCTTATCAACCTTTAGAATTTACATTCATGACTATCCCTTTGTTTACTAAACCTTTTTTTAGTATTACCATATGACTTTCTTTTCCCTAACTGACAAAAACTACAGCTGGCAATTTTATAAATTATATCCTCCCATAAGATTTGCATTGGTACATACAGGACCTAATGGGGGTGGGTGGAGCCCTAAGATTGGGTGTGGACATTATCAGGTTAGTGCAGGTTAGTGTTTGTGCTGGTATGTTAGTGTGATATGTAAGCTATGTTCATGCAAGAGGTTAGCTTACTCGGGCAGGAGTTAATTCGTAATGGAACTAAAACCATTCATACATCACAACTTTCACTTTTATAATGTTAGTAGGATATATTATCTAAATTCAGCCTAAGAGAAAACACACAAATAGCTGACTTTATATGCAACGATTTGTTAAAAAAATAAAGCATGACTATGACACTATTAAACGACACCGACAAAAGCTGGGTACGGTATATTAAGGGGAGTATGATTGACTATGCTACTGATTAAAACCGACCGGTTCTTTAAATAATTAATAACCTAATGACACTTGATACAACTTTGAACCTTTACGATTTTTTAACGAATTTCCCCTATAGGGAAGAAGCTGTTAACGTAGGTCTCATGGTAAGACTTAAGCCCGAGACCTTGATAAATTTTTGTTTTGAGGTCCCCAGATGCCAAAAGCATTATATATGCAAAATGTATATATATATAATTGTATCCGTGAATGCGATAACTTGAGTAAAAAAGTCCGATTTCGATAAAATTTGGCTCAAATGTGTAAAGTGACATTCATGACTATAAGCGCGAGAACCAGAAAAATCAGACCACGGGAAGAGAAGTTTATGGGGTTTCAAAATTTTATAAAATCTGTTTTGCGCACTGTTCACCCTGCAATTTTTAGAACCCACAATATTGTATTTGACCATGTTATAGAGCTTAAAAAACATTTAATACAACATTTTGAATCATTGACCTACGTTAAGTGGTTGCAGAGAAAATAAAAAAAGTGTTCATAAAATCTCCCATGTTAATCTTACGGGAAAATGGTTTTTAGCTTTTCCTCAATTAATTTTACCGTAAACTTGACATTTGCTTTTACCAATCACTTATGCTCTCCAAACCAATCATTTTGGTGTTTAAATTGTGATTCTACGTCCAACTGGTACCGAGATATACAAAGTGTTAAACACAGTACGTTGTCTTATACAATGTTAAGCACCTAGTACTGGTTTATTGATATTTGCACAACAAATTGATTTTTTGTTGATTATCCCGTAGCAGCAATCCTGCATACTCAGCCATAATGTTATTATTATGGATAATAAATACAATTCTATATATCACTTATTTATTTAAGTATTTTTATGAAACTTGGTAAGTGGCTTTATGTTGCAGTAAGAAAACATATGCATGCAATGGAAATTCGCTGAGTACGCAGGTTTGCTGCGACGGACGTATTTAGATTTTGTTTGCCACCTACTAAACACAGTTTACACCTTAAAACAAAGCTGAGCCCCTAATCTATCTATATATTTAATTCCGTAAGCAAATCGGTCCCCACGAAATCTTTCGAGCTAGGAAGAAGTTAAGCTAGATTATGACAATTCATTTTAAATCTTGAGGGCCAAGGACGGTGGGGAAAATATCAGAAATGTCAAAAATTACGTGGGCTACGCCCCACTGGACTTCAAAGATCCAGTGATTTTCTTATGTAAATATCGCTACAGTGTTTTTATTAATTCGCAAAATGAACTAATGACCAGCTGTGATTATCCACTTACACAAAAACCATATGTTAGGGGCTGCAGCCCCTGTTAGCCATTAGTACAAATTTATTATCTGTTACGCATATGAAACAAAAACTCAAAACCCGAACCACCGGAGTCATATGCTCCTAGCAAACATGCTGAGAACTGTCTAATTGACGGAGTCACCCGGACCCGAGTAGGCCCGAGTGATACGAGGTTTCCTAATCATAATGACCACTTCCGGTTTACAAATGATGAGGGGTGGGTGTTAAACGTTGTTGAGGGGGGGGGGGGTGGGCGCATGATCGTGCTCGCGACGCAGCTAAGGCATCTCAGTACCCGCGCGTCTACTGTCGCTGCCGCCGCGACGCCGCCACCCCCGCCGCGCTCTCACGCACACACACACACACGCCCGAACGGCATTGACATCGGGCTCGTGTAACCAAACGAGGACGTGCTTTGGAGGATAGAAATATGTGAACATATAAACGGGACCGCGTCGAATACAAAAATGGAATTCCAGACTTCGTTGTTTCATAGGATAATTTTGCTGATAACGACAGCATACACAGGTAATTAATAGTGTAGTGAATTTAGTGCCTCTTAAGTATAAGACAAAAAAGTGAAAATAAATCTGTAAAATTTAGTCAAGAAATCATAGAAGGAAGACATAATCGTATTATAAATATTGTCATGTTTTAGTATGTTAATCATGTTTTAATGAGAATTTCCTCGTGTTTTTATATTACGTAGGTGTAGGAAGTATCACAGAAATGGTGTACTTCGCGAAAAAACACTACTTGTACCTTTAACTACGTATAAATCTGATTATCTAACAAGCTGGTCTTTAAAGTTAAATAATTTACCACTGCATATCATATATTTAATAAATATAATGAATTCGTATTTTTATTCATATGAACTGATAATTTATTTAATCTATTAAATGTATGTATGAATTTCATGAACTTTTCCTGATTTCTGGTATTGTATTTAGCTCAGTTTCAATTGCAAAACAATATTTAAATGGCAAATTTATAAGATTGAAAAAATGGAAAACTCGTAAAGATTAATTATTACAGACAAGATTGTAATTGATAGTTGTAGCCTAAATTTCTATACTATTGTATCAATAAATAAATAAAATAATTCAATTTATAAAATACATAATATAACAATATTATATTACATATTGCAATACATAATACTGCATTTCAGACGTTTTTTGGTATTAGAATTTCCTCAATTTTCCAAATATAATATTCTATTTAATAATTGAATATCAGGCCTTACATCGTTTTGGCTTTTGTTAGCTTCACGTATTTACTCCGGAGGTTGCCGAATTGTTGTTATTATTATTATCGAATTTCCCCTATAGGGAAAAAGCTATTACCGTGGTCGGCATGGTAAGACCTAATCCCGGGACCATGATAACTTTTCGTTTCGAGGTCCCCAGATGCCACAAACACCATTCGTTCAAAACTGTATATATATATATATATATATATATATATATATATATTTGTGTGTCCGTGAGCACGATAACTCTCGTAAAAATAATCCGATTTTGACAAAATTTTGTATAAACGTATAAAGGAGCATTTATGACTTTAAGTTCGAAAACTAGACAGATCGACCTATCCGAAGGGATATTTGGGGGGGGGGGTTGTACCCCAAAAATGGGGTTTTTGAGTTTTTTACATACCATTTTTGAATAAGTCAAATTTTAGTTTTTTCCATTGGAATTAGCTTAAAAAGACGCACAAGTTGGTGGTTTGATCATTGCTCTACGTCAAATGGTTACAGAGGTATTGAAAGTGCTAAAAACAGTACGTTGTCCAATATTATTCTTATGGAAAGTAAGACAAATTGTATATCTCGCTTATTTATCAACTTATCCTGATGAAACTTGGTATATTGCTTCATATCGTTGTGTGATATTTGCACTAAAAAACCGTTTTTGGCCGATAGTTCCCGTAGCAGCAAACCTGCGTACTCAGACCCCATGTTATTCTTATGGAGACTAAGTAGGTGTTATCTCCCTTAATTATGAAAATAAATTAATAACATTTTGTATGTGGCTTTACCTACTTGAGTTATATTGATATTTGTATAAAACCCCTTTTTTGTGTTCCTTGCTTCAGCAAACCTGCTTACTCAGCCGCCATGTTATTGTTATAGAGAATAATTAAAATGTCATAAATCGTTTATTTATCAATGTATATTGATGAAACTTGGTATGTGACTTTATGTGCTATTAAGATATGTATATATATATAATGAAAATATAATGAATTCGTATTTTTATTCATATGAACTGATAATTTATTTAATCTATTAAATGTATGTATGAATTTCATGAACTTTTCCTGATTTCTGGTATTGTATTTAGCTCAGTTTCAATTGCAAAACAATATTTAAATGGCAAATTTATAAGATTGAAAAAATGGAAAACTCGTAAAGATATATATAGATAGGCATATATATATCTATATATATATATATATAGATATATATATAGATAGGCCTATATATATAGATAGGCATTGGAAATTCACTGAGTACGCAGGTTTACTGCTACGGGGGTATTATTTTTACTAACAGCAATTTTTTTTCTAATTTAATAGTAAATGTAAATATTGCACTTTAACACTTGTATTTCACTGCTGTTCATTTGAAATAATCTGATACTAATGCTGTTACTTAGGTGAAAATGTATTACTTATGATTAGTATGGCAGTAAAAGATTTTTATTAATGCGGTTTTTAAAAATGTATTTACATTATAATCAGCTGTCTAACTAAATAAGCTTCATAACATTAATATTGGAACTTTGAAAGCCTATGGGGTGAATATATGAAGTTGGAGTTTTTAAAAACCCCAATATGCACGTCTAGAGTCAGAACTTTTCATTGATACCAAACATGTATACAAAATAATAGTTTAGGGGTCAAAAATCACCGATCAAAAACCAAGCATTTTTTTAAGAATACAGAGTGTACATAAAAGATTCACTCAAGCCAGCAGCAAACTTAAAAAAATACACCCGCGTCCTCTCAGTGTTAATGGTTCTCATCCTGAAGGATTAACAAAAATATTGATTCGTTAACGAAAATTTACGATATTGAAGAACACTCAGATATAAATGTATAATCCAATGTGACGAAGCTCACAGCAAAAGACGATATTTCTTAATTGCTGACCTGATTTGAAACGAAGTAAAACTATTTAGAAATAATTTTTTTATTCAGTTTTCGTAAAGATGGTCTAATTCTGTATCATAATATACGAAAGGCTACTTCTTCTTTTTATATAAAAACCTTATTTTTAGGAAACTAAAACTAAAAGAAATAAAACTAAAGAAGAATAAAATTAACCCATTTTTCATTTTTGGGCTAAAAACATTTGTTAAGTAGTCGGAAACAACAATAAAACATATAAAACAAAAATCATTGATAATTGTTTTTCGTTTTCTTTAATGTAAGATCTTAACAGTGCAATAAGGCGTATGTTGCCGATGTACAGAGTGGTCCAGCAGACCATTGAGCTCGACGACGTGACACGTGTTAAACCAAATCTTACCGAAATCTTGCTTTGTGTTCTCAGTCAGAGAACCCTAAACTAAACCTAATGTAGTAAACTAGACAAGACTAACTAAGTATTGCTATTATAAACGATAGTTTTATTAACAACCCAAAGATAAGTAAATACTCAGGTAAAACTTGCCCTCTGAACCTGTCTTACCTGGTACACTCCCTATAAACAGTAGTTGGTTTGTGACAAATAAACAGCTGACCTGTTTAAAGACATATAATATAGAGAAATTGATATTGAGTATTTTAATTCATAGCAAAATGTTCAAATATGCTAATAAATAATTTAAGGGGATAAAATAGAATTGCATAGGTTTCAACCATAAGTTTCCTTCTAGACACTAAAGGTTTGCTATTATTATATCCCTGGTAGGTTGTGTATCATCAATATAAGTTGTCGATGCCGATTATTTTATACATAACACCAATACTGATGCTAGATAAAACAATTGATAGAAAAACAAATACATTATTTTATAAAGAAAAATATGTTTTCGGTTGAATAATATCCTTTCTCACTTAATATTTAAAATATTAAATTTTATTTAATGTTGATCCAAGTCCAGCAAGTAATTATGATCAGTTCAAAATTACGCAGATTAAATCAAAGTTACACGAATTAATACAAACAACCGGTTAATTATTCTGATATATAACCGAGATTTTAACCGTCTTAACCTTTGTAAAATAATAAGAAAATAACTCACAACTATTAAAATTAATAAAATAAGAACATATATGAATTGTTAGAGGAGGGAGAGGAATTAAACCCCGTTCACGTTACAAACGAACAACACATATTCACACTAATGAGCAGAACCCAGCTGCCTCAACTACGGCATTGGAAACCGAGACGCTGGCTGCTGTGGAATGGTTGATATATATAGCTTCTCACTGTTGCTTATCTTCTGCAATATAATTTATATACGCTGAATAATTAATATTATAGATAGGCTGTATATTCTGGAAGGGCTGAATAAAAGTATATTTATTATTGTAAGATTCACATCAACAACGAGGATTTTCGTGTTCTACAATTTAACTAACGGAGCTGGTATAGTGATAAAATTTGAGACTTTTGTAAAAGTTGTTAGTGAATTTCACCTACACGGAAGAAGCTACTATCGTGGTAATACCTAGGCCTACGACTATGAACCATCCAAATGCAAATATAAATTACAATATCATATACGATTATGCTTATATTTAAATAAGGAGCTTGCACCATTAAAACTAGCTTAAGAACTAACCATAATATCTTAAATTAGGCAAAACTTGATACGTGGCCAAATTTGGTTTAGGTGTATAGATAGATTATCACACAATTTTGTTCTTTGTATAATGCCTGGTTCAGCTAACCTGTGTTCATGATGTTATTATTTTGTTGTTATATTTGCTGCAGTAAACCTGTGTAATTATACCTGATTTTATTATTATTAAGTGTACATATTACTCGCATATTTATAAATATAAATAAATAAATAAATATATATATATATATACTTTGATGAAAGTTGATAGTATGGTACTTGTAGGGGTTATATTAATAATAACGTAACATATACATATACATAACAAGTTAGTTATTTAATTAATTAATCCTATTAAAACTGAAAATTTACTAAAAGAGATTATCAAAGTGGGTATGGATTTGGAATGTTTGTAAGGTTGTTTTGAAGGATAATATAAAAAAATAGTCTTGTAAGTTGTACAGTTAAAAAACTTGGTCTTGCTAATAGAAAACAGGACTTTTGAAGGTCCTTTCTGCCCTTATCTGCGGCAGTACTGGTAAAATATTTGGTATGTATAATGTGGTATTCGGTAGCAATGTTTGCAGGAAATCCTTTTATCATCTCATATATTTAGGATCAAATATAAAGATGAATAAACACACATATGACTTATTAAACATAGTACAAACTATTGATACTAGGTCTAGTGTAGAGGCTAGAGCTTGTGACTTTGGTCCGCAAGGTCCTCGCCAACATCGAATATTTTCCAGTTTTTTTTTTATCTTTGGTAACTATAGGTCGATCCCTACAACCTCTGCTACTGGCAATGTTATAATGTTGCGTACCCCGCAACATAATAATGGAACCCCGATTAATATGGATAGGACAAACTTTCTGTAAAACAAATGTAACAAAATGTAAAATGAAGAGCTTTCTCAGTATTAGTGATCTCCAATAAAAGACGAGAAATAAATAATACTAGGTCTAACAGCTCAGGGAGATTCATGAAGATGGAAAACACTTTATCATGATGAATTCTGTGGTGGAAGTAAGCAGCATTTTGTGTCACAATTAAAACCATTTATTAACACATTCATTGAAAAAGTTTTTAAGGACGGCTTGAAACCACTTCAGTCACTTGTTTAGTCCTCCTTCTAAACTGCTTCCTGTTGACCCATACAACATAACAATAAATAAGAAGCATCTCCATATTGCTTTTATTTTTTAACCATGCACTCAATGGTGTAATGCCCAAGTTCGCCGTGAAACATACAATATTACACCGATTTGGCGTTACAACAGAAACCTAGAATGTCAAAAGCAAAAAAAAGGAATAATCTAAAATAAAATAAGATTGTAATGTTTGGATGAAATAAAACAAGCAACCAAAAAAATCTATATACTTGAACCTCAATTTGAAATAAGTTTTCTTTATAATACTTATATAATATCATGGACACCTTTTATGAGTTTTCATCAAAAACATAAAGAGTATTTATTAGAGTAATACATATACAATTATTTTAATCCTTTTTGGATTTAATAATTGATTTCTCATCTTAAACAGTTGTTACATGATACGTACTAAAATGATCCTGAAACCAAGTATTTATGTAACGGTACTAACATAGTACGCTTTACAATCTGTAAAAACTACCGTTTTTATGAAATTGATCATAGAACAATTTACTTTCAATTTACTAGAAACAAAGATTTACTTTTGGAGATGACAGGGATTTGTTATGCAAATGAAGGGATGCGTTTTTTTACTGTTTCACGTCAGCTGTGGGTGGATATCATGTCGAAATGTATTTTGATAAAACTCAACAGATATGAGAACAATTTTTGTTTGTTTATCTTGTGTGTTTAGACCACTATTATTTCTCGCGGTTAAAGACCAATGTTGCGTCAGATGGTCTGTGGTCAAGCTCTGTTATCTACCAGCCAGAGTCCGCATCAGCACTAATAACCCCGTGACATTATATTCTTAGGCTAAAATTCTAATAATTATGCCAATTAATTAGAATTGTTTATTTCATTGTGCGGATAAAGACTGTTGTTCCTAATTATTCATCCTAAGACTGGCGCAAATGTATAGCAGATGATTGATACAGAATTCCCAAGTGATGATGTCGTGTGCAAACGTATTTGACGCAGTTATAGGGTTAGCGATCGAAGCTTTATCAGTTAAATGATTATCAAATGCATTAACCAGACAGTATTTCAGTTTTGTAAAACACGCTATAATTTTACAGATGTGGTAAATATATTGTCGCTCGAGTATGATAATTATTTATTAAAAATGAAAATAAAACGAATGGATTTGAAAATGAAAAGCTGTTGTTCGCTAAAAGATTTTAAAAATTGAGACGCAAACCGCTCAAAAACTGCAAGAGATAATTTCCGAAAAAAATTTAAAAAAATGTTCAAAGCTGAACTCGGATGTAACCCAAAAGGAATTGTACGCAGACCGAAAGATTATAACACCTTGGGAAAAAGGAACGTGAACTCCTTAAACTTAAGAGACAAAGAATACCAATCTTTACCCCTTTTGGTGGACTTTTTGTATTGATTCATTTGATGATATAGATTAAATTATTCAATTCCCCTATGCATGTTATAAAAGCTTATGAATCGTGATGAAGAGCCGATATCGAGATCGGAGCAAGTGTTTATTAGTCTAAATATGATTTACTGCAAACAAGCCATATTCAGATCAGAGCGTAAAGATCAAAATTTAAAAAGTTTTAGGAATACACATTTGAAGAGTAAATAATGGGTTGTATTTCAATTAAGCTTAAAACTATGACCACAAGATACGATAGCGGTCGCCATGACCGCTACACGTTTGATGATACGTTACACGTGATGATACACGTTTAACTAAACCAATGAATCTTATCCGAATATAAAATTTGACTTGTCTTTTATATTGGATCCAAAGTTCACGTGACCGCTCGTGCCACTCATCCCCTTTATAGTTACAGAAGCCCTCGATTAAAACTAGCCTACTGACTTGTTAGTGAATTTCCCCTATAGGGAAGAAGCTATTACCGTAGTCGGCATGGTAAGCCTAGGCCCGGGACCATGATAACTTTTCGTTTTGAGGTCCCCAGACCCCAAAAACACCATTCGTTCAAAACTGTATATATATATGTGTGTGTGTGTGTGTGTGTGTGTCCGTGAGCACGATAACTCTCGTAAAAATTATCCGATTTGGATGAAATTTGGTATAAACGTGTAAAGCAACATTTATGACTTTAAGTTCGAAAACCAGCCAGATCGCTCTATCCGAAGGGGTATTTTGGGGGGGTTTTGTACCCCAAAAATGGGGTTTTCGAATTTTTTACATATAATTTTGGAAATAGTCAAATTTTATTTTTCCCATTGGATTCAGCTTAAAAACACACACAATTTGGTATTTTGATAATTTCTCTACGTCAATTGTTTACCGAGATATTGAAAGTGCTAAACACATTACGTTGTCTAATGTTATTCTTATGGAGAAAAATAAAAATTTTATATCTCGCTTATTTATGAACGTATACTGACGAAACTTGGTATACGGCTTCATCTGGTTGTGGACCATTGATATTTGCTCAAAAAGACAATTTTTTACCCAAGGCTCCCGTAGCAGCAAACCTGCGTACTCAGCCCCATGTTATTCTTATAGAGAATAAGTAACGTGTTATGTGCCTTCATTATGAAAATAAATTAATGAAATTTGGTATGTGGCTTTACCTACATGAGTTACATTGATATTTGTTTAAAACCCCATTTTTTGTGTTCTTTGCTTCAGCAAACCTGCATACTCAGCTGCCATGTTATTCTTATGGAGAATAATTAAAATGTCATAAATCGTTTATTTATGAATGTATATTGACGAAACTTGGTATGTGGCTTTATGTGGTATATATGCATTGGAAATTCGCTGAGTACGCAGGTTTGCTGCTACGGGGGTATTTATTTTAAGGTGTAATAGTTGGATTGATTTATATTAGGTAGTTATAGGTCAAACCATTTAACTCACACTAAAATGACCTGACATAATAACTTTAATAAGTTCATATCTGTTTTTCAAGTTTTGTGATCCCTGATGTTAAACCATTGTTAAAAAAAATCATTTGTTTGGAGGGTAAAAGATAAACTGTTCACAAATAGGATGAAACGTAATGACATCTTTAAAGGGCAGCAAAACGGCAGTGTCCTGTAATGCCAGCTGGTAGTGGAGCTATGTCAATACAAACAGTCGGTGATAGGGCACGTGAGTGTGATGGGGGAAGCCCTCGTTAGAACGGCGTCGGCGGTGCTGTTTGTTTGCGTGATCCTGTGATGCTACGTTAGATCTCTGATAAACCGATTGTGCATGACCGTTTAACAGAGGTAATGTTGCTGGTTAACGTTCCACCACGGTGTACAATCTCTTTATCCTACTGTGTTATTCAGTGTAACCAAGGTAGTAATCATAAATTAATAAATCTTTACCTTCGGATGGGTGGCAAACTACTGTATTGCAAAGGTTCTTGATAAAAATCGAATTACGATTTGAGTCAAAAGTTATTTAGTTGGTTTTTCATTCTTATAATAAAATAAATTAGTTTTTTGTTTGTTTGGACAACCTGCCATCCATCGGTTAAGTAAATCAGCCGTTACTAAATGGCTAAGTAGTGTAAACATTTAAAGGATTATCTGACTTCACCCTTAATAACTAATTCATTACGACTCTCACGCTTGAACTGTAATGTATGTAAATTCTACTTTAAAATTTGTCCACATCAGTTCTTGGGTTTGTCCAAGAAAAACGACGAAAGTTAAATAAATGAGGGACACGAAATTATTTGCAAAACTTAGTGTTTATTACAATATACATTTTGTTTATTACAGTACTCATTGTTTACCTTTACGTTGGTATGAAGTATTTTACTGAGTATGTAACAGTTAACAGTTGGAATTAGAGATGTTAAATAAAAATATTGTCTGAAACGATGTATTTTACGAAAATATGAAACATGCTTGTTTTCTGATGGCTAAAGTTAACTATTTCTGAACCAAGTTCAATTATTATTCCAATATAGCGTTACTCTCGAAATTAAGCTCCACAAGTATCAGTAGAAAACTCTTGTGTGAAGGGTTTTTGAAACTGCACAATTCCCAACTCTAGTATGGTGTTTTTAAAAGCAATTTATTGAGAGACCACAACATAAAGGGACGCAATTCCATTTTCCTCTCCGTTGATTACACACGGTTTTTTGTTGTCCTTCTAACGGCTTGTTAAAATTATTTGTATCTTTTATTCTTTTACAATCATAATATTTAATAAATCAATAAAGTACGGCAAGTTGTATGGTTACCGTAAAATGTTATTTACACGTACTTTTTGAAATCCTATCACAAATCTTAATATACATTACAAATCTTATACATTTTATAATTTAAAAAATAATAATAAAATACTAAAATTTCCACGACATTGATTTTTTGTAACAAATTTGAATAAAATATCCCATTTCTAGGTTAATACTATGTTTGTATTTTGAAATAGTTACGTTTTGAAATGAAGAAACAATTATTGTAGTAATGAAAACTATTTAAAACATTAATTTAAGAAAATCAATGAAAGACGGTTTAATCAACACTTCTCATTCTTGTTTAATGCCACTTTCATATTTCATTCCCTTTACCCATGCAACACTTTAAAATAAAGTGAGTTCGCGCGGTGAATTCCAGCTTGAAAAACTTAAAACAAATAACGGGTTTAAACAAACCCTGGTGCAATTAAAAAAAGGAAAATATTTTATTTGTTGGCAGTCCTGATGATTTTCTATTTGTATACAAAATTAGGACGGCAATGTCGTGCATCATAAGGTTATGAGGAGGTCCCATCAGGATCAAAAGTTTGTAGGGGGGTATTGGGTGCAGTAAAGCTACATCAATATATGAGATTTTCCAATGTAAAATCCGTATAAGACAACCTTCTGTGTTCAGTAAATTTACATTTTCTTCAATAACTCGGTAAATTAGTGTACTAGAATGATGAGGGGGGGTATAATTTTCATATTGCTATGTCCTATTAATTAATGTACATAAATTTTACATTTGGGGATTTTCTGAACCTTTTTGTGTCCAAAAACCCAAAGTTTGAACAATTAAAATCCCCAAAAAGGGGTTTTCAATTACTTTAAAAAATAATAATAATAATAGTAGCCCTATGCAGTTAACTAAAGAATATAAGATATATATCATTTTAACGACCCTCCAAAACGTGTTTATTAGGGACTCACGAGCTTAAGATTTTCACAGTGCGGTTCATGCTAACCGCAGCGTTCCTTTCTAACCGCAGCGTTCCTTTTCCATAGTAAATTCGCTATTGAATTTGGCTCAACTGCCATGCCTCATTTAAAAACCATATACTTGGTGGTAAAAGGTTCAGATTTACAGTGATATACGAAATATGATATTGTTTTGGCTTTCACACATGATACCTAATGCTTTACAACCGATAAACGCATAGAAGAAAAATAACAGAATATTTTGATGTTTGAAAACAAATCTAAATGAACAACCAGAAATAAATATCTTTCCATGAAAAAAAAATATATATATGCACACTTTAACTTTAATGTGAAATAAGTTATACACACATAGTGTAGCGTAGCATTTGTGTGTGTTTAATTACACTGACTACATCACGAACGCTATAAAAGATAGTGCTCAAACAAAATATCTAGGAAAATAGCTGTGCTGTGAATAACTGTGGTTTTAAAAATCCAAGTGATTTAACATAAGTTTTAGTTAAATTATTTAGTTTGCTATAATCTATAATTGTTACATAATAAGCCCTATAATTAACTTGCTATAATTATATAAAGGTACTTTCATCTTATATGTTTCAACTAATTGTCACATCGTAGTAATATACTAATTGCTAATTTTTACCCAGCTATAGTACGGTTTGAAACATACTGTAGGTTATGAAATTTGTTTAAATATATTTACTTTCGACTAGCTAGAAACAAAGAACACTCTTTTGGAAATGACGGGGATATGTTATGCAAATGAAGGGATGCGATGTGTTCTGTTTTAAAATATATGTGTGCGGATATCATGTCGACATTTATATTTGGGCCAACTGAACGGAGCAAAATTGTATGAAAACTTTTATTTGTTTACTCCGTGCATTGAGTTATTATGGTTAAACCAAAAACGTAAATGTAAATTACTTGGGTTGAGCTTTTCTTATTTTAAGGTGTAAAAATGTGATTTAAATCAAATAGTTCAAGATAAAACTTTTTAAAATACCTAAAATGTCTACAGTTATAAATGAGTCATACTTAGACCACATTCAATGATTCATACTTAAATCAGCGCATTCAATCCTCATACTTGATTTAAATGGTACAAATAATTTCGTACTACAGGGGACTGCCGTTTTGCTACTCTTTGATGACGTCATTACATTTCATTCCATTTATGAACTGTTTATATTTTACTGTTCAAACATGTGGAATGATTTTTTGAACAAGGGCTAAACATTGGAAAATGGAAAAGTATTTAAAGATTTTCAGTCACTGATGTTTAGCCCTAGTACAAAATAATCATTTCACTTGTTTTCAGAGTAATTTTTGTTATGCATAGAATGAATCTGTTTTGACGTCATTAAAGAGCAGCGAATTACCACTAAACTATCATGTCTAACCAGTTTTGAGGCTGACATTGTGTACGGCAAATTAAGTTGTCATTACATATGGTAAGTCTTTTGGCTGTCCATTATGTCAAGCTTTCCTTTCACATTTGGTCCCTCCATTTGCAGCGACTGGGGACGGAATCTTCGGGTTTGGTCCCCAACCTGAAAATGTGGTGTCTGGCTGTTGTACATGGATACCCTAACAGTTGAGTTGGCCAATTGGAGGGCAGAGCGGTTCCGCTTGTTTGAACTTGATCACAGCTGTCACAGGAGCACGGGAGTTGGCCAATTAATTGGTATACACTTAATATAATGCAATATATATATTCCTAATGTATAATAACATTTAACCATCGACCTTTGCTGATATTTGTTATATCATTGAGTCTTGTGAACACAGTTTAAGATAGTCTAGGCCTCAATGTAGATTTGATCAAACGGGTAGTTTACCTAGACTACAAAATTATAATTACTTTAGTTAAGCACAATTAAGGTGCTATGGCTAGGTTATATAATTAATTAACCAATAAAACACACAAAAAACACTTAAAACTACATTGTAGACGAAATTACTACTAAAATGTATTCATCATATTTATTTGCATTAATCTTATATTCATATCGTAACACATGTGTTATAAATGTATCATTAGCACACTGTGTGCTTTAAAACGACTCTAATTAAGTAGATTTTGATATAATTCGATTATTAAATTAGTATTGAAGCACATAAAACGAAACAAAATAGCAACTAAACTAGATTGTTTAATGCAGTATGACGATCTTTAGAAGATTATATGCACAGCAAAGTTTGATATGAAATTGATGTACTGCAACCATATAATGGACCCTAAAGTGCTTAAGTGTATTTGTAACAGTTTATTAATTGAAAACTATGTTAGTGGTCTGATGCTACAGATTGCCAAGTTAGCTGAGCACTTGCTTTCTAGTAGTTCGCGCTAGCTCCCTATCAAACAGTTATAATGTCAAGGACAAACTCCTGAGTGTGGATGTGTTTGATACAGTTCAATTAAGTTACCTTCATCACCTTCGAAAGGGCTAATTTCCATTGTGTAGGTTGCACAAAAACTTACAAACGGTGAAGACATTTTATATCACTACTTCAAGGTTTTCTGAAGGCGTGAAACGAGTTTAATTCGTTACAATATAATTAATATACAAATTATGCCAGTAGCCTAAAATTCTAATGTACCTAGCGTTCCAGCGCATCACAAAATGTTTTCAAAAGGTACCTGCAAATATAACAACCACGCTCGCAAATATAACAATTGTTACATACTCAGAGCTCGCTGAAGGGCAACGGCTTGGATATAATGTTAGTGTATATGACATAAAAAATACTTTTACAGTTCAAATTCAAGTTTTCCTACGCTAGTTCCTAATGGAAGATTCAATAAATGTGAAGATACATTGAATATATATTTTTATAACACATCATAGGAAAAGTCCTTTTATTTAGTTTTAAGTGTCAATAGTTTTTACGTTATGTCACATGATCTTGGAGTACATATTTGGACTTATTTTAACTTATTTTTCTTAGACCTAATAAACACAAGCTTCAAGCTAAAATACCATACTCAGTTAACAAATTCAACGTTCATAAGTAGTATATTTAAATAAAATGATGACTCTTTCTGGTACTTTTGCATATTCTATGATACCAACACGTATAAAAATACATTTATGCTAGTGACCAAGTTGAATTTGTCACTCAGTTTCTGAGAAGCAGGTTATTTACATCGCATTTATCACCAGGGGCAAAATGTTATTCATCGTTATAAATGTACAAAAAGTATATAACGATATTAAAACATCCCCGTAGCAGCAAATCTGCTTATTCAGCGAATTTACAATACATATATATATATATATGTATTGTAAATTCGCTGAATAAGCAGATTTGCTGCTACGGGGATGTTTTAATATCGTTATATACTTCTTGTACATTTATAACGATGAATAACATTTTGCCCCTGGTGATAAATGCGATGTAAATAACCTGCTTCTCAGAAACAGGTTATATATATATATATGTATTGTAAATTCGCTGAATAAGCAGATTTGCTGCTACGGGGATGTTTTAATATCGTTATATACTTTTTGTACATTTATAACGATGAATAACATTTTGCCCCTGGTGATAAATGCGATGTAAATAACCTGCATATATATATATATATATATATATATATATATATATATATATATATATATATATATATGCATCTTAATACCACTTAAAGCCACGTACCAAGTTTCACCAATATGCATTCATAAATAAATTATTTATGACATTTTAATTATTCTCCATAAGAATGACATGGCGTCTGAGGATGCAGGTTTTCTGAAACAAGGTACACAAAAAAAGTTTTTATGCAAGTTTTTTTATAACTCAACTAGGTGAAGCCACATACCAAATTTTATTAATTTATAAATTTTATTATGTTATAATGATGGAGATAACATTTTATTTATTCTCCATAAGAATAACATGGGGGCTGAGTACGCAGGTTTGCTTCTACGAGAACTATCAACAACAAAATTGTTTTCCGTGCAAATATCAATAGACCACAACGTCATGTAGCAATATACCAAGTTTCGTCACGATAAGTTGACAAGTAAGCAAGATATACAATTTTTATTATTCTTCATAAGGGTAAAATTGGACAACGTACTGTATTTAGCACTTTCAATATCTCTGTAACCATTTGATGTAGAACAATGATCAAAACACTATTGTTTGTTTTTTTAAGCTGAATTTAATGGTGGAAACTAAAATTGGATTTACTAAAATATTATATGTAAAATACTCAAAATACTCAAAAATGGGAATTATGTACCCCATTTTTGGGGTACATAATTCCCAAAATACCCCTTTGGATAGAGCGATCTGGCTAGTTTTCGAACTTAAGATCATAAATATTGCTTTACATGTTTGTACCCAATCTCATCAAAATTGGACCATTTTTACGAGAGTTATTGCACCCACGGACACACACACACACACATATATATATATATATATATATATATATATATATATATAGAGAGAGAGAGAGAGAGAGAGAGAGAGAGAGAGAGAGAGATAGATATATATCATATACAGTTTTGAACGAATGGTGTTTTTGGAATCCGGTGACCTCAAAACGAAAGCTTTCATGATCTCGGGCCTAGGTCTTACCATGCTGACTACGGTAATATCTTCTTTCCTATAGGGGAAATTCGCTAAAAGTTGTTTTCATAAAACATAAAACTATATGATATGATTATAATCGCACTAGGAACATGTTTTTCAGCTTTAATTATATACTTTAATGATAACGGTGTTACGTTAACCTAAATTTACCTTACACCGGATGAAGCTTCAATGTTGCCATCACAAAGGATATTGCGGTTATCCTATTATCCCCTCATCCTACTAACAGTATGCTATCATCTGCCAGATTGATTAAGCCCATAACGAACTCTTGTCATCGTAAAAAGCTAAAATATCAAATTCATATGGTTTATTTCACTGTTTTGAAAACACATTCTTTTAGTAACTACTAAAACTAGTACAGTAAAAGTGTTGATACTACTAAAGCACTATTGTGTGCAAATTTAATTTTAAAAAGCCAAAACTAAAATTTGCTTTATGTTTTTTCCCCTTTTTTTCTTTTTTTCTGGAGGATCCTTATAATGTTTTAGCTTTGACAAAACAACCTAAATCGTTTTTCGTAATTTTCCCGACTATGTTGTGCTATTCGCTGGAAAATATAACGCCTTAATTCAATATTTGTTACTTTGCCTTTTGCACCAAAGCTCACCACAAGAGTAAAAGATGATACTTATATGAAATTAATACTTTATACAAGAATGAAACAGTTTAAACATTTCAACCAGCGTAAACAGTTTAAAGTGTTCAAAGAACACTTGAGAAAAACAATGGTCTTTATGAACATAGAAATCCGTGTTTATGTTTGAACCGTTTGAAGTACGATAAAAACAATTGCTTTATGTGTAGCAGATTTCACTGTAGTTGTATTACATACATTGCAATTGTTCTATACCGATTTTGTAGGTAATTGGGTCAATCATAACGAAGCTGATCATAATTCTATGATGCGAATTACCAGTCGGTAAAGAAAGAAGTGATCCTTTACAGACCCAAAGAAATTTCCTATAATGGTTAGTAGTGTTTTTTTTTATGGTATGGGTAGAATCATGACCATACCTATATGTTAGGGTATTTTCCGAGGCCAATTAATCTTGAAATAGGTTAGACGTAGGTATAATCATTATATAAAGCAACTCTCTTAGACACCTCGTCTTCTAGACCTGTGCAAAACATCAGAAATAAAGTTTATAGTCACCCTTCCATACACACATGTATACATGCAGGCCTAAGAATCGGTTAGGAATCGGTTTCTTACATAAACCAGCAATGGTATCATAGTGACATATATTTATTAGCAAATTTAATAAATATGAACAAATAGGCAGTTTAACAGAAGTTAGTAGAAAAATTAAACTGAATGTTTATAAGTTGTGGCATAAAAAAAATTGAGGATTTCCGATACAGAATAAAGGAAAACAGTGGATAACTTATTTTGATAGTTGTGTGCGTTATATTTTGCCCAAGCTTGCTACTTTACTTAATTATATTTTATTAAAGGTAATTTGTGTGTAAAATATTGTGTAAATTAATGTAAAACGCGTCCGATATTAATTCGTTTCGTCTTTGAAACCAAGGTTGTGTATAACGAGATACAGGAATTCGTTATGCAAATGAAGGTCTGCGAGGTTTTCTGTTTCACTTTAGATGTGTGCATATTTTATTTAAATATTTTTATCAGATTGAGCTTTGCCGGGTATATATGAACTCTATGACCCCGCTTTGAAGACTCGATCCTTGGGTTAAGACAACCCATTATTTATACATAAACGTCGTATAAAATACATACTCTACATCCTACCTTCAGTCTGATGTGACTTTCACAAAACGGTTTACTGTTTAACTAGCGTTTTACGAGTTTGAAATTTTTTTAAAGTTTGACAAAATTCACAATTTTAGGGGTGAACATGAGTATATCATATTTCGACAGTTTATTTTAACTCATTAAATGAATGCTGCCATATAAACTGCAAGGTCCAACTTAGAAGTCATTTAAAGATTTAATGTAGGTTTACAAAAAATCAAATATATTTGTCAAAAATTAAAACTACTCGTACACATATAAACAATGAACATGAGTGGCTGGGTCGGCTTGCGATAGAGAATGACAAAAAACATTAACGGTTTTTATTTTTTATTTAACTTTAAGAGTGATATAATTTGTAAGGCGGCCAATGATGAAACAAAAAAAATCTACAACAAACGAAAGAATACCTACTAAAACATACAGCTGAGCCATGTAAACTCCCACTGTTATATTTTAATTGAATGTAACAGTCCTGAAGGCATTATACAATTAATAAAATATAATACTGAATTGTAAGTGGACCTGATATGCATTTATTAGCCTTTCATAAAGTTCTTAAAAATGTATATTACAAATATCCACCGGCTCTGCTCTTGGTGAGTTTAAAATAATAATAAAAAAATATATATTTAGTAATTTAAAAAAAAATGTATGTGGAACTAAGCTAATAACACGACAATAAATAATTGTCAATATTAAATATACGTATCGTGTTTCAGCTATATTTATTGACTAAAGTTAAGAATCAAGCATGATAAATAATATTTATTAAATACACAAACAAATACAAAACTAACCAAAAACCAGAATGAAAAGCGGTTGTCATATTGGGTAAAGAACAGTGTCCAGTGATGTGCGGAACGGTTGTGATGATTGCTGTTGGCGGAATTGTGTCAATACATCCGGTGGCTATTGCATGACATGGCATATCTGAGAGTGCGTTTGTGATGGTACAGGAAATATCTCGTTAGATTTATTGCCCTAGGTTCCTTTGTGATCATGTGATGAAATGTTAAATATCTCATAAACTAGTTCTACTAGACTGGTACTGTCTACCAAGGTGTTAGACAAGAGAATGTTAAAAACAAATGTCTAAATCAATATACATTAAAAATAGCACATTTTTACACGGACATGAACGCGCGCGTTTTAAATATAAGTTATGTTGTTCCATGTTTAATTACAGTTTTAATTAGTTTATAAAATTACCATACTAAGCTTCGTACAG
This sequence comes from Allygus modestus, assembly GCA_963675035.1. Taxonomy (NCBI): domain Eukaryota; kingdom Metazoa; phylum Arthropoda; class Insecta; order Hemiptera; family Cicadellidae; genus Allygus; species Allygus modestus. Next base: position 241,676,938 of record OY776112.1, on the reverse strand, counting down.
TTTCATTATCAAAACTTTCCAATAAATACTCGAGAAAGATCTGTTTACAATTGATCAAAGGTCAATTTTAAAGCAATCTACTAAAATAATTTTATTGTGGTTTTTCGAGTGACCACAGTATAAAGAAATTCAATTTCGTTTTGCTTTCGTTTTCCTGCTTTGGTTCATGGTAAATTACTCCTTTAAATTTGTTCGGGGTTGAAAATAATTCAATAGTAGTTTTGAAAGAGTACCGTTAAAAGTAAGTTTAACTACAAATATTTTATAGCATGAAAAATTTAAAAACTTAATCCAAAGTGTATTTTTATATTATATTGCTGCCAAACAGTTAACATATCAGTTATCGCTGTACATCTAAGTTAACCATCCGTTAAAAGCGAAGGGACCACTTTTGCTGTTTGCTACAATCGTTGATATTATTGATTACATTAGTTTACGCAATATTATTCTTGCCTAGCAGTAGAGGCGTAGCTGTTAACTATATAATATTTAGGGTTTTTTATGGTGGGCTCAGATGGTCAATAAATTATTACACAGCTAAAAGCCATTTGTGGTTAATACTGGAATCGAAACCAGATTCCAGTACTAAAGTCGAAAGGGTAAACACCACACAAGAGTCCTATTTTTAAACCGCTTAGAAGTGACTTTTTCAACAGACTCCTCACGAGCCGCTGATTCTTATCTTTCGCAGCATTTCCATATTTCTTAATTACGTCTAACTCAAGGCAAAATTAATATTTTAAAAAACAAGTATGGTGTAGATTTATTTTTGCTTGCCCTAAAAGAGGGGATTTTCTGGATGTGTTAAAAATCTTTTCAGCTTAGTTATCTGTAGCCTTTAAATACAAAAAGGTATATAAATAATTAAAAGTTAACAGAATATAAACTACTGTTAAATAGCTATTACTATTAATAGCTAAATATAATAATATATCTATAGAAATAATATATCTAATGGATTTTAATATTCTAACTAACTTAAAGGTGATGTGTTTAAAACCCGTTTTAAAACTAAAGACAATTTATAATAATGTAACATAACAGACATAAAAGAAATATGATTCTTAATTAAAGCTTTGAAATGTAATTTCCTTTCTCAAAGTAGATTTTATTCAAGCATAACGCTATTCATTTATCTTTACTTTTTCACTAAAAGTCTACCTCTTTAAAATTAACCTCGCTTAACGAAGCTGAAAGAGATTTCCAATGATGAATAGATCACATTATTATAGTTGAAGTATTTAACATACTAATCATTTAAGTTAAATATTAAAGTTGTTCTACAAACTTCGACAAATTTCTCTCTAGGTGATATCGTTTAAAACCAAACAATTGTTTAACCAAAAACTATAACTTTCATGCTTCTTATGCAAATGATATTAAGCTTTATAAAGAAGTAAGTTCTAATGTTTTTCATAATGATTTAAATTCAATTGTAGCATGGTATGAGAGGACTGCAATTTAGTTCAACACTGCCACGATCCTTTACAAGGAATAAACTTCAATTTTCAATAATTATACATTAATTAAGAACACTGAACTTCAGAGCGTAGATAATCTCTGAACAAGACTTAGGTTTGTTGTAGTTGAATAACAAACTAAAATTGAATCAACAAATCATAAATCTTGTAGAAATTTGTCATTTCCCATGCGGATATCCATTAGTTCAATCTTACATCTAGTTCATTTTTTAAATCTTTATACACAGTGAGAATTATTTAATCCACAATTTTCTGTTATTAATTTGGAGTCAATATTTTACAATTACAAAGATTAGATTGAAGAGGACTAAAAGATGTGTTTAACATTTCATTTTATAAAACTAGTTATTACACATTTGGCATTTCCTTAACAGACCAGAGTATTTTATAAATGGAAAGCATAAAGGGAAGAAAATTATCTCCTTTTTCAAATTACTTTGGGGAAAGGTATACATTCCATCAAATCCTTATTCGAGAGAAGTTTACATTTAATAGACTAAATAATCTATATAATAAACAGGTTAATACAAATTTATTTTTGATCCACTAAAGGTTAATTTACGAGTCACTTCCCCAGTGACACATTGTTTTGACTAATTCAGTTTATACGAAAGGTTTTACCGTTGGGAATTAGAAATGTAGCACAAAAATATCCATAGTTAGTTATAATTAATAAATTATTATTTTTTATTTGTTTAATGATTACTTAGAATACCTAGACTGAAAAAAGACGTCCAACTGTACATAGCTGTTTTGTATTGTTTTAGTTTAGAAACCTAATTACAAACGTAATGTAATAATCTTTTTTGTAGTTTGATGTTTTTGATTGCCTGATCAATGTATACTATTTTATCCCTGCTGTGGTTTCGATTAAGAATATTTATTATTTGTTTGATAACTAATGTTATGTAATTAATATTACTTTAATTATTATTTTTACAGTGCATAACTTTTTTGCTGTTGAAGCAACGCTGCATCTGATTTAAACTAATTTCTGTTGTTAGTCTTACAACTTTTCTATTTTATATCATATAATTAACTGTTGAGTTGTAATTGGGGGTTTGCCTGTTAAATATAGTATTAAAAACAACATACTAATTTGTAAAGTAAATAAAATTATGATGGTGAAAACAGTATTTGTTTTTTAAAAGTTTTATACGATTTACGACTGATAATGTTTGTGAAGTTTGCGAAATACAAAAATAAATAAATGTTAGTTTTATCGGCATCATAGCCATAAACAATGTTTGTGAGTTTTACAGATAGGGAAATATAAAAGTAAAGGGAGGTAAATGGATAAACGCCATGTACATGTCCACTGTCCAGCGAGTTTCCGGAGTGGACCGCCCCAGCCTGCGACAGATTTAGGACCAATCCGACACGGCTCGCACCAACGGAAGTGCCACATGTAGCAAATGGGCATTTGGACAGCACCCAGGGTTATTAATACCGAAACTAATATGAATGGCTTGAGTTTTCCCCCTAAACCGTTCATTCATAAAGATAGCCTCAGCCTACTGGTCATCAGTTATGCGTATTTATGGCAAACGTACGACTCTGTGCAACGGACTTGATTAAGTGGGGTTATTTTTCAGAGCAACATTTTGAGTAGTATTTACCAAAAAGTGAATTCCTAAAGCATGCGATAACGCAATACTAATTAACTAAATGCCTACTCCCAGTATTCATATTTTTGTACGTGATAAATTGTTAAGGCATAATAAATTCCGAATTTGGGTTTTTATTACGGATTGAGATTATAAATCGTTTTATAATTATTTTAATCAGATTGTTAGCTTAACTATAGAAATACTAAAATTTCGTGGCTAGATATGTATTGCTGCATTTAAAGTAATAGAAAAAGTTGTTACACTAAATTAAAAATTTGTGATTATTGTTTGTTATACCTGTCAATCATTTAAATATTCGAATATGTTTACAAATTAATTACAATGAAAAATGCAATTTACTTTTTAAGTTTCTAGATCGGGTCGTGTAGTTTTAAATAAAGTAAGAGGTCTAAAGCCCTTATTATAAAAAACTTGATAATATTTTTAAAATAAGTGAATTTAGTCAGTATCTTTTTTAAGATTACGGAAATAAGAAAACGTTAGTTTCTAGGAATTTTGATTTAAATTATTTATTTGTTGTGTATACTTTTATAGTATAAAATAAGTTAGGCCTACTTTGTTTTAAATTAAAATTTAGAATTTTAATAAATCAAGGGTGACAAATATGTTTTTATAAATAGGGTTTTTACCCATTTTTGACCAAGAGTAATCAGTAAAATAAAATGCACTTTCTTTCTATAATGTACAGCTATCTGTAATACTACAAGATTTTGGTAATTTTTTAGGCTATCTTATTTTATAGACACTTGCAGCTCAAAATAACCAAAAATGCTTGGTTAAAATAACTATAATTTACTAGGCAAACCAAATATCCTGCAGTTATGAGTAAATATAGGTTTAGTATTTTATTTTCAAAATTGTGTTACTAATTCACATAGAAGCCAAATATTTGACATATATATATATATATATATATATATATATATATTATTTATTTTCTTTATGCCCTTTTACGACATAATTTTTTAGGAGTACCATTAGCTTATTCTAGCAACGTATAGCAACGTATGCCTGTCAACAAGAATTGCAGAATATAAGAAATTATACAGTCATCTGTAAATTAAATTGGAATTAAAAGAGAAGAGAAGTAGTGTGCATTTGGGGCTGCTGGGGCGGAAGTGACGTCACATCCGGTCAGTGACCGGATGCGCTGAGTGAAAAAATACGTCATCTGACGCTGAGCCAGTGACGTAGGCGGTTTTGTGACGAAATGAGGTAAAGTTCAAAGTTCAAGGTCACGGTGAAGTTTTTTTAAAAAAATCTACCTCGCACTCGTAAAACGATTGTGATTCGATAGTTAATCGATAATAAATATCGAATGAAAATTATCGAATGAAACAATCGAATGATACGAGTGCGAGGTAGAACAATTACAAATATTACTTTATTTTATTAACAATAATTCATATTACAAATATTACTTTATTTTATTTACAATAATTCATGTTTACAATAGTTCCCCGTTGTTGGTTGTCATCGATGTTGTTGATCCGGACGAGTTGCGGCCATCACTTCGCTTTCTGAAGAAAGACGGTAGATACTTCGTTCCCTGCGCAGAGTCCATGTTGTTTTTTGATGCGTAAAGTTCCAAAGATAAATCGTAACCGGACGCAATAAGAAGTCTTAACTCTTCACTAAACACCTCGAGGTCTTGGTAAGTCGCAAGATGAATAGAGTCATAATGAATACACCTAATTTTAATGGACATTTTAATATAATGTTTTACGTTTGTGAAGAGCACTCGATGTTCACCAGTCGAGAGCCGGAGGTGTACTGACTATTCGCTAGCTAGCGTTCTGGTATGAAACGAAATGGTGGGGGTAAAAGTGTGGTGGGGCGGAGAAGATGGCGGACAGCAGATGGCAGGCGGCAGGTGGTGCGAGGCAGATGGTTGCTACTACATTCGCCGCCACAGTAATGCAATCCTTCGGCGTAATTCTTGTATTTTATCTTGTCGGTTCATTTGATACGTTTTACATCTACATATGCAATAGCTGAAACACTTGCACTTACGACAAGCTTTCCCGTCAACTTGATCGCCTGGTATTTTAAAACATTGTAACTCGCAACAATATGTCTTCAAATTGTTATCGAAAAATAAATTGTTCATAGGTGGCACCGACATGTTAGCTGCAGCGTGTGTTAGACAAGACTGAGACTAACTTCACTGCTCCCTCTCTTTTATACCTCTTCATAAGTTAACCCTGAATGAAAGTTCAAGGTCATCCATTTGAAATTTAAAAAAAGCAACACAGCAGTATATAAAATAATATACTGCTGTGTTGCTGTTTTATTTCTTTTTTATATATTTTTTTTTTTTTTTATATATTTTCATTATTAAACAAACATCTTACAATACAATAAGCTTAAGTCTAATATTGATGACTAGAAATACAAAAAAAAAAAAATACAAACAGAGACATTATGTACAAGGATGCGTGAGGTGCAGAGTGAGTTCCGTAGAGTTGTTGCCGCTTACACCGTGTGATACCAAATACAACGTCCCCGGTTGAATATCTCGCAAATCTTCATTTTGTAGCAGTTGAACAAATCGTTTTGGAAGAAATACTTGAAACTTCGGCTCATCACCTGGAGTGAAAGGTCCTTCGCTCAATGAAACTAGAATTGCTTCTCCATGTGTGGTTTCCACTTTCTTGATGTTATGAATAATGTAGTGTTTTTGTTCTTTTAATTCTGAACACTTTTTAGTTAGCAGAAGGTCGGATTTTGAATAAGTGTTGAATTGATCAACCAGTGTTTGTAGAAACTGTTGTGATGCCATCTTCGTCAGTGGTGGTTGCGATGTCTTCTGTGATGTTGCCTCTTCGGAGTCTCGAATAATACTCGTGCCGGAGCGGTGTTGGCTCCTCGTATTTATAGACCCCGCTACCCCCACCACATTCCGGTTCTTCGCTACCCCCACCACATTTCTGCGTTTGTTCCAAGTAAGCAGCCAAACGATATGCGTTGTGCAATGCGCAGTTTGATTGTCCGTGTTTAGGATCTTTTGCAGCAACACAAATATTACCGAGATTAATGTTAAAGTCCTTACCGATAGTTATATTGAAAACATCACCGTGCGTGTACTTTTGTATCCAGTTCTTTTTTTCTAATCCTCTTGTGTATATATGTGAATATTGTTTGCAAAAGTTAAACATAATACTGTGCAGATTACTGTAGCTTATAAATCCTTCATACCAATGTATGTGATGAAAGTAGTTTGTTATCCATTTGTTTGTACTTTTTGCTTTGGCGTTAAGGTTGTTAAAAGAAAAAGGAGCTTCAAACGTGAATGGGTAAACTACAGATGTAAGCAAGTCTAAAATTACTAATTCCTTGATAATAAACCTATCATCATTATTTCGAAATGCTTGAAATTCTATTACACAAGGCTTTACACTCACTTCTTCATCCCCTCCGCTCATCATGACACCTAACGATCAACTAAACTGTTTTCCACACCACGGTAGGTTAAATACCAGGCCGTACAGTTGCAGGCGCGTTGGTGTATATTTAACGTGGGCACCGTCCTCAATAGGCCTACCCCACGTGTGTTCTTCTTTACTAAGTTAAACTTTAGTCTTTTTTAACTTCCTCTTCTCGTGTTTCGTTTTCTTCATCTTCTTTTTTCTCCGTTTCTTCTTCCTCTGTTGTTTCTTCTGTAGCTTCTGTAGCGATTTCTACAAGTGGTTCAAAATCCTTTAACTTTCTCCACATGCAAACTTCATGAGGTATTCTATTAAAAATAGATGTATCCACAGGTCCGTACACGATGGTGCTATCAGGTTGTTTTTCCAAAGTATCGACCAAATATTCTTTAATAATAGCGCTTGCAAATACCAACTGTCTCATGTACCTTGTAATAGGTTCTGTTGCGTAGTTTAAAACGTAGAATTCTTCACGTGACAGTAGAATCTTATTTTCATGCTGAGTCAAGTCTCTAATTCGCACTTGTAGTTGTCCGCGATGTTTAACAATATCGATTTCATTGTCACAATCCAAAAGTCGAATATGTGTTTTTCTTCCACACAAACTGTTAGTTAAATAACATTCTATTAAATGTACATGTTTTAAAAATGACTCCCAAGCATTTTGCGAAAATAAAACCTTTTTTGTTCCATGGTGTAGAATTACTGTAGGGGAATAATCCAATGACTTTATCAATCCAACTGATACACTTTTACTGATGCATGCTGAGATGGGGTAAAAGATTCGCAAAAAAACTTCAGTTAAAATGTGAGGAGGAATATTTTCTTCAACTTTCTTCTTCCTCTTTGGTACTACCTTTGGTGGGTCTGCATTACTTTCCTCCTCTCTATCTCTTTTACCAAACTTTAAAAATGCAGTTATTTCCTTGATGATTTCTGCTTCACTAGTATTATCACGTTCCAATAACGGTGCTACCTCTGCATCACCTTGTACAACAGATGGAGAACTCATTTTGTAGAAGATGTTACCCATGCGACGATAGACGATCAACTGAAGACCTGCATTGTTGCTCCGCTATTTATAGGTTAGCGACAGTGGCGGTGCCGGTGGTGGTACAACGTTTTACAATACTGTCTTTACAATACCGGTCAACGGTGTGTATGTAACAATTTTATCGTGCAAAATTAAACAATACGCAGATGTATTTGCAGGTACGTTTTCTTGAAATTCCATTTCTATTTTTATATCAACACTAGACGATTTTACAGATTTGTTTTGTTTGGAGCAATCAATTACAACAATCGGAGCTTTCGATTCAAACTGTACGGGAGATAGTAGAGGTGTGTTTGTTTTGCCGTAATATGAATTTTGGAACCTAGCGTACATATCGTATAAAACACTGTACCTTTTTTTATCAAAAGAGATATTAAAGTTGTCGTAGGGAAAGAATTGTGAATTCAGGAACACTTTACAGTTTGTTAATTTACAATGGTCAAATTCACCAGCATTTTCAGTTAATATACTTTTTTTCTTTGTTTGTAATCCAAAGATTACATATCTCGCTTTTTCCAAATGAGTAGAAGTTTTTACAGTCCATGTATGCCGTTGTGTTGAAGGTAAAACGGGGTATTCATGAAACTCCCAGCTTCTGAATGGCATTACAATGTCTCGATCTGATTTTAACTTTCTTAATAATGTAATCCTGTGTTCATCATTTAGTCGCACATGTGGTACTCTCCAAACAATCTTGTCTAATGTTAGTTTCCAGTCTAAATTGGCTTCAGTTGTTCCAGCAGATGCTTTAATAATATCATTATCGTTTGATGACCTTAATAAAACTAGTTCTTGTTTTACATTTATTATTATTCTTCTGTAATCTTCAGCAAATCCTAAAAGTAATCTTAAAGGTACGTAATAATCAAAGTTCCCCGAAGCGTCAGGAGTAATTATACTTTTGTCTGGTGCAACCCATCCTGCAACAGCTAACAGATTCTTCTCATTTGGTGTTAAAGACGCTAATCCTTTTAATGTACTGGAAATTCCAACCTTTTTTGTTGAATCGACTGTAACTCCTGAAATTTCATATCTAATCTCGTCAAACAAAAATGCCATAGGATTATTTATGAACGGAACAGTGGTTCCAACAGTACCGTCAGCTTTTGTTACTTTTCCTTCAATATATAAATAACTTTCGCATGGAAGAGTATAAATGTCTTGTTGTTGTATAGGAATCCTAATTTCATCGTTATTGTTTAATTTGGACGAAGCGTAAGGGTTGTGCGTGTGATATTCCTTTTCCCATAAGGTCTCGTCGAATGTTGGGCCCTGCGCTATATCCAGTATATCCATTGTTAATGACCTTTAATCCAATTTCTTCTAGAAAACGAATGTTGTCACTTGTTAATCCTTCTACAGCTGATGAGCTACTGACCTCTTTGCTGGTTGGCTCTCTCTTTTTAAATGATAACCCCATTATCTAAGCGGATGATTTTATATGTATTCTTACAGTAATAGCTTCTCCTCGAAAGTCAATAAGGTTTCCGTCTTGATCCACTATGTTCAGCACGATGTCTGAAATGAAACTGGTGTTTAACGGTAGGTACACAAGGTTTTGAGGCTTTTCTACTATCTTGAAACCCGGTGCGACTGATGGGTAGAATGTGTGTAATATATGCCGATTTTCTCCATCTCTGTAGGATCCTTGTATAATGTTACATGTAATGTCTATGCTGTTTACTTTGATGATCGTCACAGTTCTATTCCCAGAATGAGTTGTATTAGGTTCTAATACCTTTGTTTCCTTAGAAAACCCCAATAAACTACCAATTGAACGTTCTTGGCCAAAATCAATATAATACTTAGAAGTAATTTCGGCTTTCATTGTATTGTTATTGCCTTTTATCGTTATATTTTCTTTTCCCATATGTTTTTGTATAACTTCATTTATATTGTCAATTTCATAAGCTCCTGTTGGTAAACTGAATTCTTCCAAAGCTGAATATTTTCCTTTATTATCTTTTGTCTTGTAATAATGTATTTTGTTATTAATTCCTTCACTAACGTTTGGAATAGAGTTATATGTTGTTAAATCCAATAATGCGGCTTCCCATAGTCTTCCTTTTTGTAAACGTAGCGCTGGAAACAGAATACTGCGCAAAGTACATGAGTTACCGGTTAATGACACTGTATACGAAGACATCTTAAAGTTGACTAACACTTTTAGCTAAAAAGTCTAAACATAAATGACCGCAAATGGATGTATCATCAGGTTGTTTTCTTGTATAATTGTAAAAAACATTTTCTGCCGCACGAAAGTATTGTTGAAGTTCTTTCGGTGGTGGAAGGTTTCCAAAACTGTCGAAATAATAAATCGTTTCACCAAGTTTCTTGTAACACACCCAATGAGTGCCTAATCCTTCACTATTATCCAAATTTACTATACCAGTCTCATTTTTCCACATTTTAACCGGTAATTCATCTTTCATAAATACTCCTCTAAAAAATGGGATTTTCAAACAAGAAGCATATGTAATCAGTTCTTCATTGGTTAATTCTTTGTTTTTAATTATTAATTGCTCTTTCTTATTTAATACACACGATACGGTCTTAGGTATAGTCCTCCTCCCTTTTTTATCATTGACCATATTGTTGGTTTCTTTTTACCTTTACCACTAGTAGATCGACGTTTTCTTCTGATATTACCTCCTTGTTTCTTAGCGGGTCTTTTCCCACGCCTTCTTCTCTTTCCTCCTCCAAACGTAGTTTTTGCTTTCATTGCTGCTGTTACTGCTAAAGACGCTGCTTTTTCACCAATACTCGCGTCACTAGATTTTACTCTTTGCCAAGCTTTCTCAGAAAGTGCTCTATCTGCTATTGATCTATTTTTTGTATCACCAAATTTGGAATACGCTATATCGTGCTGTTTACAGGCCTGATCAAGCTTATTTATTCCAGGATCTCCTCTAGCAAGCCGTTTCTCTAATTTGGTTCCAGGACCACAATATTGATATCCTCCAGGTAAATGTAATTCCACAGGTAATAAATCAATCGCCTTGTTAACTATAGCTCCAACCGGTTTACTTAATAGAGAAAATGCTGTTGATGCTATTCCCCTTCCTCTCTGTAATCTCTCTCGATTATGACTGATGCGTTTAGCCCTCGGCATGACTATTTATAGCCAAACTTACAATCAGTAGGTGCACTCTATAAATGTTTTACAATGAATGTAATATTAGTCTTGGCTTCTTGTATTATATATACTGTTTAAAATCCATTTATTATATAGAAATGGATTAATTAATTAAATGTAGACATAATAAATAAAAGTAGTAAAAATAGAAATAAGGTGTAATTGAAGATGTTTCAAATGTTTCTCCGCTGGTGATGGTATCGTTGTTTTCGGTAAAATGAATAAAATCTAAATAGTTGTCATGTTCCCTTAGAAACTTGCCACTTAATCGTTGATAATTAAATAACACATTCCAGTCTAGTTTATCTTTAAAATTGTCAATGTAATTTTCAGAGAGATTTTGATATTTACTTATTACTTCCCAACAGTTATTAAAATTTGATGTCATCTCTACAAGGAAGTCTTCTGAAAACTGTTGTCTTTGTAAAATATGAATCCAGTTAACTCTGTGAAAATAAATTCTTAACATAGTCATTGTGAAGAGGTAGTGTATGGAAAGTTGTTCCCAATCCATATATCTATCAAACCGTTGAACAAAACCATCTGTCAGCACTCCTTGGGGAAATCTCGGCTCTTAAGATATTAAACTCCACGCAGTAATATTGGATTCCATCATCCTCTCTGTATCATCTCTCGAATATGACTGATGCTTTATCCCTTATCATGGGTATTTAAATTCTTTTTTCTCTTATGTAATCTTCATCGTTTTCTGTTGGTTCATTAATCACATTCACTTTATCCCCCTTTCCTAATGTCTTGACTTTAGAAGGCTCAGACGGTTTATCTAATTGATTAGGGTTTTCTGGGTTGTGTATCTTTTTCCAGTCTAAATAATTGTGGCTGTCAACATCTGAAGCTACAGCTCTTCCTGAAGCCCGATGGATATAATTAAATAAAGCTGCACCAAACCTTTCCATATGTTTTTCATATTCTGTAGTCCATTTCTTGTGTACTATATCAAATATTTTCTTATTTACAGCGTCTCCATCCTGCTCACAATCACCTACATTTGACAATTTTAATTTTTTTACATCATAGCTTGTATCAGTTTCATTCTTTTTGTAAATCGTTAACAATTTTAAAGTCGCTAAATTTACTGCTTCACCATCATAAATGGGATGTTTTATATTGCTTAACCTTTTACCGGAAAACCCCCAATGGTCTTCGTGTACAATCGGGGTTCTTTTATCCATGTATTGTACCGTAACCGCATCAGAAGACAAAAGCGGATCACCAACATTTTGAATTACTTTTCCTTCAAAATTATAATTACCATCAGGTGTTAACGGAAACCCAGCTCTTTTTTCACTATATCCAGATTTTACTCCAAACTCGGAATACCGTCCAAACTTGTCCACACTCATGATGTAACTGAATCGCTATCGTTTAGGTTCTTACTATATATACGTCTACTGAACAATTATTTCTCGTTTTCGCAGTTCATCAACCAAAGCTACCCATTCGTTTTCTAAACCAGTGTGCCCGGCTTCCATAGCTTCATGTAATAACCTCATTCGATCAACTAACTTATTTATATCGTTGTAATATATTATATTGGTTTTATACAAATTTTTTAATAATCCCCTTCCAGATGTAGTAGGATCAGTTGTTTTTCTTTTTTTATGCAAAACATTTAATTCAGCAGAAGATAAAGCTCTTCTTTTAATTGGAGCTTTATTTGATTTCGAGGGGAAAAGACTAAATATAATTTTTGTGTATTTTATTGACCTGTTTCTATGAATAGGTAGGTCTTTGGAATATTTTTTTCTATGTGCATTTGTATACTCTAGTATATTTTTAAACAATTGTAAATCCTTTTTAGTATATTTACCAGGATTATTTTTAAAGATGAGTTCAAACAAACCTGTTGTACCTTTATATTTCTTATCACCAATAACTATATCATCATTTTCGTTTATATCTAACTTTCTATCTCCAATCATTAATCCTTTATCCTCTATTCTAGCTCCATATGTATGATAATTTCGATTAGCATGTGTGCCATGTAACATTTTTAATGTATATTTTCTTCCAAGTGTTCCTTTAAACATAATATCTGTGCCTAATTTGCTTAAGTTGGATGGGTTGATATCCTCTTCTTCTGCTCTTGTATCTTCCGCACTTGTATCTTCTGTACTTGTATCTCCTGCAATGTTCTTTTCCCTTAAATCTCCTATATCTCCGCTTTCTTCATACTCGTCGCTTTCTTCAGATGTTTGTAACTGGTCAAAACTTTCATCATTCTGAAATTCTTCTTCATATTTGGAAATTGGTAGCATTTTGTCTCCTTCGAAGCGAATTGAAGGTTTTTCCATATTTTGTGCTAATCGCTTTAAAGGTTCAGTAACAGGTTTAAATGTTGTTTCTAAAAATTGCTCTCTTTCATTTATACCTGATTTTAAAGCTCGGTTTTTTTGTCTAATAGAATCACTAAGTGATTTTATTTCTTTTAGTAGCTTTTCCTGGTTAACCATCTTCACACCTTGACGACTTGTACAGTAATACCGCTAATCAGTGTAGTAAAACAAATTTATCAAAACCTATTCTATAACGGCCGTCTTTTATAGCTTGATCTTTCATAATAACCAGAAATCCATACTTTTCCGCCCATGCTTTTCCGCAAAGCTCTTTAAACTTTTCAAATGCCATATCAGCATTTACATGATCGTTATATATATGTTTTAGGTTAGTATCATCTTTTTTAAATACAATTAAAACATTTGCATTATCTCTGATAAGTTGTTTTGGGATTTTGCTATAAGTTTGTCCTATATATATGCTATCGATGTTATTATGTCTTCCCATGGCAAAGTAGTTTCTAATAGTATCCTGATTTTCACAAGATACATCGTCAAATATAAATACAGAATACGGTTTCGCTTCGTTTGGTTGCATAATGCTATCACTAGCGTTAAATTTGTAAAAATTAACATCGGACACATCAGATAGGATTTTATCCAGCAATTGATACTTTGGTTGTTGTAGGGACTTTGAAAAAATATATAGGTTATTAAACCTTAATCCCTGCGGATTAGTGATCAAATTAAAGACAACATTGGTCTTTCCACAGTTTGAGGGGCCACTTACTATACATCGAACAGTGTTTGGAAATAAACTACCGTGTTTACCATTGTTGATATTAACGTTATCCACAGTTAAATCATCTATGTTATTAATATTGAATCGATCTTTATGGTGAATAATCTCCATCCTGCTCAAAGGTTAACGATGAAATGAGTTGCTTGCATTACACCAAGTCCTTTATAGGTATCCATGAATCCTCAGTTTTGTTAAACCCTAACCACCGCACTTTAACTGCGTACTTTTTTCTTTGTAACACTTTTTCAACAAGATATACATCACCTACTGTTGACTTTAACATATCATGTCCATAAAATGCACCTTGCAACAAATCTCCTTTGTTATCTTTTAAGATATACGTTTCAGGTACAGTCGGTTGCACTTTATACACTGTAAAAACTTCATTCGTCCAATTGGGAAGGTATTTCTTGGTAAACACTCCCTTATATTTACTAATCCGTACTTTATCACTTACATTAAATTTTCTTGGCTGCATTTTTTCTACTTTAGGCTTTGTATTTTTCTTTATGCGTTTTAATACATCTTTTGCATTTCTTCTATTTACTTTGTTAGGTTTCATACCAATAGTTCTATGAAACCTGTTGTTATAATCATTTATTAATTGTGGTAAAACATCATACCATACGTAAGAACCTCTTTTTGAAAATTGTTTATAGAGTGCTCCTTTTAAGGTTCTATTGAATCTTTCTACAATAGCTGCTTTTTTCTCTGAATTTGTAGAATAATGATTTATTTTATATTTATTCATTAACTGTGCAAAGTTTGTATTAAAGTATTCTGTTCCATCATCAGTTTGTAAATGTTTAATTTTGTTTTTATCTCTTTTTATGGCTATTTCCATGGCTTCTGTTACGCTTTTACCAGTCTTGTCCTTTAGAGGCAAAGCGTCTGCAACTTTTGTAAAACAATTAATAATTGTGAGTATATATTTAAATCCTTTGTTTATTCTGCTATGCGGTCGCATTTCAATTAAATCCGCTTGATATAGATCATTTATCCCTTTTATAACAGTATTTCTTCTTGGAAACTTTATTCTTGCAGGTTTGTGTAGTTCATTAATAATCTTCTCCTTCAGGTCTGACATGATGGTTTCACGAAGACAGCTGATATGGTATTAAATATTCTTTTGTATAAATCTGCTTATATAGGCCAAGGTCATTCCAAACTAATGTATAAAAGGGGGAACACAGCAAAATACTGCTGTGTTCCCCCTTTTATACGGAAAGGAAAAGGAAAAGGGATGTAGGACGATGAAAGGGTTACTCGTCAATAGGGTTGAGGGAATAGTGGCCGAATGGTAGAGTGTGGATATTGTCTGCAAGGATGTGTCGTTTATCATCATTTGAAGAAAGAGCTTTTTTTACTTCAGTCACGCTGTACAGCTGATGGTTGAAACTTCTGATTGTGTTAAATTTTGCTATTATATCTTGATCTTCAAATAAACATTTCTTATAGTGATTAAAATGCACATTCTTCTTTAAATACAAACTTTTTACTCCTTTAGCTTTCTTAATGACTTGGTTTTCATTTAGTTGTAAAGAATATAATTTTGACATTAGTGCAACAATTTCTTGAAGTATAACACCATTGGCTTCATCTTTAAATTTGCCAAGCACTTTTTTGTTTCTGTCATTGTCGTAGTTTGGATGATCTTTTGGATAGTCGGAAAAGTCAAAGTCGTTTTTGTAATCAAATGTCCGAAGATCTTCATACATATCGTTAGTAATTATCCAATATATAAAAGCGTCTGTATCCATGTAGGAGATGCCGATGTTTTCCCGTCCATAAAAGGTGACCATCTTTTTGTAATGAAAATCGTACATATGAGTCTTGGAGATATCCAGGATTGACATTCCTATATACAAAGGACGATCCATCTTCACACTTGTTTTCTTCATAGATACAGCTACAAGATTTTCATTAATAATTATAGATGTATTAAAGTTAGGCTGTTGTACGAGTTTCTGTAGTTTGTTCGGATCTGTAACAAGTTTAACGTTTTTATGTCTTCTTTTGTTTTCTAATGTTTTACCGAATATCGCATTGTTCATTAATTTAAAAAAGTCTTTTTGAAAGGCTGATGTAGCGGCTGCTCTTTTGGTAGTGTTCGAGTCTATGTACGGTTTCAACCAGCACGATTGGGAAAATTCCACGGCTCTATTAATTTTAGTAAGACGTAAACCTAATTCGATAGCTTGTTGAACAACGCAATAGTGAGCTACGTATCGTTGTTTATTGTTAAGGGTCATCATTAATTTTGGGTGTTTTCCAGTTGGTGAAATTTCTGTTCTTGCAAGGAGTGGAAGGTCATAATGAAGATCGTGTAAATGTTCTGGATATTCAAAGTCGCAATCCAAAATATATCCGGTATCTCCATGTTTTTGAATTTGTGATATATCCCCAATACAATCGGGATCAACCCATTTAAAGTTGTCAAATGGAAGTGGGTTCGACATGGCCCATCCATACAGATTATTTGCGTCGAAATATCCCAAGTACGTTGAAGGTTTCTCTTGATCATGGTCTGGTAGATATTTGTTGTTGGCTTTAACATGTCTTGTCACGCTTTGAGTTAATCCACCTCTAACACCCGACTCAACCATTAAAACCATATCTATATCTGTTAACAGCTGGAGTTTGCATTTTGTTTCTTTCAACATTGCTTGCCAAGCTAGTCCTGGAGATGTATACGAATGTAGAGGGTCCAAACCGTATGCTGCAAAACAGGTTCTTCGGAATTCTTCCATAACATCGCAGAGAAGAGTCACGTCAAGTTTTACATAAAAGTCTGAGTATTCTCCTAAGGTCTTCATATCCAACTCGTTCCATACTCGACATGCATGTTGATAATCTTCAAGTGAAATTTCCGAATCATTAAGTTTGTTGTTAAATTGTTCTGGTGGAGGAAGTGATGTTTCATTAAATCTATGCAGTCCATCGATGTAATCGTAGGGGAAGACCCCTTTTCGAAGAACCAGATCCATTTTATTACTGGCTACAATTTTGCTTGTTTCTATCAGATCTTCTCTTTTTAAATTCTCAGTTAATTTCATTAGGCTAGAAGGCATAAATTTAAACGAATCAATAAACCTAAGTTTTATTTTGCCAACCTTTTTAGAGAAGCTTATAAATTTTTCCATTGTTGTTGCCAAAACATCTATCGCCCCATCATCTCTTCCCAATTCGGGAATTATAAAGTGAGAGTCATATCCACTAAGGTTATGTAGAACAACGGGTATAAAAGATGGAAGTTTGTAATTCAAATTGCAAGCGTTACAGGCTGCACCTCTGTAGACTCCTGTAAGATGGTCGTGATCACGAACTTTAACGTTATCTGGTGTAAATATGTTATTACACAGATAACATGTTGTTGCCAGATTGTGATGTTGAAGTTGATGTTCTTCCATAGGCAGCATCGGTATTTTCATTTTGTAGAGTTCTTCCACCTTAGAGGCAATATAATACAAATCGTCTACAAAGTGTTTCGCTGCTTGTTCACCGCGATAAATCTTCGGAGCAGATGATAGTCCAAATTCTTGAAGATTTTCTTCAGACAGCGTGGATTTTGTTAGTATACAGTAACTGTTTGGTGCGTGTTTTTGATATTTGCTTCTTTTTGTAATATCCTCTTCTTGTTGTTCAATTGGAAGTAAAGATGCTTCGAAATCCGCGTACACAACAAATGGAATAGGGTATTGTTGATTTACTTTGTCAAATTGTACGTATGCTCTGCTAGGATGAGGTAATTTAATTCTAACCTCATAATTCCCACTACATAACCTTTGATGTTCTAATAGCCATTCTGAACCTCCTCTTCTTAATGGTTTGCTCACGTGGCAAAAGCATCTCTTACATGTTGTGATTTTACTTTTATGTTTTGTTAACTGTTTACATACAAGCCCTTCAAAATCTTTTATATACACGTAATGGGATATCTCTCCTTTATTGATTAATAACAGGTCAGTATGATTGTTGCGCTCATTCGATGTTATGCGCAAGGGATACACATTATTTGACGAATCCAAACCAAATATGTTGACTGAAGCCGACGGATTTTGCTTTTCAAATTTTGATATATCAGTAATTGCAACAGGGTAAGTCATTCCCTGGAAATTATACTTATGTTGAACTTCTTCATATTTTTGACTTGGTCTTTTTTGGTGGTCTTTGTTTACATATTTTACCAACATAGCATATTTAAAACATTCGTTATCTTCATTTTGCACATTAATACAGGATTTGGTATCACTTACTTTTTTCGGAAGAGGAATGTAACTACTTCCTCTCATTCCATAACCGTGTTTATGAACTCTAACATCCAGACTTGTTATACTTAATAAAGTCCATCCAGATCCTCTTCCTTCATGCTCTTGTATTTTTGTCAAAAGTTCCTCAAAACATTCTGTTACAATCTTTTCAATATCTGACGCAGCCATGATGGTTCGGTTTTTTGTCATAAAACCTCTTGGTGATGTTTCGTTTTGTATGTTAGTGAATATAGCATCTAGCAACAGTCCAAATTTGATAAAATTTAATCTTTTTTGTTCATTCTTTAATGTTTTGGTTACTAATTCTTTGGCGTTATGTAGAAAGTTTTCAAGTTGTAATTTTACGTTGTCAATTTTAAAATGTGTTACTACCTTACCGGGTAGTGCTTGAGCGTGTAGTTCCACATCTACAGCTGTTGATGTTGAAGGTCGGTGAAGTGTAGACATAGCAGGCGTTGAAGTCGATGTTGATGGTGTTGATGTTGAAGGACGGTGAAGTGTAGACATAGCAGGCGTAGAAGTCGATGTTGATGATGCATATTGAATAACACTTGGTCTGGAATGTTGGTGTTGAGCTAACATTCGATCTATTTCTTTCAATTCTTCTTCTTCATACTTTTCATCTTGGTTGTTGTTATGTTTTAATTCTTTATGAATCATTAAAAGAAATTCATCCTTAAATGAAGACTTGCAAATATCGCAGCGATGCATAATGTAGGTGCGATCTCCGCAAGGGTCAAAGCAATAATGAAAAACACTGCAAATACCCCTCTATTTATACCCTAGCAAAAGTGGTGGGGGTACGTATTACGTTAAGTTTACTATTTTTTGCATTTTATATTTACTATTGTAGCTGAAGGGTACAAAGTTCTGTATTTAGGTCAAGGTCATTGAACATATTTGCCAAAACGGGGAATAGAGCAGTAAATGATTTCATATCAAACCATAAACTGATCTATTCCCCGCTCTGTATTTAAATAAGACAATTTTCTCCAACAGGAACATTTGATAGATTTTAAACTCGGATGTGAAGTCGGATTGTACACATTGCATCTCGATCAACTAAAAATTTCATAAAACAATAGGGATCTTCAGTTGTAGATTCATCTTTAACATATTCGATGGTCAACATTGGCGAACGAAGATCTTGTGGAATTACGTCGACTTTTATGAGTCGCCTTTCGAGTTCAAACCGTTTTGTTATTGATGTAAGTTTTATCACATCATCGATATCGATGAGGGGAAAGCTGTAGCAAACGGAGTTTCCTGGTGGGTTCATCATGCCGATATGATAAATATACACTGTTGCATCGACATTAAATAGACGTTCCCCCACCATTAAATTTATAAGTTACCCCCACTTTTTCTAAACAAAAAAAAAGCAAAAAAAAAAAAAAAAAAAATTGAAAGCTGGTAAATATTTTCTGTCTTGTAACTGGGTCAAGGTTATACAACGATATTACCAAAACGGGGAATAGAGCAGTAAGTAGTTCTCACTTTGACTACAAACTGATCTATTCCCCGCTCTGTATTTAAAGTTTGTCAGTTGACAAGAAAAATACAACACTTAATCAGACTCATTTGATGAATCGGAATCAGTTGTATCAGAAGCATCGGAAAGAAATAGTCGTCGACGAATATGATATACCCCTCGTGCACTATCTAAAAATAACCCATCCAAACTACTACTACTAGTGGTTGGAGTTTCATCATGTATTTCTTCAGAACAGAGAAGATGCTGATAGATTCTATAGGTTTCAGATTCCCCGTCACTTAACGGTTCAATTTGTTCCATATATCCTGCTTCAAGATCATCACTGTTTATATCACTTAATAATTCAAAATCTTCCATTGCATCCATATCACTTAATAATTCAAAATCTTCCAATTCGTCTTCATTTTCATCCTCACTTTCAATCACAATATGTTTTATAATTCCTACGATTGATTTTGCAGAAGGAAATATATTATCCTTTGGTGACATAGCTGCTATATATTCTAGTGCTAACACAAGTAGCAGAATGAGATAAGCACTGATGAGAAATCTCTTTTTATATTCCCCGATTTAAGTGGTGGGGGTAACTAGTGATAAGAAATGGGTATTATTGTATCAAATATATGTAACAATGTTTATGAAACAAGGATGTTTAAGTCCTGTAAGTAGGTCAAGGTCGTTTTAACTTATTACCAGAACGGGGAATAGAGCAGTAAGCGATTCTCACTTTGACCGCAAACTGATCTATTCCCCGTTCTGTTTTCCCCCCGTTCAGTATTTCCAAAACATCTTTAGTCAATTACGAATGCTAGAAGGTCTTCAGGAAGATCTTGTTGAAGTGATGCACCTTCTAACAACGTTTCTAACGCATTAATGTATTTTATCGCCTGTATCAAAATGGCATGCCTTGAACTTTTTTTATCCATAAACGGTAATTTTGATTGTAATAACTTATATGTTTGATTTATTTTTTTAATCCTTCCTCTTTCTCTAGCATTTCTTCTTCTTGCCTCATCATTCTTTTCCTTGTTATTTGTTGTAGGCTGCATCGATGTTGTAGGCTGCGTCGATGTTGTAGGCTGCATCAACTCTGCTGGGCTATTCATAGCTGAATAACTATACTCTAAAGCTGTACGCCTTATATATGTTTACCCCCACATATATAAGGGGGGGGGGGTGCAAGTTTTAGGGAGGAGATATTTTTGTAAGAAATATATATATATATATTTCAATGTTGTTTTTTACCAAACGAAAATTGTCTAAGTCCCAAGGTCATCTGAACAAATTGCCAAAACGGGGAATAGAGCAGTAAGTGGTTCTCACTTGGACCGCAAACTGATCTATTCCCCGCTCTGTATTCTAAAGTAAACAATAAATCTTCTCACTATTGAGCAACCTTTGCTCTTTGAAGCTCAAGTTCTAAGTCTCCAACCAGGCGAAAGTCTGCATCGTGCTCCTCCCATTGTTCAGGAGAACGCGGTTGTGCACACCACTTTGTAAAGGCGTACCTCATTGCCTCATTATACTCCTCCAGGATAACATGATAGGGTCTTGGTTGCTGCGTTGTAGACTGCATCGATGATGTAGTTTGTTGCGGATGTGACTGAGCATCATTCTCCGCAACCTTATTAATCTTAAAAACTTCAGTCATTTCTGCAGCCTCAGCAATTGCGTACAACTCCTCTTCGTTAATTTCCTTTCCCCATGTGTTGCTGTTGACGCTCATGATGATACAACTAATAATTATATTCCGAATCGCTCGCTTAAATACCCGCTTACCCCCTCCCCTCTTTACTGTTGAATAATGACTTTAGTATAATATTTCTCCTTTTTCCTTTTAAGTTTATCTTTGACTTAGTGTAAATTATCCAAGTCCGTTATCTAGGTCAAGGTCGTTGTAACATTGCAAAAAAAGTGTGGACAACTTATTTACACTCTGCAGCATATGCTACAAATTGTAAATAGGTTGTCCACACTTTTTTTTTTAATTTGGAAAAAATGCTTTATTTAATTTGGAATAAACTTTTGGTCTTTTTATTTATATTATTATTTTAATGATTTCCACACAGTGATACCTGTATCATTTCGAATTAAATAGTCCTTGTGGGTAGGTTTTTTGACGTGGAGGTCCATGGCTCTAGGTAACTCTACATAGTACAGTTTACCTTCACATTGAACCAACACCTTTGCAAAGTCCTTTATTTTAACAAAGAAGTAGCGTTTGTTTTTACAAAGCCTGTTAATTCGAATTTTAATTGGCACCACTGTTGCACGTGGTGAAGAAGGAGATGCGCCATGGTTTAATTTTAAATGAAGACTGCACGTTTCTTCATTTAAAATACAACGTTTAACACAGCGTTCACCTTTCTTAGCACCTTTTTTGAATATATAATTACATTGTTGTGCAGGAAGCATGCACATCCTTTGTACAGATTTAAGTTGTTTAAATTTCTCTGAAGGAGATGAAGTATATGTGCAGATTACTGAAGGTCTGGTTGGAGAAGATGATTGGGTGGCTGGTTGGCTTGGTCTCGAACTTGATGTTGATGAGGATGAAGAAGCAGACGATTTGGAAGACTTTGATGAACATGTAGAACAACTTGAAGATGTAGAAGGACTTGGAGAAACAGCACGAGACGTTGACAAAGGACTTGGAGAAACAGCACGAGAAGTTGACGGAAGAGGTGAAGGACTTGGAGAAACAGCACGAGAAGTTGACGGAAGAGGTGAAGGACTTGTGTAAGTCGTTGACGCAGCAGGTAGTGGTGGACAGTTCTCCGGGACGATGTTAGCTAACATCAGGGCTGTCCGAAGGATGGATGGAACCGCAGAAGACGGAGTGGTAGAGGCGGGCGAAGACGAAGCAGAAGGTTTCAATTTGAGAGGTTGTGTCTGCTTCCTAATGTGTGCCATGGTGTGAGGTATAACAGCACAAGAGGAAGAATGATTTTACTAGTGCTGGGGGACCCTCTTTTATACATACTGATAGTGGTGGGGAGTGCAAGTGTTATACGGTGGGGGTAATAATGTTGTAACGAGTAAATATATATTACAATACGGGGATTTTCTAAGTCCCGAAGTGGGTCAAGGTCGTTTGATAATATTATTAAAACGGGAAATAGAGCAGTAAGTGATTCTCACTTGGACCACAAACCGATCTATTCCCCGCTTTGTACGTGAATTTTCTAAGTCCCAAGGTCATCCGAACAAGTTGCCAAAACGGGGAATAGACCGGTAAGTGATTCTCACTTGGACCACAAACCGATCTATTCCCCGCTCTGTATTGGGGAAGGGGACAAAAGACAACAAACAAGAGACTGATTTTAAACAAGAGACTGACTTTATATTTTACAAGGTTTTCTCAGGCTAAGATGGGTAATGTCAACCGGTTTACGCGCCGTATTGACACAAGGTCGGTTTGCGCGCCATACCTTAGAGGGGTTAGGAAAAGGATGAGAAGCAAGATACATTACTTTGAAAATAAAGACTTTGCCAGCAACTATGTAAACAAAAATTAATCAGTTAACGTTACTTTTACAAGAACAGCCAAGGTCGGTTTTGCAAAGGTCAACAGTATCACTGAAACCCGGTGGGACGTAGACCCAAACACCCGGCGTCAGGCTGCTGCGAACCCAAGTTTTGACCAAGGTTGTTGAGGGACCTGTAGGGCCGGGAGTACATATTTCATTAGTAAATAAGACACTTCAAACCGATACCAAACATTAACATAGATTAGACTAACTACATTACCTAGCAGCAAACTACAAGCGTTATCTAACATGCTTAACAAACTAACTAAACATGCAAGGGCGCGGATCTCTTAATTGCGCGTCGGGCCCAACGCACACTTAACAGACCTACGCTGCAGCAGAGTGCAACCCACTGGGACGTATACCCAAACAGCGGGCGGCAAGCTACTGCGACGAGACTGCGGACTGCTCCCGCTTATAAAGGCAAAGTGACGTCACCAAAGCGGAAGGGGGGATGTTACGTCAAAGGGGGGGGGATATATTACAATACGAGGATTTTCTAAGTCCCGAAGTGGGTCAAGGTCGTTTGGTCATATTATTGAAACGGGGAATAGAGCAGTAATTGATTCTCACTTGGACCACAAACCGATCTATCCCCCGCTTTGTACGTGAATTTTCTAAGTCCCAAGGTCATCTGAACATGAAGCCAAAGCGGGGAATAGAGCATAACATACTGCTCTATTCCCCGCTCTGTATTTGGGAAGGGGACAAAAAACAACAAACAAGAGACTGATTTTAAACAAGAGACTGACTTTATATTTTACACAGTTTTCTCAGGCTAAGATGGGAAATGTCAACCGGTTTACGCGCCGTATTGACACAAGGTCAGTTTGCGCGCCATACCTTAGAGGGGTTAGGAAAAGGATGAGAAACAAGTTACATTACTTTTAAAATAAAGACTTTACCAACAACTATTTAAACAAAATTAATCAGTTAACGTTACTTTTACAAGAACAGCCGAGGTCAGTTTTGCAAAGGTCAACAGTATCACTGAAACCCGGTGGGACGTAGACCCAAACACCCGGCGTCAGGCTGCTGCGAACCCAAGTTTTGACCAAGGTTGTTGAGGGACCTGTAGGGCCGGGAGTACATATGTTATTAGTAAATAAAACACTTCAAACCAATACCAAACACTAACATATATATATTAGACTAACTACATTACCTAGCAGCAAACTACAAGCGTTATCTAACATGCTTAAACAAACTAACTAAACATGCAAGGGCGCGGATCTCTTAATTGCGCGTCGGGCCCAACGCACACTTAACAGACCTACGCTGCAGCAGAGTGCAACCCACTGGGACGTATATCCAAACAGCGGGCGGCAAGCTACTGCGACGAGACTGCGGACTGCTCCCGCTTATAAAGGCAAAGTGACGTCACCGAAGCGGAAGGGGGGATGTTACGTCACGGGGGGGATGTTACGTCACGGGGGGGGGGTGACCTTGAACATGACCCAAAAAGGGGGGGGTGACCTTGAACATGACCCAAAAAAGGGGGGGGTTGTGTCGTCACGGGGGAAGGGGAACCGGATGTAGACCGGTTTTTAGCTTTCTACCCGTATATGGAAATGTCACGGTTACACTTGGCGACCCGCTTTGCTCCGTCTGGTACCTCATTCCAGCTTTGCCTTGCGAACTGAATACACCTCTGCGCTATGTCTTCTCCCATTACACCCGAGAAACTGCAACGTTTGAAGGAGACTTTGAAGAAGTCTTCGGAAAAAAGGAGCGGATTCAAAAGACCTAGTTCTTTTAAATCTTGCATACGGAAGAATTTTCGAAACCACCCACTTTACTTCGACCAACGGCCTTCGACGTCCACTGCATCTTCACCATCGCTATCACCTCGCCCTTCATCGCTTCGACCTTCATCGCCGCCACCAACTGTTGAGGAGATAATAAAGAGGACGGCTACGGTGAAACTTACCGAGTTGGTAACGCCGCTGGAGTCTGTCGCCGTCAAGTTTGCGCAGTTGAAATTAAACGTGGAGTATCTACTTGTGGGGAAGATCAGCGATGATGAGTACCTACTCCAACACCTCTTTGGCGTCGGCCGTTACGTCAAGGTCCACCTTCCAAGGTCCACTCTGCCACCTCCTGAGACCAAGTGCGACTTGATTTTAGTACGGCAGAAGGGACAAGTAAAGTGGGTTACAAAGGAAAAATAAACACTGACTACCGCTCCTTATCCACCATCTCCTTCAAACACAAACGGTCCTTTTCAGGACCACCCTAAGCATTTCAAGTTAGGGACTTGGCCTGTACATAGGCAGGAGACTATTAGTCTTATGTTTGTGTGCAGCCCACTTTGTGAAAATTTCTAAGTCCCAAGGTCCTTGACCTTGACCTTGACCTTGAACATGACCCAAAAAAGGGGGGGGGGTACACAGTTTGTGCAAAGTATGTCATGTGGGTACTCAAATTACGCGGATTGATCAGACGAACAAGTTGGCGCAAACAGAATTCAGATCCGACAAAGGGTATAGCAGCAACAGCGAAAAACAACTATTTTCAAGGGCAAGCCTAAATAACTTCTTTATTTACGGTTTAAAATATATTAAGTGGGTACTCAAATTACGCGGATTGATCAGACGAACAAGTTGGTGCAAACAGAATTCAGATCCAACAAAGGGTATAGCAGCAACAGCGATAAAACAACTATTTTCAAGGACAAACCTAAATAACTTCTTTGTTTTTGGTTCAAGGTCTAACATGTGGGAACTTCAATTACGCAGCTTGACAAGGCGAACAAGTAGGTGCAATTTAAATTTAAATCTAACCAACAGTATAGCATCCGTGGTGTAAAAACGATGGTTTGAAGGACAAGGTAACGTTGTGGTGGGGGTAGATGCCTATTATACACGATAACGCTACATCATTATTCTTCCAGCTCTTGTCGTATGAACATCTACCTAGACGGTCTGAAAAATGTCGCAGTTTTACAGGAACATGAGGAAGGTGACCTTCAGTAGTCCCCTTGACACTACTTTCTACTTCCCTGACGATGAAGACAGAAGGTCTACACTTTTAGTGGACAATGAGCGGTTTCGTCGAAGAATAATTGAGGTTGAAACACTTTTAACCAGTTGTTTGCTACGCAAAAAGAACCATATGAATACATGCACCGGTTTAGATCATAGTAGCTGTTATACTTATACAGCGTTGAAGCGCAAACATTATTGAGGTTTTTAGTTACGGAGGTAAGGTCTTGACAGTCTAAGAGCTAAACCCTAACTAACACATGTAAACTAGTTATTGTGCGATGTAAAACTTGGTGGGGAGACTGGTGTAGTGGGGGACTGGTGTAGTGGGGGGACTACCATCTGCCGCACACTTGCCACCTGCCACCTGCCACCTGCCGCCGCCCATCTGCTGTCCACCATCTGCTTCGTTCTACTACACTTTTACCCCCACCATTTTGTTTGATACCAAAAACGCTAGCTAGCGAATAGTCAGTACACCTCCGGCTCTCGACCGGTGAACATCGAGCTCTCCGAGACGCTCTTCACAAAATAACAATATCATTTCACTCAAGGTCTGATAGATGTTTCTATTTCATTGCCGTCACGTATTCTTTCCTCCTGACAGCAATGAAATGCAAACACCTAACAGAACAGATAGGTGTCAAAAACACAACATGGACTCTGCGCAGGGATCGAAGTATCTACCGTCTTTCATCAGAAAGCAAAGTGATGGCCGCAACTCGTCCGGATCAACAACATCGATGACAACCAACAACGGGGAACTATTGTAAACATGAATTATTGTAAATAAAATAAAGTAATATTTGTAATATGAATTATTGTTAATAAAATAAAGTAATATTTGTAATTGTTCTACCTCGCACTCGTATCATTCGATTGTTTCATTCGATAATTTTCATTCGATATTTATTATCGATTAACTATCGAATCACAATCGTTTTACGAGTGCGAGGTAGATTTTTTTAAAAAAACTTCACCGTGACCTTGAACTTTGAACTTTACCTCATTTCGTCACAAAACCGCCTACGTCACTGGCTCAGCCTCAGATGACGTATTTTTTCACTCAGCGCATCCGGTCACTGACCGGATGTGACGTCACTTCCGCCCCAGCAGCCCCAAATGCACACTACTAAGAGATCCATTACATTCTCCGGAATAAGCCTTCTACAAATTCTCTTTTATTACGATGTTTGCATTAAATAGTATTTTTAATCACATAAAATATTTATCATCATTCTCTGTAAAAGACATAAGATAATAGTGTGAATCTGAGCACACGTCAACACGACCTTTCACTGTAGTTCCTTTCTAGGGAATTCAAGAAGTAAAATACAGTTTAGATAGCACCAGACTGTTTACATGTTGACAGTGGACAACCTGATATTGACACAGTCCCTCCAATCCCAACATTTTCATTTTAGTTTCTGTATATGCTCTCCACAAAATAATACAATTTTTTGCAGTTGAATATACACTACAAACAATTACGGTTTACTAAGTAATAGAAAATATATTTGTTTTATAAAAACCTATTTAATAAAATACTTATTATGAAACAAATCATTGTTTAATTTTTGCATGCATTTTAACAATTTTGTCATTATTATGTATAATAATCCTTCACATTACTTTGAAATGAAGACTAACTCATTTAATACCGGTATTTTTTATTTAGAATAACATCAAATATGTGTTTAAAATTGTAATTTGCTCCTAGCACCTCATACATCTGACACTGAGCCGTATGTGTATGATACAAATCAGCGTTCAAAATAAGCTTGAGATAGTTTTTGTATTTGTTACAAATACTTCACTTACTATTTAAACAATGAGTGTCACAGCTTTCCCTACAACCGAAATAAATAATATAAGAACAAATGCAATTTTAAGCCTTTTCAATATGATATATGAGACCTCACTATTTATTTAAATAATGCAGTAAAATACTCGATTTTAAATCTGAAAGTGCTTTCATTCTGTAGTAAAAATTACAAAGAGAGTAACGACAGTGTCGTTTGTATTGAATAGTGAATCTAATATATATCTATGTATTAGTTTGACTCTTAGAATGAGCTTTATTTGTAATGTATAAAATAATAAAATCATAAACTGTAATAAATGTTTTTAATAGTTCGTTTTAAATAAAGTTTTAGATAAAACATAAAACAAGTATATTTATCTTAATCAAATGTGCCATGTTATAAAGTATGATTACGTTGGAAGATTTTAGTTAGTTCAATATAATTATTGCAGCTGGAGAAGGAATAATCATGAAGACCACATTGAGCCCGCCAGCTGTGACTACTGACCATTTCCAATTTCGAGAATTCTATTGAAATCACGTAACAGTTCAGCATGAAATAAGCTGTAAGTTGATTATAATAAAACTCACTTTCATTGACGGTTGTTACTGCATTTTGAGTCACTAAAATTAAATAACTCCCCATTGAACATGGCAGGTGTTTGGGATAAAAATTAAGGCCTCCAAAGCTCTGTTTCACATATGATCGGTACATAATCCGTGTAATATACTTACTTTCTTTTACTTTTAGATACTTACTTTTAGAATAATCTCTCCTAAATTAATTTTGTTTTTAATTATGTTGTTATTACTATTTATATAATCGTAATCATGTCATTTCAAAATCGGAGTTTGGGAAGTGATAGGAGAAGCTAGTGGGGTAGAGCCCTGAGGTCGGGAAAAAATTATCCCAAAGTCTTTTATCCTCCTAACAGCCTGGTATGGTTCGGGAACAGATTTGAGGAGCCTTTTTTGTAATCACCTGGTGTACTCTGTTCTCCATAAAAATAACATGGCAAGGTTATAGCTAATGGGACAGAGGCCTAAGGTTGGGGTTATAAAAACGTATCCAAATGTTATGGATGGATGAAAATTGGCTAAAATGACGCATACAATCGGAAAGAATAACATAGCATTTTTGCCATGGGGCTTTGCTTTAAGCTTGGTTGGGAGGGAAATACCCAACTTGTAAATTCAAGACATGAATCTTTGTAAAACAATTCCAAAGAACTATCACACATCAAAATTGGATGTTTGTAAGTGATAACAGAAGCCAGTGGGGTGGAGCCCTGAGATCGAGAAAAGATTATCCGAAGTCTTTTAGTACCCCAACAACCTGGTATGGTACGG
Source organism: Allygus modestus (assembly GCA_963675035.1). Taxonomy (NCBI): domain Eukaryota; kingdom Metazoa; phylum Arthropoda; class Insecta; order Hemiptera; family Cicadellidae; genus Allygus; species Allygus modestus. The sequence continues at coordinate 241,647,675 of OY776112.1, read as the reverse complement.
GAACAGATTTTGGGAGCCATTACCCAATAACCCTGAGTACTAATTTTTCCATAAGAATAACCATGGCAATGTTTTAGTGACTGGGGTGGAGCACTAAGGTCATAGTCATAAAATACCTACGGTACCCAAATGTTATGAATCAATGATAATTGGCTGAAATCACGCAAAAAACTGAAAGAATAACATAAAATTTTGCCAGGAGGGCGGAGCCCTAAGGTTTGTGTAGGGGGGGGAGGAATCGTGACCAACGTTGGGTCATCATTCAAGACATGCGGATTTGTAAAACATATCCAAAGAATCATTGCACTTCCAAATTGGACATCGGGAAGTGATAGAAGAAGCCAGTGGGGCGGAGCCCTGAGGTTACGAAAAAAGTATCGGAAGTCCTTTAGTCCCTTAACAACGTGGTATGGTCCGGGAGCAGATTTGAGAATCCTTTTTCTCATCAACCTGGAGTGCTCATTTTTTCATGAGAATAACCATAGCAATGTTTTAGCGACTGGGGTGGAGCCCTAAGGTCGGGGTAGTAACAAACCTACCCAAATGTTATAGATCAATGACAATTGCCTGAAATCACGCAACAACCCGGAAAAAAACACAATAATTTTGCCAAGGGGTGGAGTCTTAAGGTTGGTGTGGGGGGACGTATCCAAAGTTGGGATATCATTTAAGACATATGGATTTGTAAAACAAATCCAAAGAACCATCATTCGTCAAATTGGACGTCGGGAAGTGATAAAAGAAGCCAGTGGGGCTGAGGAGCCCTGTGACCGCGAAACAAAAAAATCTTAAGACCTTTAGTCCCCTAATAACGTTTTGTGGTCCGGGAGCAGATTTGAAGAGTCGTTTTCGAGCCATTTAGGTAAAACCTTTTCTGCATAAGAATAACATGGCAGCTTTTGGTGCCACTGGGGCGCAGCCCTGAGGTCTGAGGAAAAAAAATACTTACCTAAAATGTTTTGGTCCTCTACAACGTGGTATGGTCCAGGAAATTCTATAAATAAGAGGTGCCGTTTTCGAAATCACATGGGACACACACACACACACACACACACACACACACACACACACACACACACGCACAACTAATTTATTAGTATAGATATTACTTTTAAGATTTTTTTACTTTCCAAATAAAATTCCTGTAATCAAATATTAGTAGGGGGCATTGGCCGATTCAAAACCAACAGCATTGTCAGTGCTCCACTGTGGAGCAAGCCCCCCCCGACCCCCCCCCGACCATCCCCGACCACCCCCCCGACCGCCACCCCCCACCCCCCCACCCTCCCACGAACCCCCCGACCCCCCCGGCCCCCCCACCCCCGGCCCCCCGGTCGTCTGCAGCACTTCTCATGATGACCTTGAACATGGAGAAAAAACTTTAGAAAATTAACAACTAGCTTATTTACCCACCGATTCCCACGGGACTTTGTCCAGAGTGTAGACCTATCCCAGAGGAAGCGAATGACGAAAGAACCCCATCGATCCGTCATCAAATAAGGCCGCTATTAATTTATAACCACGTTTTCCTTATGGGATCTCAGCTGTTTACCGACCGATTTTGATGAAACTTAACCACATGTCGGGCGGCGGCCTAAGTAAACCATCGCTTAAAGAAAATTGAAAATCCACCGTTAAACGGGCTCGCTATTAATTTTTAAACGTGTTTTCCTTATGAGATCTCAGCTGTTTACCGACCGATTTTGACGAAACCTCACCAAATGTCGAGCCGTGGCCTAAGTAAACCATCGCTTAAAGAAAATTGAAAATCCACCGTTAAACGGGCTCGCTATTAATTTTTAAACGTGTTTTCCTTATGGGATCTCAGCTGTTTACCGACCGATTTTGACGAAACCTCACCACATGTCGAGCGGTGGCCTAAGTAAACCATCGCTTAAAGAAAATTGAAAATCCACAGTTAAACGGGCTCGCTATTAATTCTTAAACGTGTTTTCCTTATGGGATCTCAGCTGTTTACCATCCGATTTTGACGAAACCTCACCACGTGTCGGGCCATGGCCTAAGTAAACCATCGCTTAAAGAAAATTGAAAATACGCCGTTAAACTGGCCCGCTATTAATTTTCTAACGCGTTTTCCTTATAGGATCTCGGCTGTTTGCTGACAGAATTTGATGTGACTTCACTATAGTGCTGTGCTAGTCTTTACTGCACCATATTCCGAGATCTGTTAAACGTAAGTATATGTAGTTTTATATGTTGTAGTGTGGAAGACTATTACATTTCCTTTTATAGTAAGATTTTCATTTAAGGTATGATCGTTCAGCAATTTTGAAGTCGTAATGTGCAAAGAGAGGTCTGGTACGTTAATAGAAGTTGAATGATATTCATTATGCCTTAGGGAAAACGATTCGTTATTGCTATAGAACAACTTACACGTTATTTTCAATTTCTTGGAGGAAACCAGTGTACTAACATAAAACGAGGAAACCTGTGTACTAATGTTAGACGTGTCACGGTTCAAAATCTTGTCTATCATGCATCAATGTAAAGCTCCCATTCTCTAACTTACTATCTTTTCCTTCTTTTTATATAAACTAATTTAATAAAGGAGGAAACCTGGGTAGGTACTAATGTTAGACGTGTCACGGTTTCAACTCCTATATATTATGCATCAGTCTAAAGCTTTCGTTCTCTTACTTACTTTTGTTTTCCTTTTCTTTTGCTAAAACCAATTTAATAAACGAGGAAACCCGTATACTAACTAACATTAGACTTACCATGGCCTTGACTCTTGTCTACCACGCATAAAGTATGTGTTATGTTACCAATGAAGTGTTCTCGTTGCGATTAATTTGTAAATGCAAGAGACTTATCATATTCGTTGTTGCAGATGAACAGCCAACACCTGTGCGAGGTCTGCGGCCGAGCCTTCAGCCTGCTCAGAAACCTGAGGTGGCACGCGGAGTCCGCACACAACGCTAGACGTCACGACTTCCACGTCTGCGGTAGGCGCTTCACAAGAGGCGACAGCCTCCGCCACCACGTCGCCACGGTTCACGGACCACACGCCGCGGTGGAGCCCCAACCGCAAGCGGCTCACTCCGCGATGCCAGCAGCAGCTCCTTTCTCCTCCTCGAGCCCCAATCGTCACGTGGAGTGCCAGAGATGCGGTAGACGCTTCAACCAAGACTTGAAACTGAGACGACACGTCCGGACCGTCCATCCTCCCAAGTTCCGTTGCGCCTGCTGCGACCGCGAGTTTCCCCGTCGCTTCAACCGTGACCAACACGAGTCTCACAACTGCCCTGTTGTGAGGAACCTGGCTCAAGAACCATCCGAGTTCCGCTGCGCGTACTGCGACAAGGGGTTTACTCACCGCTTCAACCGTGACCATCACCAGTCTCACGACTGCCCTGTTGTGAGGGACCTGACCCAAGACCGACTGCCTAGGTTTTCCTCTCCTCCTCTTCCTCACAACAACCAGTTGTCGCGCCAAGCAGCCAGCGCCGATCCCCGACCGCGCCAAGTGCCTAGCGCCGAGCCACGACCAGGAACGAGCACCGAGCCACAGCCAGGGCCCAGCACCGAGCCCCAGCCCCGCCCAGGACCTAGCAGGCGCTGAACAACGGACTGGAGCTTGCGGCTGTGCACAGGGCGATCTCGTTTCGCTAGTCTCCCTACATCCTCATGAACACCGAGCTGCGGAAGAAGGCCAAGACCAAGTTCGAGCAAGACTTTTTCAAGTTAATGAATAACGCGGTCTTTGGCAAAACCATCGAGAACGTCAGCAAGCTCCTGAACGTCAAGCTGGTTTGCACTCCGGAGAAGTTCTCCAAGTACGTGGCCAAGTCCAATTTCCTGGACCGCACGTATTACACGGAGGACGTAGCTCTTGTCCACCTCGCCAGGGTCAACATCGTCCTGGAAAAGCCCATCTACATCGGCATGTCCGTCCTGGAGCTGAGCAAGTGGCTCATGTACGAGTTTCTGCGAAAGATGAAGGACCGCTACGGTGACCGCTTAAACGTAGACTACATGGACACTGACAGCTTCGTGTTCGACATCCTATCCCGGGATATCTACAGGGAGATGATGGAGCACTTGGACGACTTCGATACCAGCCTACCTGAGGTCCCACCCCTGCTACAGCCCCACCAACGCCAAGGTGATTGGCAAGTTCAAGGATGAGTGTAACGGCCGATCCTTGTTCGAGTACCTCGGTCTGCGCTCGAAGCTCTACTTCATGGACGTTGAGGACGAAGACAACGGATCCAAGGCGATCAAGCGAGCCAAGGGAGTCGCTAAGGGGGTTGTTAAAAACGTCCTAACCCCCGACGACTACAGGGAATGTATGTTCGACGGGGTGTTGAAAACCACCGTCAACACCCGTTTCCAGTCGTACCTGCACCGTGTCTTCACCGTACAAGTAGAAAAGCTATCCTTGAGCCCGGCCGATGATAAACGCTACATCTTGGCTGATGGTATCAACACCTTACCTTGGGGGCATAAGGACATCCCACCACTGTCCGCAGCAATAAGGCGAGGCAATCCCGAGGAGGAGCAGCAGCAAGGTGGGCCTATGGAGGTGGACGAGGAGGAGGACATGGACGAAGAGTTCCCGGTGTAGATTTAAGTGTAAATAGATCACTAGACGCAGATCCTAGGCCCGTGGTTAGTGATAGTCTAATCAAATTAGTTTTTAATATAAAAGGAAAAAAAGCTATCGCCCTAAACCTTTTTTAAAAATGTTCGTAATTTATTTTTCTTTAACACAGTGTTACAATATTTGTTGCAGTTTTACATGTTTTACCCGAGCGCCTTGATTTAATGTAACTAGTACAATGATTCGGCGTCAAGCGCTGTTATAGCGGGGAAACAGCTTGTCAACTTCAGCTTGCCGTGTTTATTCAAGGTCACGTCGACTGCAGGCTCCGCCTCCAACGGACTTCTTAGCCGCTGGGCACTTTTTGTACATCACTCACCTCCTCAGACCTCAGCTTCGTAACTGAAAACTTCAATAATGTTTGCTCAACGCTGTATAATTATAACAGCTACTATGATCTAAACCACTAGCTGAGTGTGCAGGTTTGCTGCAACGGGGGTTTTTACAGTTTATACTTTTAACGTCCTACAAAACTAATCTTGTTGTTTGCAAAACTCTTCATTTTTTACATATAAATTTGGAAATAGTCAAATTGTAGTTTTTTCCATTGGATTCAGTTTAAAAGAACACACAATTTGGTATTTTGATAATTTCTCTACGTCAATTGGTTTCCGAGATATTGAAAGTGCTAAACACAGTACGTTGTCTAATGTTATTCTTATGGAGGAAAAGTAAAATGTAATATCTCGCTTATTTATGAACGTATACTGACGAAACTTGGTATAGGCCTCTTCACACATTACGTATTAATACTTCGCCGACCACAGTGGGTCAAAACAGTAATCTAGCGGGAGAAAAATCAGGGAGTGATAAAAAATAAACAAATAGTCTTAAAACCACTTTTACTTATTTAAATACATAAAAACACACATTTTCAACTATATACATTAATATACAGTTTCACGATATTTACAGGGACAAGTCGCTCAATGCCGTCAACACCTCAGAGTCACTGTAACTTGTTTCAGAAAATCCCTTCTGTGGGCGGCCGCGATTGCTCGAACATGTAGATGTACTTGATGACGGAGAATAAAGAAAAAGTGCTGTTCTTTTTGTTAAAATGTCCCACAATCCTATGGCAGGAAATCCACTTTTTCTTAAGGACTTTTAAAAAACACTTGATTTTGTATCGAATTTCTTGTTTAAATTCATTTGACGGATCTCGAATTTGAAACTTGTTATGTTAGTATTCACATAATAAATCTTTTCCTTCAGAAAAGTTTTGGAAGGGTGGATCGATAGTTCGTAATTTCTCAAATAGTTCTCTCTTGGTTATGAACAGGGCTGCACCTAAAAAAAAGCACTTCTTGTTAAACGGCCAACGTACTTAGGATTTTCTAACTTGTTAAACAAAAATAATCCATCGCTAAAAAGCCTTTTTATTACTGGTTTCCTAATCCATTGACATGTGCTTTAGCTTTGTATGGTTATTTAATTATTAAAGAGCTAGTACATATTTTTTACTGTGAATATTTAAATTATTTGCCTACTTTTACGGTAGCTTATTAAATATAAACGTCAACCCTAGCTTGTTGGGTCGGTTGTCGAAGTAAGCGAAGCACCGCTTACAGACGCAGATCCTAGGCCCGTGGTTAGTGAGCTGGCGACGGACCAGTCGACTCAGGTCCGCGATGTATGCGTAGTGGCTGCTCCTGTTGGTGGTCACGTACAACAGGTCCCTATGGTCTTCAAGGTCTCGCTTGCAGATCTTCAAGGGGTAGACCCTATCCATGAACTTGGGAGTTCCGTCAGGGCGTCTTCCCACCATCGCGAGCTCGATCTCGTAAACGTTTACGCCGATGTTGTTCTTGCCCTCAAAGGTCTTGATGTCCTTGAGCGTCACGGGGAAACGCAAACCGGTCCAGTCGTAGCGGGTGATGATGTCCGGCGTATACGCTGCAGGTCTCTCCGCGTGTTGCGCAACGAACTCGGCCAGGATAGTGTACATGAAGCACATGTCGTCAGCGTTTAGCACATTGACAACAGTGCCCGTGTCTGCAATAGCCCTTGGTAGCTGGAGATACGCTCTGCCCCCGAGCGGCGTGAACTCGTTCTCGCGGATCTCCAGGTCCCGTATACGCAGGTATGTCCAGCCGCTACCTACCAGTTCGCACTGATCCTTCTTCATGATCGTCTCGAACGTCGCGGAGAGGAAAGCCTCCAAGTCGGAGGCCTCGGTCAACGGGACGTTCTTCGTGTTGAAGGAGCGCAGGCAGGTGGCCCCGTGAATGTTGGAGAACTCACATTCCAGGACCATGTTCGCCTTGATACTCGGATGTTGGGTCATTACGTTCTCCATCAAGTCCAGAACCTCATCAAACAACAGGGTCAGCGCATCCTCGACGGTCAGCAAGGCGTCTAACGGCCGGGCCAGGCGGTAGGTGAGGAGGCGACTACGGAAGGCCCGATATACGAGCTGGAACACGGGGCGGCCGCCACCCTTCATCTCATCATCGATGGTCTGAGGCTCGGCGCTAGGTCCTGGGCGGGGCTGGGGCTCGGTGCTGGGCCCTGGCTGTGGCTCGGTGCTCGTTCCTGGTCGTGGCTCGGCGCTAGGCACTTGGCGCGGTCGGGGATCGGCGCTGGCTCCTTGGCGCGACAACTGGTTGTTGTGAGGAAGAGGAGGAGAGGACAACCTAGGCAGTCGGTCTTGGGTGAGGTCCCTCACAACAGGGCAGTCGTGAGACTGGTGATGGTCACGGTTGAAGCGGTGAGTAAATCCCTTGTCGCAGTACGCGCAGCGGAACTCGGATGGTTCTTGAGCCAGGTTCCTCACAACAGGGCAGTTGTGAGACTCGTGTTGGTCACGGTTGAAGCGACGGGGAAACTCGCGGTCGCAGTAGGCGCAACGAAACGTGGGAGGATGGACGGTCCGGACGTGTCGTCTCAGTTCCAGGTCTCGGTCGAAGCGTCTACCGCATCTCTCGCACTCCACGTGACGATTGGGGCTCGAGGAGGAGGAAGGAGCTGCTGCTGGCATCGCGGAGTGAGCCGCTTGCGGTTGGGGCTCCACCGCGGCGTGTGGTCCGTGAACCGTGGCGACGTGGTGGCGGTGGCTGTTGCCTCTTGTGAAGCGCCTACCGCAGACGTGGCAGTCGTGACGTCTAGCGTTGTGTGCGGACTCCGCGTGCCACCTCAGGTTTCTGAGCAGGCTGAAGGCTCGGCCGCAGACCTCGCACAGGTGTTGGCTGTTCATCTGCAACAACGAATATGATAAGTCTCTTGCATTTACAAATTAATCGCAACGAGAACACTTCATTGGTAACATAACACATACTTTATGCGTGGTAGACAAGAGTCAAGGCCATGGTATGTCTAATGTTAGTATACGGGTTTCCTCGTTTATTAAATTGGTTTTAGCAAAAGAAAAAGAAAACAAAAGTAAGTAAGAGAACGAAAGCTTTAGACTGATGCATAATATATAGGAGTTGAAACCGTGACACGTCTAACATTAGTACCTACACAGGTTTCCTCCTTTATTAAATTAGTTTATATAAAAAGAAGGAAAAGATAGTAAGTTAGAGAATGGGAGCTTTACATTGATGCATGATAGACAAGATTTAGAACCGTGACACGTCTAACATTAGTACACAGGTTTCCTCGTTTTATGTTAGTACACTGGTTTCCTCCAAGAAATTGAAAATAACGTGTAAGTTGTTCTATAGCAATAACGAATCGTTTTCCCTAAGGCATAATGAATATCATTCAACTTCTATTAACGTACCAGACCTCTCTTTGCACATTACGACTTCAAAATTGCTGAACGATCATACCTTAAATGAAAATCTTACTATAAAAGGAAATGTAATAGTCTTCCACACTACAACTTATAAGTACATGTACTTACGTTTAACAGATCTCGGAATATGGTGCAGTAAAGACTAGCACAGCACTGAAGTAGAACGTCTACACACACTGGGCTCCAAACACAAACTGAATGAAGGAAGCGATGACAATCACTGAAGTAACATAGCTACGTACCGTACAGTAGACGGTGAAAGCAGTAAACAGTTCTCGGAACCGCTAATGAGTAAACAGGCCCGGACGGTCACGTAGGCATTGAGATGATGTCACCGCGGTCCACAACAGGGGTAGCGGAGTGGAGGAGGAGTGGAGGGGTAGCGGAGTGGAGGAGGAGTGGAGGGATAGCAGAGTGGAGGAGGAGTAAACAGGCTGGGACAGTCACGTAGGCCCTAGCACGCGCCTCGACACGTGACGCTGCGGAGCCGCTCGTAGTTTGGTTTGATCAAGCCGGCATACAACGTGTAGCGAAGTCACATCAAATTCGGTCAGCAAACAGCCGAGATCATATAAGGAAAACGCGTTCGAAAATTAATAGCGGGCCAGTTTAACGGTGTATTTTCAATTTTCTTTAAGCGATGGTTTACTTAGGCCACGGCTCGACATGTGGTGAGGTTTCGTCAAAATCGGTCGGTAAACAGCTGAGATCCCATAATGAAAACACGTTTAAAAATCAATAGCGAGCCCGTTTAACGGTGGATTTTCAATTTTCTTTAAGCGATGGTTTACTTAGGCCACGGTTCGACATGTGGTGAGGTTTCGTCAAAATCGGTCGGTAAACAGCTGAGATCCCATAAGGAAAACACGTTTAAAAATTAATAGCGAGCCCGTTTAACGGTGGATTTTCAATTTTCTTTAATCGATGGTTTACTTAGGCCGCCGCCCGACATGTGGTTAAGTTTCATCAAAATCGGTCGGTAAACAGCTGAGATTCCATAAGGAAAACGCGGTTATAAATTAATAGCGGCCTTGTTTGATGACGGATCTATGGGGTTCTTTCATCATTCGCTTCCTCTGGGATAGGTCTACACTCTGGAAAAAGTCCCGTGGGAATCGGTGGGTAAATAAGCTAGTTATTAATTTTCAAAAGTTTTTTCCTCATGTTCAAGGTCATCATGAAAAGTGCTGCAGACGACCGGCGGGTCGGGGGTGGTCGGGGGGAGGTGGTCGGGGGGGTTGGTCGGGGGGGTCGGGGGGGGGCTTGCTCCACAGTGGAGCACTGACAATGCTGCTGGTTTTGAATCGGCCAATGCTCCCTACTAATATTTTAGTGGAGAGTGAAGGTAGTACGGTGGGGTAAAGTACTGTAGCTAATTGGTTTACTAGTCCGGAACATATCGATGATCACAGGATATTGGTTTGTATATGCGATGTATGTTGCAATGTTAGGTATTACAAGCACCTGACGTGTGAGTAATAACGTAAAGCTAATATTTCAATTAAAATCTTTAATTTAAAACAACAAGTAGTTTTGCGATGGTAAAACATTTATATTTTTAACAACTAAGTCAGAGTAAACATTTTAAATTATATTAATTATATACACCCTGGAGTTATCAACAGGAATTCTTTTGTAAAAACGAACTTTTTTAAGCTTTATACTTTATCCTGTTAAACTTTTCAGTAACGATGTTTGTTAAGGACTTTTGACATTAAAGTAGACTATCAACTGAATTGATTACAATCTAAGTAATTGGCTTCATTAAACAGTGATGTGCAATTTCTAAACTGTGTAGGTTTTCTAGACAAGCTGATGATCTCTTTTATTTATATATTTTTTTGAGTAGTGTTGGAAGGGGACTTTTGGCTCACTTGATTTATGGCTTCCGGTCACGTGACCGGAAGCGCTGAGTCATTAAATACGTCATCTGAGGCTGAGCCAGTGACGTAGGCGGTTTTGTGACGTAATGAGGGAAAGTTCAAGGTCACGGGGAGGGTGTTTTAAAAAAGTACTACCTCGCACGCGTAAAATTCAATTGTGATTCGATAGTTAATCGATAAGAAATATCGAATGAAAACAATCGAATGAAACAATCGAATGATACGAGTGCGAGGTAGTACTATTACAAATATTACTTTATTTTATTTACAATAATTCATGTTTACAATAGTTCCCCGTTGTTCGTTGTCATCGATGTTGTTGATCCGGACGAGTTGCGGCCATCACTTCGCTTTCTGATGAAAGATGGTAGATATTTCGATTCCTGCGCAGAGTCCATGTTGTTTTTTGATGCGTAAAGTTCCAAAGATAAATCGTAACCGGACGCAATGAGAAGTCTTAACTCTTCATTAAAAACCTCGAGGTCTTGGAAAGTCGCCAGATGAATAGAGTCATAATGAATACACCTAATTTTGATGGACATTTCAACAGAGAGCTAGATGTACACTGGTCAAGAGCCGGAGGTGTACTGACTATTCGCTAGCTAGCGTTTTGGTATCAAACCAAAATTGTGGGGGTAAAAGTGTTGTGGGGCGGAGCAGATGGCAGGCGGCAGGTGGCAGCTGGTGCGAGGCAGATGGTTGCTACTACATCCACCATCATTAGTCAAACCCTATTAGAGATGACATTATTGCTTCTGCATCAGAAGATATTGTGCTAGAAACTTCACGTACTTGTATTTCATCATTTGTATTGTCAGCTTGCTCAATATTAAAAGAAGAACATGTGGAAGAAACAGTAGTGCCTTGTATTGGCGAATCCATGTGAACTATGCAAGAGCCGCAGGTATACTGAAGTGATACAAGCATGTAGGATAGACACTCGACTTTACCCCCCACCACACCAGTTTCCCCCACCAAGTTGTCACATCGCACAATAACTACGGGACATGCATTAGTTAGAGTCTAGCTCTGACTCTGTGAGGATCGGAGCTCCGTAACTAAAAACATTAACAATTCTTGCTCGACACTGTTTTTACGCAATCATAACAGTCACTGTGATCTAATTTATTGCATGTACTCATATGATGCATCTTGCGTAGCAGACAACTTGCTAAGAATGTTTCAGCCTGGAGTATTCTACGGCGAAATCGCACACAATCCACTAACAGCGTAGACCTTCTATCTTCACAGTCGGAGAAGTAGATGGTGGTGGCAGGCGGACTGTTGAAGGACACCTTCGTCATATTTCTGTAAAACTGTGACATCTTTAGAATAACACAAACTCTATAGGTAGATGTTAATCCTGCAAGAGCTGAAAGTATAATGATATAGCGCTAGCGTGTATTATACCCACTCGACCTACCTGCACCACAACGTTACCTCGGTATACTTTAAACTACCATATAACACTCAATATTAACTAAAACGTAGAACTGATCTTAAAGCATTATATGACTATTGTAACACAGTTTGTACAAATGCAAATTAAATTAAAATTGGCGTCCAAAACATGAACTGTCATCTGACTTATTCCCGTGACGATCGGTAGGTTTCTTGGAAACCGAGTGCCGGATATAAGTACAATACCCCTTCGCCCTACTTTTATTCATTGTTCAGAGATTTATAGGGAAAGTAATTGCCTCAATGGTTTAAATTTGGATTATAAAGAGAAATAGTACTTTTATATCGCTGTTTATTTGAACTTTACTTTACTAGAACTTTACTAGATTGTAAATATTTTAGAGTTCAGACGTTTAGTACATCAAACAAAATCAAAATAACATCCAAGAACTCCATTTGCTAGCCTTACAATCAAAAGAATCTAATCAAATTAGTTTTTAATATAAAAGGAAAAAAAGCTATCGCCCTAAACCTTTTTTAAAAATGTTCGTAATTTATTTTTCTTTAACACAGTGTTACAATATTTGTTGCAGTTTTACATGTTTTACCCGAGCGCCTTGATTTAATGTAACTAGTACAATGATTCGGCGTCAAGCGCTGTTATAGCGGGGAAACAGCTTGTCAACTACGTATTGGTTTATTCAAGGTCACGTCGACTGCAGGCTCCGCCTCCAACGGACTTCTTAGCCGCCGGGCACTTTTTGTACATCACTCACCTCCTCAGACCTCAGCTTCGTAACTGAAAACTTCAATAATGTTTGCTCAACGCTGTATAATTATAACAGCTACTATGATCTAAACCACTAGCTGAGTGTGCAGGTTTGCTGCAACGGGGGTTTTTACAGTTTATACTTTTAACGTCCTACAAAACTAATCTTGTTGTTTGCAAAACTCTTCATTATTTACATATAAATTTGGAAATAGTCAAATTGTAGTTTTTTCCATTGGATTCAGTTTAAAAGAACACACAATTTGGTATTTTGATAATTTCTCTACGTCAATTGGTTTCCGAGATATTGAAAGTGCTAAACACAGTACGTTGTCTAATGTTATTCTTATGGAGGAAAAGTAAAATGTAATATCTCGCTTATTTATGAACGTATACTGACGAAACTTGGTATAGGCCTCTTCACACATTACGTATTAATACTTCGCCGACCACAGTGGGTCAAAACAGTAATCTAGCGGGAGAAAAATCAGGGAGTGATAAAAAAATAAACAAATAGTCTTAAAACCACTTTTACTTATTTAAATACATAAAAACACACATTTTCAACTATATACATTAATATACAGTTTCACGATATTTACAGGGACAAGTCGCTCAATGCCGTCAACACCTCAGAGTCACTGTAACTTGTTTCAGAAAATCCCTTCTGTGGGCGGCCGCGATTGCTCGAACATGTAGATGTACTTGATGACGGAGAATAAAGAAAAAGTGCTGTTCTTTTTGTTAAAATGTCCCACAATCCTATGGCAGGAAATCCACTTTTTCTTAAGGACTTTTAAAAAACACTTGACTTTGAATCGAATTTCTTGTTTAAATTCATTTGACGGATCTCGAATTTGAAACTTGTTATGTAAGTATTCACATAATAAATCTTTTCCTTCAGAAAAGTTTTGGAAGGGTGGATCGATAGTTCGTAATTTCTCAAATAGTTCTCTCTTGGTTATGAACAGGGCTGCACCTAAAAAAAGCACTACTTGTTAAACGGCCAACGTACTTAGGATTTTCTAACTTGTTAAACAAAAATAATCCATCGCTAAAAAGCCTTTTTATTACTGGTTTCCTAATCCATTGACATGTGCTTTAGCTTTGTATGGTTATTTAATTATTAAAGAGCTAGTACATATTTTTTACTGTGAATATTTAAATTATTTGCCTACTTTTACGGTAGCTTATTAAATATAAACGTCAACCCTAGCTTGTTGGGTCGGTTGTCGAAGTAAGCGAAGCACCGCTTACAGACGCAGATCCTAGGCCCGTGGTTAGTGAGCTGGCGACGGACCAGTCGACTCAGGTCCGCGATGTATGCGTAGTGGCTGCTCCTGTTGGTGGTCACGTACAACAGGTCCCTATGGTCTTCAAGGTCTCGCTTGCAGATCTTCAAGGGGTAGACCCTATCCATGAACTTGGGAGTTCCGTCAGGGCGTCTTCCCACCATCGCGAGCTCAATCTCGTAAACGTTTACGCTGATGTTGTTCTTGCCCTCAAAGGTCTTGATGTCCTTGAGCGTCACGGGGAAACGCAAACCGGTCCAGTCGTAGCGGGTGATGATGTCCGGCGTATACGCTGCAGGTCTCTCCGCGTGTTGCGCAACGAACTCGGCCAGGATAGTGTACATGAAGCACATGTCGTCAGCGTTTAGCACATTGACAACAGTGCCCGTGTCTGCAATAGCCCTTGGTAGCTGGAGATACGCTCTGCCCCCGAGCGGCGTGAACTCGTTCTCGCGGATCTCCAGGTCCCGTATACGCAGGTATGTCCAGCCGCTACCTACCAGTTCGCACTGCTCCTTCTTCATGATCGTCTCGAACGTCGCGGAGAGGAAAGCCTCCAAGTCGGAGGCCTCGGTCAACGGGACGTTCTTCGTGTTGAAGGAGCGCAGGCAGGTGGCCCCGTGAATGTTGGAGAACTCACATTCCAGGACCATGTTCGCCTTGATACTCGGATGTTGGGTCATTACGTTCTCCATCAAGTCCAGAACCTCATCAAACAACAGGGTCAGCGCATCCTCGACGGTCAGCAAGGCGTCTAACGGCCGGGCCAGGCGGTAGGTGAGGAGGCGACTACGGAAGGCCCGATATACGAGCTGGAACACGCGGCGGCCGCCACCCTTCATCTCATCATCGATGGTCTGAGGCTCGGCGCTAGGTCCTGGGCGGGGCTGGGGCTCGGTGCTGGGCCCTGGCTGTGGCTCGGTGCTCGTTCCTGGTCGTGGCTCGGCGCTAGGCACTTGGCGCGGTCGGGGATCGGCGCTGGCTCCTTGGCGCGACAACTGGTTGTTGTGAGGAAGAGGAGGAGAGGACAACCTAGGCAGTCGGTCTTGGGTCAGGTCCCTCACAACAGGGCAGTCGTGAGACTGGTGATGGTCACGGTTGAAGCGGTGAGTAAACCCCTTGTCGCAGTACGCGCAGTGGAACTCGGATGGTTCTTGAGCCAGGTTCCTCACAACAGGGCAGTTGTGAGACTCGTGTTGGTCACGGTTGAAGCGACGGGGAAACTCGTGGTCACAGTAGGCGCAACGAAACGTGGGAGGATGGACGGTCCGGACGTGTCGTCTCAGTTCCAGGTCTCGGTCGAAGCGTCTACCGCATCTCTCGCACTCCACGTGACGATTGGGGCTCGAGGAGGAGGAAGGAGCTGCTGCTGGCATCGCGGAGTGAGCCGCTTGCGGTTGGGGCTCCACCGCGGCGTGTGGTCCGTGAACCGTGGCGACGTGGTGGCGGAGGCTGTTGCCTCTTGTGAAGCGCCTACCGCAGACGTGGCAGTCGTGACGTCTAGCGTTGTGTGCGGACTCCGCGTGCCACCTCAGGTTTCTGAGCAGGCTGAAGGCTCGGCCGCAGACCTCGCACAGGTGTTGGCTGTTCATCTGCAGCAACGAATATGATAAGTCTCTTGCATTTACAAATTAATCGCAACGAGAACACTTCATTGGTAACATAACACATACTTTATGCGTGGTAGACAAGAGTCAAGGCCATGGTATGTCTAATGTTAGTATACGGGTTTCCTCGTTTATTAAATTGGTTTTAGCAAAAGAAAAAGAAAACAAAAGTAAGTAAGAGAACGAAAGCTTTAGACTGATGCATAATATATAGGAGTTGAAACCGTGACACGTCTAACATTAGTACCTACACAGGTTTCCTCCTTTATTAAATTAGTTTATATAAAAAGAAGGAAAAGATAGTAAGTTAGAGAATGGGAGCTTTACATTGATGCATGATAGACAAGATTTAGAACCGTGACACGTCTAACATTAGTACACAGGTTTCCTCGTTTTATGTTAGTACACTGGTTTCCTCCAAAAAATTGAAAATAACGTGTAAGTTGTTCTATAGCAATAACGAATCGTTTTCCCTAAGGCATAATGAATATCATTCAACTTCTATTAACGTACCAGACCTCTCTTTGCACATTACGACTTCAAAATTGCTGAACGATCATACCTTAAATGAAAATCTTACTATAAAAGGAAATGTAATAGTCTTCCACACTACAACTTATAAGACTACATGTACTTACGTTTAACAGATCTCGGAATATGGTGCAGTAAAGACTAGCACAGCACTGAAGTAGAACGTCTACACACACTGGGCTCCAAACACAAACTGAATGAAGGAAGCGATGACAATCACTGAAGTAACATAGCTACGTACCGTACAGTAGACGGTGAAAGCAGTAAACAGTTCTCGGAACCGCTAATGAGTAAACAGGCCCGGACGGTCACGTAGGCATTGAGATGATGTCACCGCGGTCCACAACAGGGGTAGCGGAGTGGAGGAGGAGTGGAGGGGTAGCGGAGTGGAGGAGGAGTGGAGGGATAGCAGAGTGGAGGAGGAGTAAACAGGCTGGGACAGTCACGTAGGCCCTAGCACGCGCCTCGACACGTGACGCTGCGGAGCCGCTCGTAGTTTGGTTTGATCAAGCCGGCATACAACGTGTAGCGAAGTCACATCAAATTCGGTCAGCAAACAGCCGAGATCATATAAGGAAAACGCGTTCGAAAATTAATAGCGGGCCAGTTTAACGGTGTATTTTCAATTTTCTATTTTATATTATGTCTAGAGCTGCATTACACAACAAAATACCCAACCAAATTACCCTGTGTCGGGAAAATTACCCGCGCCCTCCCGCGGGCATATAAGCGAGTGCTCCGGACAGTTCCTTAGCAGTCGTCGATCTAAGTCAAGACTGCTCCCATGCAAGTGACCTGCGTATTAAAGTGCGAGGACAATTGCAGTAGCGGGGTAATGCGGGGGGAGGGCGCCCCCCTCGTAAGATCTCGCTACCTGGGTTCTCTTTCTCTCTTTTCCTTCTCTTTCACTCTGTCTTTTCCTGCATGTTATATTGCTGCTTTATTAGTCTGGCTATAGTAGTTAGTTTCTTCCTTGTCTTTCTTTTCTTGCATGCTAGGTTCGCTGCTCTAGTAGTTCAGCTTTTGTATTTAAAATCTTCCGCATGTCTTTGCTTTTCTTAACTGTATTGTAGTATGCTGATAAAAGCGAAATTAAAACCTCATCAAACTCAGCCGAGGTAATTTCGCGTCTCCTATATAAGCGAACCATGCAGTAACTGACATCAGTTGCTTGCTGTACAGTGGAGTGTTAACATGGTACCATCTCCACTGTTCAGTGCAACTGTCTAGTTGTTCTTTTTATAAGAACAACTGGAGAAATAAGGGTTTAATACTAAGTATGTGCACACTTTTTATTAATCCCTTATACTTTTGCATGTTGCATGTTGTATGTTTGGTTGAACTTTGGTTGCTTGTTTGCTTATTTTGTATTGTAGATAGTACTAACTCCTTTCTTTAAATTACTTTAAAGTTTGGCTAGGTTATTTATACATTTTTTAATTTATTAACATCTTAAACACACACACACACACACACACACACACACACACACACACACACAAACACACACACACACACACACATATTAATGACACCCTTCAACTCCATCTCCTTTCCTTGCGAGTACGGCAAGAAAACCGGCTCTTGCTTTGCAGTGTTTACGGCCCGCAAACCGATCACTGCACCTTCTTTGCATACCGGATGGGGTTTCGCATTTCCCCGGTTTTCGCTAGACCTCAGTGAGAGGGGTCCTAAGGCTCCTCACTGACTCCTTTATTTTAGATTAGTACAATTTACATTTATAACTCTTGTTAATTGAAATTAATTATTCATCATACAAATATGTAAGATACCCTTTAACTCCATCTCCTTTCCTTGCGAGTACGGCAAGAAAGCCGGCTCTCCTTAGCTCTTAAGAGTACGGCCAGCAAACCGGCTCTTGTTTTGCAGTGTTTACGGCCCGCAAACCGATCACTGCACCTTCTTTGCATACCGGATGGGGTTTCGCATTTCCCCGGTTTTCGCTAGACCTCGGTGAGAGGGGTCCTAAGGCTCCTCACCGACTCCTTTATTTTAGATTCGTACAATTTACATATTTGTGTGACTTTATATTTGTAAAATAATAACTCTTCATTGTGACTTGAACTTTAGCCAGACTTTACTGTAAATTATATCTACTTCCCTTTAGGTTTCCGGGGTGTGAGATTCTGTCAAATCTCACACCCCACCCCCCATTTTGATCAGAAACGACCTTGACCCAGTTAGAAGATGTGGTAGAAGGGGTGATCACAGGCGGGGAATATATCAGTTTGTGGTTATAGTGAGAATCACTTACTGCTCTATTCCCCGTTTTGGTAATATAATCAGACGGCCTTGACCCACTTACATGATGGGTATTAAAGCGCGATGTTGCAGAGTCAATAATCACTTTGGTTGTGAACTGCATCAATAGAGCATCTACCATGGTATACCTCCACTATATTAACTCTACTACTAAAGCGGATATCTTTACCCAGCGTGTATACCAACTGCTTATGGAGTATCATGATGTTAAGGTCAAAGGATTGGGTATTCGTAAAACTGAAGAGGTAAAAATAGATGTGGAACCAATTCCTTTGAAGAGGGAAATTTACCGATTATTACAAGAGGGGGTTGTTTTGTGTCTTTATTACACTACACGTTAGGTTAGCGACTTTTTCCCAAACAAGACATTGAACCAGCTATATTCATTGTAAAAGGGTGGTGGTAAAAATATATAAGGCAGTCGGCTTCGGAGTATAGTTATTGTTCAGCTATGGATAGCCCAGGAGGATCGTCTAACTTAGATGTTAAAGGAAAGGAGGAGAATGATATAGAGAAAAGAAGGTGTGCTAGAGAGAGAAAAAGGATTGCAATATTGAATAAAGCCTATAATTTATTACGAACAAAATTACCTTTTCTTGAACCAAACGCTTCAAAACTTTCTACTATAAAACACGCCATAAAATATATTGATATGTTGGAAATATTATCACAAAATACATCATTTCAACTGCCTGAAGAATTGCTAGCAATGGAAATTGACCAATTTTCTTCAACTAACTAAGAGTCTTTGGAAATACTGAACAGCAGAAGACAGAACGGGGAATAGATCAGTTTGTGGTCAAAGTGAGAATCACTTACTGCTCTATTCCCCGTTCTGGTAATAGGTTAAGGTAACCTTGACCCACTTACAGGACTTAATCATTTGTGTTACAATAATACCTCTTCCCTACCACTTGTACTTTCAACACTTACCCCCACCATTACCAGAATCGGGGTATAAAAGGTGGTTTTGTATTAGTTGTAAAATCAGTCTGCTACTTGGAATCATGTTGCCCAGAGATAACATTTTCCCTTCTAAGAAGACTATACTGGGAATAATTCAAAATATTCCAGTAAATATAAACGAAGATGAAGACGAAGACGATTAAGAGATGGAAGATGAACTGTTTAGTGATCTTGAACTACTAAGTGAGTTTGCTAGCAGTGAACCATATCTTGGAGAGATGGAGCTGTTGACTGACAACGACAACGACGATGATAATGAACCAGAATTTCATCATCAGTTGCTTTGTTTGGAGGAAATGGACCTTGTTGATAGTGGAACCCCTCCAAGCAGTATTAATATTGATGACGTAGTTCTAGATCCAGTCAAAGGGAACCTTAGTGTTTGTCGTCGCTTATTTAGTGATATGAGCTCATCATCATCATCATCATTGGAAGAATCTGAATAATTTTTTGTTGTCTTCAAATAGTTTACTTTAAATATAAAGCAGGGAATAGATCAGTTTGTGGTTATAATGAGAATCACTTACTGCTCTATTCCCCGTTTTGGTAATATTGTTGTATGACCTTGAACCATTTACATGACTGAAAAAGTGGGGGTAACTTATAAATTTAATGGTGGGGGAACGTCCATTTAATGACGATGCAACAGTGTATATTTATCATAACGGCATGATGAACCCACCAGGAAACTCCGTTTGTTACAGCTTTCCCTTTATCGATATTGATGATGTGATAAAACTTACATCAATAACAAAACGGTTTGAACTCGGAAGGCGACTCATAAAAGTCGACGTAATTCCACAAGATCTTCGTTCGGCAATGTTGACTATTGAATATGTTAAAGATGAATCTACAACTGAAGATCCCTATTATTTTATGAAATTTTTAGTTGATCGAGATGCAATGTGTACAATCCGACTTCACATCCAAGTTTAAAAATCTATCAAATGTTCCTGTTGAAGAAAATTGTCCTTGTTAAATACAGAGCGGGGAATAGATCAATTTATGGTTTAAAATGAAATCATTTACTGCTCTATTCCCCGTTTTGGCAAATATGTTCAATGACCTTGAACTAAATACAAAAATTTTGTGGCCTCCAACTACAATAGTAAACATAAAATGTAAAATATAGTAAACCTAACCTAATACTTACCCCCACCACTTCTTCTAGGGTATAAATAGAGGTGCATTTGCAGTGTTTTTTATTATTGCGTTGACCCTTGTGGAGAGCACACCTACATTATGAATCGCTGCAATATTTGTAAAGCTTCTTTCAGAGATGAATGGCTTTTAACCATTCATAAAGAATTGAAACATAACACCAATACAAATACAGAAGAAGAAGAACCAAATGAAGAAGAATTAGATTCAATCGACCAACAATTAGCAAAACATCAAGAAGAACAAAATGTAGAAGAACACAACGAAGAAAAAGAAGAAAATGAAGAAAAAGAAGAAAATGAAGTTTCAAGACCAAGTGTCATTCATTATGCGCCTGGACCATCAATAAATGTGGAACTACACGCCCGAGCACTTCCGGGTAATGTTGTAACCCACTTCAAAATTGACAATGCAAAATTACAACTCGAAGAATTTTTAAATAACGCAAAGGAATTGGTAAGCAACACTTTGCAAAATGAATTAAAAAGATTAAATTTTATTAAATTTGGACTATTACTGGATACTTTATTTACAAACATTCAAAATGAAACTTCACCGAGAGAGTTCTTAACAAAAAACCGAACTATTATGTTTTCGTCAAATATTGATTCAATCGTATCTGAATGTTTTGAAGAGCTAATGACAAAAATACAAGAACATGAAGGAAGAGGCTCTGGATGGAGTTTGTTAAGCATCACAGGGCTAGACGTAAGAGTACACAAACACGGCTATGGAATTCGAGGAAGTAGCTACATCCCTCTACCAACAAAGATTAGAAATACCTTATCCTGCGTCAATGTACAAAATCAAGATACTGAATGTTTTAAATATGCCATGTTGGTCAAATATGTAACAGACAATCCGATAAGACCAAGCCGCAAATATGAAGAAGTACAACATGGATATAATTTTCAAGGGCTGACTTATCCTGTTGCTATAACAGACATTTCAAAATTTGAAAAGCAAAATCCTTCAGCTTCTGTCAACATTTTCGGGGCTTAGATTCGTCAAACAATGCGTACCCCTTGCGCATAACACCTATTGAGCGCAGAGATCATACGGATTTGCTATTGATCACTAAAGGGGACATATCCCACTATGTCTACATAAGAAACTTTGGAGCTCTTGTATCTAAACAAATATCAAAAAAACACGGAGAGAAAACCATTTGTAAAAGATGTTTTTGTCATTTAGGCAAACCATTAAGAAGGGGAGGTTCAGAATGGTTAGTAGAACATCAAAGGTTATGTAATGGAAACTATGAGGTTAGAATTAAATTGCCACATTCCATCAGAGCGCAGATAAAATTTGACAAAGTAATACAACAATACCGTGTACCTGTTGCTGTTTACGCTGATTTCGAGTCTTCTTTACATCCGCTTGAACAACAAGAAGAGAACGTTACAAGAAGAAGCAAATACCAACTTCATTCACCAAACAGTTATTGCATACTAATTAAATCCACGTTGACTGAAGACCATCTTCAAAAATATGGACTATCATCTTCTCCAAAGATTTATCGCGGTGAAGAAGCAGCCAAATACTTTGTCGATGATCTGTATGACATAGCTGCAAAGGTAGAATAACTGTCTAGAACAAAGGTACCCATGTCACCTATGGAAGAAGAAGAGCTTCAATATTATGATTCAACAACAACGTGTTATCTGTGTAATAACACCTTTACACTGGATAACGTTAAAGTTCGTGACCACGATCATCTTACGGGAGCGTACAGAGGTGCAGCCTGTAACGCTTGCAACTTGAACTACAAACTACCATATTTCATCCCCGTAGTTCTGCACAATCTGAGTGGTTATGATTCGCACTTCATAATCCCCGAACTAGGAAGAGATAATGGAGCAATAGACGTTTTGGCTACTACGATGGAAAAATTTATAAGCTTTTCAAAAAAGGTGGGAAAAATTAAATTAAGGTTTGTTGATTCATTTAGATTTATGCCTTCAAGCCTCATGAAATTATCTGAAAATCTAAGAAGAACAGATTTGATAGAAACAAGCAAAATTGTACCCAATAGTAAAATGGATTTGGTTCTTCGAAAAGGAGTCTTCCCCTATGATTACATCGATGGACTGCATAGATTTGATGAAACATCACTACCTCCACCAGAACACTACAAAAAAAAACTTAATGAATCAGAAATATCACTTGAGGACTATCAACACGCACGTCGAGTATGGAACGAGTTAGATATGAAGACCTTAGGAGATTACTCGGACTTTTATGTCAAACTAGATGTAACTCTTCTTTGTGATGTAATGGAAGAATTCCGAAACACCTGTTTTGCTGCATACGGTTTGGACCCTCTACATTCGTATACTTCACCAGGATTAGCTTGGCAAGCCATGTTAAAAGAAACAAAATGCAAACTCCAACTTTTAACAGATATTGACATGGTTTTAATGGTTGAAGCTGGAGTAAGAGGCGGATTGACCCAAAGTGTTACCAGACATGTCAAAGCCAACAACAAATACCTTCCCGATTACGATGAAACCAAACCGTCAACCTATTTAGGATATTTCGATGCGAATAACCTGTACGGATGGGCAATGTCAAACCCACTTCCTTTTGATAACTTTAAATGGATTAATCCCGACGCTATTGGCAATATTTTACAAATTCCGAAACATGGTGACACTGGATATATTTTGGATTGCGATTTTGAATACCCAGAAAATTTACATGATCTTCATTATGACCTTCCACTTCTTGCTAAAACAGAAATTTCACCAATTGGAAAACACCCCAAATTAATGATGACATTAAATAATAAACAACGCTACGTGGCTCACTTTTGGGTGGTTCAACAAGCTATCGAATTAGGACTACGTCTAACAAAAATTAATAGAGTTTTGGAATTTTCTCAATCATGCTGGTTGAAACCCTACATTGATTCAAATACCATCAGAAGAGCAGCAGCTACATCAGACTTTCAAAAAGATTTCTTTAAATTAATGAATAATGCGATATTTGGAAAAACATTGGAAAACAAAAGAAGACATAAAAATGTTAAACTTGTTACCGACGCAAAAAAATTACAGAAACTAGTACAGCAGCCAAATTTTGGAACATCTATAATTATTAATGAAAAACTTGTAGCAGTGTCCATGAAGAAGACGAGTGTGAAGATGGATCGTCCTTTGTATATAGGCATGTCAATCTTGGACATCTCAAAAACACACATGTACGACTTTCACTACAACAAAATGGTGGCGTTCTACGGAAGAGAAAATATATCTATTACATATATGGACACTGACGCTTTCATATATCGCATAGTAACATTGGACACGTATAAAGACTTACGTACATTTATTTACAAGAAATACTTTGATTTCTCCGATTATCCAAAAGATCATCAAAATTACGACAATGGCAGACACAAAAAAGTACTAGGCAAATTCAAGGATGAGGCTAATGGTGTTCTACTTGAAGAGATTGTTGCACTGATGTCTAAATTATATTCTTTGAAACTCTATAATGAAAAAGAAGAAGAAGAAGAAGAAAAGAACAATAGCTATATTAAGAAAGCTAAAGGTGTAAAGAGTTTATATTTAAAGAAGAAAGTCCATTTTGAACACTACAAGCAATGCTTATTTGAGGATAACATCATTACAGCTAAATTCAACACCATCAGAAGTTTTAACCATCAGCTGTACAGCGTGACTGAAGTTAAAAAGACGCTATCCTGTAATGACGACAAAAGACAAACCCTTCCAGACAACATCCACACTTTACCATTCGGTCACTATTCCCTCAACCCTATTGACTAATAACCCTTTCATCGTCCTAGATCCTCTATCCTTTTCCTTTCCGTAAAAAAAGGGGAAACACAGCAATGTTAAGCTGTGTTTCCCCTTTTTTTACACAAGTTTTGAATGACCTTGAACTATATGTATATATAAGCAGATTTATACAAAAGAATATTTAATACCATATCAGCTGCCTTCGTGAAACCATCATGTCAGACCTGAAGGAGAAGATTATTAATGAACTACACAAACCTGCAAGAATAAAGTTTCCAAGAAGAAATACTGTTATAAAAGGGATAAATGATCTATATCAAGCGGATTTAATTGAAATGCGACCGCATAGCAGAATAAACAAAGGATTTAAATATATACTCACAATAATTAATTGTTTTACAAAAGTTGCAGACGCTTTGCCTCTAAAGGACAAGACTGGTAAAAGCGTAACAGAAGCCATGGAAATAGCCATAAAAAGAGATAAAAACAAAATTAAACATTTACAAACTGATGATGGAACAGAATACTTTAATACAAACTTTGCACAGTTAATGAATAAATATAAAATAAATCATTATTCTACAAATTCAGAGAAAAAAGCAGCTATTGTAGAAAGATTCAATAGAACATTAAAAGGAGCACTGTATAAACAATTTTCAAAAAGAGGTTCTTACGTATGGTATGATGTTTTACCACAATTAATAAATGATTATAACAACAGGTTTCATAGAACTATCGGTATGAAACCTAACAAAGTAAATAGAAGAAATGCAAAAGATGTATTAAAACGCATAAAGAAAAATACGAAGCCTAAAGTAGAAACAATGCAGCAAAGAAAATTTAATGTAAGTGATAAAGTACGGATTAGTAAATATAAGGGAGTGTTTACCAAGAAATACCTTCCCAATTGGACGAATGAAGTTTTACAGTGTATAAAGTGCAACCGACTGTACCTGAAACGTATATATTAAAAGATAACAAAGGAGATTTGTTGCAAGGTGCATTTTATGGACATGAAATGTTAAAGTCAACAGTAGGTGATGTATATCTTGTTGAAAAAGTGTTACAAAGAAAAAAGGACGCAGTTAAAGTGCGGTGGTTAGGTTTTAACAAAACTGAGGATTCATGGATACCTATAAAGGACTTGGTTTAATGCAAGCAACTCATTTCATCGTTAACCTTTGAGCAGGATGGAGATTATTCACCATAAAGATCGATTGAATATTAATAACATAGATGATTTAACTGTGGATAACGTTAAAATCAACAATGGTAAACACGGTAGTTTACTTCCAAACACTGTTCGATGTATAGTAAGTGGCCCCTCAAACTGCGGAAAGACCAATATTGTCTTTAATTTGATCACTAATCCGCAGGGATTAAGGTTTAATAACCTATATTTTTTTTCAAAGTCTCTACAACAACCAAAGTATCAATTGCTGGATAAAATCCTATCTGATGTGTCTGATGTTAATTTTTACAAATTTAACGCTAGTGATAGCATTATGCAACCAAACGAAGCGAAACCGTATTCTGTATTTATATTTGACGATGTATCTTGTGAAAATCAGGATACTATTAGAAACTACTTTGCCATGGGAAGACATAATAACATCGACAGCATATATATAGGACAAACTTATAGCAAAATCCCAAAACAACTTATCAGAGATAATGCAAATATTCTAATTGTATTCAAACAAGATGATACTAACCTAAAACATATATATAACGATCATGTGAATGCGGATATGCCATTTGAAAAGTTTAAAGAGCTTTGCGGAAAAGCATGGGCGGAAAAGTATGGATTTTTGGTTATTATGAAAGATCAAGCTATAAAAGATGGTCGTTATAGAATAGGTTTTGATAAATTTGTTTTAATACACTGATTAGCGGTATTACTGTACAAGTCGTCAAGGTGTGAAGATGATTAACCAGGAAAAGCTATTAAAGGAAATAAAATCACTTAGTGATTCTATTAGACAAAAAAACCGAGCTTTAAAATCAGGTATAAATGAAAGAGAGCAATTTTTAGAAACAACATTCAAACCTGTTACTGAACCTTTAAAGTGATTAGCACAAAATATGGAAAAACCTTCAATTCGCTTCGAAGGAGACAAAATGCTACCAATTTCCAAATATGAAGAAGAATTTCAGAATGATGAAAGTTTTGGCCAGTTACAAACATCTGAAGAAAGCGACGAGTATGAAGAAAGCGGAGATATAGAGGATTTAAAGGAAAAGGACATTGCAGAAGATACAAGTACAGAAGATACAAGTGTAGAAGATACAAGAGAAGAAGAAGAGGATATTAACCCATCCAACTTAAGCAGATTAGGCACGGATATTATGTTTAAAGGAACTCTTGGCAGAACATATACGTTAAAAATGTTACACGCCGCACATGCTAATCGAAATTTTCATACCTATGGAGCTAGAATAGAGGATAAAGGATTAATGATTGGAGATAGCAAGTTAGATATAAACGAAAATGATGATATAGTTATTGGAGATAAGAAATATAAAGGTACAAAAGGTTTGTTTGAACTTATCTTTAAAAATAATCCTGGTAAATATACTAAAAGGGATTTACAATTGTTTAAAAATATATTAGAGTATACAAATGCACATAGAAAGAAGTATTCCAAAGACCTACCTATTCATAGAAATCGGTCAATAAAATATACAAGTATTATATCTAGTCTTTTCCCATCGAAATCAAAAAAAGCTCAAATTAAAAGAAGAGCTTTATCTTCTGCTGAATTAAATATTTTGCATAAAAAGAGAAAAACAACTGGAAGGGGATTGTTGAAAAATTTGTATAAAACTAATATAATATATTACAACGATATAAATAAGTTAGTTGATCGAATGAGGTTATTACATGAAGCTATGGAAGCCGGGCACACTGGTTTAGAAAACGAATGGGTAGCTTTTGTTGATGAACTGCGAAAACAAGGAATAATTGTTCAGTAGACGTATATATATATATATAAGAACCTAAACGATAGCGATTCAGTTACATCATGAGTGTGGACAAGTTTGGAC
This sequence comes from Allygus modestus, assembly GCA_963675035.1. NCBI lineage: Eukaryota > Metazoa > Arthropoda > Insecta > Hemiptera > Cicadellidae > Allygus > Allygus modestus. The sequence goes on along the minus strand of OY776112.1, from coordinate 241,620,607 downwards.
GGTATTCCGAGTTTGGAGTAAAATCTGGATATAGTGAAAAAAGAGATGGGTTTCCGTTAACACCTGATGGCAACTATAATTTTGAAGGAAAAGTAATTCAAAATGTTGGTGATCCGCTTTTGTCTTCTGATGCGGTTACGGTAAAATACATGGATAAAAGAACCCCAACTGTACACGAAGATCATTGGGGGTTTTCCGGTAAAAGGTTAAGCAATATACAACATCCCGTTTATGATGGTGAAGCAGTAAATTTCGCTACTCTAAAATTGTTAACGATTTACAAAAGGAATGAAACTGACACAAGCTATGATGTAAAAAAATAAAATTATCAAATGTAGGTGATTGTGAGCAGGATGGAGACGCTGTAAATAAGAAAATGTTTGATATTGTACACAAGAAATGGACCACGGAATATGAAAAACATTTGGAAAGGTTTGGTGCAGCTCTATTCCATTATATCCATCGGGCTTCAGGAAGAGATGCAGCTTCAGATGTTGACAGTCACAATTATTTAGACTGGAAAAATATACACAATCCAGAGAAACCTAATCAACGAGATAAACCGTCTGAGCCTTCTAAAGTCAAGACATTAGGAAAGGGGGATAAAGTAAATGTGATTAATGAACCAACAGAAAACGATGAAGATTACATAAGAGAAAAAAGAATTTAAAATACCCCATGATAAGGGATAAAGCATCAGTCATATTCGAGAGACGATACAGGGAGGATGATGGAATCCAATATTACTGCGTGGAGTTTAATATCTCAAGAGCCGAGATTTCCCCAAGGAGTGTTGACAGATGGTTTTGTTCAACGGTTTGATAGATATATGGATTGGGAACAACTTTCCATACAATACTTCTTCACAATGACTATGTTAAGAATTTATTTTCACAGAGTTAACTGGATCCATATTTTACAAAGACAACAGTTTTCAGAAGACTTCCTCGTAGAAATGACATCAAATTTTAATAACTGCTGGGAAGTAATAAGTAAATATCAAAATCTCTCTGAGAATTACATTGACAATTTTAAAGATAAACTATACTGGGATGTGTTATTCAATTACCAACGATTAAGTGGCAAGTTTCTAAGGGAACATGACAACTATTTAAAGTTTATTCATTTTGCCGAAGACAACGATACCTTCACCAGCGGAGAAACATCTGGAACATCTTCAATTACACCTTATTTCTATTTTTAATACTTTTATTTAATATGTCTACATTTAATTAATAAATCTATTTCTATATAATAAATGGATTTTAAACAGTATATAATACAAGAAACCAAAACTGATATTACATTCATTGTAAAACATTTATAGAGTGCACCTACTGATTGTAAGTTTTGCTATAAATAGTCATGTCGAGGGTTAAACGCATCAGTCATAATCGAGAGAGATTACAGAGAGGAAGGGGAATAGCATCAACAGCATTTTCTCTATTGAGTAAACCGGTTGGAGCTATAGTTAACAAGGCGATTGATTTATTACCTGTGGAATTACATTTACCTGGAGGATATCAATATTGTGGTCCTGGAACCAAATTAGAGAAACGTCTTGGTAGAGGAGATTCTGGAATAAATAAGCTCGATCAGGCTTGTAAACAGCACGATATAGCGTATTCCAAATTTGGTGAGACTAAAAATAGATCAATAGCAGATAGAGCACTTGCTGAGAAAGCCTGGCAAAGAGTAAAATCTAGTGACGCGAGTATTGGTGAAAAAGCAGCGTCTTTAGCAGTAACAGCAGCAATGAAAGCAAAAACTACGTTTGGAGGAGGAAAGAGAAGAAGGCGTGGGAAAAAACCCGCTAAGAAACAAGGAGGTAATATCAGAAGAAAACGTCGATCTACCAGTGGTAAAGCTAAAAAGAAACCAACAATATGGTCAATGATAAAAAAGGGAGGAGGATTATACCTAAGACCGTATCGTGTGTATTAAATAAGAAAGAGCAATTAATAATTAAAAACAAAGAATTAACCAACGAAGAACTGATTACATATGCTTCTTGTTTGAAAATCCCATTTTTTAGAGGAGTATTTATGAAAGATGAATTACCGGTTAAAATGTGGAAAAATGAGACTGGTATTGTAAATTTGGATAATAGTGAAGGATTAGGCACTCATTGGGTGTGTTACAAGAAACTTGGTAAAACCATTTATTATTTCGACAGTTTTGGAGACCTTCCACCACCGAAAGAACTTCAACAATACTTTCGTGCGGCAGAAAATGTTTTTTACAATCATACAAGAAAACAACCTGATGATACATCCATTTGCGGTCATTTATGTTTAGACTTTTTAGCTAAAAGTGTTAGTCAACTTTAAGATGTCTTCGTATACAGTGTCATTAACCGGTAACTCATGTACTTTGCGCAGTATTCTGTTTCCAGCGCTACGTTTGCAAAAAGGAAGACTATGGGAAGCCGCATTATTGGATTTAACAACATATAACTCTATTCCAAACGTTAGTGAAGGAATTAATAACAAAATACATTATTACAAGACAAAAGATGATAAAGGAAAGTATTCAGCTTTGGAAGAATTCAGTTTACCAACAGGAGCTTATGCAATTGATAATATAAATGAAGTTATACAAAAACATATGGGAAAAGAAAATATAACGATAAAAGGCAATAACAATACAATGAAAGCCGAAATTACGTCTAAGTATTATATTGATTTTAGTCAAGAACATTCGATTGGTAGTTTATTGGGGTTTTCTAAGGAAACAAAAGTATTAGAACCTAATAAAACTCATTCTGGGAATAAAACTGTGACGATCATCAAAGTTAATAGCATAGACATTACATGTAACATTATACAAGGATCCTACAGAGATGGAGAAAATCGTCATATATTACACACATTCTACCCATCAGTTGCACCAGGTTTCAAGATAGTAGAAAAGCCTCAAAACCTTGTGTACCTACCGTTAAACACCAGTTTCATTTCAGACATCGTGCTGAACATAGTGGATCAAGACGGAAACCTTATTGACTTTAGAGGAGAAGCTATTACTGTAAGAATACATATAAAATCATCCGCTTAGACAATGGGGTTATCATTTAAAAAGAGAGAGCCAACCAGCAAAGAGGTCAGTAGCTCATCAGCTGTAGAAGGATTAACAAGTGACAACATTCGTTTTCTAGAAGAAATTGGATTAAAGGTCATTAACAATGGATATACTGGATATAGCGCAGGGTCCAACATTCGACGAGACCTTATGGGAAAAGGAATATCACACGCACAACCCTTACGCTTCGTCCAAATTAAACAATAACGATGAAATTAGGATTCCTATACAACAACAAGACATTTATACTCTTCCATGCAAAAGTTATTTATATATTGAAGGAAAAGTAACAAAAACTGATGGTACTGCTGGAACCACTGTTCCGTTCATAAATACTCCTATGGCATTTTTATTTGACGAGATTAGATATGAAATTTCAGGAGTTACAGTCGATTCAACAAAAAAGGTTGGAATTTCCAGTACATTGAAAGGATTAGCGTCTTTAACACCAAATGAGAAGAATCTGTTAGCTGTTGCAGGATGGGTTGCACCAGACAAAAGTACAATCGCTCCTGACTCTTCGGGAAACTTTGATTTCTACGTACCTTTAAGATTACTCCTAGGATTTGCTGAAGACTACAGAAGAATAATAATAAATGTAAAACAAGAACTAGTTTTATTAAGATCATCAAACGATAATGATATTATTAAAGCAGCTGCTGGAACAACTGATGCCAATTTAGACTGGAAATTAACATTAGACAAGATTGTTTGGAGAGTACCACATGTGCGACTAAATGATGAACACAGGATTACATTATTAAGAAAGTTAAAATCAGATCGAGACATTGTAATGCCATTCAGAAGCTGGGAGTTTCATGAATACCCCGTTTTACCTACAACAAAACGGCATACATGGACTGTAAAAATTTCTACTCATTTTGAAAAAGCGAGATATGTAATATTTGGATTACAAACGAAGAAAAAAGGTATATTAACTGAAAATGCTGGTGAATTTGACCAATGTAAATTAACTAACTGTAAAGTGTTCCTGAATTCACAATTCTTTCCTTACGACAACTTTAATATTTCTTTTGATAAAAAAAGGTACAGTGTTTTATACGATATGTACGCTAGGTTCCAAAATTCATATTACGGCAAAACAAATACACCTCTACTATCTCCCGTACAGTTTGAATCGAAAGCTCCGATTGTTGTAATTGATTGTTCCAAACAAAATGAATCTGTAAAATCGTCTAGTGTTGATATAAAAATAGAAATGGAATTTCAAGAAAACGTACCTGCAAATACATCTGCGTATTGTTTAATTTTGCACGATAAAATTGTTACATACACACCATTGACCGGTATTGTAAAGACAGTATTGTAAAACGTTGTACCACCACCGGCACCGCCACAGTCGCTAACCTATAAATAGCGGAGCAACAATGCAGGTCTTCAGTTGATCGTCTATCGTCGCATGGGTAACATCTTCTACAAAATGAGTTCTCCATCTGTTGTACAAGGTGATGCAGAGGTAGCACCGTTATTGGAATGTGATAATACTAGTGAAGCAGAAATCATCAAGGAAATAACTGCATTTTTAAAGTTTGGTAAAAGAGATAGAGAGGAGGAAAGTAATGCAGACCCATCAAAGGTAGTACCAAAGAGGAAGAAGAAAGTTGAAGAAAATATTCCTCCTCACATTTTAACTGAAGTTTTTTGCGAATTTTTAACCCATCTCAGCATGCATCAGTAAAAGTGTATCAGTTGGATTGATGAAATCATTGGATTATTCGCCTACAGTAATACTACACCATGGAACAAAAAAGGTTTTATTTTCGAAAAATGCTTGGGAGTCATTTTTGAAACATGTACATTTAATAGAATGTTATTTAACTAACAGTTTGTGTGGAAGGAAAACACATATTCGACTTTTGGATTGTGACAATGAAATCGATATTGTTAAACATCGCGGACAACTACAAGTGCGAATTAGAGACTTGACTCAACATGAAAATAAGATTCTACTATCACGTGAAGAATTCTACGTTTTAAACTATGCAACAGAACCTATTACAAGGTACATGAGACAGTTGGTATTTGCAAGCGCTATTATTAAAGAATATTTGGTCGATACTTTGGAAAAACAACCTTATACCACCATCGTGTACGGACCTGTGGATACATCTATTTTTAATAGAATACCTCATGAAGTTTGCATGTGGAGAAAGTTAAAGGATTTTGAACCACTTGTAGAAATCGCTACAGAAGCTACAGAAGAAACAACACAGGAAGAAGAAACAAAGAAACAAGAAGAAGAAGAAGAAAACGAAACACAAGAAGAAGAAGTTAAAAAAGACAAAAGTTTGACTTAGTAAAGAAGAACACACGTGGGGTAGGCCTATTGGGGACGGTGCCCACGTTAAATATACACCAACGCGCGTGCAACTGTACGGCCTGGTATTTAACCTACCGTGGTGTGGAAAACAGTTTAGTTGATCGTTAGGTGCCATGATGAGCGGAGGGGATGAAGAAGTGAGTGTAAAGCCTTGTGTAATAGAATTTCAAGCATTTCGAAATAATGATGATAGGTTTATTATCAAGGAATTAGTAATTTTAGACTTGCTTACATTTGTAGCCTACCCATTTACGTTTGAAGCTCCTTTTTCTTTTAACAAACTTAACGCCAAAGCAAAAATTACAAACAAATGGATAACAAACTACTTTCATCACATACACTGGTATGAAGGTTTTATAAGCTACAGTAATCTGCACAGTATTATGTTTAACTTTTGCAAACAATATTCGCATATATACACAAAAGGATTAGAAAAAAAGAATTGGATACAAAAGTACACGCACGGTTATGTTTTCGATATAACTATCAGTAAGGATTTTAACATTAATCTCGGAAATATTTGTGTCGCTGCAAAAGATCTTAAACACGGTCAAACAAACTGTGCATTGTACAACGCATATCGTTTGGCTGCTTACTTGAAACAAACGCAGGAATGTCGTGGGGGTAGCGGGGCCTATAAATACGAGGAGACAACACCACCCCAGCACGAGTATTATTCGAGACTCCGAAGAGGCAACATCACAGAAGACACCACAACTACTGCTGACGAAGATGGCATCACAACAGTTTCTACAAACACTGGTTGATCAATTCAACACTCATTCAAAATCCGACCTTCTGCTAACTAAAAAGGTGTTCAGAACTAAAAGAACAAAAACACTACATTATTCATAACATCAAGAAAGTGGAAACCACACATGGAGAAGCAATTCTAGTTTCATTGAGCGAAGGACCTTTCACTCCAGGAGATGAGCCAAAGTTTCAAGTATTTCTTCCAAAACGATTTGTTCAACTGCTACAAAATGAAGATTTGCGAGATATTCAACCGGGGACGTTGTATTTGGTATCACACGGTGTAAGCGGCAACAACTCTACGGAACTCACTCTGCACATCACGCATCTTTGTACATAATGTCTCTGTTTGTATTTCTAGTCATTAATGTTAGACTTAAGCTTATTGTATTGTAAGATGTTTGTTTAATAAAGAAAAGAAAAAAAAAGGAAAAAAAGAAAGACAGCAACACAGCAGTATATTATTTTATATACTGCTGTGTTGCTTTTTTTTAAAATTCAAACGGATGACCTTGAACTTTTATTCAGGGTTAACTTATGAAGAGGTATAAAAGAGAGGGGAGTAGTGAAGTTAGTCTCAGTCTTATCTAACACACGCTGCAGCTAACATGTCGGTGCCACCAATAAACAATTTATCATTCGATAACAATTTGAACACATATTGTTGCGAGTTACAATGTTTTAAAATACCAGGCGATCAAGTTGACGGGAAAGCTTGTCGTAAGTGCAGGAGTTTCAGCTATTGCATATGTAGATGTAAAACGTATCAAATGAACCGACAAGATAAATTACAAGAATTACGCCGACGGATTGCATTACTGTGGCGGCGAATGTAGTAGTAACCATCTGCCTCGCTCCGCCACACCACACTTTTACCCTCACCATTTTGTTTGATACCAAAACGCTAGCTAGCGAATAGTCAGTACACCTCCGGCTCTTGACCAGTATACATCTAGCTCTCTGTTGAAATGTCCATCAAAATTAGGTGTATTCATTATGACTCTATTCATCTGGCGACTTTCCAAGACCACGAGGTTTTTAATGAAGAGTTAAGACTTCTCATTGCGTCCGGTTACGATTTATCTTTGGAACTTTACGCATAAAAAAACAACATGGACTCTGCGCAGGAATCGAAATATCTACCGTCTTTCATCAGAAAGCGAAGTGATGGCCGCAACTCGTCCGGATCAACAACATCGATGACAACAAACAACGGGGAACTATTGTAAACATGAATTATTGTAAATAAAATAAAGTAATATATGTAATATGAATTATTGTAAATAAAATAAAGTAATATCTGTAATTGTACTACCTCGCACTCGTATCATTCGATTGCTTCATTCGATATTTCATTCGATATTTCTTATCGATTAACTATCGAATCACAATCGAATTTTACGAGTGCGAGGTAGATTTTTTTTAAAAACTTCACCGTGACCTTGAACTTTGAACTTTCCCTCATTACGTCACAAAACCGCCTACGTCACTGGCTCAGCCTCAGATGACGTATTTAATGACTCAGCGCTTCCGGTCACGTGACTGGAAGCCATAAATCAAGTGAGCCAAAAGTCCCCTTCCAACACTACTTTTTTGTATTCAAAGTAGATAAATTAACATTATATTTTACCACGCTTTGGGACAAGTTTGGTAACGAATTGCTGCTAATGGCTTTCGTAATGAAGTTGATTTCCCTTGTATAATAGCTACAAATATAGTAAACAACTATATGTTTCAGAATTTCAAATGTAATTCATTTGCGAGACTACAAAGAGATGTGATTTTGTTTTCCACTCAGTTAAATAAATGCACCACTATGTCATTCCTCTTTCACTTTATTGACAAAGAAAATAGCAACCTCCATTCTTCCACACAATTTCATGATTGCTAGATAGGTTTACGAAAAACTCTTGTTGGGAACTAACCATGAAGAAAGAATAAATTCCGAATGTTTTTCACGAAATAAATATCTGTATGCTTTTCTGTCAATGATTAGTAGATATGACAGGTGTTATTCTTTGATTTTGTGTTTTAAATATTATAAATCTTGTAAATATACAAAGACGAACGTTTTCGTGGTCTTTAGAGTAAATCTGTGGTTTAATTAGGAAAATAATTTCTGCAGTCAGACCATTTCCACATATAAACAATGATTTTTTAATTACTCAAACTGTTCTCATTTGGTTAACAAAAAGAGTCTTTTTATAATATGTTACATCTTGATCCATTAAAATTAAACCTAACCTAATATAAGCTTTAACCTAATATATTTTAACACTAAGTAGATTGTAACATTGTTTGCTAAACCATCATAACACTATCATGAAAACAACAGCTCTATGGAGCTCACAGGTTTTGAGGCAAGGAAACCATTCTTTCCCTGGCAGCTATATAACATAAAACTTACAACGTTAATGGGAAGATGGAACAGCAAAATCAACAATTTCACGCTTGCTTCCAAAACTTTGGTAACAATACCACGGACTTACGATACATTTTGCTAATGTATATATTACACCTAACCTTGAATGCTTATAATTTAATTGCACAGTATTATTATAAGCTAGAATTAAATTAAATCGTATTGAAATCGCAAGGACAATCTGTAATAGGTCTATAATTCAAGTTTAACTTAAAAGCAACATTATTATAGAGTATATAACCCATCAGAAGTATTTAGTTAAATACTAAAAGGAAAATGTAAACAGACAGGGGCCTTCCATATTTTCTCCTTATATATCCTTTGCCACTTCGCACCCAGGGCCACTAACGTCAACCGACCCACCGTGGTTCCTGAGCTACAGCAACAACATCCTCTTCGTGGGTGACAGCGATGCATTAATATAAATGGGACGATTGTCTGACTGGTCAAAGTGTCAGGAGGAAAGCTCTCTCTTTCCTCTTAATTTTACTGGTAGAGTTTAATAAACAGTTATACCAATTTCATAACTATTAAGTCGATTCATAATGTCATATAATAATAGTAATAATAGAATAGTCATAGGCATATAGTATAGTAAAGGCATAATAACACGAGTAATATGATCTTTGTCTATACTAATATATGTAACACTCCTATAATTATAATTTAATTTAACTTTTGCAATAAGTGGTATCATAATTTATAACATAACACTACATTAGTTGACAAAAATAAAATACCACAGTAATATAAATTATTTAATCAGAGTATAAAGTGGAAGGGGTTCTACATTTATGGCTGCCACTGGAGCTGCCGGCTTACTCCATTGTCCTGTTTCAATCCCGAAGGTCGTAGTCTGTAATGAGTCTCGTATCGCCGCATTGCTGGAGTGTCACTACACAATCGTTTAAAGGATTGCCACCATCAACCTCTTCTCACTCTTCCACATTTTGACTGGCCATTGTCCAACTTCAATTCTAAAAATCGTTCCAGTAAAGAGTCAAATCGTCGCATTGCTTTAGTGTCTCGTATATTGAATCCTCTGACCAGAAACGTCTCCAGTACCTAGTTATAACCTGAAAAGAGCCATGGTAATGTACAAGTGGTCGACTGTTGTGGAACTATTATGCCGAAGGCTAAGAGGGTTGTGTTTATTTAAATAAAAACAGTATTAAGAATTTCCTAACATTAGTTGCACACTGGTATTTTCACTGCCTGTCTCCAAATCCGGTGATTGTTACAGAAATATTTAAAATTTAGACGAATTTCTTAAATGTCATTTTACAATTAATTGTATATTCAGTCCTCTGAATAGTTCTTCTTCTTAATGGCAATTCCAATCATTTCATTACTTCTCAAGTTCAATTCCGAATGTTTTTCAAGAAATAAATATAGTTTTGCAATATTGCTCAGATATCACCTCAACTTTTAATCCATTTATCTGATCTCAGCCTTCTCTCATGGGACATTGTTGGCAAACCCTATCAATCTAAAACTCAGAAGGCCGTTACAGTAACGGTACGCTCCTGGTTCGATACCACCTCAAAATCTTCATGTAATCACTAATCAGTCTTTTACCTTGGAACATTTTGATCGAACATTTTTCAGCTACAGTCAGTTTGTACGTGAGAAGGTACAAGAATGACTCGTATCAGTTGTATATCTATTAATCGCATATAAAAACACGTAGTCACTCTCTCGAAAAGATCCTGGAAAATAAAATTCATATCACGTTCTTACAATACGTTGTTATTTTCATAACTATTTCTGATTTAGTACTTCTCAAATCAAATCGACTTCAAAAACCATTGAATAAACCGTTTTATTGGAAAAATTTATTAAAATAAAATGTGCATGTTACTTTTGACACAGGTAGTATTTTTATATTATAATTACAATCGTCAGACTTTTAATATTATTGTAATATATTACTAATTTGATATGTAAATTCTGGTAAAGTAAATAACTGGTGAAAGCCCCGCTATCTTTGAATATTGTTGCTTCAGCAGAAATACTTTTCGGAGAAAAGCAATAAGTATATCAAGTTAGAGATGATTTCGGCTTCCTTATATTGTTGAATTAAATTGACTTCCCCTTTTTATTTTCTATCTTAGTAACAATTTGTACAGTCAAACAACTTTGAAAGATATATTTTAAAGGAAATTATTCTTAATCATCATTTGTTGTTAATTTCAGCTTCAACATTAAATGGATGAGAAAACTGAAAAAAAATTTTGTAATTAAACAAATAATACTTTAAACGTTATAATCACGTAAAATAAGCACAAAGAAATACGTTTATAAAATTATTATTGAACTTTTGCTCTGCAACAATAGTAACGTTTTATAATTGAAAAACTCCACTGACCATCTTACAAACTTTTAGTTGCTATAAACAAATAATTTTTATGTCCACCATTTTCCGTAAGTAATAGTTCGTAAAGTGCTTATTATGACCTTTATTACCAGCTACACAAATAATACTCCCGTCGCAGAAAACCTGCATACTCAGCGAATTTCCAATGGAGATAATGTCTTAATACTACATAAAGCTATTGACCAAGTTTCATAAAAATATATTCACAAATAAGCGGTATATACAATTTTAATTATTCTCCATAAGAATAACATTGGGGCTGAGTACGCAGGTTTTCTGCAACAAGGAACACAAAAAATGGGCTTTTATTCTAATATAAATATAACTCAACTAGGTGAAGTCGTATACCAGTTTTTAGCGAATTTCCCCTATAGGGAAGAAGCCATTACCATAGTCGGCATGGTAAGACCTAGGCCCGGGACCATGATAACTTTTCGTTTTGAGGTCCCCAGACCCCAAAAACACCATTCGTTCGAAACTGTATATATATATATATATATATATATACATATATATATATATAAATATATATATATATGTCCGTGAGCCATAAATGCTGCTTTACACGTTTATACCAAATCTCATAAAAATTGGATAATTTTTACGAGAGTTACGTGCTCACGGACACATATATATATCGTAGTGAGTACGATAACTCTCGTAAAAATTATTCGATTTTGATGAAATTTGGTATAAACGTGTAATGCAGCATTTTTGACTTTAAGTTCGAAAACCAGATAGATCGACCTACCCGAAGGGGTATTTTGGGGGGGTTTTGTAACCCAAAATGGGTTTTTTGAGCTTTTTACATTTAATTTTAAAAAAGTCAAATTTTAGTTTTTCTATTGGAATTAGCTTAAAAAGGCGCACAATTTGGAGTTTTAATCATTGCTCTACGTCATATGGTTACAGAGATATTGAAAGTGCTAAACACAGTACGTCGTCCAATGTTATTCTTATGGAGAATAAGAAAAATTGTATATCTTGCTTATTTATCAAGTTATCCTGATGAAAATGATGATCCTTGCTTCATATCGTTGTGGTCTATTGATACTTGCATTAAAAAATATGTTTTGGCCGATAGTTCCCGTAGCAGCAAACCTACGTACTCAGGCCCATGTTATTCTTATGGAGATTAAGTAACGTGTTATCCCCCTTAATTATAAACATAAAATAATAACATTTGATATGTGGCTTTACTTACTTGAGTTATAAAAGCCCTTGAGTTACTTATTTGAGTTATACTTTTATATTTGTATAAAAGCCCATTTTTTGTGTTCCTTGCTTCAGCAAACCTGCATACTCAACCGCCATGTTATTTTTATGGAGATTAATACAAATGTCATAAATCGTTTATTTATGAATGTATATTGATGAAACTTGGTACTTGGCTTTATGTGGTATTAAGATACATGTATGTGCATTTGAAATTCTCTGAGTACGCAGGTTTGCTGTTACGAGGGTATTATTAATTTATGTTCATAATTAAGCGAGACATAGCATTTAATTATTATCCATAAGAATAACATGGGGGCTGAGAACGCAGGTTTGCTGCTACGGGATCTTTTTGCAAACAATTTTATTTTTGAGCAAATATCAATAGACCACAATCAGATGAAGCCTTATACCAAGTTTCGTCAGTATACGTTCATAAATAAGCGAGATATACAGTTTGTCCTTTGCCCCATAAGAATAACATTAGACAACGTACTGTGTTTAACACTTTCAATATCTCGGAACTAATTGACGTAGAGGAATGATCAAAATACGAAATTGTGTGTTTTTTTAAGCTTAATTCAATGGTAAAAACAAATATTTTACTTTTTCAAAAATTATAAGTAAAAAATTCAAAAAACCCATTTTTGGGGTACAAAACCCCCCCAAAATACCCCTTTGGATGGGGCGATATGGCTGGTTTCCAAACTTTAAGTCATAAATGTTACTTTACACGTTTATACCAAACTTCATCAAATTCGGATCTTTTAGCGAATTTCCCCTATAGGGAAGAAGCTATTACCGTAGGTCTCATGGTAAGACTTAAGCCCGAGACCATGATAACTTTTCATTTTGAGGTCCCCAGATGCCAAAAACACCATTCGTTCAAATTTTTATATATGTATATATATATATATATAAATGTATATATATATATATTTATATATATATATACATATTTATATATATGTGTGTCCGTAAGCACGATAACTCTCGTAAAAAAGGTCCGATCTTAATGAAATTTGGTATAAACGTGTAAAGTACCATTTATTTGAACGAGTTCGAAAACCAGACGAATCGCACCATCCAAAGGGGGGTTTTGGGGGGGTTTTGTACCCCAAAAATGGGTTTTTTGGGGTTTCCACATGTAATTTTTATTTAAATCAAATTTTAATTTTAACCATTCAATTCAGCATAAAAAAACAAACAATTTGGTATCTTGATCATTGCTTTACGTCAATTGGTTACTGAGATATTGAAAGTGCTAAACACAGTACGTTGTCTAATGTTATTCTTATGGAGAAAAAGAAAAAATGTATATCTCGCTTATTTATGAAAATAAACTGAAAAAATTTGGTATATGGCTTCATCTGGTTGTGGTTTATTGTTGTTTGCACAAAAAAAAAATTTCGCCTATAGTTCCCGTAGCAGCAAACCTAGGTACTCGGTCCCCATGTTATTCTTATGGAAAATAATTCAAATGTTATATATCGCTTATTTATGAATGTATATAGCTGAAACTTGGTATGTGACTTCACTTAGCTGAGTTCTATTGATATTTGCATAAAAACCCATTATTTTGTGTTCCTTGTTGCAGCAAACCTGCGTACTCATCCCCAATGTTATTCTTATGGAGAATAATTCATATTTTAAATATCGCTTGTTTGTGAATATATTTCTTATGAATCTTGTTAAGTGGCTTAATGTGTTATGTTATAATTCAGTGGAAATTCGCTGAGTATGCAGGTTTGCTGCGACGGGTGTATTTTACGAGAGTTATTGCGCTCAGGGACACACACACACACACACACACACACACACACATATATATATATATATATATACGGTTTCGAACGAATGGTGTTTTTGGGGTCTGGGGACCCCAAAACGAAAAGTTATCATGGTCCCGGGCCTAGGTCTTACCATGCTGACTACGGTAATAGCTTCTTCCCTATAGGGGAAATTCGCTAAAAACCAACTTCCTCGTATTTCAATTCCAAAGTAGTATAATATAAGAGAGGTACTTTGTACAGGACATCTATAATTATAACACAAATATAATATAATACGTAGTAATAGGCCTTATAAATGACATAATTATAGTGAGTGACACGTACATGATCACTTGCATAATATCTACGTTATTATCAGACAGGATATTGAGGTTAACATAATAATACATCGTCTCAGTGACAACGTGTCATCACCGTCTGGTTAATCATATCTTTAGTAGGCATATAAAGTTATCGTTTATCAAATTTGTTTATAAACCTTTATTATCACTATTTACTAATACAATTTAAATTCTAAATACATGTGAAAATGAAGAAATGCATCGTCGTAAACTAAAGTAAAACGAAAATCAGTTAAATATGTATACTTTATAACCAACAGTTTATCAATTTAAAACGAACACTTACATTTAGGGTATGCATTGACAAACTGACCCTAAGGTAATCAAATGAATGATTGTAATATCATTATACCCTGTTGTATAAACCACTAAAAAGTCAATATTTTAATCCAACCAAAATGTATATTCTGTTATTAAATTTATAAACAAAGGGTTCTAACTAAAAATATAGTATTCAGTTTTTAGATCAGAAATTTATGGTCTACCACATATTTCTGAATATTTGTATATTAACCATACATAGCAATGTATATGTCCAAAGAGAAAAATAAAATACAAACAAATTGTCTTAAACTATTACAAAACTCAGTAAAACAAATAAAGTAATTAATAGATACCGAACCTTTTTGTTGGTCTTAGAAAGTTCACCTTTAGAAACTCACCTTTGCTTAAGCAGATATATATTTCATTAATAAAATGGATTATTTAAAAAATACCCTTCCTAGAATTAGGTCTAAGAATAAATTTATGTTCTTTTTTAAAATTGAAATTCGCATAATAATTGCTTCTGAGTTACGTTTTCCTGTAATATTTATATTTTATCAATACTAGTACTTGGGGGCCGAGCTTTAATCAGGAAAGATTGATCAGATTGTTTAGATCACTTGGAATAGTTTTTAGTTCACGCCCCCCTACTGATGAGTAAACTTGATTAACTCATTTGCCTCTTTTTAGCATGTTTAAGGTCATTCCATTTGTTATTGTAGCTTAATGTCCCTTTGAATTATTTTGCATATGACAACCCTATATGTAATCTTCATTCAGTGTTTTTAGTCACTACTCTCAGGAAACTACGTGTTAATTACAATAGCATTACGGAGACACTACCACGAAATGATTATAAACATCTGTTATGATTATTTCGTTTTGAGAAACACCTTAATGTTATTTCTTTAACTTTTCATACTGGTTTTTACTTTCCCCCTCTATACACAGTATATGGAGAAAGTATTGTTTTCGTAAAAATTTTCGAATTTGAGTTGTTAGTGGAAATATTCGTTTTGGTGCTCCCTGAACCCAAAAAGTGGTTTTACGTGATGTCTGTCTGTGTGTGTGTGTGTCCGTGTGTGTGTCCGTGTGTGTGTGTGTGTGTGTGTGTGTGTGTGTGTGTGTGTGTGTGTGTGTGTGTGTGTGTGTGTGTGTGTGTGTGTGTGTGTGTGTGTGTGTGTGTGTGTGTGTGTGTGTGTGTGTGTGTGCGTACGCATCCATATCTTTGTCGGGACACACACCTGCATGGGAGCAGACAGTCGGGCAAACACCCAATTGTCGGGACTCACACACGTCCCGACAACCAATACTGCATCAAACGTTTTAGTTGGTCTCCAGAAAGACTTAGAAACAAAATTTGAAAATGACCCGACAAGCTCTGTACGAAACCGGTTTCACGTTTGCATATCTTTGTCGGGCCCAAAATATCACTGTACAGTGGCGCGCCAGTGGCGTTGCGGCGAACTACCCGAACTAGAGTGTGTGGCCCGACACTCGCTTCAAATGCTGACTTAAATAAACGCTTGTGATTGGTTGGATACTCTTATAATACAGCGTTGCCAATTCGATCTATTCCCTTGAGAAGGATTGGAAATTGGAAATTTTGCTTATTACAAGTGCCAGTTGGGCAGTTGCCAGTGTCAGTCGTCACTGTTGTAAGGTGAGTAATGTAACGTAATTACCGACTACACTACTGATAATTAATTACATGTCATGGATATGATTTTGCCTATATACAGTGTGTTAATTTTTTACTTTCTCCCCCTTATACATATGGAGAAAGTATTGTTTTCGTCAAAATTTTCGAATTTGAGTTGTTAGTTGAAATATTCGTTTTGGTGCTCCCTGAACCCAAAAAAGTGATTTTTACGTGATGTCTGTGAGTCTGTCTGTTTGTATGGATGTGTACAGAGCTAGAGCCCAAACCAATGGTCCGATTTTTATGAAATTTGGTATGTAGGTACTAATCCACGACATCTCCAGGCGGGTTTTTCATTTTGGAATTTTTTATTTTTAAGGGTAATTATCCCCCAAAAAACAGCCAAAAATCATGAAAAATTAAGATTTATAAAAAACGGCTCTACCGATCTTGATTAAACATTAGTCGTTTGTATAAATTTAGTTTTCCAACAAAATGACACCACCCGCATTTCTATAAAACTTTGGGTTCAGAAATTACAAGACTTAAAATATCAAATATTAATTTTTTTATATAAAAATATTACTATTCACCATTAAAAAGAGCTCAAAAAACTAAATAATTTAGTATTTTGAATTACTATTCTACGTTTACTGGTTGCGGAGAAAATTTAAATTTAAATGTTGCGGTAAACGCAGTACGTTGTCCAACGTTATTCTTATGGGGAATACAAAAATTACTATTTCTCTCTTATTTATTGATAAATTTCGTTCAAACTTGATATGCGAGTCAAGTTAGCATTGACCAACAGAGGAAATTCAAAATATTTTGCCCCTTAATAAACCTGAAGGGGGGAAAAGGGGGCATTTCCCCTCTTAAAACCACGTGCGTAGCGATGGATTCTGTAGTGCCTCCTAAACAGGGATTTGGGTGGATATTTTTGAAAGCAACTTGTTTACAAGATTTTCTGTACATTTGATCGTGCTTTGTATTCTATATTTATTAAATCAAAACTAATTTATTCATTAAAGTTGGGCTAAAAGGGAAAAGTATGTGTCAGTTTCCTGATACCGTTTATTTATGCTCACTATTGGGATCTCGTAAACCTTAATAGTTACAAGGAAGGTTAAACAATTAAAGTAGTGCGTAACTAAAAACTAAATAAAATGGCAAAAAGAAATCAAAAATATTCCACCAAACTCTTTCGGTACGCTCAAAAAAACATTTTTGACCAATAACAAAAATTGCTTATAAAACTCTTATTTTCAAGATACAAAATACCCCCGTAGCAGCAAACCTGCGTCCTCAGCAAATTTCCAATGCATATATATATATGTATCTTAATACCACATAAAGCCACATAACAAGTTTCATCAATATACATTCATAAATAAACGATTTATGACATTTTTATTATTCTCCATAAGAATAACATGGCGGCTGAGTATGCAGGCTTGCTGAAGCAAGGAACACAAAAAATGGGGTTTTATACAAACATCAGTATAACTCAAGTAGGTAAAGCTACATACCAAATTTTATTAATTTATGTTTATAATTAAGGGAGATAATAGGTTACTTATTTATCATAAGAATAACATGGGGCTGAGTACACAGGTTTGCTGCTACGGGAACTATCGGCCAAAAAATGATTTTTAGTGCAAATATTAATAGACCACAACGATATGAAGCAATATACCAAGTTTCATCAGGAAAAGTTGATAAATATGTGAGATATACAATGTTTCTTATTCTCCATAAGAATAACATTGGACAACGTACTGTGTTTAGCACTTTCAATATCTCTGTACCATTTGATGTAGAGGAATGATCAGAATACCAAATAGTGTGTTTTTAAGCTGAATCTAATGGTCAAAACAAATATTTGACTTTTTCAAAAAATATATGTAAAAAATTCAAAAAAAACCATTTTTGGGGTACAAAAACCCCCCCAAAATCCCACTTTGGATGGGTCGATCTGTCTGGTTTTCGAACTTAAAGTCATAAATGTTGCTTTACGCGTTTGCACCAAATTTTATCAAATCGGACCTTTTTACGCGAGTTATCGCACCCACCGACACACACACACACACACACACATATACATGTATATGGTGTTTTTGGGGTCTGGGACTTGGAAACGAAAAGTTATCATTGTCCCGGGCCTAGGTCTTGCCATGCCGACTACGGTTATAGCTTCTTCCCTATAGAGGAAATTCGCTAAAAATGAACACACTGTACACCTACATGCTAGAAATCTTTGCTCTGAGATTGTATTTGGTCAATTAATTGCTAATAATGTTACTTTCTGTTGATATTTTAAACTTGCTGATAGTAACCGTAGTATTTTCATAAACCTAATTTCAAAGTTCACAAAGAAACAATATTTTTTTAGTTGGAGGGAATATTGTCAGGTTTATTGGTGCAAAAAATTAGAATTATTTTTGCTCTCTTCTAAGTCAGTATTTTCATAGAAGAATGTAGCAAGTTAATTTTTTATCTTGGCCTGTAGGGCTATTCTGTAAAAATCTACCAAGTTACCAAGTTTCCTCTCAAATTCTCTAAAGAAGGCTAACCTAGAACCTAGGTTCTGATTTATTTTTTATTATTCCCCAAAAGGGAAGTAAGTTACATTATAAACCTCATAGAAGGTGAAAATAACCCTCATTCGAATTTTTTTATCATACAGTTATGTGGTTAAACACTAAGTTATCTGCTTTATAACATTAAAATGTATTGTTAAATTAATATAATATGCATTACAGTGTGTATAAAAGTATTACAATAAATCACAAACATTAGTGTAGGCTATTAAACTTAATTAATAATGGAGTGTGTTTGATTGACTTAGACACAATATAGATTGAACTTAAAAGCTCAAACATAAGGCCTATGTTGGAATTACTGTCTATTAGACTAGACTGTAGTTGGCAATGTTGGTTGATCTGTCTGTAAATGTACATCATTGATTGGCTCTCTTTATTATTTCATCTGAAGTTTTATAGTTTCTAGGTATCAGTTCTTAAACTTAATTATTAAAGTTGAATGACAGTGAAAAGTGCTAAAGCCGTTTAATTGAAACCAGTGCCAATTTAAAATTGCTAAGAAAATAAATGTGATGTTATCAAACCTTGAGCTTAAAGCCATTATAAGCTGTAACTTATGCAGCCATCCTCTAACTTAAAAAGAGGAACCATCCACAGATCTTGCATTATTAATTTACATCTCTTCTTAACTATCAACAGACGACTAAAAATCTACTTAAAAGAGGTATGAAAAAGCACCTAATTTTATTGAGTTGACACCCACATTCAAGTGAACAAAAATGAATTTGACCTTGTACAAACATAACCTTTGAATTGAACAAACATAACCTTGTACTTGGCATCCTTGGAAGTAAAGTTACGTTGGGTTAGGGTTTTTAAGGTTTGGTATGGTAAACTAAACTTACCTGACCTTTTCCAACCCAAGAAACCTAACCTAACAATACCTAACCTAAAATAACCTGTCCTGTATTTTTAGGGTAAACATAGGTCGGATGCAACAAATAATATTATGATGAGGTTCAGCGTTGAACGGCAGTTTTATTTGACTACCCACATGCCATCCCCCAAAAAAATGGCATTTTTCCAGAATTCCCCTACACTTTTCCGGCCATATATCCGTTGTTTTACGTCGAATCGGACAAATTCGTTGATATTCTTAATCTACTCGCTGTCCCGGTATCATTTTCGTGTATCCACATGTGCCATTTTCGACGAGATTTTTTAATATTCCAGGGTGTTCCTAGCTTTTCCGCTAAAAAAAACTATAATTTCCAGAATCCAGAATCCACCGTGAAATTTCCTACATTTGGGTAAAACAATTTTCAAATTCGAATGAGATCGTTGATCGATGGTTTAACCTCTGAAAAAATTATGGTTTTCTCTCTTTGTATTAATATATTAACATATAAATGTAAGACTTATATTAATGTCGTAAACAATCTTTACAAATCCAAAATATGTTTAAGACTATTTTACAAAACTAAATATCTTACATCTTAATTTAACCTAGGGTGAAGTGGAGTGTTGTAATCAGGAAATCAGTCTTGAAAAAGTAAAAACAGCTTCCTAACCTTTCCAAAAATAAAATAGACATAGCCTACATTTTTGAATAAACCAAAAAATATTTCAAAAGGATTTGGAAACCATTTTAAAACTGATATAATGGAATAAATACACAGTGTGTCTCAAAACTCCCCCCTCCCCCATATTATGTCTTATGTTTTTATTAATGGAGATAGAAAGCTTTACTGTGAGGAATGTTTATGTGACCGAAGAAAGAGGTTTTTCTAGTATACAAGTTTCAAGCCCTATTTTGGAAATGGGGTAATTTGGGGGCAAGTCTAAGTAAACAATTTAAACGTAAACCCCTTACATGTGATCATCACTTTTAAGTCCTTGTTAAAAGAGGAAGAATGGTGCAAATTAAAGGACTCTATGATGTTCCTATCCAATATGGCGGCCATTTCAATTTGGGATTTTCTATGCAATACCCCTTAAATAGTATTTTATAGGGATAAAACCCACGAAAATGTACGTAATTTGCACTCAAAGTACCCAAAGTGACTTCGAGTTGACAGAATCACATCCAGGACTTTATACCATACCCTAAATTTCCTAAATGTTACCTTATTTTGCTTTTTTGTAAATAATAAAAATTTGAGTTACGACCTGATTTGAGTCCTGGGTATGATTCTATCATGACTTCAGGTACCTAACTTGAATGCAATTCACGTACATTTTCGTGGGGTTTACCCCTTTAAAATGCTTTTTATTGGCAATTTTATTAAAAAATTTCAATTTTAAATTAGTGCCATTTTGGATAGGGTCAACATACAGACCTCTAAATTGTGTCATTCTTCTTATTTTATCAAAAGCTTTAAAATTAAGTATCACAAGGTAGGGGTTTGCATTTAAAATCTTTGGCTTACCCACAAATTTTAAATGTTTTTAACAAAATAGGGTTGAAAATGTGTATACTTAAGAAAGTCCCTTTGGTAACATAAAAATTCCACAAAGTAGTTTATCTCCATTAATACAAAATAAAATTATAATGTGGGTTGGAACTTTTGAGACACCCGGTATAGTGTATTTGTTTAGATTTTTTATCAATAAAATTAATTTTTGTAAAACATATTCTCCACTATTACTGTTACCACACTTCACCTAAATTAAAATTTTTTAAAACTCTGATTTTCCTATTCATATATTTAAAATTGTAAGAATTAAAAAGTGAGGCTAGAAAATAACTAAACTGGTTACCTACAAGAGAAATAACACCGATGTTAATCCCTTTTTCATGCCTTTTAACATCCCCTCTTCTCCCTGGTATGATTGCGATAAAGTATAGTTTGTCTTAAAAAAAATTCAGGATATTTTCTAGTTTTACCTTGTTTATAGTTATTATATTGTTGAATATATGAACTTAGTTGAAGTTTTTGTAAAACCTATATTTTACACTAGAACATATAAAACACAATTTTAAAATTGTTAGTTGTATGACTATTTTCATTTTGTAGAGTAATAAACTTTTTCTATATGTAAATTTATCTGCATTATTTAACACTTATATTTTACTTCCTGATTCTCCCTCTGTAATAAACAAAATCAATCATCCTAAACAATTGAGATCCAGTTGTCTGTCCAGTTCATTTAATCAAATTTCACTTTTTAAGTCCTAATTAATGTTAAGAGAAACTGCAAATTCAAATTTAAAATTTTGAAAAGTTTTGTCTAAGCTCACTCAGACAAAATGGAGGTAACGAAAATCTGACCACACATAAGGAATCTGTCCATGGATCAGTACATGATCTATGAATATACTTATATTTCCCTGCTGATCAGATTATGCCACTTTATTCCATTGAAAGAATATGAGGACAAGGAAGAAATGCCTTATGTTTATCACAGTATACAAGAATTAAATACACTGCAAGCTGCTTTTATTTAGCACAATTCAAAATAAATCAAGGGTTTGGATTATTTAAGTTAAGATTGACTCTTCATACTCTCTACCAGTGCTACCTTACATTACAGTTTACTTTTTGAGCCTACAATACAACTCTCATAGAGAACATTTTAGGAGTTAATAAATTGAAACTGTACAATATTTATTTCATTACCAGTTTGGTTTTAGAAATAATAACAATCATCTTCCTGCTTGTAATCTGTTATGAAATTGGTAAGGTTAAAGAATTTTTCATAAAATCATAAGCATACTTCAATAAGTAGGTGTTCTAATACAGTAGTGTATTATGCTGTTAATTTTTTAATCTCTCTTTAAAAAGACACCGAAGGCCATGCTGTGTTATTTTAAAGTGAATACATAATTTTTTTGGCTGTTCTGATGCTCCTGGTTCTATTTACCTGCAATGCTGAGAATACAATGTTGCGCATTATAAGGTTAGGAGAGTGTCCAGTCAGGATTGAAAGTAGGTGTATGGATTACGGGGATGATAAAAATACACCAACTTATGAATAACAGGTTGTTCTAATGTAAAACGCCCACTAGACAACGTACTGTGTTTAGTCCACATACATTTTCTTTAATAACTCGGTAAATATTTGTGCTAGAATGACGAAAGAGGGCTCTCAAGTTTTGCCTCAAAAATCTCCATCATTTTACTTGCATTTTATATCCGGGACTTTTGTTACCTTTTTTGGCCCCAATACCCCAAAATGTTAAATATAAAATCCAAAAAAGGGGGTTAGAGTTTTTCTATTGCTTTGCCCAACGAACTTGTCCAACTGATTATTACAAGGAATGTCCCTATCAAATTTTAAGTTAATCGGACAAAAAATTCGACCGCTAGAATGCAAACTCACACACCCACACACACACACACACACACACACACACACACATATATTTATATATATATATATATATATATATATATATATATATATAGGGGACGTGTGGTATATATATATATCCACAATTTCGAGCGACCACCCAAAACGTGTTCAGGGGGTCACGTTAGGAACTTCTATGGGTCCAGGGCTTAATTTTTACCTTGCGGGTCATGCTAATAGATAGGTAATTCACTTAAAATTTAGTTTAGAAATATTGCACACATTTTGTTGTGTTTTTCAGTAACAGCATTTCTTTTTAATAAAAAACATAAGATTTATTTCAGGACGATATAAATTATAATTTTTTCAAGTTTCAAGGGGGGAATATATCCCCCTGACCCCCCCCCCCATCAACATCACTGTGGAGGGGGGTGGGGGAAGTAAGGTATGGGCCTACAGGAGCAGACCTCGCTGAAAACGCGGTGGCCATGGGGCTGCTATTGCCGCGCGCCAAGCTCCAACTCCAAGCCAAGCGCGCCAAGCTCCAGGGCGATATGGCAACACTGGGATGACTCATCTGGCTACGATTCACCGTATTTGAACACACAAACGGACATGTCCTCGATCTATATGTTTGTCGGGACAATAAACACACTATCGTGTTTGTCGGGACATCCCGACAGTAAGTTTTCCTAGTTCACTCAGACAAAATGGAGTGTAACAAAAATCTGACCACATATAAGGAATCTGTACTTAAGGATGAACATTAAATAAGTTTCAGCTTGAAAGTCCCGACAAGTGTGTTATATTCAGGTGTCCCGACTAAGATACGCATGCGGGTATGTGTGTGTGTGTGTGTGTGTGTGTGTGTGTGTGTGTGTGTGTGTCTGTGTGGATGTGTACAGAGCTAGAGCCCTAACCAATGGGCCGATTTTTATGAAATTTGGTATGTAGGTACTAATCCACGATATCTCCAGGTGTTTTTTTCATTTTTTGAATTTTTGATTTTTAAGGGTAATTATCCCCCCAAAAAACATCAAAAATCAAAATTTCTCAAAAACGGCTCGAACGATTTTGATTAAACTTTAGTCGTTTGTAGAACTTTAGTTTTCCAACAAAATTACACCACCCGAATTCCTGTAAAAATTCGGGTTCAGAAATTACAGGACTTAAAACATAAAAAATTCAGTTTTTTTATTTTTCATAAAAAGACATAAATATAAAAAAATATTATTATTCACCATTAAAAAGAGCTCAGAAAACTGAATAATTTAGTATTTTTAATTACTATTCTACGATTGCTGGTTTCGGAGAAAAATGAAATTTTCATTTAGCGGTAAACGCAGTACGTTGTCCAATGTTATTCTTATGGGGAATACAAAAATTACTATTTCTCTCTTATTTACTGATAAATTTCATTCAAACTTTATATGCTTGTCAATTTTGCATTGCCAACAGAGGTAATTCGAAATATGTTGCCCATTAATAACCCTGGGGGGGGATAGGGGGCATTTCCCCTCTTAAAACCACATTTTTAGCAATGGATTCTGTAGTGCCTTCAAAGCAGGGATTTGGGTGGATGTTTTTTAAAACAACTTGTTTACAAGATTTTCTGTACATACGACCGTGCTTTGTATTCCATATTTAGTTAATAAAAGGTAATTTATTCATTAAAGTTGGGCTAAAAGGGAGAAAGTATGTGTCAGTTTCCTGATACCGTTTATTTACATTATTATTTTCTGGAGTTGAGGCCTATCTATAACTTTTTTAACACAGAAATTAGATATCATAACATGTTAACGAAATCGTTATGGCCGTTTTTTGAGATCAGAGTTACAAACAAGCAACCAAACATCCAAGCAAGCAAACCTTTCTCATATTAGAGGATAGGATATAGTATACCTAGGACAATTAATTCCAGCATACAATTATTACCTTGGTTTATATTGCTGATTTAGTTGCCAAATTCCTAATTAAACAGATAATGTTGCGTGCAATTTTATGTGGACTTAGTTTGCAACACAGACCACAACTAGTCCAGCGATAACACTGATATTTGGCTATAACATGTGGTAATGGAGAGTGTGTGTGATTAATATAGGTACTACGTAACCTCAACTGGTATTTCACGTGACAAACGCTGTTTACTGACTACGCATCAACATCCCTCAACTCATCGATCTTCGACATACAGAATCCCACTTAAATACAATCAACAAATGTAGCATAAGGTTTCATGCGTTTAAAAGAAAGTAAATGTTCATATAAAAAAGTCCTAAAATATTTTTGTACAGCTGCCTGCCTGTTTTGTTTTTAATGGACGCATACACATGTCTGTTGGTGACAGTGCGCTCAGCAGTACCGTTATTGTAAAGCCGTTACTAACGCACCTAGTATGGATGAAATAAATGCTTCTACGTTGAAAAAACTGTATTTAATATAAAAAGGCTGGTTAAATATGCAATTAAATTTTACCCCGTTTTAATGTCCTACACATGTTTTGTAAGATTAAGCGCGTCTGATCAATTAACAGTTAACAATTTTTCCACCTTGCCATCAATTTACAATTAAACGTTTTCAAATTAAAAAAATGATGTAAAAATATGTTAACAACCTATACAAAAGTTAAAAAATGTATCTATAAAAAGAATTGTAATATTGTAATGTAAATGGTTAAGGAATAAAACACTATTATTTTTAAACACATACAACCACAGACGGACAGAAAACTAATCATTTTGGGACCTTTGCTGAGTATGAATTGGATTCAGTTACATTTATTATTTTTTTTAGATATATTTAACATAGGTTTTTTTACTTAACATTAATATAGTATTTCGATCTGCTTTCTTCATAACATAATATTATCATCGGTTAACATTATTATTTAAAACATTAACATCGACATTAAGTCTAGAATAACTTACAATCTTTCCAATTATGCCGACCGACGTTTAAAAATGTATGCAGTTTTTCTTATCGTTTGGGGCAAACTAAGGCAGTTCATTTAAACTTTAAAATATTACAAATAGGATATAAATTTTCGCTCTAGTCCGGCTCCTACTTGTAAAACTGGCAACGTTTTGGAGATATTAAAACTAAAGTGATATGAATGGCTCTGAGCGAAATAACACTGTACAGTACAATCTTCTTTACCCCTCTCTTAATATAGATACTGTATTTACAAACGCATTTTAATTTGGGAAAATACAATAAGTTGTAAAATAAATTGAATAAATCTGAATCATAATTTAAACACTAAAACCTGGGTTTTACTTTAGGTGATACTTTAGATTATAATAACGTATGGAATAAAAAGTATCCGAGGGAAAATCATACATTGAACGGTAGTAAAAAAAGGAAAAGTATATTCTTTGTATTTCATAAACTAATTCCATTTTTTGTAACAACCTGAAAGTGATAATCAACTGTGCAAATGCAAAAATGTGTTTATTTATTAACTAAAACTCACTGTTATCCATATCTACCATCCAGATATAGCGCTACTTACCATCGGATCGGAATGGTATGAACTACTAACCGGTTAGTATCTCTAGATATGACAGGACTGCGGTGATGACACCGATAGTGTGATAACATGTCCTGATGGAGATAAGTGGACATGTGGCCTTATTGGACCTGCCATCCGGACATTAAACTGTTTACTGACTGGTGGCATTGTGCTTTACAACACCGATGGTCATTTTTTATCTATCGTGTTGCCTCTTTTAAAGTAACTGTAAGTTTAAACATATTTTAATTTATCTACCTAACCCAGAACAATAGACAGCTGCTACTTAATTTGTGCCAAAATAAGTTAATGTTTAATTTTTACGTTAAAGCCATTCCCCTTTGTGAATAATTTGTTTTAATTTTAAATGTATTTAACTTAGGTGTTTCAGAAATGACACGTACAAAGACACCAGATGACTACTTAGATTTAGATTACTTACTTTAGATTTTTAAATAGTTTAAATTTTTCGCAACACAATAAAAACAGGTAGCACAACTGATAAAAAATGTCTAATATGAAAATGAGAAAAGAGAATGACCTTTCCATGGCAACTGACTACGATCTGCAGCTGGTAAAATATAAATTTCTTTCCAAAACTATATTTTTTTGTTTGTCCATGCCCCTTCAGTTTGTTTTGCCATAAATAGTATAATTTTAGCCAATAGCACATGTTTTAACTTGTAACGTTTCTTGTCATATTCATTTAAAAAAGACAAGAAGGCTGTTGGTTGGTTTCCAAATTTACAATCTACAAAACTGTTTAATTTTGTATTTGTTTACTTCCCAAGTAAGAGTGAACAAACTTGGGACGTTGGGAACAAACTTGCTCTACTAAGTAATTCATGTATTTGTGTTTGTAGAGCATGTTATTACTTTAAATTTACAAACAAGCTTTAATTAGTAGGAATAAATTTTACATTACAATATTTGTATTATAAGACTATTTTGAAGCTGTTATTGAATTGATATATTAATATTGTATTCGAAATAAAAATTACATTGTGCTGGTACGTTCCTGTTGTAGGCTCTTTTATAAGATTGTACTTAAATTAAAATATCCACGCGTTTGTTTATTCAACTATATAGTTAGTTATTTATAAAAGAACATATTATTACGCATGTTTGTACAATACAATAAATTACGTATCGGACATGTACTATAAAATAAATATAAAAAGGAATAACAGTTGTCTAAGGTACACGTGTTTATCAAATGTTCAGCTAAATTTAGTTGCGCTGTCAGTTTTTGCTTGCCGCATCATATATTTTCTGACGTGCTCGATTTGGACCACCGTCACACACTGTGGAACGGGGGAAGCGGCCTGTTGTGGAAGTGTCCCTTCATATAAATATTTAAAAACTATCGAACTTTTACCTAGTTTTTTGTGGATGAAAATGTTATCTTTCTTTTTAAAAGCACAGGACCAGATTAACACAAGATTGTGTTTGTCACTTTGAAACAATACTAAATCATAACAAATTGTTTATAACGGAAAACAGTGTCAAACGAAGTAAATACATTAGATTCGATGTACGTATTATGTCAACTGTTTATACCAACACATACATTTGTTTTAGGTTCGTTATAAAACTTACTGTCTAATTATTAGCAGCTTACGTCATCTCTCTAACAAACTATTCAAACAAAGCCCGTTTATTTACTAGAATATTTTATTAAAAATGTTGCAAGATTATGTCCGACAAAACAGAGTATTTATACATTTAATAGTACCGTTTTAATTGAACATTAAGTTAAAATAATACTCTATGATAACTTCAATAGTTTGGGTACTTCCAAGGCTTTAAAACCATAACAAAACTATTAAAAACCGTTAACTATGCATTTAACTAAAACCAATGTCAACCATACACATAAAGTAAAAATGTCAGGTATATTGCCTTTATCACAGGGACGGTAGTTAAAAAATTTTAAGTAGTGAACAGATTTTAAAATGTATAATAATTATATTTTCTTAAAAAACAAACTACTTTTGTATAGTTTAGTTGGTTTTAATAACACTTAATTAGTGAATTTGGAGCTCTAACGT
This sequence comes from Allygus modestus, assembly GCA_963675035.1. Lineage (NCBI taxonomy): Eukaryota > Metazoa > Arthropoda > Insecta > Hemiptera > Cicadellidae > Allygus > Allygus modestus. The sequence goes on along the minus strand of OY776112.1, from coordinate 241,591,983 downwards.
TTACCATACAAATGTAAGGAGTTAACATCCTGAATAACAAGGTAAAAGGTTGAAATAAGTCATTTTACACTGATAATATGCGACGCACAAAACAGTAATTGGAGCGGCTTTATGCTTTTAATGTATATTTGTTCTGATTCTATTTAGCAAAGTTATTTCTGAAACACACTGACTGCACTTAAACGTCATCTCTGAACTTAAGTTTAGTTCATCAGCATAGCTCCTAACCACACTCCTCTAATTTAAGTTTATATGTAAAACAAAGTAGCATCAATAAGAAAAGCTGGTACTGTATAGTATACCTGGCATTCGTTTTAAATTTTGTTTTGTTTTTGTATGGTACAGTTATTTTTAAGAAGAAATGACAAACCTGTTAAACTAATCTTGTCGATGTTTGAGTTCGGCCCATAAATCCGTCAAAGCAAATATTGCTTTTAACTTCAAAAGATTGAACATGACTTTCCCCAAGCCCTCTTGTTGACAATAATGTGTTTTGAGTTATTGGCTTCTAGCTGAGCCACTGAACTAAATTTATTTCGGACATAGTAACAGGTACAGAAAGAGATATGCAGCTGGGTTTGTTCATGATATAGATAGTTCAGATTGATTGTTTAAGTTCAAATGTACAAACACTCAAAACATACATTAAAACGATACATTTAGACCGTGTAGGTGTAAAAATTACACTACTAATATGGGTTTTCCCAAATATACGATTTGGCAGATAAATCAGAGGATCACTTAAACAATAGTTCAGCAACTGTAATGGTTACCTTGACAATATATCCTCCTTGTCATAGCGTGCTATTCCTGCCGGCTAATTAATTTTTTTTAAATGTCGTGAGATTGGTAGGAGGACAAAGGAGAGCAGCTGTGCTAGATTTATCTCCACGCAAGGAGAATGTTGAAGTGAAAGCACAATATGTCTTTTATTTATAACTATTAAAACTACAACATATATCCTTAATTAAAGGTGGCTTAAAACAAAAATAGTTTATGCTTAGTATTTTTAGGTATATTTGTATGGTATCTAGGTATGTGTGCATATGTATCTTTGGGTTCAGGGAGCCCCAAGATGGGAAATCATATTTCCACCGATAACTCAAATACTAAAATAATGTTTTCACCATATACTTAAATGTTTAGGGGGGAAAGTAAAAAAAATCAATGGTATGAAGTTTTCATTAATTTCGTTAATTTTACTCCAAACCCATAGTGATTATAGATAAGAATTAGATTAATATAGGATAATTAACTTGGCTTTAAAAAACGCAACATATACTAAGATAAAACAATCTTCGTGACTAGGAAATATATAATTATTTTAATAATTATGTCTAAGCAATGTGTATATCAATTCCTAACAGAAAAATTTAGTTTCTAACTATTGATTGCTTATATACAAAGCTAATCAAACATTTTTAATATTTTGGTCACATCGAACAACAATGGTACAATATTTTGGAGTTGTCATCTAAATATTGCGTCACTATGGAGTGAAAAATACTGTGGCAAAATTTAAGTTGAAATGAAAACTTTACACTTATATTCCATTTTTTCTTTGACGATTTCTTACATAGTTTTCGCAATACTTTTCGAATGGTAGTAATTTATGATGCAGTTATCAGATTAAGAATTTATAAACTTATAATTTTTAAGTGTCATCAGCAACATGAAATTAATTGATAAACCAATATAGGATAACCGCAATAGTATGATTCAGTTATTATTAACTGGAAATACGTAAAGTAATAATAAAATAAAGAAATGACAAATGCTTGACAATATTCTATTATTAAATCTATTTTAATTTAGAATTATATATTACTTAATACGAAATAAATACTAAATAAGATTCTGTATAACATTCTGTATTCTATATTAAATAAATATAGCTATACATCAATTTATTCATAATCAAAACTTAATTTAGAAGATGAATTACCTATCTTCTACGCTGACTGCAGTGGTTATTGATCAACTGTGGTACCAATGTAAGGACTAGGAATGTAGCGACTCGGACATCCAGATATGACAGTATTGCAGTGGTGACAATTATCCTACAGTGATAACATGTGATGGAGATAACAGAGACATGATCTCATTGGTTCCGTCATCTGGACATGAGACAGGTTATTGATGCATGCTCACCCATGTTTGTACCTGATGAAGAAAAACTAGGTGTACATATCTAATTCAATTTGGAACGCAATCGTTTAATACTTTCTAACAATGTTACTCAAGATTTAACTGTACGTTCAAGAATGTGAAATTTTACTCTACTTTTAATTACGTATATTTATAAACTACTCTTCTAAAAACAACACGAAAACTACTACAAAAAGAAATTGAATGTGTGCATTATTGTTGTATTAAAAGTTTGTCTTTTATTAATATACTTTTGATTGCCCTGTAAAAGCCTTATAAGCTATGAAAGCACGATAGTAAAACCCTTCAGTAAAAGTAAAACTAATAAACCTCTAACTTTACGTATGTGAAACTTAACGTTATTAAATTTAACTTAAACGTTAACAAGATTACGGTTGAGTAGAATAAATTAAAAACATTTTTCACTCATTCCAAAGAAAAATGTTCATTGATATTCGATGGGATCGAACGACAAATAATAAAAAGTAAACAAGCCAAAATGTACGTCCATCAATGTCATTTATAATCTATTATATTTATTTATAACAGTTTAACATTTGAGTAAGCCGTCAATACAAGTTTTAATATATAATTATAACAAATTCAATTACAACACGTCATAAAGGAGAAAATTTAAAAGTCGACACATTAACGCACTAAATTCATAACTGTCGAGAAATAATGAATCACCGAGTAACATAAATACAGAAAATGAAATTTACAATTTGCCTACGTTAGTTTCTGCAAACTTCAGAAAAAAACGTATTAAAAGCTATTTAATTGTTAAAAATCGTAATTCGGTTAATTAATATATGCTTTATGTTGAAAATATCTCTGATATGGACAATTTCATAGCGTGTTGTTCTTATTTATATCATTAGGACTGAGACCACTTACATTTACAAACCTGATAGTAGAGACTTGTGGTAAAAGTTGAATTACCTGATTGTTGTATTGATTGACTAATATAGTTCGGCCCCAATGTAACATCAATAACAATGTTGGAGGTGGTACGGAAATAAGCAAAGCGGCTATAAATTACTCATTACTCAGACAATATCCGATTAGCAAGTGACATTTACTTCCAAATTGCGAATTAACAATGAAATATTTTTACGTTTATTACTAGTACCTGCAATTAATTAAATGCTTTACTTTACATAAACTACGGAAAAAACATCCTTAATAGAGTAGAAAATATTAAATATTATCCATTGTTCTTGGTTTACGTGTTTAATTATCTTCCAGATGATGATAATAATCCACCAAGAAATTTAATATTTAGTTGTAAAGTAGGCACGTTTTAAGATTTTAGATATCCTTCTTTTTGCCCATTCTAAAATTACATTTATCTGACACCCACCAAGGGGGTAAAGCATTTTGGCAATTTCGAAGCCTGAAAATATCCGTAGTTGTAAGTTTTCCGACGTATGAATTATACTTTCACGTCTGTAAGTTTTCTGACCAAATTTACTTCTTTACTTCTGAACTAATATTTATTCATATTTTATGATCAACAAGTCTCGATTTGGGTGTTTAATAACCTTATCAGATTATGGATTTGAGAAAAGCAACATGATTTTTTGGGGCGTCTGATGATTAAAAATAAAAAAAAACAATGGTCATTTTATATATTCCAGGAAACCCAGCTGTTCAACAGCTTAAAAGTAACCCTTGGAAACCCCTAATTATATTTAAAACATGGACAACTGGAACAACTTATATAAATCAATCGTTCCCAATTTCTTTTATCAATTGTTTGACAATAGTGTTCATATTGATTGAAATTAGCAGATTTGAACCAATGTATGTGTCTTTAATAAACAAACAAATAATTTGATTGATATATTTCACATGTATTTTATTTTATAAATAGGAATATCTTGATTAAACTACGATGTATTTTGTTCCCTGATGTTTATCAAAAAATTAAGTTCCACAATTGCAAAAAAGTATCTTAATGAATCTACCAATATTTGAGTTTTGTCCAAGGCAAAATACTAGATCATCAGTAAAGACTTTAACTATGAACTAAAGGCTTTAATTTGGACTATTAGTACCTGATAATTAACCAACGCTTAATTTTAAATAACTACTTTAAAACCCCATAGTTAATTAAACATGTACACAGTGCTTCAGTACAAAATAAAAATCCATTAAACATATCGTTAATAACCCAAAATTATTAAAAGAGGACACAGGACCCAACAAATAAACCATGTTTTATATTGTACGTAATATTTTAACAGAACTGTTGTCGTATTTTCCCTCATAAATAAAGAATAATGGTAAATAGAGTACTAAAGTTCGCTATGGATATATCGTATTTTTGGATATATTAGTTGTTTTTCTTCTCTATGTTTGAGCCCATACAATAAGTTAGTCTTAAAATGAACTTATTGTGAATTACTTATGATATGTGAGTGTGTGATGTGGAATAACAATCTAGTTCGGATGTTACTGGTGCAGCTGAAACATTTTCAGCGATATTAAAAATAAAGTGATATTAATGGTCCTCACGAAATAAGCGAGTAAACTACACAGTTTCCTCTGTGAAACTCCACCTGATATTGTTTTACTATGTTATGTATATAATGTACAATGGATATTAAGTAATATGTGTTAAAATAATTTATAGTTATTTCAGTTTTTAATACTCCGGTATGCGTTTGTTCAAGTTAGAATTTGTTCGATGGATAATCTTTTAAATAAAACCTAGATAATATGTAAATAATTCAGTGGTGACACTTACCTCTGACCGAGTTTTCAGTATGTTAGTAAATTAATTACTAGAGTAATTTAGTAGGGTGATATATCTTATATCATTAAGCAGTGATATGAGAATGTATGCTTCGATACGGTAGATAAACCACCAAAAACATCCTTACTACTGTATTTAAAAAAACATTACTATAGTATATCAAATGTTATCCATTACAAAATAATAATGGAAAACATAATTAAGTAACAAGCTTATGATAAAAACATTTTTAACCAATTTTAATTGTAAGCAGACTTGATAACAAGCTCAGAACACCTCCATGTTATTGTCGATGTCTCGAATGATGTGACAACACAAAGTGATAAGGTCATTCATTTTGGTCAATGTGAGATTGTTAGCGTTGGCCTGGTGTCATTAGGGTTAACGATACCATTATGAAATGGACACTTCATTATAGCTGCACAATCGAACGTGATCCACTACTTATCCTCTATCCTACAATTAAAAGCGAACAATTATCACCATTGCTAATTAGATACAAATATAATTATGTGTGTACGTCATTTGCTTCTCTATCGTTTACTTAATTAGGTATAAACTTACACAAGTGTACAAACTAGTAAACTAATGTTTGTGACCTAAATTAATTACGAAAATATTTTGTCATGATAAAGTTGTCTATATTTTCTCTACTGTTATTTTATTATTACCAATACATACATTATATCAACTTAAAATATATTATTTTACTAGCTTAATGTAAATTGCTTGTAGTATAGGATTTGGTAACATTTGTTAATCTACAAACTGAGCAAAAATATGGTCAACATTGCATTTTATTTTAAAATATATTTTCCGGTTTTGAAATTTTAAGGTTTACGATAACAGCATCAATAGTAAGTTCCTATTTCATCGTCACATATAAAAGCGGCATCAAATACCTTTTCAAAACTATGGGGCTACGGTTTCTTTGGCATTTATGTTAGGTAAATACAACTATGTTAACAGGAAAACATGATATTATGCCGTTTGAATTTTATATGTTCCCAAACCGTTATATTTCATCAAACCGTTGATGTATCCAGTATTTGTTATTTTTTACGTTTATTATAAAACATGTCTGCCCCTTTGTATTGATGAGATTTGGAGAATCTAATTTACAAAAATTCACAGGAACTGCCCTGAAAATGAACAATCGTGACTCTTCAACAGTTTTAGAACATAAATATCTTTGAACACATAAGCTGTTTCTCTATCACTTTACCAGAGGACATTTACCCATTCAGTAGCGGAAGAATAATTAGAAAAGTATTAAAATATTAAGCACACACGGCAATAAGGGAAATAAATCTTTGTGTCAAAGTGAACTAACTAGTGATATTAGGCGAGTTTCTGCGAGAAAAACTTTACAGTGATATTTTCAAACTGTCAAAGTAATCCTGCTTTGAAATAATCTTAATTGATTTTAGTAATTATTTATAGGATATCAAGTGATGATACTTATAGTATTTCTCATGATAATAAGAAGCTGACAAACATTCAGACATGTATAACGTTGATATATTTTAGTAGGGTCTTATAACAGCGACTAAAGTAAATTTACCTTACAAATTAAACGTTTATTATGTTACATGTCAAGAAGTATTTTAGAGCTTACGCATATGCACCAATCCTGTTCAATGTTGATTTCCACTAAAGACTGACTCGCAAATCCACTAAAGAAAATAATGCTATCAATGTAAAAGGTTGTAAAATAGTTGCCGCAGTGCTTGGTAAACCACACTTCAGAATTCTTAAGCTTGGTATTAGTTATACACCATCAAACTGCGAATTAAAATTTTAAAAAAGTTGAGGTAGTTTATAATAACGAATTTTGCAGTCATAAATTATGACGAGTGAATTACTCCGGTCTAAAAAATGTTTCAAGAACGAGAAATGTTTTTATACAAACCCATGTGATTTCAAATTATACTTATAGTCTACCCAATGTTATGTGTTTAGTTTAAAATATTTTGTTATTTTTCACTCGTCATACCCTGTATGTGGGAACTTATCTGAGATTTTGTAGAGCAATCTAATTGATGTAAACCTTTGGACTAATTGTGACTAATCGGGGCTCATCTGGTGGTTATATTACTGATGGAAAACTTAATGTTTATGAATACACGTGTTGATTAAGAAAATACCCTATAAATGACTATAAAATACCCTCTGTGTGGCTGCTAATCTGAATCCATTGGATATGCAGGATGAGTTTTTTATGTGCCTCCTTACTTTTATGTCCTAGATTTGTTTAAATATCAACCCCGGACCACCACCAATCCCTGATGGGTACTATGTACTTTGCTTTGACTAGGTTAACAATTTAAACCGCCATTTTTGATCTACCTTATAGGATTTTAATTTGGTTTAAATGTAAAGTGGGGTTATGACCATAATTTAATCTAGTATGTTTGTGCTTGACACAATACAGTTATCCGTTTTTAGAAATATGTATTATTTCTTAAAGTACTGGTACTCAAAATATTTTGAAGTTGGAATTAAAAGTCCCCATCTGGCCCAAATCACCCATATTTTCGTCTTTACAATACATATTGTCCATGAACCATCCTCCGACAACTATTATACAACCTTTTACATTGATAGCATTATAAAATATGTTATACGTCACTACAAACTAAAAACCACAAGATGGCGGCTGAAAGTACTAAATGATTAACAATTAATCATGTACCTCTCAAAAATGATTGTTGGCTGTCCACACTCATTCTCTGATTTAAATACGAGAATATGGACATGTTTTAAGGTCAGGGAATTTAAATATAACTTCAAAATTAACGTTAAAGAATTACAAATATCTTAAGAATGAATGTTTACAAATTGAATGCGTTATTTATGTTTTACATAGATACATAATTTAAAATGATGGACAGTTAAAAAAAGAAAAAAAGAATAAAAATTACTCCACCTTAACATTTGAAAAACAATTTTGAATCCAATATTACAGATCCAAGATGGCGACCAAAATGTTTACTTACTATTATTTAACAAGTTAAAGTGCTTACTACCCAACAAAATCCTCAGGGGTAGTCGGCTTTCGACTACACGGGAGGCCCTTTTCTGGCTTGCCCAGGGGAGGGCTGGCGACCCCGGGGTACCCTAGCCAAACTGTGAGACTTCTTACACTCACAGTCCTTCCAAAAGCTAAGGCCTTTCTTTCAAATTTTAGGTCTTAGCTCGCAGTCTTTTTTCTTATCTGGGCTACTCTTGCCCACCTCTTCTTTTTCTTCGACCCCATCTGGTGTCTGTTGCTTAATTATTTCTTCCGGTTGGCATTCCTTTCTCGCTCCCTGGGAGTGCTCCTTAACCGGTCCGGTTTGTCACTGGGCTGGATCGGGGGCTGTTGTGAGCTTGCCTTACCGAGGGGAGTCCGTGAGGAATTGTCTGAAGCTAGCCACACCGGGCCCTGACCAGGGAGTGCGGCATGGATGCATGGTGTCTGACCAGCATTGCCACGGGTGTCTCCCGGCACGTCCGGTTATCGGTGCCGAGCAAACGGAGGCCAGGCCTCAGGGAACTGGGGTAGGGGCAACGTCCCCGAGGGTACGATCTTCCAGCACTGCGGACCTCAGCACGCTGGTTCAGCAACACGGGGCTCTCTCCCCGAAGTAATGTGATAAACGATTCCGGGGGGAGAAAAGCCTGGCATGGGGGTTGGGTTTAGAGTAGGGCCTCAGTGAGTCCCACACTTCGTCCGTAATTGGATTTGGACCTCCTTGCAAAAAAAAAAAACAAAACCAAAAAACTACTCATCAAGGATCAGTGATGGTCTGGGATTCATATTTTAAGAAAATGTAGAAAAAAGGTGAAGGGTTAAAACTTACCCTGTATAGCTATCGAATAAATTGTATGTAGAATTAAAGTAACCCCTTCAAGGAAAAATTATAATTTACTCAAAGGTAATGGTTATTTTTTGGTTGGCCAACGGTAATTGCACAGTGTAAAGATGGAGATTTAAAACGAAGAACTGAATAGCGACACGATAAAAACATGTTAAAAAAATTATAAATCTGATTGTGATAAAAAAGGAAATAAAGAGACATAATATAAATGCTGTTAATAGTAGTAAAAGACATTCGCCGGTTCCCAGCTAATATCACTGACATCGCAGCGGTCGAGTTTCCGGGCATTTGACACAATCAGGACACAGGCGGGCTTAATTAAATTGGTGGAAACGAAAAACGCCGTATTTTATCTCGTAACTACTGGTTATGTCGTTTTCAAAGAATACCTAACTGGTTTTATTTTATTGTTTTAAATATTATGTCGTTCTATTTAAAACACAAAATGATTTTCTTTCGAATTATTTGAAGCTTATTTTAAACATAACTTCAACTACGGTTATTAATAAAACTGATTATTTTGTAATATATAAATTTAAAGGGTGGTTTCCCGTTATTCTGTGCCGAGGGGATAAACACTTAGGTTAATGGATACAGGGAAATTTTAATTTGGTTTAACTACAGTTTCGTGACTTCGACCAGGAGAGACCAATTTCGTTTTATCATTTATCACTGAATTTGTTTGTCTGTAGGAATTGTTGTATTTTTATTGGTTAAAACACATACAGCAATTTATATAGTGTGATAAAATATTGTATGTTTTAAGATCCGGTCAAAGTGGTTAAAATATTTTAATAATCTTATTTTAAAGTTTCCATTACATACGTTACACTAGCGTTTTAGTCATTAAATTTAATTCACCCAAGGTATTTGATGTTTCATGAGGTAACATGATACAAAGTAACAACAAATTAATATCATCCTCACATGGTTAAATTGGGAGCCAACTCAATATTAGTTACACATGAATGTTTTGATTTAACCGAAACAAATGCACAAGTTCACCACGTTTATACAAATCTGAAAAGCGTTCCTCATATTTCTTCCCAAACAAACAAAAACTCCAGAATGGCAGTTCCAAATTCCCCACAACGTATATTCTGGTTCTGCTCGTTTTTACTCCGCGTCAAATTTACTGACGGCTCCGTTCTTGGAACTCGGCCTGGAGGCCAGATTGAGGAGCCCCTTCATAAAAATATTTGGACCACAGCCAACATGCTCCCTGCATGAACACCAGCTTTCCTGTGGGAATAGTTCTCTCTTACTTTGCCTTGAAATTACTCTGGATACCTTCATTATGTTGTTTAGTGTTTTAAAACATTCATAGAAACAATTACATCGTTAGTTTTAGTATATTATTAATGTATTTTTATATTATTTCATTTGTTCTCGTAATTCTGGTTCATTTATGTTACGCTATCCTCAATACAACTAAACTGACCACTTTCAACCACTGCAGATTTTTTCGAGCTGGATAAATGAAATGAATTTATCAATAAAATTCTTCATTATCAATGAGAAACACAGGGTGACACGAATGAGATGAGAGAAAGCAGGTCAGACCCACAAAAATACATATTAAAAAATTGGTAAAACAAATTGAACTTGTGTTTGTACTTCAATAATGCGATTTAAAAATATAAAAAACATTTATTATATATATTTACTGGGCAATGACTAGTAAAATTGCAGCTTACACTCCAGACCACATAAAATAATTGAACGTAAAATATAACCATTTCAAATATATATTTCTATAACTGTTTTATTCTGCGACTGCGGGAAAGTACAGACTGGGGTTCGGAGGTCAGATTTTATACCAGAAGTAATCTTCAGCAAAGCTGCATAAAACGAGAAATCCATGTCTAAAAGCAAACTACACGATTAGGAAACGAGAGTTCACAGTGCAGACTAAAGAGGAAGGATTTACCTGCAAGTCTCGTTCAAACCTTGCCTGTCCTCAACCTGCCATTGTCTCTGTACCATCACTGCCTTGCTGTTTCAGGGGTGGGTGGTCTCAGGGACGTAGAGATCCGCGCCCCTCTGGCGGTCTCCCCCGGCTCCTCGGCAACCCTAACCTGCAAGTACGACCTCGAGGGTGACCCTCTCTACACAGTCAAGTGGTACAAAGGCCGCCAGGAGTTCTTCCGGTATGTGCCTAAGGAGCTTCCGCACACCAGGGTGTTCCCGTTGCCTGGCGTCAATGTTGATGTGAGTTCACCTTATGATCCTGTTTTACCCAGCTGATGTATTTAGTCCTTGCAAAGAAATTGCACTACGTTTTCTTAAAAAAGTTAACAAATCAATGTATTTTTAAAATATTTGCCTTAAGCGCTTCATCCTCTCTATATTTTACACTATTTTACTGCCTTGGGCCTGTTTATGTACTTTGATAAGTAAAGTAGTGATAGAAATTCTAGTAAACATGTATTACATACGAAAATTACATCATAATAATTCATAAAAAAGACAAAATAACGAAATAATAATACGAATAATAAATAACAAAAGAGTTACTGCATTGTTTAGTTGAGTTGAACATGGGTTTTGTTGAACGGTTTGACTTGAACTCTTGCTTATCAAAACAAAAGTAGAACACATTTCACTTCCATTTCAAATAAAGATATATTCTTGGAAAGTTAATATTTATTTATATTTTGCCAATTTTAACTTCTCAAAATAAATTCGATTGATTAATCATTATTATAATGGTTTATAAATTATCATAATTTGGACTTAGAATAAACCCTTTATTATTGTTTGTAGGATTAAAGTTATACACAGTTAACAGTTAACAGTTAACAGTTTGTAAGAGGACGTTAAATGTACATTTTTGTATATTATTCATATATTAAACACACTATATATAAATAATAATTCATGACGGATAATAAATTTAAGTTAAAGGCCTAACTATACAAAACCGATAAAATGTTGATCGAACTCCTTCCATTATAAAAGGCAAAGCACATTTCATTAAAAATCCACGTAAGACTAAACTTCATCACCGGAAATGCTGTAACGAAATGTAGTTGTAAACATTTAGATAAAGTTGTTTGATAATAGTTTATTTTAATATTAAGTTAATTATCAATACAAGTTGATTACTTACGTCAAACAATCCTGTTTCTTATTATGGCTTATACGTATTTCGGCATTCATAACATCTGATACCATGGCGCTGAATATGGAATGTCGAAATACATATACGCCAGAATAAGAATCAGGATTGTTTGGCGTAAGTAAACAAGTTGTATTGAGTTTATTTGTTCAAAACTGAAATTGTTCCATGAAGCAATAACCTAATATTCGTAGATATAATTTACCAATCTCAGTCATGTGACCCACCTCCGTTATGCCATCAGATAAGCGCGTCAGGCCCCACCAAGGTGGTGCTAAGGGATGTACAGAAGTCACTGTCAGGGAAGTACCGCTGTGAGGTGTCCGCGGACGCCCCCAACTTCCATACACAGGTCGTCTCCACACACATGCACGTCATACGTAAGTATAAATAGATTGCTACTGATTAAATATGGCTTTTATTAATGTTATGTTTTGTGGCTATCATAGTTGGTGTTATTGTTTTACCATTTAACTGGAGAAAGCTCCCAAATATGGTATCGTTACTATCTTAAGTCAGTTTTCTTTAAGAGTAGCATTAATTAATCCACATAAAAACTGGGTCTAACTTAACTTAGGTTTAATGATTTCACTCAGGATCAATTTGGCGAACTTCCAGTTCTGAAGGCAGTATTCTATCACAACGTATAATTCTATCACAATGTACAAACTGTTCTAAATATAATACTTTCTCTGATTCATATGACAGTTAGTGACAATGGTATTTAAGACAAAACTAGATAATTACTTCTTAAGCCTTGTTTATGAACTGGTTATATTTTTGCACTGCTAAATGTGCAACACACTGTTTAGAAAAATAATCGAACCTAACTTACTACAAGTATTAATTTTGAACTATACCTCACAACTGTATACAGCTTTGTTTAAAATATAATATTTATTATAAACAACAATATTACGATAAAGAGCTTAATAGAAAAGAATAGGAATATTTATTATATTACAAAATTATTATTATATTATTATTATCATTATTATTATTATTATATTATATTATTATATTTATTATACTTGTCAACGCTCCATTTTCAGACATGAAACTTTATTTTAAAACACCTCGAGGTCATTTAAATAATTTTAATTTAACCAGCAATATAAAATAAATGCCGTAGGGACTGAGTTGTGAACACCGAACAAGGGAGGTAGAATGTGCTGCTTGTAAAACCAAGACCGTTCCCCCGGTAATGTTTAATGCCTCATTAGTCGGACGCCAACGCTGCTCTGGTTGCAATTTGCCGCCAGCTATTGAGTCGACTTTCGGATTTTCCTTTCAATCAATCTAGATTACTTATAATTAGCTCCATTAAGCTGCTCTTAAATCGTGTACCTATCAGTTTTCTGGTAGTACACGTTTCTGATTATTAGGAACAAAATACCGGTGATATACGTTCGCATAATACTTATTACGTAATATGTATAACATAATTTAGATCTATAAAACAAAACAATTTTCTTAAAAAAATTAAAAGGACAGCTTTTGTACTTAGAAATATAAGTTTGAGTTAAGCCATGAAACTTAGGCAGTTTCTATAAGCTGCAATTCTATTTATAAAGCCAAAATTTATTCATGGAATATTAAGAGGATATCGTTTTGCCAGTATGAACCGCATTCATCATAAGTTGACCCTTAAGGTACTAGCAGTATTTTAATAGGAAAGTGTTATTACCTTTATCACCACACGTGAGCCGATCATCACAAAAACTCTTGAGCCGATTGAGCTTAAATGTTGAATGCACCTTACTTATATATGGACTACGTGTAGGCCTGTTTGCCTGCCCCGCGGGTCGCCAAGGTCCTTGGAAATTTATCCTTATGGGAATTTACTTTTATTTGGTCAGATGATTGTTTAAACCTACGTTAACCTTTCGAAATATTTGAACAAATTAATAATATAATTAACTACATTTAACTGTTGTATTTCCGAGTGAAGCCTGTATGCAGCTAGTACTCTCCTACGCTCATGGTAAAGTTTTTCCAGAAATATATATGAGTAAGTTTCCGCTAAATTAACGATGAATAAAAATGAAATATCTACTTAGTAAATAAATGTTTGAACTGCATTCCATTTTTTATAGGTAACCTTGAGGGGGAGCCCCGCATTTTGCTGGAGAAGATGCGCTACAGTGTGGGGGACACGTTGAGAGGCAACTGCACGGCCCCTCCCAGCAGCCCACCGGCTAACATCACTTGGGAGGTGAATGGCCGCAAGGTGCGTGCTTTACCTCAAAAACAACTGTTTCAGAATCATACAAATGTTAAAACTATTAAACAACACAGGTGGAATAATACATGTTATTGTGTCATGTTCGTCAAAAGCAACTCACAAGGCTGCGGGGTAACTCGTGTCGCCCGCCGGTACGACACTCGAGTTTTATGTATAGGTGGCTTAGTGCTAATATTTTCCCAGATCTGAATATGCACTGATACTCATTCTCTGAGATGCAGAGCAGTGGAGGTACGTGTTATTGAAGTCCTTGTGGCAACAAACTGCATAAAAATTACTTGGATTACTATTTGCTTCATTGGCCAAAAGTTTAAATATGTTGTTGTATAAAATTACTCTACATAGGTGTCATACCTATGTAATAATAATGTTATTCGAGGAATTTATTCGGACATTTTCCAATACGTATTAGTAAAAACAAACGTTCACGAAGTTTTGGGATCTAGAATCTGATCCCGTCCTCAGGTGAAAAGAATACCTAGAACATAACAAAATTCGCATAGCATAATAACTCGTGTTACTCGTGCTATTAACATTGTTAAGATCCTGCTGTGCGAAGTTATTTCACAAGGTTTTGCAGTTTATTTAATAAAGAATCCATCTTGCCCAATACCCGGAACCGTTGAAAAACAAAGAACCATAGTAAACAAATTATTTAAATTATTTTACAGATAAATTGGTTTGTAACCCTAATCATTACAAATAAATTAGTGGTTAGTGGAAATAAATGTTGAAAATGTTTGCATTTATTCCTAAAATTACTTTTGTATTTTTCTGAAGACTTTAGATGATTGGAAAAATAATTTATGGTCAAATTGTTATCTTATCCAAGTAAAAATAAATGTTACCTTATTTTAATTTTAAATCAATAACCGATATAATTTCCAAATATCTAAATATTCGTACAGAAAACTGTTGTGTAAAATTGCACAGTTGGGAAAACGAATATGACACATTTCATTGTTACATTTAACAGTGTTTAAATCGAATGCTATCAATGCCTAAGCGACATCCATTATCATGCAATGATTATAACGTTATTATCGCTATTAACGTTATTATCGTGTTAACGTTATTACCATGCCTGATATAACCCACAACGGGTTATATGTACCCGTTAACAGAATTGACGTTATAAAAAAAAGAATTGCCGTAAAAACAGTTCTCGTAGCCTTTAGTTTTACCAAGAGAAACCTTTGTAGACTAAAGTACTGTAATCATATGCATTTACATGTTACAGGCTCAACCAAAGAGCATACGACACATAATCTGGAGAAATAGCTTCGACGAAGATTCAAAGTCAATGACGATAGCAGATCTGGAATTTGAAGTGGACTTGGGTGTGATAGAGATGGGAGGTGGCAAACTGGAAGTCCGTTGCAGGGCAGATGTATATGGAGCTTACATAACCGAGGCCCGCGTGCTACTGGTGGAGGAGCGACCTCGGTTGGCCTCCGTCCTCGGCACTAGAGACTCGTCTACAGGTGAGGTCACAGATATGTTCCGTATATGAAATACATAATGGAAGCGGTGCAGCGTTTAGCCGATAATTATCAAGATATACACCTTTTTCAGAAGACGAACTTACCTCGGTAAGAATGCACCGGGGAACTTGGTTCCATACACTCGACAAAAGATGAATAAATGTTCGAGGAAAAGGTTTTAAAATGTCTACCTATTTAGTTATAGGGTTTATCTATGATCAAGATTCAAGCTCGGTTCAAGGATTTTTGACAATTAACCCACATCGATACGTTCAATATGTACTACATCGATCTCAGTTGTTAATCTCATTAATATTTTAAGTTGATTGCCCAACACTATGATTTTTTCTGTTCTACAATGATATTTCTTGTATGGTTTACAAAGAATGACAACTTTGTGATGAAAAATAATCAATTATTTTAAACATAAGTAGCTAAGTATAAACACTAAGATGTTAAAGTTTTATAAACCCTGAGAAGGTTTGCGAATAGTAGTTATATATAAAAAATGTGTTCAGCAGAAAGAAAACTGCAGTAATTAACAACCATAAAGCAAATTGCCTGATATTACACTTTCAAGACTCGAGCTGTTAATCTTGTGTATTCTGAGAGTGCATATATTTTTGTTTGTGCTTCGCTGTGCTCCTGGATTAAAAAGAAACAATCAATAAGCAGAAAGTTGTGTAATTTTACTTATGTTCTACAGCGATTAAGTTCATATTGGTTATTTTCAATTTACACTTTGGTTGAAGTCTTTAGCGTTTCTTCTTCCTATGCTTAAAATTATCCTCTAAATATTCCAAGAAGATATCAATGAATTCATACATTAAAAAGGTATAATTGTATTATTAGCATGTGAGCTCGATTATGTAATAATGATTACCCATATTCACCAATATAAATCATACTTCATCATGAGTTAGGTAAATTCTAGTTAGCATAGTTAGCTAGCATAGTAGTAGGGGGCAAAGACCGATTCAAAACCAGCAAAGGCGCGGTGTGGACGCGTGGACGCGAGGACGTCCCCCCCCCCATGACGTCACCCCCCCCCATGACGTCACCCCCCCCCATGACGTCATCCCCCCCATGACGTCATCCCCCCCCCCGTCACGTGACCCATTAACCTAACTTAAACCTGGCACCTGGCGTGAGGATGCGAGGACCCCCCCCCCTCCCCCCCCCGTCACGTGACCCATTAACCTAACTTAAACCTGGCACCTGGCGTGAGGATGCGAGGAAGCCCCCCCCCCCCCGTCGTCTGCAGCACTTTTCGTGATGAGGAAAAAACTTTCGAAAATTAATAACTAGCCTATTTACTCACCGATTCCCACGGGACTTTTTCCAGAGTGTAGGCCTATCCCAGAGGAAGCGAATGACGAAAGAACCCCATAGATCCGCCATCAAACAAGGCCGCTATTAATTTATAACCGCGTTTTCCTTATGGGATCTCAGCTGTTTACCGACTGATTTTTATGAAATTTCACCACATGTCAGGCGGCAGCCTAAGTAAACCATCGCTTAAAGAAAATTGAGAATCCACCGTTAAACGGGCTCGCTATTAATTTTTAAACGCGTTTTCCTTATGGGATCTCAGCTGTTTACCGACCGATTTTGACGAAACCTCACCACATGTCGGGCGACGGCCTAATTAAACCATCGCTTAAAGAATATTGAAAATCCACCGTTAAATGGGCCCGCTATTAATTTTTAAACGCGTTTTCCTCATGGGATCTCGACTGTTTGCCGACTGAATTTGATGTGACTTCACTACACGTTGTATGCCGGCTTGACTAAGCCAAACTGCGAGCGGCTCCACGGAGTCACGTGTCGAGGCGCGTGCTAGGGCCTACGTGACCGCCTGGGGCTGTTTACTCATCAGCGACCTCCTAGAAGCTTCCAGAGTGTCGTGGACGTTATCCATCATTTTTCGTTTTTTATTCTTTAATATATTTATTTTATTCATAAAAGTTATGCTTAACCTACCCTCCATTTACTACAACCCTCGCATATATCGGGGGATTAGCTTCTCGAAGGAGCCAAACTATGACGTTGCGACATGAGACGTGTGTCGCTATTGAACTCACGTCTCCCAGGTCAGCCCTAAGCTGCCGACATTTGTGTGGGGCTAACGGTCTATCCAACCAGAAGTCAATATATAATCTACCGAAGAAGCATCTCGTGTAATAATACACCGTTTGTAGAAACACCTCAGCGTCTATTGAATCTACTTCTGTTATTGTGGAATTGATGTGAAATGGCTTTGTTACGAGGTAGGGCCCGCTTGTCAGTAATGCTAGAAGGAGACTGGTGAGTAGGACCGAAGCTGTAAACAACTCGGTAGAAACCTCCATGACGTCATCCCTATGCCTACGTGACCCCCCCCCCCCCGTTGACGGAGAGTATAGATACCCGATGTTGCAGATGGCTGTTCCTCGTATGTGTGAGGT
Organism: Allygus modestus; assembly: GCA_963675035.1. Lineage (NCBI taxonomy): Eukaryota > Metazoa > Arthropoda > Insecta > Hemiptera > Cicadellidae > Allygus > Allygus modestus. The sequence continues at coordinate 241,573,914 of OY776112.1, read as the reverse complement.
CTGTGGACGCGTCTTCGCGAACGTTGGAAACCTGGCTCGTCACGCTGCATTCCTCACGATCAAGCGCCAGGCATGGTTTTTATGTTAAAAAAGAAACCACCAGTACTAATGACCTGTTTTCGAGAGAGAGTAAACGGCTTTAGCCGAGTAAACAGATTCAAGTAGTAAACAAGGGGCTGCCAGCCTCTGTACAGTTCCTCACCCTTGTATTACTGGGCTCAAACTGGCGATCGAGATGAGGAAGAGGTCGCCAGGCCTCTGTACAATTCCTCACTCCTATATTACCGGGCTCAAACTGGTGATCGAGATGAGGAAGAGGTTGCCAGCCCTCTGTGTAATTCCTCACCCTTGTATTACCGGGTTCAAACTGGCGATCGAGATGAGGAAGAAGTCGCCAGCCCTCTGTGCAATTCCTCACCCTTGTATTTACTGGGCTCTGGTAAACTGGCGATCAAGATGAGGAAGAGGTCGCCAGCCCTCTGTGCAATTCCTCACCCTTGTATTTACTGGGCTCTGGTAAACTGGCGATCAAGATGAGGAAGAGGTCGCCAGGCCTCTGTACAACTCTTCACTCCTATATTACCGGGCTCAAACTGACGATCGAGATGAGGAAGAGGTCGCCAGTTCCTCACCCTCGTGTTTATCGAGGTAACTAATAGGACTTGTTTTCCTGTTCACAGGCGGTGCATCCTCCCCGACGGCATCCACACTCTACCGTGAGGCATAAGGACAGGGCCAGCGACATACTGACTCGACCATGTCAGAATTTCCATATAAGAATATGTAACTATCTAGTTTCAAGAACCCACTGTGCCTTCGCTGGTTTTGAATCGGCTACTGGCAAAATGCATATAAAACCCAGTTAACCATTTAATACCTCCAATAAAAAAAAAATCAGTACCTCGTCTGGAACGGAGGTAGTTGCATTCAATGAGTAACTAGACATTTTCGTGCTCTGGACAAGTACGGTTCACTTTTACCTAGTTAACAAAGCCGAGGATAGATGATATTTATTTTCATCATGAACTTTAAACGTGTTTCATAACAGGCAACATTTTAATTTAAATTTAATATTTTGTTTGAAAACATTGAGAACAGTGTTTAATCCATGTACTAGAGAAATATAAACACCGCTGAAATTAAAATAACAACTCGAGGCGTGAACGAAAACAATTAACGAGTGGAAAGTGACTTTGCCCTAGAGGAATGGAATGTCTATTCTCCACCTACAGAAAGTTTCACTTGCCTCAAGGCATTGTCATTACCGTCGCTATGTATAACCCGCACTCCTTTAGTAGACGGTACATTAACCTTTAACGGTTTAAAAACGTTAAAAACAAAACATAACCACCTCAAAATGAAATAAATAAAAAGCTTTATTCCTTTATCCTAATCAATACAAAATAAATGAAGCATCTTAAATTCTCTGAGTATGTAGGTTTGCTACAACGTTAAAAACAAAACATAGCTTCGACCTCCTCTTCCTCCGCTGCGACGCCACCCGCCAGAGACCTGCGGCCCGGGTGGACCTACCTCCGTATACGCGATCTGGAGATCCGCGTCAACCTCTACACCCCGTTGGGAGAAGGCGGAGCCCGGTTCATCCAACTTCCCAGGGCCATCTGCGCGAGGCGCGCTGTCATCAACGTGCACAATGACATGTGTTTCATGTACGCTATCCTGGCCAACTTCGTCCCGATGAACCCGCAGAGACCCGCATCTTATACCTTGGACATCATCGCCCGTTACGACTGGACCGGCCTGCGCTTCCCCGTGGCGCTGAAGGACATCGAGTCCTTTGAGCGCAAGAACGCCATCAGCGTAAACGTTTACGGGATCGAGTGGGTGATGGTGGGGAGACGCCCCGACGGGACGCCAGAGTTCAAGGACAAGGTCTACCCGTTGAAGATCTACAAGCGGGAGTTGGAGGATCACCGGGACCTGTTGTACGTGACTGCCGGTGGGGAACAGTCACTACACCTACATCGTAAACATGAGTAGGCTAGTGCGTTCTCAGCTGACGTCCCACGCCAACGCTATCCACGTGTGTAAGCGATGCTTCGCTTACTTCCATAATCGCAAAACAATTCCTGAAGTATGGGGGAGCGAAAATCTCCCCCTAACCTATAATGAGAAACATTCAATCTTTCTTAAAGAGCCGGGATTATATTCGTTATTTATGAAATCTAAAATGCACATTGCTGAGAAGTTTCAAGATTGGATCTTTGAAGAAGTTTTACCATCCATTAGAAAAAAAAAATGGTCAGTACAGACTTATAAACGAGAACCAAAGGCTGCTACAATCACTTACGAAGTCGCTAACAAATAACCGAAAGCTAGATCAAACAAACTCCGAGTTTAAAACTACAAATGATATATTGTGTATGGAAAACCAATCCATGAATCAAACGCTGATCGAACAGACACCTAAAGTGGCAGTGTTGCCTGAAGATGTAAATCTGAAGCATATATTTTGTGTAATGATTAGGGAAACCCTTCTAGAGCAGTACGGAGTTTGTGAATACAAGTGCATTCGAACACAGAGGAGGAATTTCAAACAAGCCTTGAAAAAAGCAAAGGAAGAAGGATTTACAATGTGCTACTGTAGAGAAAATGTCCCCAACGGCATAAACATAGTGAATAAGGCTAAAGAAGTGATGAATAGTTACGGCATGCACATTGACTGCAGATACAACAACACCTAACCTCGCACAATTTCATGAATATAGTTGAACATATCATTGACAATGTATAGGTCTGCGCTTGTGGACACGTTCCAGAACCTTCAACGCTTGTCAGGTAGTAACAGTCGATACGTGCTCCAAAGATGACCAGTGCGGATGATGCAAGAAAAGTAATCACCATATCAATGAACAAAATACGTTATAAACGTAACAACATCCGAGAAAGGCTCGCAATCAAGTTAGTTTTGGATAGAGCGAGAGATGTGTTTGAGTGAAAATATCATACGAAACAGCATACTTATGAAGAAAACAAAAATATTGAATATCATGTAAAAGAATATAACTATGAAGAAAACAAAACAGACTGTTAAATTTAACGAGGAGCTAAATACACAGTACACTTACGAGCCCTGTGAGGATGTACAACAATTATCGTGGACTCAAATCGCAATAGATGAAATAAGATTCCGCAGACCGTTGGAACTGATGTTGGGTGAAAAAATCAAACATCTAACCTATTGCAACAAGATGTGTCACAGCGAGTGCATACAGTTTACTTCAAGGGTGAGCAGACGCACCACCAGTCCGTAGTACGGTTGAAGTCACACGGTAAGGACGTGAACATGGACGCTTACGCTTCTGCGGACGACTATATCAAATCGTTTATTCAGGAGATTGAGGTTATGAACAATAATGCTAGTGATCAGACATTGGCATCACCTCAGACGTCATCTGTAAAACCGATCACTGCCTGCAAGAGAGAAAGGAGGCTGAGGACGAAGACAACGGATCCAAGGCGATCAAGCGAGCCAAGGGAGTCGCCAAGGGGGTTGTTAAAAACGTCCTAACCCCTGACGACTACAGGGAATGTCTGTTTGACGGGGTGTTGAAAACCACCATCAACACCCGTTTCCAGTCGTACCTGCACCGTGTCTTCACCGTACAAGTAGAAAAGCTATCCTTGAGCCCGGCCGATGATAAACGCTACATATTGGCTGATGGTATCCACACCTTACCTTGGGGGCATAAGGACATCCCACCACTGCCCGCAGCAAGAAGTCGAGACAATCCCGAGGAGCAGCAAGGCGGGCCTATGGAGGTGGACGAGGAGGACATGGATGAAGAGTTCCCGGTGTAGATTTAAGTGTGAACAGAACTAGGCTAATTTTTTAAATATAATTAAGTATATTTTGTAAATAGTATTCGTAAGCAAATATAGTCAAACAGTTTAGTTTACAGCATACATCTGTGTTGTTACTACCCCTTGCATTTCCCTGACATTTACTTTCAAAAGACTCTTCTAATGCAAACCGAATTTGTAAAACTATCATGTTTTCAAAAACAAAACTTTCAAAATTGTTACAAATTCGATATTCTTTCTTAAATACTAAAGAGAAAGACAAGTGAAAACAACAGTTAACGAGAAACAAAACATTTATTGAAACACAATAAGAATATACACACAAACATATTACAATCAAGAACTCAAAAGGTATTTACACAAAAATAGTCTTAAGCGAAGATGGAGTAGAAGAGCCTACGGACCAGTGCGTCGTTATGGTGAGAGCGACCGGGTCGAAGAGCTGCACGTAGTCGCTGAGTGGTATACCGAGGACCGCCCGACAGTACAGGTAGGTGAGGCAGTAGTGGTCATAAACAGAAGTACCGTAGCCCTGGAGTCGATACCTGTTGTAGAGACCGCCACCAGGCGCTTCTCAATCTGGGTGGTGTTCATCGCGGGCGGAAGCAGTCCCCACCGATTGTGTGATACCCTCATTACTACCAGTTGCACGCTTTATCACCACCGGCTTCACTGTATGTGTCAAACCAGTGACTCTGGGGACTCCTGAATAACGATCCACCCAAAGGTTTTCCAATCGCGTTATAATGTTCATAATCATATTATAGATTTCATAGTCTTTATTTTCATCCAAATATAAGTTGCAACCATGTGTATACTGACCTCTATGATGTAACTGGATGTTCAAGAACACATTACCCTGATTGGCGGGATTTTGTACTGTATGTTGATAACCGGAATCTACCCAACTGACAGTCGGTGGTGAATCGTTCGAATCTTTTTCCACAAGCTCCAAGTCTCCAGGTAGTTCCGGGGGATTGACACTTCTACTGTTGTCGTTTATGCATATGCTGACGTTCTGGGAACCTCCCCCTTCGGTTATTTGGTTGGATGATGGTGATGCAAAGTCTTCAGATATCTCCGGAGCATTGCCACTTTCAATGTCGTTTATGCAACTGCTATCAATACATGTGTTGACTTTCTGCGGACCTCTTCCTGCTGAGGTTTGTATGAACGATCTCGGTTGTGAGGAACGATTGTTTCTTCGCTTCCTTCTAACACAGAGGTGGTGCTGACGATGATGGAGACGAAGTCCATCTCGCGACGTGAACGACTCCTCACAGTATGGACATTTCCAGGTCGCCAGCTTCGATGGTGTGGCGACTGACCGTTTCAGTGATGGTGCTGGCGGTGGTTGTTCAGGACTTCGTGGAGAAAAGTACATGGTGCTGTAGCCTTCCATCGCTTCCAACTCCTTCAACAACGTCTGGACTGATTCATCCACTTCGATTGCACTAGCCATGTTTGTGTTTACTCTGCAACATCACTAGACAAACTGAAGGTGTGCGACAATCACTGAAGTAACAAAAGCTACGTACCGTACAGTAGAAGGCGGTGAACAATTCTCGAAATCGCGGCAATTATCGCTAATGAGTAAACAGCCTGAGGCGGTCCACACTACAACTTATAAGACTACATATACTTACGTTTAACAGATCTCGGAGTATGGTGCGGTAAGGACTAGCACAGCACTGAAGTAGAACGTCTACGCACACTGAGCTTCAAACACAAACTGAATGAAGGAAGCGATGACAATCACTTAAGTAACATAGCTACGTACCGTACAGTAGAAGGCGGTGGACAATTCTCGAAATCGCGGCAATTATCGCTAATGAGTAAACAGCCTGGGGCAGTCACGTAGGCACGGGGTGATGACGTAACCGCGGTCCACGACTTCACTACTTAAGGTAGGCCAATGCGTGCGTTAGGTTTACAGACGCAGGTTTAGGTTAGGTTTACAGACGCAGGTTTAAGTTAGGTTTGAGGATGCATGAACGTCGCGACGCAGGTTTAAGTTAGGTTTGATGATGCATGAACGTCGCGCGTCCTCAAACCTAACTTAAACCTGCGTCTGTAAACCTAACCTAAACCTGCGTCTGTAAACCTAACGCACGCATTGGCCTACCTTAAGTAGTGAAGTCGTGGACCGCGGTTACGTCATCACCCCGTGCCTACGTGACTGCCCCAGGCTGTTTACTCATTAGCGATAATTGCCGCGATTTCGAGAATTGTCCACCGCCTTCTACTGTACGGTACGTAGCTATGTTACTTAAGTGATTGTCATCGCTTCCTTCATTCAGTTTGTGTTTGAAGCTCAGTGTGCGTAGACGTTCTACTTCAGTGCTGTGCTAGTCCTTACCGCACCATACTCCGAGATCTGTTAAACGTAAGTATATGTAGTCTTATAAGTTGTAGTGTGGACCGCCTCAGGCTGTTTACTCATTAGCGATAATTGCCGCGATTTCGAGAATTGTTCACCGCCTTCTACTGTACGGTACGTAGCTTTTGTTACTTCAGTGATTGTCGCGCACCTTCAGTTTGTCTAGTGATGTTGCAGAGTAAACACAAACATGGCTAGTGCAATCGAAGTGGATGAATCAGTCCAGACGTTGTTGAAGGAGTTGGAAGCGATGGAAGGCTACAGCACCATGTACTTTTCTCCACGAAGTCCTGAACAACCACCGCCAGCACCATCACTGAAACGGTCAGTCGCCACACCATCGAAGCTGGCGACCTGGAAATGTCCATACTGTGAGGAGTCGTTCACGTCGCGAGATGGACTTCGTCTCCATCATCGTCAGCACCACCTCTGTGTTAGAAGGAAGCGAAGAAACAATCGTTCCTCACAACCGAGATCGTTCATACAAACCTCAGCAGGAAGAGGTCCGCAGAAAGTCAACACATGTATTGATAGCAGTTGCATAAACGACATTGAAAGTGGCAATGCTCCGGAGATATCTGAAGACTTTGCATCACCATCATCCAACCAAATAACCGAAGGGGGAGGTTCCCAGAACGTCAGCATATGCATAAACGACAACAGTAGAAGTGTCAATCCCCCGGAACTACCTGGAGACTTGGAGCTTGTGGAAAAAGATTCGAACGATTCACCACCGACTGTCAGTTGGGTAGATTCCGGTTATCAACATACAGTACAAAATCCCGCCAATCAGGGTAATGTGTTCTTGAACATCCAGTTACATCATAGAGGTCAGTATACACATGGTTGCAACTTATATTTGGATGAAAATAAAGACTATGAAATCTATATTATGATTATGAACATTATAACGCGATTGGAAAACCTTTGGGTGGATCGTTATTCAGGAGTCCCCAGAGTCACTGGTTTGACACATACAGTGAAGCCGGTGGTGATAAAGCGTGCAACTGGTAGTAATGAGGGTATCACACAATCGGTGGGGACTGCTTCCGCCCGCGATGAACACCACCCAGATTGAGAAGCGCCTGGTGGCGGTCTCTACAACAGGTATCGACTCCAGGGCTACGGTACTTCTGTTTATGACCACTACTGCCTCACCTACCTGTACTGTCGGGCGGTCCTCGGTATACCACTCAGCGACTACGTGCAGCTCTTCGACCCGGTCGCTCTCACCATAACGACGCACTGGTCCGTAGGCTCTTCTACTCCATCTTCGCTTAAGACTATTTTTGTGTAAATACCTTTTGAGTTCTTGATTGTAATATGTTTGTGTGTATATTCTTATTGTGTTTCAATAAATGTTTTGTTTCTCGTTAACTGTTGTTTTCACTTGTCTTTCTCTTTAGTATTTAAGAAAGAATATCGAATTTGTAACAATTTTGAAAGTTTTGTTTTTGAAAACATGATAGTTTTACAAATTCGGTTTGCATTAGAAGAGTCTTTTGAAAGTAAATGTCAGGGAAATACAAGGGGTAGTAACAACACAGATGTATGCTGTAAACTAAACTGTTTGACTATATTTGCTTACGAATACTATTTACAAAATATACTTAATTATATTTAAAAAATTAGCCTAGTTCTGTTCACACTTAAATCTACACCGGGAACTCTTCATCCATGTCCTCCTCGTCCACCTCCATAGGCCCGCCTTGCTGCTCCTCGGGATTGTCTCGACTTCTTGCTGCGGGCAGTGGTGGGATGTCCTTATGCCCCCAAGGTAAGGTGTGGATACCATCAGCCAATATGTAGCGTTTATCATCGGCCGGGCTCAAGGATAGCTTTTCTACTTGTACGGTGAAGACACGGTGCAGGTACGACTGGAAACGGGTGTTGATGGTGGTTTTCAACACCCCGTCAAACAGACATTCCCTGTAGTCGTCAGGGGTTAGGACGTTTTTAACAACCCCCTTGGCGACTCCCTTGGCTCGCTTGATCGCCTTGGATCCGTTGTCTTCGTCCTCAGCCTCCTTTCTCTCTTGCAGGCAGTGATCGGTTTTACAGATGACGTCTGAGGTGATGCCAATGTCTGATCACTAGCATTATTGTTCATAACCTCAATCTCCTGAATAAACGATTTGATATAGTCGTCCGCAGAAGCGTAAGCGTCCATGTTCACGTCCTTACCGTGTGACTTCAACCGTACTACGGACTGGTGGTGCGTCTGCTCACCCTTGAAGTAAACTGTATGCACTCGCTGTGACACATCTTGTTGCAATAGGTTAGATGTTTGATTTTTTCACCCAACATCAGTTCCAACGGTCTGCGGAATCTTATTTCATCTATTGCGATTTGAGTCCACGATAATTGTTGTACATCCTCACAGGGCTCGTAAGTGTACTGTGTATTTAGCTCCTCGTTAAATTTAACAGTCTGTTTTGTTTTCTTCATAGTTATATTCTTTTACATGATATTCAATATTTTTGTTTTCTTCATAAGTATGCTGTTTCGTATGATATTTTCACTCAAACACATCTCTCGCTCTATCCAAAACTAACTTGATTGCGAGCCTTTCTCGGATGTTGTTACGTTTATAACGTATTTTGTTCATTGATATGGTGATTACTTTTCTTGCATCATCCGCACTGGTCATCTTTGGAGCACGTATCGACTGTTACTACCTGACAAGCGTTGAAGGTTCTGGAACGTGTCCACAAGCGCAGACCTATACATTGTCAATGATATGTTCAACTATATTCATGAAATTGTGCGAGGTTAGGTGTTGTTGTATCTGCAGTCAATGTGCATGCCGTAACTATTCATCACTTCTTTAGCCTTATTCACTATGTTTATGCCGTTGGGGACATTTTCTCTACAGTAGCACATTGTAAATCCTTCTTCCTTTGCTTTTTTCAAGGCTTGTTTGAAATTCCTCCTCTGTGTTCGAATGCACTTGTATTCACAAACTCCGTACTGCTCTAGAAGGGTTTCCCTAATCATTACACAAAATATATGCTTCAGATTTACATCTTCAGGCAACACTGCCACTTTAGGTGTCTGTTCGATCAGCGTTTGATTCATGGATTGGTTTTCCATACACAATATATCATTTGTAGTTTTAAACTCGGAGTTTGTTTGATCTAGCTTTCGGTTATTTGTTAGCGACTTCGTAAGTGATTGTAGCAGCCTTTGGTTCTCGTTTATAAGTCTGTACTGACCATTTTTTTTTTCTAATGGATGGTAAAACTTCTTCAAAGATCCAATCTTGAAACTTCTCAGCAATGTGCATTTTAGATTTCATAAATAACGAATATAATCCCGGCTCTTTAAGAAAGATTGAATGTTTCTCATTATAGGTTAGGGGGAGATTTTCGCTCCCCCATACTTCAGGAATTGTTTTGCGATTATGGAAGTAAGCGAAGCATCGCTTACACACGTGGATAGCGTTGGCGTGGGACGTCAGCTGAGAACGCACTAGCCTACTCATGTTTACGATGTAGGTGTAGTGACTGTTCCCCACCGGCAGTCACGTACAACAGGTCCCGGTGATCCTCCAACTCCCGCTTGTAGATCTTCAACGGGTAGACCTTGTCCTTGAACTCTGGCGTCCCGTCGGGGCGTCTCCCCACCATCACCCACTCGATCCCGTAAACGTTTACGCTGATGGCGTTCTTGCGCTCAAAGGACTCGATGTCCTTCAGCGCCACGGGGAAGCGCAGGCCGGTCCAGTCGTAACGGGCGATGATGTCCAAGGTATAAGATGCGGGTCTCTGCGGGTTCATCGGGACGAAGTTGGCCAGGATAGCGTACATGAAACACATGTCATTGTGCACGTTGATGACAGCGCGCCTCGCGCAGATGGCCCTGGGAAGTTGGATGAACCGGGCTCCGCCTTCTCCCAACGGGGTGTAGAGGTTGACGCGGATCTCCAGGTCGCGTATACGGAGGTAGGTCCACCCGGGCCGCAGGTCTCTGGCGGGTGGCGTCGCAGCGGAGGAAGAGGAGGTCGAAGCTATGTTTTGTTTTTAACGTTGTAGCAAACCTACATACTCAGAGAATTTAAGATGCTTCATTTATTTTGTATTGATTAGGATAAAGGAATAAAGCTTTTTATTTATTTCATTTTGAGGTGGTTATGTTTTGTTTTTAACGTTTTTAAACCGTTAAAGGTTAATGTACCGTCTACTAAAGGAGTGCGGGTTATACATAGCGACGGTAATGACAATGCCTTGAGGCAAGTGAAACTTTCTGTAGGTGGAGAATAGACATTCCATTCCTCTAGGGCAAAGTCACTTTCCACTCGTTAATTGTTTTCGTTCACGCCTCGAGTTGTTATTTTAATTTCAGCGGTGTTTATATTTCTCTAGTACATGGATTAAACACTGTTCTCAATGTTTTCAAACAAAATATTAAATTTAAATTAAAATGTTGCCTGTTATGAAACACGTTTAAAGTTCATGATGAAAATAAATATCATCTATCCTCGGCTTTGTTAACTAGGTAAAAGTGAACCGTACTTGTCCAGAGCACGAAAATGTCTAGTTACTCATTGAATGCAACTACCTCCGTTCCAGACGAGGTACTGATTTTTTTTTTATTGGAGGTATTAAATGGTTAACTGGGTTTTATATGCATTTTGCCAGTAGCCGATTCAAAACCAGCGAAGGCACAGTGGGTTCTTGAAACTAGATAGTTACATATTCTTATATGGAAATTCTGACATGGTCGAGTCAGTATGTCGCTGGCCCTGTCCTTATGCCTCACGGTAGAGTGTGGATGCCGTCGGGGAGGATGCACCGCCTGTGAACAGGAAAACAAGTCCTATTAGTTACCTCGATAAACACGAGGGTGAAGAACTGGCGACCTCTTCCTCATCTCGATCGTCAGTTTGAGCCCAGTAATATAGGAGTGAAGAGTTGTACAGAGGCCTGGCGACCTCTTCCTCATCTTGATCGCCAGTTTACCAGAGCCCAGTAAATACAAGGGTGAGGAATTGCACAGAGGGCTGGCGACCTCTTCCTCATCTTGATCGCCAGTTTACCAGAGCCCAGTAAATACAAGGGTGAGGAATTGCACAGAGGGCTGGCGACTTCTTCCTCATCTCGATCGCCAGTTTGAACCCGGTAATACAAGGGTGAGGAATTACACAGAGGGCTGGCAACCTCTTCCTCATCTCGATCACCAGTTTGAGCCCGGTAATATAGGAGTGAGGAATTGTACAGAGGCCTGGCGACCTCTTCCTCATCTCGATCGCCAGTTTGAGCCCAGTAATACAAGGGTGAGGAACTGTACAGAGGCTGGCAGCCCCTTGTTTACTACTTGAATCTGTTTACTCGGCTAAAGCCGTTTACTCTCTCTCGAAAACAGGTCATTAGTACTGGTGGTTTCTTTTTTAACATAAAAACCATGCCTGGCGCTTGATCGTGAGGAATGCAGCGTGACGAGCCAGGTTTCCAACGTTCGCGAAGACGCGTCCACAGACCTCACACATACGAGGAACAGCCATCTGCAACATCGGGTATCTATACTCTCCGTCAACGGGGGGGGGGGTCACGTAGGCATAGGGATGACGTCATGGAGGTTTCTACCGAGTTGTTTACAGCTTCGGTCCTACTCACCAGTCTCCTTCTAGCATTACTGACAAGCGGCACACCATGTTCCACTTGTTTGCGATAGTTACAGAGCCAGTCGGGCCCTACCTCGTAACAAAGCCATTTCACATCAATTCCACAATAACAGAAGTAGATTCAATAGACGCTGAGGTGTTTCTACAAACGGTGTATTATTACACGAGATGCTTCTTCGGTAGATTATATATTGACTTCTGGTTGGATAGACCGTTAGCCCCACACAAATGTCGGCAGCTTAGGGCTGACCTGGGAGACGTGAGTTCAATAGCGACACACGTCTCATGTCGCAACGTCATAGTTTGGCTCCTTCGAGAAGCTAATCCCCCGATATATGCGAGGGTTGTAGTAAATGGAGGGTAGGTTAAGCATAACTTTTATGAATAAAATAAATATATTAAAGAATAAAAAAACGAAAAATGATGGATAACGTCCACGACACTCTGGAAGCTTCTAGGAGGTCGCTGATGAGTAAACAGCCCCAGGCGGTCACGTAGGCCCTAGCACGCGCCTCGACACGTGACTCCGTGGAGCCGCTCGCAGTTTGGCTTAGTCAAGCCGGCATACAACGTGTAGTGAAGTCACATCAAATTCAGTCGGCAAACAGTCGAGATCCCATGAGGAAAACGCGTTTAAAAATTAATAGCGGGCCCGTTTAACGGTGGATTTTCAATATTCTTTAAGCGATGGTTTAATTAGGCCGTCGCCCGACATGTGGTGAGGTTTCGTCAAAATCGGTCGGTAAACAGCTGAGATCCCATAAGGAAAACGCGTTTAAAAATTAATAGCGAGCCCGTTTAACGGTGGATTCTCAATTTTCTTTAAGCGATGGTTTACTTAGGCTGCCGCCTGACATGTGGTGAAATTTCATAAAAATCAGTCGGTAAACAGCTGAGATCCCATAAGGAAAACGCGGTTATAAATTAATAGCGGCCTTGTTTGATGGCGGATCTATGGGGTTCTTTCGTCATTCGCTTCCTCTGGGATAGGCCTACACTCTGGAAAAAGTCCCGTGGGAATCGGTGAGTAAATAGGCTAGTTATTAATTTTCGAAAGTTTTTTCCTCATCACGAAAAGTGCTGCAGACGACGGGGGGGGGCTTCCTCGCATCCTCACGCCAGGTGCCAGGTTTAAGTTAGGTTAATGGGTCACGTGACGGGGGGGGAGGGGGGGGGGTCCTCGCATCCTCACGCCAGGTGCCAGGTTTAAGTTAGGTTAATGGGTCACGTGACGGGGGGGGGATGACGTCATGGGGGGGATGACGTCATGGGGGGGGGTGACGTCATGGGGGGGGGGTGACGTCATGGGGGGGGGACGTCCTCGCGTCCACGCGTCCACACCGCGCCTTTGCTGGTTTTGAATCGGTCTTTGCCCCCTACTCATAGTTGATACTTTAGCAATCATTCTTCAGCTGGAAGCCTTCATGGAACACCACTACGTAGTACAACCATTAAACCAGCCTTTATTCTTAACCACCTTTGAGTTGGTTAAATAAGTTTCATATTTTATGGTATATTTATTTATAGTATGTAGTTTTATATATATGGGTTTATATCTATATGGAATTCCATAAGCCCAAATTTGACAATGATATTGTGACTGAATCGAAGGTCTTAGAAAGCTGGGAGGGGTCTCATTTTAAATGTCTGGTTATGGAAATTTGGAAAAAATTATTAATTTTTCTTAAAAAGTGTACCAACAATTTGCCACGCAATTAAATAACTCCCATTTAAATAGCATGGGGATTTTAAAACGTCTGCATGTTTGCATTAATACATATGTCTACTTTGTTTGTGAATTGCTATGTGTTCTTATTTAAAATGTATCGATTTCCGCAGCATATAAAGAGTAAAAAAAATCAGTGAAGGCAGAGTATTGGAGCAAGGTTAGGAGCCCCCTCAAGCCACGTTAATTAGACAAGTATTCGTTTGATTAGCTAGCCACAGGATAGTTTTGAAAATTTTCAGTAAGCCAAAAATAAAACATAGTTTTGAATTACTTTAGTGTTTGAGCGATATAATAGAACTAAAAATTTAAAAATGAAAGATGTTTATTACACAGTTTGCTCTGAGAAGGGAAGAGTCGAGACTTGGCGAGATTTGGCGGTCCGAGCGCCCGAACGCCACGGGGCCTCAGAGCTAAGTGAGGCTACACAGTGAGGCAACTACTTGACTGTGTTGAGACAGATTTACAGCTGATATAGAATACTTATATAATTTTAAAATTCTGCAAATTATGTATTATAAGAAAAAGAAATTCGTGATTGAAAATGTCGTTACTATATTAGGAACACTGATATTGGCCATTATGTTTTTGTTATATATTAAGTGGGTGTTCGAAAAAGATTTCAGAATTCTTCGATATATTTGATACTAATTGTCTGATGCCCATGATTTACATTTCAACAAAAACTACATTGGTCGAGTATCACCACCAAGCCAAGGCCAACTTAATATTCGGTTTTATTTGGTAAACAATAGATTTAAAATAAATTGTTAAGCGGCCCCTCAAACAATTATACCCCCAAGAAGTGATTTACTATGTATTATCCATAGTTTGAACCTCTTACAGTTGTTGTATTACCAGCAGATACAATTAGTTTTATGAGTATGCCATTCAATCCCTTAATCACTGTACAAGACGCCGAAGCAACTAGGCGAATATTTTAAGACGAATATGAATGAATGACAAATGTAGGGTGGGTGAGATGCCTTGTGTAGCCTTGTTACTGACTAATACTAACTGATTATTCAGCCTCTAGAAATATAAATATGTAATACATTCTAAACTGTTACTGATGGTTAATATAAAATTGTCTTAATCAAAGAAATCTTTTATCAAAATAAACTTATCGTACTTTAAAATATATTTATGGCCACAGTGAAGGACCAATATGAAATATTTAAATTATTTTGGTATATTTCAGGGCATCGCAGCTCGTGGTCTTGGAGCTTTTGGATGATGCCACTGGCAGCGCTCATGTCGCGGTAACGGTTTGTCTGCGGACCCCATGTACATATTGTTTACATTAAACATATGATGTTAATGTAACCTTCGTTACTGAAAGTGTGTATATTTTTCATACCATTGATTTTTTTACTGTATAGATGCAATTTTTTCGTTATTATTCTGTTTTTATTGTTACTTGTAAATAAATAATCGGAGAAAATAACAATAATTGTACGAATAAACAAATATTGTACATTGCTGGTTGTTTTGTTTTCATGGTTCATTTTCATACCTTTATTAATTAAAAAGTCACTCACTATGTTGTCTTAATACTATGTGCTTAGAGTTACCAAATGATGGGTAGTGATTATGGTAACAGATCTAAGGAAAGACTTCTGTTTGATTTGATATATTATAGGGGAGGATGAAAGTGCAGATTATCAAGCAATAATACCACTGTGCATTATACTATTCATTTTCTCCTACATTTGTCGGTTTTAAAAGAGTTTTAGGACTAAGGTAAATAAAATATTGCAAGAGCAATGGATTTTCACATACAAAATTAAGGGAAACAGTTTTTTTTGTATTAAAAGATACTACTTATTCAACTTCCAATCAAGAGGAATTCAAACCACATAACTTTGTTCTGTCGCATAAGTATCCGTACATTTATTCCGTGATATACTTTTCCACTAGATCACATTCATCGCATTAAAATAACATATAAGCTGCAATGTCAGTATAAGGATATTGGTACAGTTGTCATTAAATTTTTGGATGTGAATACTGTCATACAAAAGAAAGATTCTGTTGAAATTTCTACAAGAAAATGGAGTGAAATTTCCATCTGATATGATGAACGTGCATAGAAGTATTACCGTAGACCTAATTGTTATTTTATATGTAAAAATGTACTCTATGTTTATTGTACTTAGGCCTGGATTTTATATGTATTTAAAAGAGAAAAACTATTTATACAGTTTTTAAATCTTTTTGAATTAAAAATGAAATTGTAGTGTACATAAAAATTACTGGTAAAAGAGACTACTTAAGAAATGTGTAAGTTTTATGAAACTATGACAAACATTCCAAGTGTTAATATCAAGGGAACACAACACAAGTTTTGGATAAGGTATCAAGACCCCTTTAGAGCCATTATGTACTAACCGATCCCTGAGTGGTTCACATATCAGAGTTTTGAGTTAAGATTGCATCAGACTCCAAGCGAGGAAGGGCATTTTACAAAAACTTCTTCTCCTGCATACAAACATTGGTAATGTGCAGCTTTGGAGATTTATTTGAACATTTCCTTGTATAGTAATGCAGGTGCTCTGTTACCCTAGGGTAAAACGATTAATCATATAACATTTGCTGAAAAATCTATACAAATTACATAATTAAAAAAGATTAGATAGAAAAATTAATAAATAAAAAAGGAGTTACTACTAATTACATAAGAGCGAATTCGAGAGAATTAAACAAACACTTACATTATAAATCACATCACTCGCATGCTTGATACTGTTACTTACAAATGCCAGCTAAACAGACATCTCAATGCCATGTTTAGCTGACGATTTCTGAGACAACTTCTGTCACTGTATATTCTGACTGAGTAAACTCTTAAGCGCCTCATTGCATTTGCACTAAATTACAAATAGTATGAATATATTTCTCATATTATATCGATTCTTACCCACGGTTTGTGTTGCTTGGATTCCAACCACGACGAATTACATTTTCGATAACGATCTTTGTGATTTGTATAATGTGGCTATTTATTAATAATGCATAGGCCCTTATAAACCCGAATGCGGTAGTGGCAATATAATGAATAAAGAAATGAGCTAAACACTTCCAATAAACATTAGATGAAAAAATCTATCACAAAATTCTGGAACAGGGAAAATGAAATTACTAAAAAACATTGATCTTTATTTAAAAAAATAACTTCTACTGTATGTGAGAAAACACGTTCTGCCTTATATATTATTTCCCATTGTAATGGCACCTGTTGGTTAAACAGGAATGTGCACAATTCACGCTAAAACTGTACCACATGTCATATGCAGGCGGATGGCGTCTTTCGGTGTGCAATAGCGTCTCAATTAGCGTGTATTTTTTTATTTAATTGTCATTCATATTTGTAATTTATATGGAAAATTTTGAGGTTTTTGAATTTGAGGATATGAATTTTAAAATCCCAAAGTTTATCGTCGTTTTTTATTTACTGCAACTAATATTTACCAGCTATCAATCATTTACTGCGAACATTATTTAAATATTTAAACATTTAGTAGTATAATAAAGATTTCCCTGAGTTTCGGTTTTGTTTACAGGATAACACTATTTAAATATACCCTCAAACACGACATGTAACAAATGTTGGACATTAGATAGTGTTTGACCACCGTGACAACGCATCATTAGCAAACGTTTGTGGTGCAGACTGTTGTGTGTCGATCTTACCTTGTAATTTCGTTGTTAAATGCTACACCTTTTTAAACTTCTTAATTTTACACACAAATTTTAGTTATACATGTCTTTGAATTAATATGCGGCCGTAATTCATATTTGATGATAGTTCTTTACAGTGTTTCAACCCTTAAAATATTGCCGCACTGGTCATGGGTCCTGGTGGCCCATGCCATTTCCGGGGCACTGTTGGATATAATATAGTATATGTTTTAGTCAAGTGATGGTAAAAGTACTATAAAAATACATCAAAATCCAGTAAAAATTGCATACAAACTTAGTAAATTGCATTATGTAGTAAATGTGTCCTTGGCTAACACAGAAAGAGTTGTTAGTCACGTAGGGTAGTCAGATGTTGAATATAAGACGTCAGCATCTGTGCCTCAGCAAAGTCAGCAGAACGTGACCGTGAGTTGTTCATTTGGCGGAGATCGGAACTGTGACAGCCCATGCAATTGGAATTGTACACAAAAGGCTCTGGTGTGTATAGTAAATTTTAATTAGGATAAACTGCAAATATTATTATCAACATAAAGAATACGTTAAGCGTAACTACACATACGAATGCTCATGATTAAACATAAAATAATAATACAAATAATTTCATCAATTTGATTGATTTCTCACACTTGTGGTATGTACTGGCATTTGCAATTCTATTATTTGACCATTCTTGATATTTTTAGTTTTAAAGTAATCTTTAAAATCGAATACATGCTTTCAACGTATTTTTGTCACGAACATTTGAAATGTGACGGGAAATACATTAAATAATTTGTTTTAATTAGTAAAAATAACACAAGATAACAAATAATATAAATGAAAAAGTGGCGTAATATCAAATAAAACCATAACATTAACAGATGCCATTGTACATCAAAAAAAAACTTCCCACCAGCTCGCATTAATTACAGTAAAACTGTACAGCGCAATCCGGCCATCAACTGTCCGTTCAGGGTGGCCAAAGCATACTGTGCTATGGTACGGCAAAACTGTAATTCCAGCCCTGCCCACATAAAACAAACTAGGGGGCAAAATAGCCCACATTTTAGGTGAAAAAAAAACAAATGGAAGAAAGAAATTAGCAGTAAACCCAACCTTCAAATCGACAATATTAGATAAACAAACCAACATCTTAATAACATAGCAGTTTATTTTACAAGAGAAAGTCTGTGTTTATAATCTACCTCACGGTTTGTTATATCTTACCATTAACAATAAGAAACTAATTTAATTAGATAATAATTTATGTCTGTTATCTCATACATACCGTGTGTCCCAAAAGTCCCAACCCCCACAGCTATTTTTTAAACGGCTCCAGGTAATAAGATTACTTTTTCAGGAAGTCTTAAGTACCAAAAAAGGAAAGTTTTAAAGTATGTACAATTTTAACCCCCTTCCCCCAAAATTGTTTTTTTTGAGGGGGGGGGCAACTAGAAAGTTTTAAATGTAAACCCCCTTCGAGCGATACCTCATTTTAAAGGTCTCCGTAAAAGACGAAGAATGGCGAAAGTTAGAGGTCTGTCTGTATCTTAAGCCTGTCCGAAATGATAGGCAATCAAAATTGTTATGAAATTAGCTAAAGACGAATGGTTACACCCTTGTAACTTTTGATCAGGTTATAATAAGAAATTTCCTATTGTAAACTGTTCAAAAGTTGCAAGGGTTAACTTTACGTCTCCAGCTAATTTTTGAAAAATTTTGATTGGCTATCATTTCGGACAGGGTTAATATACAGACCTCTAACTTTCACCACCCTTCTTATTTTACTGAGAACTTTAACATGAGTTGTCACTTGAAGGGGGTTTACATTTAAATATTTTCAGTTGGCCCCCAAAAATCCAATTTTGGGGGAGGGGGTTAAAATTTAACACACATCAAAACTTTCCGTTTTTGGTACCTAAGACTTCCTGAAAAAATAATCTCACTATCTAGAGCCATTTAAAAAATAGCTAGGGGAAGTGGGACTTTTGGGACACGCGGTATAAACGTCCTCCTAACGTTAGGTAAACATTAAACATATTGTGGCCTTGGAAGATACATCTGGTTTTCGCAGGTGTTGCGTAGTTTATCCAAGAGCCTGATCAATTACATATTAACTAGTCCCAGAGTGGTTCACAAGTAGCTGTTGTGAGTTAAGTTTGCATCAGCCACTAAGTGGTCTCTTCCGCTTGGCACCTTAATACAACCACTAATAGTTTGAAACGACTGGAAGTTTTGGGAAGTGTTTACCTTTGGTAAAATTGCGTTAAATCCAGTTTACTCGTTTTTGAATGTTTTTTTCTATTGAAATTCTTTTATGAGGGTTCCATTAAACCCCCAATTCTTTTAATGAAATGCCTTCAAATTCTTATTTGAATGATAGTTAATAAATTATGGCGGACATATTTTTCCTCGGCTTGTCTGGTATGCGCCACTAATTTTGTTATGTTCTAGGTATAGTCCAGTCAAGTTGGTCATTAAAAAGGGGCGACGCATGCAACAGGTCATGTAATTCTAATTTGTTTAATGTTGTCAGGACACATACCAAAAGTAAAAAACCAAGTTCGCTGCTTCGGAAGACCTGTGCTACTGGTGTGGTAGTAAAAAATGTCACATTTTTGCACTATTTTCAGTTGTTACTAAATATCTCTGAAAGTATATCTCTGTGTACGTCCAATCCTTTCTTAAGCTGGATAGAAATTGCTGTAGTTTCAGACCATAACGACTTCAGTACGTTAATTATCTACTAAGATACAATACTTAAAAAACTTGAAGAAAATCAACAAAATTAAACATTTTCGTTAAAGCCTATTTTTGTGTGACGTAGGACCCTATTTAAAAAAATTTATATCTCGCTTATTTATAGACATAGACTGACGAAAACTTTAATATGGATTCATCTGGTTGTAGTTTATAGTTTTTTGCTCAAAACACCGATTTTGTGCCGATGGTTATCGTAGTAGCAAACCTGGGCACTCAATCCCTATTATTCTTATGTATAGTATTTGCAATGTTATGTCTCCCTTAATTATGAAGAAAAATTAATAAAACTTGATATGTGGCTTCACCTAGCTGAGTTTTATTTACATTTGCATAAGACCCCATTTTTTGTATTCCTAGTTGCAGCAAACCTGTGTACTCAGCCTTAATGTTTTTCTTATGGAGAATAATTAATGGGGGTTGTGTTTTTTAAAGTATTGTATCTTAGTAAATAATGGACGTATTGAAGTCGTTATCAAATCAAACTTTAGAAAATTATGACCAGTTTAAGAAAGGAAAGGGCAACATATCCTGTCAGAGGAATACTTTTGGAGATATTTAGCAAAAACTGTAAAAGGTGCAAACATTTACTGTTTTTTTGCTATTTCGCCAGCAGTAGGACAGGTCTTTCGAAGCTGCAAACTTGGTTTCTTACTTGTGATATAGGTCCTAACAACATACTAAAAAATTAGAACTACATGACCTTTTGCACGCACGGGTATTTTTTTGATTGGACTAAAATACAGTACTCTTCTCGTCAGATGTCAGGATATAAAAATATATATTAATTAATAATATACTAATATATTATATTATACTACTGTAAACATAAACCTTTCGTCACAAACAATGCAATTTCAACCTCTTTGAGTGCTATGACTTCTCCGAACAACACAGTTTAGGGCAGAATATTTACAGAAAGCTGATAAAACTCTTTATGTAAACACTAAATAATAATAAGAAACGTGGCTCACTCTATCTGTGATTTTATCTTGCCTTAATCTTAAGGATTTTTTACCTAAAAAAATCACTAAATTGTAAACATAAGAACTTTATGAACACCCATTAGTAAAATTAGTGAAGAAATAAGTTGAAACAAAATAAAAAATGAAAAAAAATTTATTTAAAAATATTAAATTTATTAAAATAACATTTAAATCTGTAGTGGCCATTGTTAACTAATGTTATTGCGTCAAGATTTCTATAAAAGAATTACTTGCTAAAGGATGAAAACACCAAAGGTAAAAATTATTCTAAAGATGTGGAAAGGGGTTTCTAATTGGTTGCAAATGTTCTTTCTAACCAACCAGAGGAAGCTTCAATAATTAATCATAAAAAAATAAAAGTATCGACTATTAATTGAGATACGATCTAGTATTTATTAAATTTTTTTGTGTCAATTGATAGAGCACATCTATGTTTTATAAGTTAAAAACGATCATATTGTTGGCATATCTGCAAATAAGCATGACAAAGAAAACATGCCATGAATGCGAGTGTTTTGCCAAGGAAAGTTAAACATTGACAGAGTTACTATTCAGCGAACAAGCAGTTGTTGAGTAGGTTATCCCAGAGACCATTTGTCCCATTATATATTAACCGGTCCCTGAGTGGTTCACAAGTCGGAGTTGTGAGTAAACTTTGTATGAACCACTAAGTGGTCTTCCCTGTTGCCTTAACTAAAGCATCTGGCATGTGGGACTGCAAAATCGTTTGTCAAGTTTCTCCCTTGGTGTACTAGGATGGAATTATTTTGTTGCAATTATTAAAAAACTATTAATTATGTTAGGTTTTATAAATTTAAAGTTTGGGAAAAATTAGCTACTAATAACATTTACTGAAAAATGTAATTGAACTACAAAATATGAGTAGATCTAGGCAAAATAATTGTTACACATTATACTTAAAAGGGAAAAACAGCTTTTTAATCCAGCGATTCTAATTCAGACTGCTTAAAAGTCTTAAATAAATTATCAAATGTATAGTAGTAGATAAATACCCCCATAGCAGCAAACCTGCGTACTCAGCGAATTTCTAATGCATATATATGTATAGCAATACCATATAAAGCCACATACCAAGTTTCATCAATATACATTCATAAACAAACGATTTATGACATTTTAATTATTCTCCATAAGAATAACATGGCGGCTGAGTATGCAGGTTTGCTGAAGCAAGTAACACAAAAAATGCGGTTTTATACAAATATCAATATAGCTCATGTAGGTAAAGCCACATACCAAATTTCATTAATTTATTTTCATAATTAAGGGAGATAACACGTTAATTATTCTCCATAAGAATAACATGGGGCTGAGTACGCAGGTTTGCTGCTACGGGAGCCTTTGGAAAAAAAAAATTGTTTTTTTGAGCAAATATCAATGGTCCACAACCAGATGAAGCCGTATACCAAGTTTCGTCAGTATACGTTCATAAATAAGCGAGATATAAAGTTTTTCTTTTCCTCCATAAGAATAACATTAGACAACGTACTGTGTTTAGCACTTTCAATATCTCGGTAACCAATTGACGTAGAGAAATGATCAAAATACCAAATTGTGTGTTTTATTAAGCTGAATCCAATGAAAAAACTAAAATTTGAGTATTTCCAAAATTATATGTACAAAATTCGAAAAACCCATTTTTGGGGTACAAAACCCCCCCAAAATACCTCTTCGGATAGAGCGATCTGGCTGGTTTTCGAACTTAGAGTCATAAATGTTGCTTTACACGTTTATACAAAATTTCATCAAAATCGGATAATTTTTACGAGAGTTATCGTGCTCACGGACACACACATATATATATATATATATATATATATATATATATATATATATATATACCACGTGTCCACAAAGTCTTGGCCTGATAAGGAAACCGCACAGTATGATAACGAGTGATAGTAGGATAAAGATTTATTTACAGATATAACAGGCAACTTCTTAAGATTTTATAACTACGTACAAACTTCATACACCTCTACGTGTGCGCCTCCAGTGGTCTGCAGATCTTCTAGACGTCTTTTCAGTTCGTCCCAGGTTTTAGTCAGCATATCCTGGGTTACAGACGCCACAGCATTTCTGATTCTCCCCCTCAGTGTTTGTAAATTAGGAACCGGGGAAGAATAGACAGTGTCCTTGACAAACCCCCACAAAAAGAAATCTATGGGGGTTACATCGGGGGAACGAGGTGGCCATTTCGTCGGGCCATCACGCACGATCCAGCGTCCAGGGAAGTGGAGATTTAAAAAATCCCTCACACATTTAGCCCAATGAGGCGGGGCACCATCTTGCTGAAAAATTATCATAGGTTGCAGTTCTACTAATTGAGGGACTACATACAACTCCAACATATCCAAGTAAACAAACCTATTCACATTTTCTTCCGCAAAGAAAAATGGTCCAATGATTCCATCATTCATTACACCGTACCAAACATTTAGTTTTGGGCTGTCCCTTTCATGTTCAAACACGATCCTGGGATTTTCACTCCCCCAAATTCTACAATTGTGTCTGTTAACCTTCCCACTTAAATGGAAAGTGGCTTCATCAGAAAAACATACACGTTTGAAATAATTGTCATCAAGTTCCAATGAATTCCATTTGGGTAGCAAAAGCTCGGAGGGGAAAATAATTTGGCTCAAGCTTTTGAACAACCTACATTTTATAAGCAGTGAACTTAAGTTCATTTTTCAAAATTTTGTGAATAGTAGAACGTGGGATATGTAACTCTTGGCTAGCTTTACGAATTGACTTACGAGGATTGTGCTGAAATGTTTGGCGCACGACATCTACCGTTTCTTCAGTGGTGCCGGGGCGTCCATACACTGCCTCCTTCCCTAAAATACGAATACCATTTCTTGATGCTTCTTCTATCAGGAGCAGGTCTTCCAAATGTTCGCATGAAAAGTCGTCGAACTGGTATAGGGGATTGGGTTTCGTGAAACCACAAAACACACTGTGATTTCTCTTGTAAACTCACCATTTCTGATTTGTTATTGTATTGAATCATAACTGTATTGTTGTCAATCAGCTGTGTTTAGGTGTTACCAACTTAATGAAATAAAACTTGATTAAATTCCCTTCAAAACAAGGCATATAAGTTAAGTGTGGCTCTAATGGTTTTCGTACAGCAAAGCTATTAAATCAGGCCAAGACTTTGTGGACACCCGGTATATATATATATATATATATACAGTTTCGAACGAATGGTGTTTTTGGGGTCTGGCGAAAAGTTATCATGGTCCCGGGCCTAGGTCTTACCATGCCGACTACGGTAATAGCTTCTTTCCTATAGGGGAATTTCGCTAAAACAAATATTTTTAATGTTTAACAATTAAGAGAAAGGTATATATATTTTTTGTTATTAAAATGTAATGCCTAAATTGCCAAATGTCAATAGCGGTTAATAATGTTTATAAACAATGTGTCTAAAAAAAATATATGGTTTAAGCTGATAAATTGCCAGGTATCACCTTTTGTATATTATCACCATTGAATATCTAAAAACCTTTCAGACTATATATCCAATGGATTTATTCCTTAAAGATATCTTAAGAAACACAACAGCAACATTGACGATTCACTAAAACAAATGTTACTCAGCTTTATGATTCACACTACTGGCAATTCAATCAATAACGCTGCAGCTATCTGTTTATTATTAATTTTTTAGTTAGAATATAATGGCTCAGTATCGGTTGAGTTCAACCCAGTTGACGATGTCTATGTTTTGAACATTATTTCTTGTATTATTCTGAATTGTTTGTTGAATGCCATTCAACCATAAATATTAATTGTTGTGTATTTGTTTTGATCGTGTAAGTAAATAAATAATTCCTTTTACAAACCCCTTTTATGTCATAAAATATCTGAATAGTGTAAGTATTAAAAAATATAGAAGTAAAGATATCATCAATTTTAATTCCTGCGATGTTTACTATAAAGAAAATAAAAATAATGTGAATGTTTTGTTAAGGGGAAAGATTAGCAAGTACATGTACAACACTAATGACCCTAATATCACGTAATAACCACTCGAGATAGTGCGGTACGAGGGTAAATTTACAACATGTGTGCTTTACATTTAGTTTACTTATCGATAACATTTTAGCAGTACATCATTTTAAACGTACGTAATTCTTAAATAACAAATAATGCAAGCATAAGATCAAATACCCCCTTTGCAGCAAACCTGCATACTCAGCGAATTTAAAATGGTACTTCACTAAGTCATGAAGCCACTTACCAACTTTAATCAAAGCATATTAATAAATAAGCGAGATATGACATTTTGTTTATTCCCCATAAGAAAAACATTAGGACTCAGTATGCAGGTTTGCTACATAAAGGATCACAAAATCTGGTTTTTATGCATATACCAATGGAACACCTCCAGATGAAGCAACATACCACGTTTGATCAATTTATGTTCATAAACAAGCAAGATATCACATGTTTATTATTCTCCATAGGAATAACATTATAGCTGCTGAGTACGCAGGTTTGCTGCCATAGTGACCACAAAAATTGAGTGTGTATACAAATAGCATTAAAACCCAACCATATAAAGCCACATACCAAGATTCATTAATACATGTTCATTAATAAGCAAGATATACAATTCAACTTTTTCTCCATAATATTAACATTGGACAACGTTCTGTTTTTAGCACTCTCAATATCTCGGTAACCAATTGACGTAGAGCGATGATCAAAATACAAAATTGTTTATTTTTAAGCTGAATTTAATGGTGTAAACTAAAATTTGGGTTTGAAAATAATTATATGTAAAAAATTCACAAAACCCATTTTTTGTGTACAAACACCCCCCCCCCCCCAATAAACCCCTTAGACCCCTGTCTGGTTAGCCAACTCATGAAAATAGATGCTGCCTTACACGTTTATACCAAATTTCATCAAGATCGGACCATTTTTACTAAAGTCATCGTGCCTACGGACACATATATATATATATATATATATTCATATTTCCTTTCGAGGCCCCCGGATACCAAAAACACCATTCGTTCAAATTCATATATATATATATGTATGTATATACATATATATATATTCATATATACATATATACATATATATGAATTTGAACGAATGGTGTTTTTGGCATCTGGGGGCCTCAAAACGAAAAGTGATCATGGTCCTGGGCCTAGGTCTTACCATGCCACCTACGGTAATAGCTTCTTCCCTATAGGGGAAATTCGATAACATGTATTACAATTTAAGGAATATAACAGATAAAATACGCCAAATGTTTACAAAATATACCAAACAAATTTATAACAAAGCAGCTCTTTATCATAACTAAACTTTGTATTATGGATATATTAAATTCATCAGCTCTGGCTGTTAAATATGTAAAACTGGTTGTATTGCAAAACTGATTACTAATGCATGACGTAAATTGTTGGGAAAACAGCCATAATGTTTGTTGGGGAATGTTGTCATGGAAACATGAAACGTTAAAAAGATAAACATGATTTTCAATGATTAAACAAAAACTATAATATGTTTAAACCAAAGAAAACAAAATAAATTTTTTATTTAAGAAAATAAAAACGTGAACAATTCATTTTATTTATAAATTTATCTCAAATACTCTTTATTTTAGTAGTAGATTAAAACTAAATTTTCTTCTTTCTCAAATAATGAATAGTTTATACTCATTAAGGTTAAGGTAATACAAATTGGGTAGTTATAAAGATGAAGTTTGATCTCAAACGTGATTTAATACAAGTTTTGAGTATTTTCTCAATTTCAGAGATCTTTCAGTTGGAAGAATAAGACGGTGCATACATACTTTCTATTAAACTACATCATAAGTTAATCGTTTTATGCTAGACTCTACTATAGTTTAAGTTATTCGTTTTATTTCATTTTCGATCACAAGTATACATCGCTATCGCACAAATGGTCCAGTGACGTATTATAAAGCTTCTCTAGCGTTTGAGAATTTTTGCAGGGCTACAAAAACAACAAAACATGTTAAAACTCGTAATATCACAGTGTTTTAGCGAATTTCCCCTATAGGGAAGAAGCTATTACCGTAGGTCTCATGGTAAGACTTAAGCCCGAGACCATGATAACTTTTCATTTTGAGGTCCCCAGATGCCAAAAACACCATTCGTTCAAATTTTTATATATGTATATATATATATATATATATATATATATATATGTGTCCGTAAGCACGATAACTCTCGTAAAAAAGGTCCGATCTTAATGAAATTTGGTACAAATGTGTAAAGTACTATTTATTTGAACGAGTTCGAAAACCAGATGAATCGCACCATCCGAAGGGGGGTTTTTGGGGGGTTTTGTACCCCAAAAATGTGTTTTTTGGGGTTTTCACATGTAATTTTAATTTAAATCAAATTTTAATTTATACCATTAAATTCAGCTTAAAAAAACAAACAATTTGGTATTTTGATCATTGCTCTACGTCAATTGGTTACCGAGATATTGAAAGTGCTAAACACAGTACGTTGTCTAATGTTATTCTTATGGAGAAAAAGAAAAATTGTATATCTCGCTTATTTATGAACGTAAACTGGCAAAATTTGGTATATGGCTTTATTTGGTTGTGGTCTATTGATATTTGCACAAAAATCCATTTTTTGCCCGATAGTTTCCGTAGCAGCAAACCTGCATACTCAGCCCCATGTTATTCTTATGGAGAATAATTAACGTGTTATCTCCTTTAATTATGAACATAAATTAATAGAACTTGGTATGTGGCTTTACCTAGTTGAGTTATAATGATATTTGTATAAAAGCCCATTTTTAGTGTTCCTTATTTCAGCAAACCTGCATACTCAGCCGCCATGTTATTCTTATGGAGAATAATTAAAATGTCATAAATCGTTTATTTATGAATGTATATTGATGAAACTTGGTATGTGGCTTTATGTGGTATTAAGATAAATTAATATGCACTGGAAATTCGCTGAGTATGCAGGTTTGCTGCTACGGGGGTATTTAAAGATACGGTTTGTACTCTAGTTTCTAACATACAGTTCACACTACAGATTTGCAATTCCTTTGTTCGGGATTGTAAACGAATTCTTTGTGTACACAACAAGTTACATTAGAATGATGTACTCTGATTGCATAATTGCCTGATGTAAATGTTTATTTTATAATAAAATTCAGTATCTATTTAACATTAAAACCTTCTACAATAGGCACATATTATGTAAAAGGAATAATATTAAATTTGGAACTCGAACAACCAATGGTAAAGCCATAAGAAAGGTTCATATACGAGTTGCACACTTGTTATAGTTTACGTTGCCTTCTGGGTTGTTTCCCACTCTAACCGTTTAGTTTTATTGAAATAAATATTAAAAATACAAGTCCCTTGATTAAAATGTATATGTAAAATACGTTACAATAAATGTCACGCTTCACCATACATATAAAAAGAAATAATACGTAAAATATATTTTATTCAGAAGGCCAATGCAACGTGGAAACAGATTTTTTTATCACAGCTGATTATCAACTCAAAGGAGCTGGCTGGACCGATAAAGCTTCCGCGATGATCCAAGAACACTGAGGGGCAGTGACACCGTTTGTCCCAGGCTTAGCAAGAGCGACCTTATGTAAATTACTATAGTTACAGGCCCCGATTCGAACCAATGCTATCTCTGAGAATCACTGTAAGCCCAATATATTTATGGTTTTATTTAATTATTAGTTAATGACGGATCTTAACCAACCATAGAGGGATTTTCTTACGTAATGCAAGAATATATTTCCTTGTAAATGTGTAAGGTCTATCATTATCCAGGTAAACAATTTAAAGTTATATGCTTTTTTAATTTTAATTTTTTTCAAAATGCACCGTTCTATTGTACTTCTGTCTGAGTGTATGACATACAGTATACAGGGTGTTAAAACAAGTTTCAGGACTTATAATCCTATTGTTAAAATTATCATATCATTATTTTTACGACAAAATAACACAACTTTTTGACTTTTACAATTGTTTCCTAAATATTACGGTTTTAAAGATATTTAAATTTGAAAAAAGAAATTGGCCGCCGTTTTGAAATGGTACAAAGTATAAACTTGATATTCCATACCAAAAATGAGTCTCATTAGATATATATGTACCAAGTTTGAAGTTGACATCTGAAGATGTTCCTATGATACAACGTTTTAGGTAAAAAACCCAAACGGACAAATAGACGGAAAAGTAAGTGGGTTAGGAAATTCCTTAATATGAATTTTTTTCTTTCTTTTTGTATGAGAAGTCATATCCCAAAGTCCTGAAGATTTTTTTAACACCCTGTACAGAGTCCGGCTTTGACTTATCAAATCGTTAATGTGTTGTTTGTTATGTTAATAAAACAATTAACAAAAAACAGTTAGTTCGTCGCTGGCCTAGTGGTCAAGGCGTTGGAATCCGGATCCATGGCAGCAACCCTTTCGTGGGTTCGAATCCCAGCCCTGGCTTGCAAATTTTATCAGTACTGTTCACCTCGTACTGTAACGGATCCTCTGTACTGTTCACTCCTTGCTTTTCTGGATACGTCACACGCACAGATGAATAGTCTACGTGGAGGCGCAAAGTAAGTCAAAAATAGGCTGCCACCCTCTTAAAAAATAACGCAATAAATTGTATGTCACATCCCAGCCCGTTTTCTGTATGTATACGTTTCTTTTACAAAAGCCTCAATACCTCCAAATAAATTTGATAAGTGATGAAACCTGTTATAAACATTAACCTTAGCAGTTTATAAATTGTTTGAATTTTTATTTCTGTCCATCAATCTTTAAAAAAATACAGTTTACTATGTTCATTGTTAAAAGCCTATTACAATAAATCTACAACCTTAATAGTTTTTAAGACAATAACCGTTGGTTTGGAGAAAATGTTTAATCAAAAAATAAGTATGTTTTATTGCTCTGCATTGTTTCTTTGTAACTCGTATCTCTGTATCCAATATTTAAGTTACAAGCAAACAAGTGAGCATTTGTTTCCATTTCCCCAGATGACGGTCGGATTACAGCTTCAATTTCAAGGACGTCTAACACCATAACCTATAGCTCTAGTCATTAATTTGGAATTAAAGTATGAATCAATTATAAGCCTACATACCATGGTAGTTTCAAGTTCCCTATACACAATAGTTCGAAATGAAAACTCATTCATTGGTAAAATAGAGAACATTATCACATGCTAAATAAATTAATCGGCGTGTTTTAGAACTGAAAAGTAATATAAAACTTATTATTGTTGATATTGTAAACTTATTTTATTGTTGTAATTGAAAAAGGTAATACCTACATTTTAAATTTATACATTAATATCCAGTCGTAGGAAAAATTAATTCAAACATTTTTTATGATAGATTTCATGTGACATTTTTGTAAATGTCACAACACTTTATGATGACAATTAAAAGAAACAATGCAAAACAAAACCAAATGCTACAATTTAATTAGGTTTTCATTAGGTTGCTGTTCGATTTACCTTTGAAAAAAAAAAAAACAAGTCAGTAACAGCACAGACAAATGAATCTGTAGATTCGATTCTCTGTGGTAATAGGGAGTGGTTGTCTACACTTATCGGTAAACATATTTTCCCGCCTTTACTTCAATGCTATATTGTAAGTAAACAATTTACGGTAAAAGAAAACACACTATAAGAACCACGATAGTTATAAAATAGTTATGCATATCAACTTCGCAGACAGACCAATCACTGCTGACAACTACAGCGTAAAAATTTCCTCGATTTCAGCAATAAGTGAAATGAAATGTTTGTTTACAGTAACTAATAATTGTTTATCGTTTCAAAGATGTTTTGATTGAGTCAGGGTATGAAAGGTTTCCCTGCAGCAATAAATAAATTTCGTATTTACATGTTTACCAAAGTCAGTATTGACTTTTCTGATAACTATTTTAATAGGTTATTTGTTTAGTGATAGCAAATATCTATTGCATAATTTGTGTTGATGCAAAGGCTTAATAGCATCCTATGATATATTTTTGTTTTATTATATTTTTCTATTTCTCTTATTTTAATATTAATTTAAATTCACTATTTATACAATCTCTCCTAACATACTTTGGTAGTTTGGTTGTAATTGGTATTTTTCAAACCGGTCATAGTTTTTATTTAGCTGTGATTCATGCATGATGCTGGGTCGATTATTATTTGTATATGTGTTGTGGCATGACAAGTTGTGGTAGGACACACTTGATAAATGATTTCGTTTCCAGTCTGTCATTAAGAAATGGGATAGCACAATTGCACTCCACTTATACCAAAACGCCAAGAAAACGTAAAAACCATATACAACAATTTCAGTGTTTTGAGGGGTAGTTAAAACTGCTTATACGATTTTTAATAACTCTACTTGCTATATACAGGGTATCCAGCGAGAGCATACAGGAGTAGGGGGCATTAGATGACCATACTCCAGTAAGCAAAAGTGCACCGCATGTGGATGTGGATCATGACGTCACCCCCCACCCCTCCTCCCCCTCCCCTCCCACCTCGCTCCACCCCCCTCCACCCTCCCCCCGACGCCCCCACCCCCCCGATGCCCCCCCGGTCGCCTGTGGCACTTTTCGTGATGACCTTGAACATGAGGAAAAAACTTTAGAAAATTAATAACTAGCCTATTTACCCACCGATTCCCACGGGACTTTTTCCAGAGTATAGGCCTATCCCCAAGAAAGCGAATGACGAAAGAACCCCATAGATCCGCCATCAAACAAGACCGCTATTAATTTATAACCGCGTTTTTCTTATTGGATCTCGGCTGTTTACCGACCGATTTTGACGAAACTTCACCACATGTCGGGCGGCGGCCTAAGTAAACCATCGCTTAAAGAAAATTGAAAATCCACCGTTAAACGGGCCCGCTATTAATTTTTAAACGCGTTTTCCTTATGGGATCTCGGCTGTTTACAAACCGATTTTGACGAAACTTCACCACATGTCGGGCGGCGGCCTAAGTAAACCATCGCTTAAAGAAAATTGAAAATCCACCGTTAAACGGGCCCGCTTTTAATTTTTAAATGCGTTTTCCTTATGGGATCTCGGCTGTTTACCGACCGAACTCGATGTGACTTCACTACATGTTGTGTGCCGGCTTGACCAAACCAAACTGCGAGCGGCTCCGTGACGTCACGTGTCGAGGTACGTGCTAGGGCCTACGTGACCACTCGGAGCTGTTTACTCATCGGCGACCTTTTAGAAGCTTCTAGAATGTTCTAAAACGTCGCGGACCGCGGTGACGTCATCCCCATGCTTACGTGACTGCCCCAGCCTGTTTACTCATCAGTGGTTCCGAGAATTGTTTACCGCCTCGGACGCGCGTCTCTCCACCAGTGCCTATATAATCCACCGCTATTTGAGTGTGCTGTTAGTCTTCTTGTGTACTGCCGAGTGGAAACTCATTAGTGCGCGTCAGTGAGTTTTTCTTGCTTTGTGTGCTGTTCGCCAGTGACTTCTTCCTGCTTTCTACAATATCTAAACGTAAGTATGTTTTACTAAAATTAAATTTTAAAACTTTTATCCTGTGTAGACGTGCTACTGTACGGTACGTAGCTATGTTACCTAAGTGATTGTCATCGCTTCCTTCATTCAGTTTATGTTTGGAGCTCAGTGTGTGTAGACGTTCTACTTCAGTGCTGTGCTAGTCTTTACTGCACCATATTCCGAGATTGTTAAACGTAAGTATATGTAGCTCTTATAAGTTGTAGTGTGGAAGACTATTAAATTTCCTTTTATAGTAAGATTTTCAATTAAGGTATGATCGTTCAGCAATTTTGAAGTCGTAATGTGCAAAGAGAGGTCTGGCTCGTTAATAGAAGTTGAATGATTTTCATTATGTTTTAGGGAAAAACGATTCATTATTGCTATAGAACAATTTAAACGTTATTTTCAATTTCTTGGAGGAAACCAGTGTACAAACATAAAACGAGGAAACCTGTGTACTAATGTTAGACGTGTCATGGTTTTAAATCTTGTCTATCACGCATCAATGTAAAGCTTTCATTCTCTAACTTACTATCTTTTCTTTCTTTTTATATAAACTAATTTAATAAAGGAGGAAACCTGTATACTAACATAAAACGAGGAAACCTGTGTACTAATGTTAGACGTGTCATGGTTTCAACTCCTATATATTACGCATCAGTCTACAGCTTCCGTTCTCTTACTTACTTTTGTTTTCTTTTTTTTTTTGTTATTGCTAAAACCAATTTAATAAACGAGGAAACCCGTCTACTAACATTAGATTTGCCATGTCCTTGACTCTTGTCTACCACGCATAAAGTATGTGTTATGTTACCAATGAAGTGTTTTCGTTGCGATTAATTTGTAAATGCAAGAGACTTATCATATTCGTTGTTGAAGATAAACAACCAACACCTGTGCGAGGTCTGCGGCCGAGCCTTCAGCCTGCTCGGAAACCTGAGGCGACACGTGGAGTCCGCCCACAACGCCAGACGTCACGACTGCCACGTCTGCGGTAGGCGCATCGCACGAGGCGACTACCTCCACCGCCACGTCGCCACGGTTCACGGACAACACGCCGCGGCGGACCCCAACCGCAACGAGCGGACCATCCCTGCTGACTGTGCCCGGCCATCTTTGCAAGCCTAGAGGACGCACGCTGCCACATGCGGGCGAGCCACTCAGTGAACCCAGCAGCCTCCTCCTCCTCTTCAAGCTCTACCCACCGAGTGGAGTGTGAGCAGTGCGGTCGACGCTTCTGACGGGACGTAGAACTGCGAAGACACGTCCGCACGGTCCACGCACCGAGGTACCACTGTGAAGAGTGCAGCGCCACCTTTCGCAGGGAGGCATGTCTGCACCAACACACCGCCAGGCTTCACGGCAAGGGCTCGAGGTTCCGCTGCACTTACTGCGACAAGCCATTTAGTCGCCGCTTCAACCGGGACCAACACGAGTCTCACAGCTGCCCCGTCGTGAGGAACCTGGTTCAAGACCGCCTGCTCAGAGTGTCCTCTCCTCCGAGTGCCGAGCCCCGTCCCAGCACCGAGCCCCGACCCGGCCCCAGCACCGAGCTCCAGCCCGGTCCCAGCACCGAGCCCCAGCCCGATCCCAGCACCGAGCCCCAGCCCAGCGCCGAACCCCAGTCCAGCGACGAAGACGAGATGGAGGGTAGTGGCCTCCCCGCGTTCCAGCTCTTGCACCGAGCTTTCCGCACTCGCCTCCTCATCTACCGACTGTCACAACCGATGGACGCCTTGCTGACTGTCGATGAGGCGCTGGTCTTCTTGTTCCGGGAGGTTCTCTACCTGTTGACCGATGTCAGGAGCAGACACCCCAGTATCAAGGTGAACATGGTACTGGAGTGCGAGTTCACCAACATCCACGGGGCCACCTGCTTACGTTCGTTCAACACGAAGAACGTCCCGCTGACCGTGGCCTCTGACTTGGGGGAGTTCCTATCGGCGGCCTTCCTAATGATCACGAACAAGAAGGAGCAGTATGAGTTGGTGGGTAGGGGTTGGACCTACCTGCGCATACGCGACCTGGAGATCCGCGTGAACCAGTATACGCCGCTCGGAGGCAGAGCCTTTATCCAGCTGCCAAAGTCCATCGCGGATATACGCGCTGTTGTCGATGTACAGAATGCCGACGACATGTGCTTCATGTACGCCATCCTGGCCAAGTTCGTCCCGGAGCATCGGGAGAGACCCGAGGAGTATACCTTGGATATCATCGCCCGTTACGACTGGACCGGCCTGCGCTTCCCCATGGCTCTGAAGGACATCAAGGCTTTCGAGCGCAAGAACGCCATCAGCGTAAACGTTTACGGGATCGAGCGAGCGATGGTGGGAAGACGCCCCGACAGGACGCCAGAGTTCAAGGACAAGGTCTACCCACTGAAGATCTGCAAGCGGGAGCTCGAAGACCACAGGGACCTGCTGTACGTGACCAACGATGGGGACAGCCACTACGCGTACATCGCAGACCTGAGTCGACTGGTCCGGCCCCAGCTCAACAAACGTGAAAATAGGATCTACATCTGTAAGCGGTGCTTCGCTTACTTCGACAACCAGCCCAACAAGCTCGACCTGACGGGCGTTCAGCGTCTGGAGGAGCACAGGCGTTACTGTTACGCCATGGCCCCCTCCGGCTGGACATGCCAGAGAAGGAAAAGATCCGCTTCACGCACCCCGAGTACACCAGGCGGGAGAGGTTCTGCATCTACGCGGACTTCGAGTGCTCCCTGCAGCCCGAACCCGACGACCCGGTGGAAGCACCGCGTGGCATCAGACCCCTGCGCATGCACGTCCCATACGCCTTCGCCTACCAGATTGTGGACTTGCTTTAGCTGGAGGAGTTTGAACCCCGCGTCTACTTCGGAGCCGATGCGTCCAATGTCTTCATGGAACGGCTCAAGATGGACGTGTTGAGCCTGTGGGAGTTCCTGTTCAGCATGAGAGCTCTGCACCCTTCTCTGACCCGGCAGGAAATGGACGAGTACCTCGCGGCAACCCGCTGCTACCTCTGCGGCAAGGAGTTCACCAAGCTTAACATCAAGGTGCGGGATCACAACCACGCCCCGCCTTACGAGTACCACGGGGCGGCACACCGCTCGTGCAATCTGCGGTACAGGGAGCAGCGGGTCATCAACTGATACTTCCATAACCTGTCCAACTACGACGCCCACTTCATAGTGCGGGAGCTGGCCATCGACCCCGGCGATGTGGACGTGCTGCCGAGGAGCGCTACATCGCCTTCACCAAGCGGTTTCACTTTGGCCAGCCCGGGGACAACCAACGATAGAGCAGTTTGGCGGTGCGGTTCCTCGACACCTACAGGTTCTTGTCCATGAGCCTGGCCACCCTGGCAGCGGGACTGCCCACTGACAAGATGCTTGAGACCAGGAAGCGGTTCCCCGACGACCGACTCTTTGATCTGGTGCGCAGGAAGGGCGTGTTCCCCTACGACTATGTCACATCGTACGACATGCTGTACTCCACCAGGGAGCTACCTCCCCAGGCGGCGTTCTACAACACCATGACCTTGGAAGGCATTAAGGACGAGGAGTACGAGCACGCCCTCAATGTGTGGTGAGCCTTCGAGTGTCGCAACCTCAAGGACTACGCCGACAAGTACCTGCACTGCGACATCGCCCTCCTCACCGACGTCTTCGAGCAGTTCCGTGACACCTCTTTGGCTGAGTAAGGACTGGACCCCGCCCACTACTACACCCTGCCATCCTACGCTTGGGACGTCATGCTCAAGACCTGCGACGTGGAGCTGGACACGCTGCAGGATTTCGACATGTACCTCTTCGTGGAGCAAGGCATCCGAGGAGGCATCTCCCAGGCCATCACCCGCTATGCCAAGCCCAACCACGAGCGGTGCCGCCCCGAGGACCGACACCCCGACGAGCCGGCACGCCACCTACTGTACCTGGACGCCAATAACCTCTACGGCTGGGCCATGTCCCAGTACCTGCCCACCGGAGACTTACAGTGGCTCAGCCGTGAGGAGATCGACTCCTTGGACATTGGTGCGCTGGATGCCGAAGCGGAGCGGGGTTACATCCTCGAAGTGGACCTCCGCTACCCCGTTCACCTCCATGACCTGCACAAGGACCTCCCTTTCTGCTGCGAGACCAAGCGTCCGCCGACAGGGTAATACCCCAAGCTGATGACCACCCTGGATGACAAGATTCATTACATCTGCCATTACAGGATCTTGCAGCAGGCACTGAACAACGGACGGGAGCTTGCGGCTGTGCACAGAGCGATCTCGTTTCGCCAGTCTCGGTGGCTAGAGCCCTACATTCTGATGAACACCGAGCTGAGGAAGAAGGCCAAGACCAAGTTCGAGCAGGACTTTTTCAAGCTCATGAATAACGCGGTCTTTGGCAATACCATCGAGAACGTCCGCAAGCGCCTGAATGTCAAGCTGGTTTGCACTCCAGAGAAGTTCTCCAAGTACGTGGCCAAGTCCAAATTCCTGGACCGCACGTACTACACAGAGGACGTAGCTCTGGTGCACCTTGCTAGGGTCAACATCGTCCTGGAAAAGCCCATCTACATCGGCATGTCTGTCCTGGAGCTGAGCAAGTGGCTCATGTACGAGTTCTTGCGCAGGATGAAGAACCACTACGGCGACCGCTTAAACGTAGACTACATGGACACGGACAGCTTCGTGTTTGACATCGTCTCTCAGGACATCTACAGGGAGATGAAGGAGCACCTGGACGATTTCGACACCAGTGCCTACCCCAAGTCCCACCCCTGCTACAGCCCCGTCAACGCCAAGGTCATCGGCAAGTTTAATGACGAGTGCAGCGGCCGATCCCTGTTCAAGTACCTCGGGCTTCGCTCCAAGCTGTACTTCATGGATATCGAGGACCCGAGCGAGGAGACTGGTTCCAAGGCGATCAAGCGAGCCAAGGGAGTCGCCAAGGGGGTCGTGAAGAACGTCCTCACCCCCGACGACTACAGGGAGTGCTTGTTCAACGAGGTGTTGAAGACCACCGTCAATACCCGTTTCCAGTCGTACTTGCACCGTGTCTTCACGGTCCAGGTGGAGAAACTCTCCCTGAGCCCGGCCGATGATAAACGCTGCATCTTGCCCAATGGTATCCACACCTTACCTTGGGGACATAAGGATAACCCATCACTGTCCGCAGCAAGAAGGCGAGGCAATCCCGAGGAGGTGAACGAGGAGGACATGGACGAAGAGTTCCCGGTGTAGATTTAAGTGTAAATAGAACTAGGTTAATTTTGTAAATATAATTAAGTATATGTTTCGTAAATAGTATTCGTAAGCAAATATAGTCAAACGGTTTAATTTACAGCATACATCTGCGTTGTTACCCCTTGCATTCCCCAACATTTACTTTCCAAATGTTCTAAAATCTATTTTCAAAAGATTGTTCTAATGCAAACAAAACATTTATTGAAACACAATACGAATATACACACAAACATATTACAATCAAGAACTCAAAAGGTATTTACACAAAAATAGTCTTAAGCGAAGATGGAGTCGAAGAGCCTACGGACCAGAGCGTCGTTGGTGGTGGGAGCGACCGGGTCGAAGAGCTGCACGTAGTCGCTGAGTGGCATACCAAGGACCGCCCGACAGTACAGGTAGGTGAGGCAGTAGTGGCCATAAACAGAAGTACCGTAGCCCTGGAGTCGATACCTGTTGTAGAGACCGCCACGTAGCTCAGTCCGGGGATTGTCACCAGGCGCTTCTCAATCTGGGTGGTGTTCATCGCGGGTGGAAGCAGTCCCCGCCGGTTGTGTGATACCTTCATTACTACCAGTTGCACACTTTATCACCACCGGCTTCACTGTATGTGTCAAACCAGTGACTCTGGGGACTCCTGAATAACGGTCCACCCAAAGGTTTTCCAATCGCGTTATGATGTTCATAATCATAATGTAGATTTTATAGTCTTTATTTTCATCCAAATATAAGTTGCAACCATGTGTATACTGACCTCTATGATGTAACTGGATGTTCAAGAACACATTACCCTGATTGGCGGGATTTTGTACTGTATGTTGATAACCGGAATCGACCCAACTGACAGTCGGTGGTGAATCGTTCGAATCTTTTTCCACAAGCTCCAAGTCTCCAGGTAGCTCCGGGGGATTGACACTTCTACTGTTGTCGTTTATGCAACTGCTATTGGCACATATGCTGACGTTCTGGGAACCTCCCCCTTCGGATATTTGGTCGGAAAATGGAGATGCGAAGTCTCCAGATATCTCCGGAGCATTGCCACTTGCAATGTCGTTTATGCAACTGCTATCAATACATGTGTTGACTTTCTGCGGACCTCTTCCTGCCGAGGTTTGTATGAACGATCTCGGTTGTGAGGAACGAGTGTTTCTTCGCTTCTTTCTAACACAGAGGTGGTGCTGACGATGATGGCGACGAAGTCTATCTCACGACGTGAATGACTCCTCGCAGTATGGACATTTCCAGGTCACCAGCTTCGATGGTGTGGCGACTGATCGTTTCAGTGATGGTGCTGGTGGTGGTTGTTCAGGACTTTGTGGAGGAAAGTACATGGTGCTGTAGCCTTCCATCGCTTCCAACTTCTTTAACAACGTCTGGACTGATTCATCCAATTCGATTGCACTAGCCATGTTTGAGTTTACTCTGCAACATCACTAGACAAACTGAAGGTAAGCGTCTGCATTTATATTCACAAAATCCATCTCAAGAAGTGTTTCTTGGTTTTCCAGACATACCGGTACTCGACAAGTGTTTGATCCCGCAGCCCTGGAGCCGATACATGTTGTAGATGTAGTGGCGACAGCCTGCGGACTAGATCATAGTGTGTTTTCGTTACGGTACGTACAGTTAGGTTTATTAATGCGTGTGCGTACGCGTGTGCGTGCGTGTGCGTGCGCGTGCGTGTGCGTGTGTGAGCGTGCGTGCGTGTGCGTCAGGTGCAAGCCAGGAGTCTGCAGACAAGTGCACGCAGGTCTAAGTTAGGTTTCCAGACGCAGGTTTAAGTTAGTTTTACAGACGCAGGTTTAAGTTAGGTTTACAGACGCAGGTTTAAGTTAGGTTTGAGGATGCATAAACGTCGCGCGATAATAATAAAGATTAAATACTCAATAATTTGCTGTTTTTAAGGTACTAACCTTTGAAACATTGAAATGACCACCATATTGAAACAATTAAATTGAGAAACGCCAATTTTGATACCAAACTAGCCCTAAAATAGTATAACGCGTATGCTAAGTTTCAAGTCAGTAACTCAAGTGGTTCCTAAGCTTAATTGATTCAAAATCACACAGGCAGACAGACCGAAAACAGCGATTTAGAAATCGTTTTAATGACGTTTTTTGCTCTTTTTGATGAGTTCTACCAAATCCTGCGTTGTACCATACTTTTGCAGGAGACCCTGACCCTGTGAAGTTATTGTATGCAAATTTAGACATACGTGTATACGTGTTTGTAAAAATGTAATCAGAATTTTTAAATATAGATATAGGCCATTTACATTTTTGAAGTGTATTAGGTATGAAACCACCATAACAAAAATAAAATATTATATATCTGTAGGTGACCGAATTCTTCTGAAACTATAAATAATTTTGCCCTATGTGGGAGCCCAACATAAAAAATCAACATTTACAAAATTCGAAGACTTTATTTATTTTAGGGGTTAATATAATAAAATCTGATCACACGACTATTGCATATACTAAGTGTATGCAAAGAGTAGAAAGCAATTTTAAAACCACGAATTGTTTTAAAACGGTTTTGTTCTTCAGAAAGTTATTGTTATATAATTTCGTGGCATCACTGTTATTGTTTATTAGATCAAAGCTCATTCATCTAATCAAATCTTATCACATAGTTATTCCTGTATTAGCGAATTTCCCCTATAGGGAAGAAGCTATTACCGTAGTCGGCATGGTAAGACCTAGGCCCGGGACCATGATAACTTTTCGTTTTGAGGTCCCCAGACCCCAAAAACACCATTCGTTCGAAACTGTATATATATATATATATATCTATATATATATATATATATATATATATATATATATATATATATATATATGTCCGTGAGCACGATAACTCTCGTAAAAATGATCCGATTTTGATGAAATTTGGTATAAGCGTGTAAAGCAACATTTATGACTTTAAGTTCGAAAACCAGCCAGATCGCTCTACCCGAAGGGGTATTTTGGGGGGGTTTTGTACCCCAAAAATGGGTTTTTTGAATTTTTCACATATAATTTTTGAAAAATTCAAATTTTAGTTTTCACCATTGGATTCAGCTTAAAAAAACACACAATTTGGTATTTTGATCATTTCTCTACGGCAATTGGTTACCGAGATATTTAAAGTGCTAAACACAGTACGTTGTCTTATGTTATTCTTATGGAGGAAAAGAAAAATTTTATATCTCGCTTATTTATGAACGTATACTGACGAAACTTGGTATATGGCTTCATCTGGTTGTGGTCTATTGATATTTGCTCAAAAAAACAATTTTTTGCCAAAGGCTCCCGTAGCAGCAAACCTGCGTACTCAGCCCCATGTTATTCTTATGGAGAATAAGTAACGTGTTATCTCCCTTAATTATGAAAATAAATTAATGAAATTTGGTATGTGGCTTTACCTACATGAGTTATATTGATATTTGTATAAAACCCCATTTTTTGTGTTCCTTGCTTCAGCAAACCTGCATACTCAGCCGCCATGTTATTCTTATGGAGAATAATTAAAATGTCATAAATCGTTTATTTATGAATGCATATTGATGAAACTTGGTATGTAGCTTTATGTGGCATTAAGATAAATATATATGCATTGGAAATTCGCTAAGTACGCAGGTTTGCTGCTACGGGGGTATATATGTCTTACCGTATGTTTTAGCGAATTTCCCCTATAGGGAATTAGCGAATTTCCCCTATAGGGAAGAAGCTATAACCGTCGTTGGCATGGTAAGACCTAGGCCCGGGACCATGATAACTTTTCGTTTTGAGGTCCCCAGACCTCAAAAACACCATTTGTTCGAAACTGTATATATATATGTGTCCGTGAACACGATAACTCTCGTAAAAATTATCCGATTTTGATGAAATTTGGTATAAATGTGTAAAGCAACATTTATGACTTTAAGTTCGAAAACCAGCCAGATCGCTTTATCCGAAGGGGTATTTTGGGGGGGGTTTTGTACCCCAAAAATGGGTTTTTTGAATTTGTTACATATAATTTTGGAAATAGTCAAATTTTAGTTTTTACCATTGGATCCAGCTTAAAAAACACACAATTTGGTATTTTGATCATTTCTCTACGTCAATTGGTTACCGAGATATTGAAAGTGCTAAACACAGTACGTTGTCTAATGTTATTCTTATGGAGGAAAAGAAAAATTTTATATCTCGCTTATTTATGAACGTATACTGACGAAACTTGGTATACGGCTTCATCTGATTGTGGACCATTGATATTTGCTCAAAAAAACAATTTTTTGCCAAAGGCTCCCGTAGCAGCAAACCTGCGTACTCAGCCCCATGTTATTCTTATGGAGAATAAGTAACGTGTTATCCCCCTTAATTATGAAAATAAATTAATGATATTTGGTATTTTGCTTTACCTAAATGAGTTATATTGATATTTGTATAAAACCCCATTTTTTGTTTTCCTTCCTTCAGCAAACCTGCATACTCAGCCGCCATGTTATTCTTATGGAGAATAATAAAAATGTCACATATCGTTTATTTATGAATGTATATTGATGAAACTTGGTATGTGGCTTTATGTGGTATTAAGATACATATATATGCATTGGAAATTCGCTGAGTACGCAGGTTTGCTGCTACGGGGGTATTTATGATACATACTATTACTTTATATTATAATTTTTATTATTTTAACAGTATTGTATTTTAATTGTTATTTGTATTCGTTGTACCAAGGCCATGCCGTAGAAATAAAGAAATAAAGAATTGCTCCTTGAAAATGGGTCAAAATATATTCTGAAATCATGTCCAATACGTGGAAATAAAATATAAAACTGGTAAATAATATAATACAAACAAATTAAATATGCAGTCTCTCAAGGATCAATCTTGGGTCGAATTATATTTAAAAGAATAAAAGGGAACATAAAACTTCGAAGGTTTTAGCGAATTTCCCTTATAGGGAAGAAGCTATTACCGTAGTCGGCATGGTAAGACCTAGGCCCGGGACCATGATAACTTTTCGTTTTGAGGTCCCCAGATGCCAAAAACACTATTCGTTCAAATTTATATATATATATATATATATATATATATATATATATATATATATATATATATGTGTGTGTGTGTGTGTGTGTGTGTGTGTGTCCGTTACCGCGATAACTTTTGAAAGAAACACCCGATTTTGATCAAAATCTGGCACAATTGTGGAGAGTAGCATTTATGACTTTAAGTTCGAAAACCAGATCGATCGCACAATGGGAAGGGGGTTTTAGGGGGGTTTACAATTTTACAAAAATCGGTTTTTTGCAAATTTGACCCCAGAATGTTAAAAACCCTCAATTTTGGTTATAGCCATTTTATAGAGCTTAAAAAACAAATAATTTAGTATTTTGAATCATTAACCTAGGTTAAGTGGTTGCGGAGAAAATCCAAAAAAACGTGTCCCATGTTAATCTTAGGGGAAAAAGGTTTTTAGATTTTTCTCAGATAGTTTTACTAAAAACTTCACATTTCTGTTTATTAATGTGTTTAGCTCAACAAAACAAACATTTTGGTGTTTTAATCGTTGTTCTACGTCCAACCGTTGCAGAGATATTCAAAGTGCTAAACACAGTACGTTGACCAATGTTATCCTTATGGAGAATAAATCAAATTCTATATCTCGATTATTTATGAATGTATATTAATGAAACTTGGTATGTGGCTTCAACTAGTTGTGGTATATTGATATTAGCACAAAAACAAGTTTTTTGTTGATAGTCCCCGTAGCAGCAAACCTTCATACTCGGCCCCCATGTTATTCATATGGAGAATAAGTAAAGTTGTATATCTCCCTTAATTATGAACCTACATTGAGAGAACTTGGTATGTAGCTTCACCTGGTTCAGTTGTATTGATAATTGCAAAAAAACACATTACTTATCTTCCTCGTTGCAGCAAACCTGCGTCCTCAACCCTAATGTTATTCTTATGTAGAATAAATAAAAATGCTATATATCACTTATTTATGGATGAATTTTTGTGAAACTTGGTAAATAGCTCTATGTAGTAGTGAGTCACATAATTATGCATTGGAAATTCGCTGAGTACGCAGGTTTGCTGCGACGGGGGTATTTATTTTATATAATCAAAATAAATAATCAAAACTAGCCATATTTACTGTTAGGGTGTTTAGTATAGTGACGTTGAGTGTTACTACCCAGATAATATCTACGTGCTTGGCAAATATTAAAACTGTACCCTGGTTTTGTGTTGCAGCATTAAAAAGACGACTTGGAATTTCCTAAGGAATTAAACCACCATTAACAACCTAAAGTACTATGTATTAGGGTTAGGCCTACTTAAAGTTTTCTGCGACAAATATAACATCAGTTATTAGGGCTTTTATCCTCGTTGGAAAGCCAATATACACAGATCCCCCTCCCTAAACAATAAGTAAATAACGAAAACCAAATCTTTAGAAACTAAAAGATTTTGATATTTAAAAGAGAGAATGAGACAGAAAAACTCGGCATATGATATATAATACATACTAAGTGTGATGTAGACAAACTGTGTTTCAAATATTATGCCTATAAGTAGTACATTGTAGGGACGGAAAACTAAAAAATCACGATGAAATCCTAAAAAGTGCCAACTTTTAAAAGATCTAGTGCTACCTAAGGATGAAAGGGGTGATATGCGGCAAAAACTCACGGGACCAA
The DNA here is from genome assembly GCA_963675035.1 of Allygus modestus. Taxonomy (NCBI): domain Eukaryota; kingdom Metazoa; phylum Arthropoda; class Insecta; order Hemiptera; family Cicadellidae; genus Allygus; species Allygus modestus. The sequence goes on along the minus strand of OY776112.1, from coordinate 241,529,495 downwards.
AGTCGTAGATTGTCTCAAATCCGTAGCACGAGTTAGACTCTATTTACATTTGTCTCTCGATAGGACATACTAGAACTGCTAGAGCTCAAGAAAATGTCAATATTTTTTAAATTGTAAAATAATTAATCTATATCGATTTTTTTAAGAGGATTGGAAATAAAATCTGTAGGATTTAGCAATTTTTCCAGTGGTTTCAAGTTATATGCTAAGTTGGTGATAAATTTAAAATGTTAATACACATTTCACAAGGTTATCACCAAACATAAAACGCGAGAAGAATGGATGTTTCCCGTTATCAACATGTGCAGCACTAATGACCCTAATCCACTCGCCCATGTAATGAACAGTCGAGATAGTACAACCCACAGTTTTATTAACTGTTTTAAAGAGCGTGGAAAACTGTGATTTGGAACACTGCAAACAATTTCTTCCGGTAATCAAACCGAAAGCTAATTAAAATCTTGCAAATATTTACTAACGCAGCTGATTTTATCACGGTTATTTACCACTGTAATATAAACGCGATGAACCTAAAATACAAAATACAGTTAACCTGATTACCTGGTGTCCCTTCGTGCTGAACATAATCAGGTGAACGCACACATGTTGTCTTCTTTACTTTGAGGCAAGATGTGCATGCTTCTGTTATTGGACAAATAATGTTGGTTTAATGTGGAGGATGAAAACTATGATGACGGGTGTATAGTTTTGGTTTGTCCCAAACCCTTCACAGGGTGATATACACCCAAGCACAAGTGGAAAGTATGTGTTTCAGTTTTCTTTCAGTTATCAATATCAAAGTGAAACAATTCTTCACTTTACCGGCCGACCGCTTATCCCATCATATAAAGTAATGTTTATATACAGCGGCCTAGATTGTTCATATCTGTTCAAGGGCATAATTACGTTTTTATGCTCCCCTTTGTAACAGTGCTGTTCAGCTGAAAGTGCGTGGGATCTGGTTTGCACATGCATAGCAATAACTTCCCCCTCGACACGACTCTTCTTAGTACTCTTAGTTTAGTCACTTTACCAACCTACATTTACACGTCAAAACTACTATGGTTACTATGATTATTTTGGTTCCTGTTTACAAATTTGTTGTTATGAATCTGTACGCGTCCGTTAGTGGGTAATCGTAGTGGGGGGTATTCACCATCTCTCTCGCATTACTTTTCCTACCATCGCCGTCTTCAAAGTTTTAGTTTTTTCTACACCACTCTCAATAAATTTTGTAAAATGCATTTTGAACCATAAGTTATTGTTACAGAGATACTTAGTCTGCATGTCTACATACACACCACACAATTTAAGAATAAGAATGATTTATTTTCTCCAATTAAACATGTTACAGAGTATTTCTAATATGCACACATTTTCCTGTTCATTGATTTTGTCCTCAAAATATATAATTAAACATATATAATTATTAAAATAATCTACACAAAACAAAATAAACAATACTCAAATTATCCTCTTAAATCTGCCTCCTTTTGATTGTCTCTATAAATAAAACAGGAATTAATAAACTAATACAGCTTCACTATTTCACAAAAAGGTATATTCAAGTAATTTTAATTTAAAACAACTATATTCAATTTATGCTAGAACACTGTAGTTAGGTTTCTGAGTAGGCCTATTTTACTGAAACAAGGTGTGAAACTGAATTATTATTATTATTATTTTATTATTTGAGAGTGACTACTACCACAAATACTACGAACAGTTTTTTTCAGGAAAAATAAATTCTTTACACTGTATTATTCATGCTACTGGTAAATGACAACTAACTTAAATTGCTAGAACAAGTGAGGAAAATACATGCAAGAAATTACAACGCCTACCAATTTTCAGAACAGTTATTTCTTATTAAAATAAAATATATTTAAATTCCACATATATTTCAACAAAATAATTTTCTTGCAGGAATAATTAATTGTGCGTCTGTATGTCTGTCTATGTGCATACGCAGATACTAAATAATAATTTCATATCATAAGTTAAAAGCTAGAACACTTTTATCCACATTTTTACCAACATAACTATTTTGTTAAAGAGTTTAGATTAATTTTGATTTAGATCATGAATAACGTTCATTACCATATCGTAGTATACATTATTTTATAGTTTTTTTATTCTGTAGTTTTTGGAGACGTAACACAAAAAGCAAACTTGTCAATTTAGGTGAACTGCACTTCCGCAGACGCCCGGTGGAACAATCGAATGAAAATAATCTATATAAAATATCGATATACGTTAATAATTTGATATTTCGATATAGATATATCGGATCAAATTTATGGCAAACATTTTATCGATCCATTAACATCCTCTAACACCCAAATGATACAATCATCTTGGAGGGCAGTTAAAAAATCATTTAAATCTGGCTTAATATCATCTAACCTCGCGGATTATTTATCACAATAACTCTATAAAATAACCCCGTGGCAGCAAACCTGCGTACTCAGCGAATTTCCAATGTATTAATACCACATAAAGCCGCATACCAAGTTTTATAAAAATATATTCACAAATAAGCGATAAATTCATTTTTAATTATTCTCCATAAGAATAACATTGGGGACCAGTACGCAGGTTTGCTGCAAAAAGGAAAACAAAATAATGGGTTTCTATGAAAATATCAATAGAACTCATCTAAGCAAAGTCACATACCAAGTTTCATTCATATACATTTATAAATAAGCGATATATAACATTTTAATTATCTTCCATAAGAATAAAATGGGGACTGAGTACCTAGGTTTGCTGCTACGAGAACCATATGTGAAAATTTTGTTTATTGTGCTAAAAACAGTTGGGATAATAAATTAAATTATTATAAGCATTTTAATCAGAATAAATTTAATACCAACAACAAACCACAACCAGATGAGGCCATATACCAAGTTTCGTCAGTTTATATTCGTAAATAAGCGAAATATAAAAGTTGTATTTTTCTCCATAAGAATAGCATCAGACAACGTACTGTGTTTAGTACTTGCAATATCTCGTAACCAATTGACATAGAGCAATGATCAAAATACCAAATTGTTTGTTTTTTAAGCTAAATTCAATGGTATAAGTTCAAATTTGATTAAAATAAACATTACATGGGAAAACCCCCCAAAAAACATTTTTGGGGTACAAAACCCCCCCAAACCCCTCTTTCGATGGTGCGATTCATCTGGTTTTCGAACTCGTTAAAATAAATGGTACTTTACACATTTGTGCCAAATTTCATTCAGATCGGACCTTTTTTACGAGAGTTATCGTGCTTACGGACATATATATATATATATATATATATATATATATATATATATATATATATATATATATATATATATATATATATATATATATATATATATATACATATATAAATACCCCCGTCGCAGCAAACCTGCATACTCAGCGAATTTCCAATGAATTTATAACATAACACATTAAAACACTTAATAGGATTCATAAGAAATGTATTCACAAATGAGCGATATTTAAAATATTAATTATTATCCTTAAGAATAACATTGGGGATGAGTACGCAGGTTTGCTGCAACAAGGCACACAAAATAATGGGTTTTTTTGAAAATATCAATAGAACTCATCTTAGTGAAGTCACATACCAAGTTTCATCCATATACATTCATAAATAAGCGATATATAACATTTTAAGTATTTTCCATAAGAATAACATGGGGACCAAGTACCTAGGTTTGATGCTACAGGATCCATAGGCGAAAAATTGTTTTTTTGCGGAAACAACAATAAACCACAACCAGATCAAGCCATTTACCAAATTTCGCCAGTTTATGTTCATAAATAACCGAGATATACAATTATTCTTTTTCTCCATAAGAATAACATTAGACAACGTACTGTGTTTAGCACTTTCAATATCTCGGTAACCAATTGACGTAGAGCAATGATGAAAATACCAAATTGTTTGTTTCTTTAAGCTAAATTCTGTGGTATAAATTAAAATTTTATTTAAATTAAAATTACATGTGAAAACCCCAAAAAACACATTTTTGGGGTACAAAACCCCTCCAAAACCCCCCTTCGGATGGTGCGATTCATCTGGTTTTCGAACTCGTTCAAATAAATGGTACTTTACACATTTGTACCAAATTTCATTAAGATCGGACCTTTTTTACGAGAGTTATCGTGCTTACGGACACACACATATATATATATATATATATATATATAAATATATATATATATATATATATATATATATATACATATATAAAATTTGAACAAATAGTGTTTTTGGCATCTGGGGACCTCAAAATGCAAAAGTTATCATGGTCTCGGGCTTAAGTCTTACCATGAGACCTACGGTAATAGCTTCTTCCCTATAGGGGAAATTCGCTAAAAGAAGTGAGAATGTCAGTGGAAGATCCATTTCTACATTTGTTAGATGCAGCTAAATGCGCTGATCTGGGAAATTACAATTGTAAATGTTTCATGTTATTTATGTTGGTTGAACTTTTGTTTAGTTTAAAGTTAATAAATGTATAGTAAATTTACTTGTATTTATTGGGTTATTGGTTTATTTGAGTAACCGTTAGTAATCGAATGAAAATAATTAATTATTTATACCGATATACCGACATTTCATATAGATTATTTTCATTCAATTGTTCCACCGGGCGTCTGCGGAAGTGCAACCTTTAGGTGTTGTGGTAAACTCTTTACTCTGTCAACGCTGTTGCTATGAATGAAAGATAACTTAATCTTCACAAACCTTATTATCAAGCATAGCACTCCCTACTACCTGAAGCATGGATTTTTTTGGTTTTAAAACAGTTTCATGTGAATAAAGTTTATTTAAAGATTAATTATACTTCCGTTAAAAATGATCTTTATTAGATTGAGAATTAAATCTTTAGATTGCAGAATTTGTCAAAGACAACTGAATTTCTTATGGTGATTTTTTATATATTTTCAATATTTATTCATACTTAATTTCTTTGCCGGGAAAGTATGTTCTTAAAGCTCCGTGTTATACATGTAGTATACAAATATTAAAAAGCGGAATAAGAATTAGTTCTAGACATAATAGTATTTGTTGATTGAATACCGCATTATTAATCACTAATGTAGCTCCAATGCAATGGCAATGATTAATGTTTAGAGCGATTTACAATTGTAGTAATTGGAGCAGCAAATGGATATTGAAATCTGTGGAACAATGTAATGCTTTCAGGGACATTCAAGCGTCCTATTTTACATTGGACATTTACCTGCTGAGGTGTCTCAATACTGTAATATTAAAGGTTTAGTTTATTGTACATTTTACATTTTATATTGTCTAGGGCTTCGACAAGTAAAATTAATAAGTTATACCATACATACAAACGAAATAACGTTGCAATACAAAATTGTCTGTAGATATATAAATACAACGTTATTTAACATTGTTTGGGAGTATCTAGAGGTAACACATTTTAAACGTGTTACCTCTGTTACACTGTTTATCCGTAAAAGTGCTATCGCTTTGGCATACACACCTTTAGTGTATGCATATTTAAAGTAAATTATGTTTTACAAATTATAAAACAAATGTTTTCAAACAATATCAAGCGTTACGTGCAACTGAAATGAGCTTCAATTTATTTGTTTTGTTTTTAGCTTTTAGACTTTCTTGGAAAAAAGGAAAACTTTTAAAAGTTTTTTCTGAATGTTGATATTATAAAATAAATACCCTTTACATTAAGCAAAACTAACCAAATACCTTTTTACAAACAGAAATAGCGAAAAAAGGTTGAATCAACCCATCAACCTTTTTTTAGTAAGTAGGAAATAAGTAAGCTAAATTTACTAATTCATAGATCTACAGTTATGGACATTCCGCTATATTATAAATTGCTTTCAGATGAAATATGCACTAAAATATATCTATATATATTTTAGTGAATATTTCACAGTAATTTACAACTATTATAGGTTTGTTATTTTTGTTTACTGAACACCATTAAATTATCACTTTAATAGCTGCTCCCCCGCAAAATTTAATAACCCTTATAACATCTGTGTTTATTGAACTAAGAAAAACACTTGTGACATAAACCAAATAAAACTCTCCTGCATATGAATAATATGGGAACTTGGAAGTCCCTTGGGGCAGAGCCCTCGGGCCTAAATCGAAATTCTGGCTTCATAGCGACTTAGAAATTGAAATTATCTTTTAAATAAAAAAACAATAATCAAAATCGGTTAAAGAAGTGACTTCAAGAAGTGAGTGAACAAAAACCAGGAATTTATTTTAATATGTTGATGATTTAAAGTGATACATTGTATCGGGTGTACTGAGTACTTCCAACTGTTAGGGAAGAAACCCGAGCACTGCAACACAACTATTGACATCATCCTTATAATTTGCATGGATCAATAGCTGTTGAAATACACATTAACGCAAATTTAATTGTTATAGTTGTCATTATCATTGTTTCAATTGTATTCAAAAATAGTCATATATTTAGTGGAACACATTCATATATGTTCCAGTAAATCTTATTAGAGAGTAACTCACCAACGCGGTATCCGCTTTGTACTTGGGGTCTCATGTTCAGCCACCTAACCTTGTTAACATCAGCTATTTGACTCAAACCCCGTTCAAAGGAATCCCATCATAAGTGATCCTAGGCCAAGTGTAATGTTATTAGAGAGTAACTCACCAACGCGGTATCCGCTTTGTACTTGGGGTCTCATGTTCAGCCACCTAACCTTGTTAACATCAGCTATTTGACTCAAACCCCGCTCAAAGGAATCCCATCATAAGTGATCCTAGGCCAAGTGTAATGTTATTAGAGAGTAACTCACCAACGCGGTATCCGCTTTGTACTTGGGGTCTCATGTTCAGCCACCTAACCTTGTTAACATCAGCTATTTGACTCAAACCCCGTTCAAAGGAATCCCATCATAAGTGATCCTAGGCCAAGTGTAATGTTATTAGAGAGTAACTCACCAACGCGGTATCCGCTTTGTACTTGGGGTCTCATGTTCAGCCACCTAACCTTGTTAACATCAGCTATTTGACTCAAACCCCGCTCAAAGGAATCCCATCATAAGTGATCCTAGGCCAAGTGTAATCTTATTAGAGAGTAACTCACCAACGCGGTATCCGCTTTGTACTTGGGGTCTCATGTTCAGCCACCTAACCTTGTTAACATCAGCTATTTGACTCAAACCCCGTTCAAAGGAATCCCATCATAAGTGATCCTAGGCCAAGTGTAATGTTATTAGAGAGTAACTCACCAACGCGGTATCCGCTTTGTACTTGGGGTCTCATGTTCAGCCACCTAACCTTGTTAACATCAGCTATTTGACTCAAACCCCGTTCAAAGGAATCCCATCATAAGTGATCCTAGGCCAAGTGTAATGTTATTAGAGAGTAACTCACCAACGCGGTATCCGCTTTGTACTTGGGGTCTCATGTTCAGCCACCTAACCCTGTTAACATCAGCTATTTGACTCAAACCCCGCTCAAAGGAATCCCATCATAAGTGATCCTAGGCCAAGTGTAATGTTATTAGAGAGTAACTCACCAACGCGGTATCCGCTTTGTACTTGGGGTCTCATGTTCAGCCACCTAACCTTGTTAACATCAGCTATTTGACTCAAACCCCGTTCAAAGGAATCCCATCATAAGTGATCCTAGGCCAAGTGTAATGTTATTAGAGAGTAACTCACCAACGCGGTATCCGCTTTGTACTTGGGGTCTCATGTTCAGCCACCTAACCTTGTTAACATCAGCTATTTGACTCAAACCCCGCTCAAAGGAATCCCATCATAAGTGATCCTAGGCCAAGTGTAATCTTATTAGAGAGTAACTCACCAACGCGGTATCCGCTTTGTACTTGGGGTCTCATGTTCAGCCACCTAACCTTGTTAACATCAGCTATTTGACTCAAACCCCGTTCAAAGGAATCCCATCATAAGTGATCCTAGGCCAAGTGTAATGTTATTAGAGAGTAACTCACCAACGCGGTATCCGCTTTGTACTTGGGGTCTCATGTTCAGCCACCTAACCTTGTTAACATCAGCTATTTGACTCAAACCCCGTTCAAAGGAATCCCATCATAAGTGATCCTAGGCCAAGTGTAATGTTATTAGAGAGTAACTCACCAACGCGGTATCCGCTTTGTACTTGGGGTCTCATGTTCAGCCACCTAACCTTGTTAACATCAGCTATTTGACTCAAACCCCGCTCAAAGGAATCCCATCATAAGTGATCCTAGGCCAAGTGTAATCTTATTAGAGAGTAACTCACCAACGCGGTATCCGCTTTGTACTTGGGGTCTCATGTTCAGCCACCTAACCTTGTTAACATCAGCTATTTGACTCAAACCCCGCTCAAAGGAATCCCATCATAAGTGATCCTAGGCCAAGTGTAATGTTATTAGAGAGTAACTCACCAACGCGGTATCCGCTTTGTACTTGGGGTCTCATGTTCAGCCACCTAACCTTGTTAACATCAGCTATTTGACTCAAACCCCGTTCAAAGGAATCCCATCATAAGTGATCCTAGCCCAAGTGTAATGTTTAACTGTTTAACTAACGTACCAGTCACCTGTGTGTGAAGCCATGGACTCAGAACATTGTATTGTAATAAAATGACACTAATATTCGTGTAAGTGAAGAACGGTAAAACTGTAGGGGGTAAGACAATTATTCTATCATACTGTACAACAAAACGTTCAAACACGTGACAAACTGTATTTGGATGTTAAAATTGAATAAACTGTCACTGGTGGAAATTATCTAAAATACTATAATTATTTGTTTTACATTGTATTTAAACCCCTTAAAATCATTAAAAATCTAATTTTTCTTAAATATACCATTTATATTAAAACATATGGTTTAAAATGACAATCTCTGACCAAATTTGTAAAATATAATTTACTAATTATGTTAGTATATATAAATACAGCTACTAATCAAGTTTTATATTTAAGTTAGAATATTTAAAATCGAATATCAATGTGCACAGTTCCAAATAGAAATATTTACCTGCACTTTAAAAATAAAATAGGATTCGTAATTAAACAATATGCTTGAATCTAAACCTGTTTGACTCATTATGGTAAAATTAGAAGCCAAGAGTGTGTTTGTGAGCCGCGCAATATTGTTAAACGGGTACACTGATTGGCTGAACATTTTTCACACAGATTCTACAGTAAAGTAAGATGTAATTAAGAGTTCAAGTTTAAGATTGGAAATAAAATCATGACATGGCGTGGCTATCTGTTAATAATGAAACAAATAAAAACGACGGTTTTATATTATATAAATGCAATAATGTAGCTGTTAAGAAGGTAGAAACAAATCTAAATCTTATTGTATAGGCTTATGGGGATAATAAACGTAAATTTAGTTATATAGGGAAAGAACATTTATAGTTTAAATAATCTGGAGCGATAGAATTATTAACCTTTTGTAAATTATAAAAATATTATGAGGATATACAAATTGTATATAAATATGATATGGAATTGAAGTAATACATCAATTTTCTAAGCCAAATAAAAACAAATTAAATGGCTAGCCAACTGTATTATTAAAAAAGTTTAAACGTTGAAGTTACTTCCGGAAATCATGCAAATATTGACAATGGGTAAACATATAGGAGGGTTTTCAATATTTTATTCTTTAATATATTGTTAGTAATGTATAACTTGTATGGTCCTAGAAAATGAAAAAAAAGAAGAACTAACTTCCACGAGAATGTTGTATCTGATTGAGAAGCAATCCCTGAGGCCGGGATAGAAGAGCGAACCAAAGACGTGACGGTGCTGTTGTCGACAGTCTATCTGTTTATCTGATGTCGAGCTGTTCACCAGTCCAATGTTGTTTACTCTACACCTAATAAAGGTTACGTAAACGGTTTTAACAACTGTAACTAGTAGCTGACTCAAAATAAATAAAAAAGTTAGCAGTGTTTTACTTACATAAATATACATTAACATGTATATTTAAATGTATTTTGTACATATACATGCATATATGTATATTACATATATTAATTTGTTATATTGCACAATTTATCCCTTTAGGGTTAAAACAATAAAGTTGGTCTAAGAATACAAGTAAATTTATATTTTTAAAAGTTATAAAAATTGTATAAGTTAACATCATACTATTTTCTATTTATGATTATAGTATTGAGGTCACGGTAAGATGAATGATTATAGTAAGTAGAAACTTTGTCTGGGTAAAACCTCGGGTAAAACGTTTGCGACTGTTGTTACGTTAACTTTGACACCTTTATACTATTTTTTTTGTAAGGAAGGTTCATGTACAATAGTTTATTTAATTTATTTGGTTTGGACCTCTCCTGACGTATCCATAACTCTTGCAAATCGAATATACGATCTGAATACGTACATATCCTGTGTACTGAATCTATAGGTGGGCGTAACTTTATACTGACATATGGAGTACTGCTAATGGAAATATGTGACTGTGATCCTCACGATATGGATGGTGAAGTTCCTAGCAAAGCATTCAATTCCAAAACAAATTAAAAGAATTGTTATTCTCACAGTATAGCTATTCTTAGACGGCATCTTCCATGCAATAATTGTGCATGTAGGATAGTAAAGGGTAGACCTCCATCATGTATACTTCCAGCCACGCGAAGTGAGAGTGTGGTTAGGAACCTGTTAGTGATAATTTCACAAGTAGAGGGTGATGAAAAGTTTTCCCCATGCAAAAAATGAATAAAACCTTATTGAGGAATTTGTAAAATTAAATTAACACAAAACATGAAAAGGTAAATTAAGTTCTAAAGAGCAAACTTTACCTGAAACTATATTATATAAAGTGGACTACCGGTAGCATTAAATAAAAAAATAAAAACACATTTACTAACATAGCATTCACTAGGAGGTAACGGTGTGATAGGGAGCACGGTCACGATACCGGCCGCTGAGAACCGTGGGGGGTGATAGTTGTAAAGGTAAATGTACAATGGTGTAATGGTAAAATGGCGTTTCAAACTTACAGATATATTGGATGATGTTAACACGACCTTGTAGAAGTTATTTTGTAAGTCGAAAATAAATAAATTGATATGCCTCATATGTTTTAACAGTTTAACCGTTTGACTACGCGACATCAAAGCCACGAACAAATCGCAATTTTCAAAACATTGTAATAATACCAGGTAATACTATAAGTATTAAAATCAATAAACTTCAATAACAAAAATAAAGGGAACACGTTACCAGGTAGTTAGGAAAGCAAAGCGGATATCTTTATCCTCTGGTGAACGAACGGATAATAAAGCCTCAAGGGATAGATAAACATGGAGCCACTAGCGCTCAAGCTAATCTATTATGATTTATTTATTAATCCTCCAAAGCCACAGATAAATATATATATAATTACATGAATACAATATCTTATTAGTATTTTATATTTAAAATAGTTTTTACATATATTTCTTGTAATTTGTGAATGTGAAGTATCTTTATTTATAACAATATTTTGATACAAATTTTTGCGTGGGGTATCTTGTGTGGGGAATGTTGTCATGGCTAAAAGTTAGGTTTTTGTCTAAAATTCATTGTTGGTGATGGTGGATATATGTTAATTTAGAAATTGTTTCGGTTATTTTCCATTACTTAAGTAAAAACGAGGTTTCAGGATCTAGAATATGATCCCATCTTCAGGTGATAATAATACCTAGAACATATCAAAATGAGTGGCACAATCAAGGAAAAACTGGAAAAAATCACAGAAAATCTTAGACAGAGAACTGTAAGTCAGTCAAAGCAGACCAGCCTGAACACCCGCCATGTTCACTTCTACAATAGTGCTGTCTTATTTTGTGTGTTTGGTTTTTGTGTTTGAATTTGTATTTAAGTTTTAATATTTGACTGTTATTACAGTTCTCTGTTTTTTTATGTTTTGGCTGGATTGTGCCATTAATCTTCTTATATTCAAGGTATTTTTTCATCTGAAGATGGAATCAGATCCCAGATCCCGAAACATTATGAAACTTTGTTCTATTCTTCAGTGATGGAAAATGACGGCAGAAATTTGTTGATTAACATACGAGTTAGTCATAACATATTACAAATTACAGAAAAGAGAAACATAAAATAACTAATTCTGTAACCGAATAAACGGAAACCAACGTAATAATAACGTGCACATTTATTGAGGGTATATACAGCTATACTCTCAATCAAAGATAATCAACATATATTTATTGATTCACCGATACTGATTGATCTGTAAGATAGTGTAACAGTATACAGTACACTTAGCAAACTTAAAATCATAAAAAACCTACATGAAAAAAACTTTCCTTCAGAAATCAACAGTTACACCTAATAACTATTGATGATCTGGCAGTTAAAATTTGAGAAATTCCTTTATTCATGCTATTTGCCTCTTGGATTGATTGTATGACTTAACAAATAAGGTTACATACCTTGACGTCATCAATCCACTAGTAATCTTATAAACTAGTGGATTGATGACGACAAGGTATGTAACCTTATTTTTTAAATTCCCTTACGCTGTAAGGGGCTTGCTTGGTTCAACTTTTGTTGCTATTGATTCATGTAACCTTCAGATAATTAAAATGTTGTAGTAAAACATAAACAAACTAAAACAATGATCATGTTATAAATAATGTACAGCTAGGAAAGTAAATTATAAATATCTTTGGAAATGCAAAAATATGTGTACGAAGCTGTATAATACACAACTGTTTGATGTGACTTGACCTCTCTGATGGTTCACCTAGTAAACAAGCAAGACAGATGTTCCAGTCCATATGGTACTGGTTGTAAACACAGATGTTCCAATCAACCGTATACACCCTTAAATGGTGTCACTTAAAATTGTACTATAAGGACGTGTTTACCAACATATCAGTAACGAGATGGAGGCTGTTCACTAGCGGGTAGCGGTATGATAGGGAGCACATTCATGTTACCGGCCGCTGTGAACCGTTGGGGCTCATAGTTGTAAAGGTAAATGTAAACTTAATTAGGTAGGTACAATGGTATTTCAAGCCTACAAACTAAACAAACTAACAAGTTATTTGTAAGTCTTTGACTACACTACATAGTTAGGAACAAAGTTAACCAGGATCGTCAAAATATTGAAAAAATCCAAGAACTTATTACTATAAGAATTAAAATCAATAAGCTTGGAAAAAACTAATGTTTGATCACAAGCAAAGCGGGTATCTCTATCCCCTGGTGAACTCATAATAAAGCCTCCTGGAATAGATAAATATATTCTAGAGCCACTAGCGTTCAGGCTAATCTGTTATGATTTATTTATCAATGCTCCACAGCCACGGCCACGGTTGGATACACGGAACTGTATGTGTAAACAGTGATCAGTGAACTATATGAGATCAGTGTTTTATTTTATATATGTTACCTAACATTGTTGCATGTGTCTTAGAGTCAATTCTAACCCAATTACATTGATTTATTCCGGTATATGTTATTCATGATGGATGGATTATTATTGAAACTTATTACGTTACTCGCTATTACTTAAAAAGATATATAAATTTAAATGAACGTGAAGTGGATTTTCCAAACGATGGTTCAGTAATATAATATTAGTTTGGTATGTGTAAAGTTGGTTCTGTAAACAACTATTTAGCTTTTAATCTGGGACTAAATTTTAATAATGGGATTATATAGTTTAAATATGACTCTAATATAATAATAGCTATTAGCATGTGTGCTACTAGTCTGATCAACCTTAACTAATATAAACTTGAGCTACTTTTAAATTGTCTAGTAAATGTAAAATTAAAACAATTAACATGTTTTATATTAAGCATTAACAGGGAAGTAAAATATAAATATATTTAAAAATGCAAAAATATGTGTAACGAGCTGTTTAACGCACAACCGTTTGATGTGACCTGGCCACTCTGATGTTCACCTAGTAAACACGTTAGACAGATGTTCCAATCCAGATGGTTTTGGTCCTGGTTGTAAACACAGATGTTCCAATCACCAAAGTACACGGGCCTCAGGAGACTATGTTTAATTCATAAGTTCCAAACTCTGTTAAGCGCATCCCTCACTGATTCCCCTTTTGGTAAGGTAATGTAATGTAATGCAACAACCGGAGATTTAATGGCCATTGTTATCAAGAAAACACGTAGATCATAGTTAAACTGTTTTATTACCTAAAAAATAATTGTATGTATTATATTGTATAGGTTTGTGGCAAAAAAATGGTTTGTCTATGATTGCTAATACATTGTATTATTAGTTTAGGTGGCGTTTAATAAAGGAAAAATTGATTAATTTATAATTATTGAAATACTGAATAATATTCTTATCCATAATGTTTTAAGTTTTTATTTTGACTCAAAGAGGACTTTCGTTAATAATAAATTTATGTTTGGACTTCCAATCTAGCAATTTAAATTTTAAAACTGGTGAGATTTCCTTATTAAACAATGCAAGTATAGTTTATATGTTAATGCTATGCTTACAATTTGCATGTTTTATGCCTTTCTCAATATGTTATTAAAAATAAATTGAGAAGTAAACAAAAAGGTTAACACATATTCTGTGGTTTTTACAATGTTACATATTCATATTCTGTTATTCCATTTTTTACGTACAAATATAACGAACTCATGGTTTTACTTAAACTTATTTTTTATTACCAGAACATTCTCATTGAAATAATAATTAGTAATTGATAAAAGTAATGAAAAACAACGTATTATACTTAATAAGCTTTAGACTTATAAATTTGTCAGATAAAAATAATAATAAAAAACACATTTATGCCTACCTAAACAAGACCTAATTAATTTATTTGTTTTAGATTATTACAGCCATTTTGCTCCATATGATAAAACAGCACCAATCTCTTAGTAACGAGTAGAATAGTCTCATTATTTTTATTTGACCAAGCCAATAATACAAACATCAAAGTAAAATCAGTCAGCTCTATTGAGACCAGTTCATTTAAAGCTGTGCTTTAAAGTGAAGAGTGTAATTAAATACTCTGACCTGTAAGCAAATGCTTCCCAGCGAATACTCTTGGATCTTTTTTAATATAAATTTATACTTGATAGAAATTTAATGCAATTTCCCCTATTATATAAACACTATATATTTGCCAATTTATGTCTTAAATGTTATAAAAAAAATTAGTTTAAAATTAAAGAAATAGTGTAAGATGTACAATAAAGGGTTTATAAAGTTTCACACTTCTATAACTTATAGTATTTCACTTTGTGTAAGTAAATCTTGATTTTACTTTCCTATAACGTTTATATAAAATAAAACAGCAAACTAGTGCGAAGTTTATACTGTATGATTTATAAGAATGTAAGTTTACTGATTGTTAACTGTTCTATAAAGTTTTTAATTACGCCGAAACGTGATCTTGTTTGTTTCATGTTATCAGATTTCATCTGAAATATCTTTAACAGTTATTAACAAAACATTACTTACATATACCCTTATACGTTTGATTTTGTGCTTGGCAAGAGAGGTTGGCAAGATTGCGGAGGGAACTAACCACTGCGATGATGTTATTATTCAATTATCTGAGGGGTATTTACCGGCGCAGAGGCTGGGCAGTCAGTTGTTTGATTTACTCTTTTCAAAATCCAAAATATATTTTCTTTTCTTGTTTTTAAAAAGGGTTTTAAAAGAAAGCCTCATTTCAAACGTTAGAGGTATTTAACTGATAAAAAATATTCAAACCTAATAACAAATAACATTACGTTAATAATTCTCCAGGAGGGTATCTTTCAGTGGTAGACAAATTTTGTTATCTGAAGCCCACTATTGGAAAAAATACTGAATGTAAAAATACTTTCAGTCTAAATAAAACTGCTTTTTCAAATATTTTACTTATGCAATAAAGTATATAGATAGGGCGATCGTTTTTACAATTCAAAAGTGATGCATTTATATAAATTGGTAAAATATTTGATCTTTTAATAATTCATACTAAGACAATATATATATTAATTTAATAGTTTTAAATACTCGTTTTTACTCGATATCATTGTTTGGTATGATTATTGATCATTTATTTAAAGTAAAACTATTAATATAGTTTATGAAATGGTAAAGTACGTTTTTTATTCTTAAACAGGGTAAAAATACATTTATAAAACATAAGATACCTTCATGAAGTATTATTTTCGAAATGTTATTTAATTAACTATTGCAAAAGTTAAAAGGAGAAAGTGACTTTACAAATTGTAATACCCCTGTAGCAGAAAACCTGCGTACTCAGCGAATTTACAATGCATATATATATATATATGTATCTTAATACCACATAAAACCAAATACCAAGTTTCATCAATATACATTCATAAATACCAAGTTTCATCAATATACATTCATAAATAAACGAGTTATGGCATTTTAATTATTCTCCATAAGAATAACATGGGGCTGAGTATGCAGGTTTGCTGAAGGAAGGAACACAAAAAATGGGGTTTCATACAAATATCAATATAACTCAAGTAGGTAAACCACATACCAAATTTTATTAATTTATGTTCATAATTAAGGGAGACAACACATTACTTATTTTCCATAACAATAACATGGGGGCTGAATATGCAGGTTTGCTGCTACAGGAAATATAGGCAAAAAATGTTTTTTAGTGGAAATATCAATAGACCACAACGATATGAAGCAATATACCAAGTTTCATCAGGGTAAGTTGATAAATAAGCGAGATATACAATTTTTCTTATTCTCCATAAGAATAACATTGGACAACGTACTGTGTGTAGCACTTTCAATATCTCGGTCACCATTTGATGTAGAGCAATGATCAAAACACCAAATTGTTTGTTTTTTAAGCTGAATTTAATGGTGAAAACTAAAATTGGGTTTACTAAAATATTATATGTAAAAAACTCAAAAAACCCATTTTTGGGGTACAAGACCCCCACAAAAAATACCCCTTTGGATAAAGCGATCTGGCTGGTTTTCGAACTTAATGTCATAAATTATGCTTTACATGTTTGTACCAAATTTCATCAAAATCGGATCATTTTTACTTTCTCCCCCTTATACGTAGTATATGGAGAAAGTATTGTTTTCGTCAGAATTTTCGAATTTTACTTTCTCCCCCTTATACGTAGTATATGGAGAAAGTATTGTTTTCGTCAGAATTTTCGAATTTGAGTTGTTAGTGGAAATATTTGTTTTGGTGCTCCCTGAACCCAAAAAAGTGGTTTTTACGTGATGTCTGTCTGTGTGTGTGTGTGTGTGTGTGTGTCCGTGTGTGTGTGTGTGTGTCTGTGTGGATGTTTACAGAGCTAGAGCCCTAACCAATGGGCCGATTTTGATGAAATTTGGTATGTAGGTACTAATCCACGATATCCCCAGGCGTTTTTTTCATTTTTTTGAATTTTTGATTTTTAAGGGTAATTATCCCCCAAAAACCGCCAAAAAACATGAAAAATCCAAATTTCTCAAAAACGGCTCTAACGATTTTGATTAAAATTTCGTGGTTTGTAGAACTTTAAGTTTCCAACAAAATGACACCACCCGCATTTCTGTAAAAATTCGGGTTCAGAAATTACAGGACTTAAAACATCAAAAATTCAGTTTTTTGGATTTTTCATAAAAAATCATAAATGTTAAAAAAGATTACTATTCACCGTTAAAAAGAGCTCAAAAAACTAAATAAATTAGTATTTTAAATTACTATTCTACGATTGCTAGTTGCGGAGAAAATTGAAATTTTCATTTAGCGGTAAACACAGTACGTTGTCCAATGTTATTCTTATGGGGAATACAAAAATAACTATTTCTCTCTTATTTACTGATCAATTTCATTAAAATTTGATATGCAGGTCAAGTTAGCATTGACCAACAGATGATGTTCGAAATGTGTTGCTATTTAACCCTGGGGGGGCAAGGGGACATTTCCCCTCTCAAAACTACTGTGTGTAGCAACGGACTCTATAGTGGCTCCAAAAAAGCAATTTGGATGGATATTTCTGAAAACAACTATTTTAGACAATTTTCTGTACATTTATCTATACTTCATATTCTATATTTAGTAAATAACAAATATTTTTGTTATTAAAGTTTGGCTAAAAGGGAGAAAGTATGTGTCAGTTTCCTGATACCGTTTATTACGAGAGTTATCGCACCCACGGACACACACACACACACACACACACACACACACACACACACACACACATATATATACATATACATATGTATATATATATATATATATATATATATATATATATACAGTTTTGAACGAATGGCGTTTTTGGCATCTGGGGACCTCAAAACGAACAGTTATCATGGTCCCGGGCCTAGGTCTTACCATGCCGACTACGGCAATAGCTTCTTCCCTATAGAGGAAATTCGCTAAAATGAAAATGAAAAATATGCTTTTGGATTAAGCTTATTAAAATCAGAAAAAGAATCTTGAAAAAGATACTAAATTTTACTAAGAAATATCTACAGAAGTAAAATAATTTATGGAAATTAATATTTATTATAGACAATTAATTAGGTATAAATATATACTTTCTTAAGCAATTTTAAAATTTGTCTAAGGCAATGCAGTCATCATTATTACTATTATATATAATTGCGAAAGGTAAACTCTAGGAAAAATACGAAATAGGCCAGTTTCTGTCTTTCTGCACGTATAAAACGCTATCGTGCGTCCTATAAGGCTGAAACTTGGGCACTTAAAAACAATTAGATGGGGAAGATCTCCATGGAGTCTGGTTTCGATTATTTTGCAATTATCTTCCACATATATTACTATATTCCTCAAATAGTAAAACAAACTTTCAAAATTTTAAAATTAATAATGCTCAGCTGTGGTTATTAGATAAAAACGATATTATGATATAAGCTTGTGTTTTATTTAAGTGTTAGATTTATTTATGTTCATAATTTCCTACTGATTTATTTCATCAGCATGTAAACAGTAAAAAGAATATTCACTGATAACAACAAAAATTAAGGGTTCCCTACAAGCCATTAATTAGGTGTAATTTAATTGGTTCCCTATGTAAAAATAATAATTTAATTTTAAGATGATTTAAATAAAGCACTTTTTAATTTAATTTCAAATGTTCTGTTTACAGAACTGGAACCCGAACCTACAGATTTTTTTATAAGGTCATGGGAAAGTATGTGGAACTGTGGAAAGCAATAAGTTCTGAACTTCCCAGCCTCTGCGCCTGTAAATATCCCTCATATAATTGAAGAATAACATCAATGCAGTGCTGCGGTTTGTTCCCTCCGCTTCAACCTATCTGGACAGCTCTAAATCTGATGTTAATATCCAGCCTACATAATAGCATTGTACCTGTAACTGCTAGATGTATAAATTTTATGTTAATTGAGAGTTTGACTATAATAAATGTAAAACCAAATCCAATACGCAAAGGTTGTATTATTTTAAAAAATAATGCAAACACTTTTACCATAAAGTTTAACTAGGTATAAGCTCATTCCTCGCGTATAAGGATAATTGAAACACATGATCATACTTAAATCGAGTCTCATAAAGAATTCAATATCTGATTTGAGTAACATCATCAGAATACATTCCGTTATCATTTAACTGCCACCAGAATCCGGGTTTTATGTCTATATAGCTACAGTTTTACTCACTTCTTACCTAAGAATCAATTATCGCGGTAGCTGAGAGGGTATCGCACTGGCTCTTGAAGCGTAAGGTCGCAGGTTTGGATCCCGCCGCCGACCTAACATTTTATCCGTAGAAAAACATACATACATTTATAACTTGTTTTTATCAAAGTAAATGTTGTATAAATACGTAAATTTATTTATTTTTAAAATAAATTGAATATTTCAGGCATGGTTTATTGTTAGGATTGGCATG
Source organism: Allygus modestus (assembly GCA_963675035.1). Lineage (NCBI taxonomy): Eukaryota > Metazoa > Arthropoda > Insecta > Hemiptera > Cicadellidae > Allygus > Allygus modestus. The sequence goes on along the minus strand of OY776112.1, from coordinate 241,509,605 downwards.
GGTGTGTTATTTTAGAACAAACAGAGTATTTTGGGCTAAGCAGTGACTTTAGCAGTGTGGTTAATTTAACTTTTAAGAGAACAGCGAGTTTCCTATATGAACTAATGTTAAGAATTTCTATAGGCCAAGTCAAAATATCCTTAAGGATTAACAATAAGTCGTCAGGTCCAGTTATTTAGATGAAAAAATGAGATTTCAATATATTGTTTCAATAGCCTACGCTATCATGAAATTAAATGCTATAAACATGGGTTGGCCCAAGTCCGGACATGAAACTTCTAAAATGACAAGTAGCCTAAGTGTATGTGCCTAAATTTTATAGTCATAGGTCCAAGTTTATGATGAAAACAGCTAACTATAATCCAAACCTAGGAGATGTCAAATCATTTCAGATAACCTGTACAAAAGGCTTAGTTTGGTTAGAATAGTTTAAAGCTTTTGTTTTGGTCCGCTACAAAATTCCTGGTAATGTGTTTAAAGTATTTTACAACAGTTGTATTAAAAAAAAAATGATATTTCAATCTATTAAAATAAATTCTATCAACATGGGTTGGTCCAAGACCGTACATGAAACTTCTAAAATGGCAAGTAGCCTTAGTGTATAGGCCTACATTTTATAACCATAGGTCCAGCTCACTATAATCCAAACCTAGGATATGTCAAATCCTTTCAGATAACCTGTATAAAACCCTTAGTTTGGTTAGAATAGTTTAAAGCTTTTGTTTTGGTTCGCTACAACATTCCTGGTAATGTTTAAAGTATTTTACAACAGTTGTATTTTACAAAATGGTATTTCAATATTTTGTTTCAATAGCCTATGCTATCATGAAATTAAATTCTAGAAACATGGGTTGGTTCAAGACCGTACATGAAACTTCTAAAATGGCAAGTAGCCTAAGTGTATAGACCTAAATTTTATAGCCATAGGTCCAAGTTTATGATGAAAACAGTTCACTTAATACAAACCTAGGATTTGTCAAATCATTTCAGATAGCCTGTATCCTGGTTTAGTTTGGTTAGAATAGTTTAAAGCTTTTATTTTGGTTCGCTACAACATTCCTGGTAATGTGTTTAAAGTATTTTACAACATTTGTATTACCAGTTTACAGGGGCGGATCTAGGAATTTGTTGAGGGGGGGGCGCACTTGAGATTTTTTTCTCACTAAACGATTATGTCCCGCAGCAACGGGAGGCAGTTGTTAGTATTCACTAAATGCAATTAAATCATGATGCTAATAAATAAAACACCACATTGTAACACTTATTTCGCAATGAAATGTGTAATATTGATGTATTCTACTGATACAATTAACAGTAGGTACATAAATATACACATTTTATACAACTACTACCTCAAAAAACAAAAAAATTATACCGATGTATTTACTTTCACGCACTACTAAAGGCTAAACCAACGCACACAAAATGGCTAAGGTAGAACGCAAAGGTTTCAGAAAAGAAAAAGATTGAGGAAGACTGCAGGTTCGGTGCTGCGGTGTGTGCCACTAGGGCAACCAAAGGCAATAGTCCGGTGCTGTGGTGCGTTACCCTAGGAATGCTCGGCCCAAGCCCCTAGGCCGGTGCTGCGGTGTGTGCTCCTAGGGCAGCCAAGGGCAATAGGCCGGTGCTGTGGTGCGTGACCTTAGGGATGCTCGTTCCAAGCCCCTAGGCCGGTGATGCGGTGTGTGCTCCTAGGACAACCAAAGGCAATAGTCCGGTGCTGTGGTGCGTGACCTTAGGGATGCTCGGCCCAAGCCCCTAGGCCGGTGCTGCAGTGTGTTGCCCTAGGGCAACCAAAGGCAATAGTCCGGTGCTGTGGTGCGTTACCTTAGGGATGCTCGGCCCAAGCCCCTAGGCCGGTGCTGCGGTGTGTTCCCCTAGGGCGGTCAAAGGCAATGGCCGTTGCTGTGGTGCGTTACCCTAGGAGATGCTCAGTCCTGGCCGGTGCCTATACCTTACAGATAGTAAGTTGTGTTTGTCGGATTTAAGGAGCTCAGTGACTCCCTAATTTTATGTATTGATCGGCAACTGTTTACTTTACAAATGTTTGGATGCAGTAAGTTACTTAACACACATCAAGGACGTATCGTTATATGGCGACTTGGTTCCTTACCGTCCTACCAACGGGGTTCACTATCTTGGCCTACACATTCCATGATAATTGTACGGTTAAAATTATTCGTAGCGACCCGTTATAGGGGGGCTCCGTTTTGTAGAGCGTCACCCAGAAGGTAAGACGTGTTGGTGCAAATAATGTATTTGCAAATATTAAAAACAGAAACTAGTACAGCGGCCTAGACCCCAACCCTATTAATGCCTATTGCCAAACACAACTTACTAGCTGTAAGGTAAAGGCACCGGCAGGACTGAGCATCCCTAAGGTAACGCACCACAGTACCGGTCTATTGCCTTTGGCTACCCTAGGAGCACACACCGCAGCACCGGCCTAGGGGCTTGGGCCGAGCATCCCTAAGGTAACGCACCACAGCACCGGACTATTGCCTTTGGTTGCCCTAGTGGCACACACCGCAGCACCGAACTGCAGTCTTCCTCAATCTTCTTCTTTTCTGAAACCTTTGCGTTCTACCTTAGCCATTTTGTGTGCGTTGGTTTAGCCTTTAGTAGTGCGTGAAAGTAAATACATCGGTATAAAAGTTTTGTTTTTTGAGGTAGTAGTTGTATAAAATGTGTATATTTATGTACTTACTGTTATTGTATGAGTAGAATACATCAATATTACACATTTCATTGCGAAATAAGTGTTAAAATGTGGTGTTTATTTATTAGCATCATGATTTAATTGAATTTAGCGAGTACTAACAAATGACTCCCGTTGCTGCGGGACGTTATCGTTTAGTGGGAAAAAAATCTCAAGTGCGCCCCCCCTCAACAAATTCCTAGATCCACCTCTATCAGAACTACGTGGAGAATCCCGCCTCTTTTGTTATCAGACGGGCCCATAAAGTTTTCAGTCTAGTAAAGATATATAGTCAAAACTATTACCATTAATTACACATTTGCTGAGTCCAAGGGGGGGGGCGCGCGCCCTCCGCGCCCCCTGGCTGGATCCGCCACTGCCAGTTTAATGTCGGCTTACTCTTACTGTAATTCAACCCTAGGCTATGTCAAATCATTCAAGATAACCTTCCGATAAAGGCTGTTTGGTTAGAATAATCTATAGCTTTTATTTTGGTTCCCTACTACATTACTGGTAATGTATTTTAGGTAATGTAGACAATTTTTATTATTAATTTAGTGAAAATATAACCTAGCAAATAACTGTCCTGCAAAATAAATTTTAACGTTGGTCGCTTACTGTAACTAACTTCATGAAAGCTTTCTAGACGAATTGAGACTTTGTACTTTTTACACATGACAATCACAATATTACCAATTGTCTATGACAATGTAATAAAACAAGCTATTTTATAAGTTAAGTTAATATCTTAGAATCTACAGTCATCTATTTTGAAAAGTTATTTTGCATTTTTCCATCTGCCACACGCGTCGTCTGCCACTGTTACAATCGTTGCCTCTATCCGACTGACGATATTTACACAGAGTAGGCATACTAAGGGAATATTAACTGTATGGATATTTGTTTAAAACGTACACTTAATAATTTTATAAAATAAGAAATATGCTCACAACTTAAAAATATACTTCGATTTATCTCTCTTGTGTGTTTTTTGTTGGTAAAAAACTTTTGTTATCCAGTATAACAAAGTATACTCTAGTATACTAACTATTGTTACTCTGTTGTTGAAACATAGACGTCGGCTAAGTTTTAACGATTCAAGTGCCACTAAAATGGCTTCCAATGTTATTCTTATGGAGAAAAAAATAAATTTGGTTTTAAGATAATTTGATGAATACTGAACGATATTATCTGAATAACGAACTCGACCGAGATTTTGACCTTTTAAGTTTTTCTGGAAAATTTTAAGTTTAACTGTGGAGGCATTCTCGAGTTATTGAGGTCACAGACACGCCAGTTGAGTTGATTCTCTTACCAGTCCAAGCAGTAAAGTTGTGTATAAGGATAATTTCACTTCGTTCAATTATCCAATTACAAAATCACGTTACATATTTTGTTACTAAGGTTACATATACACTATTGATTTGACTATATTAAATTGGTTTAATATGTACGTTGTATCCTGCACAAATACTACAGGCGAGTTAACATATACTTACTATATCAGTTGCTAGGTTTTCACTATCCCTTTACAATTTAAAACATTCAATGTTAAGTTTATTATTTTTGAGACAGCGATTGAACAAATTTGTTTTTCCCATGGATTTATAAAATCTGCCTTGTGCCCAAAATAATTTTTAGATGTAGATGAAAATCATTAAAAGTTAACCGAAATAAAGTGACTATTCACTTCAAAGGGCTTTATGATTAAACCCAACGGCGCGGCGGAAATCTAAATTTAATAAGTTCAACCAAAATCTTGTAATGAATGTTAACTAAATACTCGAAAAAATGCAGTGTAAATAATGGATGAAAAATTATAAGTCAAAGATAGATCAAAGTTGTTTGCTTTGTTGATTTTTTGTAATTTGTTAGTTGTTTAGGGTTTGTTTAATTACTGGGACGATGAATGATCATAATCAAGAAAAGTTATTCCTCAAACATACTTAGTTAATTATCAAATCAATAATTATTTATTATTTTCGGTAGTTCTAAGTCTTTAAAAGATATATTTTGTAACTACAGGTTAAAAATCAATCATAATTCAAGTATCGACTTTAGAGCTGCAACAGACGACAGTAACACAACACCAGAAAAATACATCGGGGAGCGGCCAAGACTACGTGACAACTGGTCGGGTCAACAATTGAACTCTGAACGACACGTGTAACACCCTTGGACCAACAAGAGCATAACATCTAGGAAGGGATGCCAGTCGGAAGAGAGGAGGCTTGACAGAGAGGAGTACGGAGTGGAACCGTGAACGGAAGTGTCGTCGGTCGGGAGTGTCGCGAGTGGCATGCGATTAATCAATGGTATACATCTTTGGAATTAAATAAGAGATGAGCTGGAAATAAGTATTAAGCATTAGTATTAAATAAACACAAGATTCTAAATTTGATGTAATTGGTTTGTCCGTCCGTATACTATACTATTCGCTCATTGACTAGAAACCGTTTTTAGTTAACTACAACAATTGCTTTAATTTGCCTTCGTTAATTTTAAATAATATATTTCACGTTGATTAAATTCCAAATTGAACACCTCTATAGTCCCTGGACACTTAGTTGTGTATCCTTCATCTTTTCGTATTTCCAGTTGTCATGTTCAATCCACTTATTGTAATTTAATTGAGTTTCATTTGACAAAATAGGATTAAGGAGGGTGTTCGATGTCTACGCCAATTTTAAAATGGCGCAGTTTGACCATTAAATCGTTCTACGTTAAAGGTTTGGTTGCTACAAGGAGGACTAAGTTATAAATTTAGTTCAACCAAAGAACTAAAATCTTAACTTTGTTAATACTAAGGTAATTCTTTAAGAGTAGTGGTGAATCATATTATCTACAAATAATTTAATCAAAGTGTAGGTGCATATCGTATTTTTATTATAAAACATAACACGAAATGTGTACTCAACAAAGTAAGCAGTCTTATAAAACCTTGAAAGGATACAGTTATATGTTCTCTTGGTTTTATAATTAACTGTCTATATTTTTTCAAAACATTTGGAAATTCCATGTTTTATAATTAAATAGGTCAATAATTTGTATCCATTGTAATAAAAAACTAATAAAAATAGTAGTTTGTTTTAATCGGTCTAAAAGCTCTGTATTGTTTAAGCACTTCAATGTCCATTCGTCGATCCAAATGAAGGCATTTGAATCGCTTGGACATTAATCACTTGGTGGGAACGCTACCACTGAATAGAATAAACGAATCATTTTTAGGAAGGAATCGATGACAATATTGTAGTAGACACATTTGTTGGTGTTTCAAGACGTTCAATCTCATTTATTTTAAGGGGAACAATGATTAAGTCCGCACTAGTTTTAATGCAAACAGGTTTTTTATAAGCAAAACATTATATGGAACTTGTAATGAAAGTTATTTTAAATTTGGTTTATGTTTTAATTGTATCATTACAACTATTTAGGATGTAAATTGGTTGAAAATTCAACAACCCTCGAATATTTTATCTTCAAGTTCATTACATTATTTTACATAATGGGAAATCCTAATAAGTTCTCCTTAACATGCGTGTGCTTAAAAGAATAACAGTAATTTGTTTATAAATTAATCAATGCAATAGTATACACCTACCTCAGCTGACACTCTCAAAAAACGAGGCCACATTACGTGCCCCATAATCATCATATAGTTTTGTTACACATGGAGGTAAATAACTAGAAAACAATAGATTTTATACCAAAATTAAATTCCTGTAACGTTTCATGGCAAATGTTTCCTGGTTGTTTGTTTTCCATGAATAAATCTGACTTATTAATTGATATAGACAAAAGGTTTCTAGACAATTATTGCATTGGAAAAAATTAAAGTAATATAGTTTCTTGAGTTAAAGATTTGTTGGTAACACCTAATATTAAAAAGCAAATTCATCACAAAAATAACTGGTTAACATTATTTCCCATGACGAGGTTTGTGTTATTCTGCCAAACTCTTAATCGCTCCAGTACATCTTTACGTAAATTAGCAACTAAAACAATGAAATTTAAATTTAAAATTATATTTGAAAGTGATTAAACACTGATATACCCAAAGGTCGTTCCAAAACAAAATACCCCCGTCGCAGCAATGCCCCCATCGTTGAGCTCAACAAACTGCGTAGTATCATTGACTATATTCCATATGCTGGACAGTTCTTAGAACTCCAAATATGATTAGTTCCACAGTATTTGCAAGGGCGAGTAATATTATTCTGGACTTTTAAGTTGTTTTCACTTCTTGTTTCAATTTCATTTTCAATTGATAATGGTTTAATATTATTAGCTAATATTTCCGAATGTTCATCCGCAATACAGAACTGAGTTGCTTTGTCCAATGATAAATTTGTTTTAGCTAGCAAGCGTTTCCTTAGACGAACATTTTAAACACCAGCCACATGGGCGGATTTACGGGGGTGCAAAACACTTTAAGCCGAATGATAACCTATCAGGTGAGCTTCAGCTTGATACGGATAGGCTTACTATACCTGTTGAAGAAAATGATTTGGGAAGTCTTGCTTCCGGCCCATGCAGGCCTATTTTGCCGCAGTTTCCCGTAACAGAATTTTCTGATAAACCCCGTTTTTTCAATAGCAAATACGAGTATTATGACAGCTACGAATGGTTAGAATATAATATAATATAATATAATATAAGGAAAGACGCCGTTTTTTGCTTTCCATGCCGAATGTTCTCTTCTAAAACAAGCGGGAAAGAGGATACATATACTAAAAAGGGAATGAACGATTGGAGGAAAATAGCAGCAAAATTAGATACGCATTCCGAGTGTGATACACATAAATTTAGCATGTCTAAATAGTTAAATTATAAGCACCCTCTGAAAATGTTCTTGCGCAATTATCTGAAGGCCATAAAAGGCAAATAACTGAAAAGAAGGAGTATTTAAAAAAAAATCATTGACATATTGCTCTATCTGGCTCGCCAAGGTTTAGCTTTATGAGGCCATGACGAGTCTGTCAACTCGGAAAACAAAGGTAACTTTTTAGAACTTTGTGAATTATTCAGTAAATACGATCCCTCTTTTAAGATGAAATATGAGCAATACTTCAATTTAACTGGTTCCAACACACAAAATTAAATAATCCATATTATTTCTAGGAAGTTCTGAGACAAATTGTGATAGAAGTTAATACTGCTGAATTCTATGCTATTTTAGTTGACGAAGCAAGATCCCATAAAACTCAGCAACTTTGTATCTGTATTCGGTATTTTTTCCATAATGAAATTAAAGAAAGGCTAATTTCTATGAAAGATGTTTCACTCGCACGGGATGCTGACAGTTTATCTCAAATTATTTTAGATTCTTTAAGTAATATGGGGATCTCAGCTATTTTGTTTGGACAGTCCTATGATGGAGCATCAGAAATGTCAGGAGTCAACAATGGTATCCAAGCAATCGTTAAAATGTCCCATCCATATGCCAATTATGTACACTTTATGGGCATAAACTAAACTTAGCTTTAGTAAGCTGCATGCAACAGTAACGATCTGTCTTGTAACTTTTTTCTACAATGCAAGCTCTATTCAATTTTTTTCTAGTCCTGATTCAAATTCTATGTTTATAGATTTGCAAAATAAATTAAAAGTTGAAACCAATGACAAGAAAAAACACATTCGAACTGTTGTTAAACAATCTGATAGGTCATGTAGGGCAACTGCTGTTTCTGTTGTTGAAGAACTTTTCAAGCCTATAGTAGAGGTTTTGAAAAATATTGCCTCTGATTTGCGGCATGCGAGGGTGCCTGAAGCAAAAGGCATACTCGCTTCAATCTTGAGTTTAGAGTTTATTGTTTGCCTTTTGGTTTTCTCCGAAATTTTGACCCATGTGAATGTGCTGATTAAGGCCTTACAGAAAGAGAACAGCAGCATCACTTCTTTATCGTCATCCATTAAAGGAGCAATAAAGATTATGGAAAGCTGGAGAACCGAGGAGAAATGGAACCAGATTTGGAAGAAGGTAATTCAGTTTGCAAAAACAAACGACGTACCAACTCCATCTGAGGACAGTGATGATAGTACATCCACAGCCACTGATGTAAGCCTGCCCGAAAGCTGTAAACGGCGTGGGGTACTATCTAGCAGGCTTGACAGCTACGTCGTTATTATACCTGTTGGGCACAGACTCGCTGACAACATTAAAAGCACAAACTCCAATGGGAAAGGGTCGGCGGCATCAGATAAAGCATCAAGCTTCAGGACAAACTTTTACCATCCGGTTATGGACTTGCTGTTGAATGAGATGAAGAGAAGATTTTCAGAAGACAGCTTGAAACTGGCGACATCATCCGAACAGTTTTTGCGATTGAATATAGACAAAAGTATGTTCTTCATAGACACTTACGATATGGCAAATGTCAATATAAGAAGTTTGAAAGCAGAATTGAACCTAGCTAAGTTTGTTGTGCAAGAAAAGAAGGACGCTGAAAATATGGTGATAAATTTGGAAACTTCATCATTGAAAAAACTCGTTCCTGTTTTAATCGAAACAATCAGTGCTTCAACGTACCCTAACTTGCGCAAAATGATGTGCGTTGCTTTTACCTTGTCTTCCAACAGTGCGATATGCGAAAGGACATACTCAGCAATGCGGAGAATAAACAACTGGCTGCGTTCGACAATGAACGAAGAACGTCTGGCGGACCTAATGGTGCTGTGCTCAGAAAGTGATATAGTAAAGGACATGGACTATGATAAACTTGCAGACTTGTATCTTTTAAAAGGTCGACGAATATAAGGTAAGCCTAATTGGTAAAGAGACATTAATAAGTATGAAGAATAAAAAGATTTTTGTTATACAGTAATCACTAACTCACAAACAAAACAATCTTTTGTTGTACTTTTTTGTTGTTAAAGTTTTCACAGTACTGTACCATTAAAATAATGTTACTTTTAATTTAATTTGTCATGACCATTTTATATTCCTTAGATCTTTCGTACGGTAATTAATTATCAAATCAAATTGTCTTGAAGGTTAAAAATAGATTAACAAACGATCTTCTTTAAAAACAAATAAATGCTCTTTAAAGATTTTCAAAATGCTTTTCTAGCAGCGATTAAAATCAATATTCTAGGGTGGTTTTCATAATAAAATTTAGAAATAGAAAGACAGTTTTCTCAACTGAAATGAGCTATATTAATAAAATGTTGGGTTTTTTGGTTATAATAAATGAAACAGCTAGGGCCTAAGTGGGCCTTAAAACGGACCATTTAAATAGGATTTTGGTGTTTCAATTTGAGCATACAATGACTCATACTTTAGGATAGCTGGCACCCCCAAATATTTTGACCTAAATCCGCCCATGACCAGCCACCAAACTATCACAGATTAATCGATCCTCACATTCCTTATTTTAAAGATTTGCCAAGGATCCAAAACCACACGTTCCAGCAATCTCATGTAGTCTACTGATAAAATCTTTGCATGATTCTTGAGGTTCTTGCGTGGCATTGTTGAATCTATAACGTTCATAAGTAACGTTTCATGCCTCCTCAAAATAATCATCTAGTCTTGAAATTATCTCTGCAACTTCTGACGGTTCGTTGCACAACTTATTTATTAGTTTTACTGCTTCTCCACCAATAACTGACAGGAATAGAGCAAGCTGAATCTTCTTGTTCGATAAATTGGTTGATTTTTAGCTGCATGTTTCTGCCAAAGTAATGTAGTTCTTCCACTGGCATTTGAATAACTTCCAATTCTTTACAGAATTCTGCTTATCTCTTAATTTTAATGGATCTGGAACTGGTATATTATTCATGTTTCCTTAGCTAAAACACCTGACACCATGTTAATTACTAAAAAAAAAAAAAAAAAAACTCTAAAGTCAAGTGTTTAGCAAGCCATTTATTCAGCATGGATTAGTATTCATAACGAATCTTAACATCCCAAAGAAACAATAACAAAAACATAACCATATGATTTAAATGACATAACGTTGTTATATAATTTAAGACAGTCCCAGCAAATACAATTTTCAATCCATATTTTTTCTCATAATTAGTTTAATAATCGTTTTTGTAATAAGTGTTTAATTACTTGAAACAGTGTGATACTAATATCAATACTTTACGAACGTGGTATGTTTTGAATATACTGAGTAAAATTATATCGGTATATTATTTCAGTTTAATTTATTACAACCGATAAGTTGAAACCTTATGTAAAAAAGCCTGGAGATTCTAATGACTTCACTTGGTTTGAGTCATATAAAACACGCTTAGTTTATAAATAAATATTTAGATGAATAAGTAATATATGTATTAAATTAATAATTATATGCTTCCAATAATTATAAATATCAGTACCATGATATATGAAATTGTATTAACTACCTTGAATGCAATTATAAAGTATGGATGCTACAGAGTATATGATTATGATATTAGTTAACTTATTACCTTTTTCGAAAGAAATGTAAATCTTTGTGACTTTTGGGTTGGATTTACAACCGTTCAAATACCCACAGAATAATGAAACCACTTCCTGACAGCTGTTGTAGGCCCAAATGTTACATCACAGAACATTCCTGTCAGTTGTCCTTAAATACATGCTGTTAAAAATATTAAAGGTCTGAAGTCGTATACAAAATCTTTAACTATTTTCAATTAATGATATTTAGGATTTGAGTACGTAACCGTAATTTGTCGTTGGCCTACTTGTTGAATTATTAGATAAGTAAAGCTACAGATTTATAATTTGCGTTGGATTTTGTTAATATATTTTTAATTGTTTTCGTCTTTCTTCATTAATTGCTATGCTGGCTGTAAACTAGTCTCTCTCTCTGTGTCAGTGGTGACATTGTTTGCAAACAATAAATTATGTTGGTAAACAGTACTTGCTGTTGATATACAATGCAGTTAGTTATCTTTGAGGTGTGATTTATTCACCGTTCAAAAGGTAACTTTCATGTTATTTTATCGAGAAAATACGACCGTTTATTAGGCAAATCGGACTACGATGCTGCAGTAATACGTCCAAGGACTGTAGCTGGATTAAAGCGGTGGAAAACTAGATATCGGCAGTAAAGTTAACATAGAAAACGCCTACTACCAAGACGGTACCTTAATGTTGTAAGGTTACTTTTATAAAACAAAATAAATAAGGTAATCTTTTAGAAAAATCTTACTTGTCAACTTAAACTTGGTACAAACTATCTTATGTGTAGAAAATGGAAATTTATACGCAGGTGTTGTATTGTACATAAAACATCATTTAACGTTTTGCTTTGACAAATATATTTTTTGTTTTAAAAGTTTGATTGTACATTAGTTAAAACAGGTTTTTACAAATAAAATACAATTAATAAAGCGTATAATGTTATAAAGTTTAATATTCATTAAGACATATGTGTGAATTTATTTATTTTACATGGCTTTTTACTATGCCGGTCTTACAGTGTTATTTAATCCACGTAATTCGCCCCATTTTAATAGGATTATTCAATCTTGGTCATATACGCCAATACTCATGGGCCAATGGATTCCTTTCATTGAAAAGTAAGGTTTTACTTACAGTATAAACTTTAGGAGTGAAATATTCCAAATATACAGAGACTGAAAACAACAAAATATAAAATTATTGTGCAAACAAATATTACCTTGTATTTTTTTCCAGTTGTTATAATGTTTTAGATAATTTCATTAGAAAACTTGTCTTACGGCAAATTCAGTGGAAGAATGTGTTAATTTGTACATATACAAGGTTATATGCTACAACTGTAAAATAAAAATTAACATTTAAGTTTTAAAGCTATTGTTCGGCAACAAACACCACCCGAAGTACCGGTGCTATCTCTGCTAAACTGTGGCAATGATGTCCCGCAAGGCAAATAAATAATACGGTTGGACCCAGTGAATCATTTATCAGAATTTTACATTTTTATAGCAAGTACTATAGTTTCTCTATTTTTTTATAACTAAGCTTTACAAACTGTATCCTGACTGTGTCCCTCCGGTTCTGCCAGTCAGAAACCTTCCGGTTTTGTTACACTAAATAGTTCAGCTGGTGTAATAAAAGACTAAACTCCTACTTCATATTTACTTTCCCAATTGACAAAAACAACAAAATAATAATATATGACTTCATATAAAGTACAGTATCAACAACCTCAGATTTACAACACATTCTGTTAATAGAAACACTTATTTAAAATATTGTACATAAACTCTTTCATGTAAGAGATTATTTATTTAAGATAATTAAACTGCTGTAATCAATAATGGTTTCGTAAATAACTTAAAGGGAAATTATATTGTTTGTTAAAGAATAATTGGGCGCGCTTCTACAAACACAATCAACTTTGTAACGCACGTTTAACACGCTATCCAGTGGCATCCTGTGCTACTATAGCCCAGCCACGTCAACCTACACCAATAGATTCCAAACACATAACGTATCACTTTTGAATTTTGCTGCAACAAAATTTGTTCATACCCCATTTTAGGTTTCAAATTATATGTTAATTAAAAAATGCCTTTAATTGCATGGCAGATTATCCCTTGAGACCAAATCATAAACATATAATTACTAGCTGGCCCGACAGATGTTGTCCTGTCCTAATGTAATTGAATTTGTTTCATGCCAAAAATCCTAGTCCATTTTCAAGATGAGCTCGTTCGCTACGATCGCTTGCCTATTTTTATATGAAGCTAACTTCGGCATCGAAAAAAGAGTTTGAGTTGCCGTTCAAGCAATTTTCATAATGAATATATATGTTTATGCCTTTCAAGTATGTTAGATATGATCCTTATAACAGCTGTTTATTTAAATTAATTTAAAGGCACATGTGACATAATAAACCAAATAAATAATTCCTCCATAAGAATAACTTGTCAACTTTGAAGGGTCGTAAGGCGAATTCCTCAAGAATTTTTAACATGAAAATAGACCAATCTGTTCACCAGGAAATAGTTTTGTAAATTTTCATGCCAATCAGTTTAGTATTTATTTAATTATAAATGTTGCCAATAACCCGAATTTGTTTAATGTTTTTTTATATTCAGGAAAGACCCCCTCAATTTTTAAATTAAAATTAATTTTATAGTTAATATAATTTAAATTAAGTTTGCGATACACTAAAAGCATGGTCAAAATTAAATTGTAATACAGTATATAAATTAGCCTAATTAGAAGTGTAGAGCTGTAGGGAAATATACACACCTATTCACTTACTCTATTGAATTTTAATTTTATTTTAATATCCTTTATCTTAAGTTGGTAAAAGATTTAATATTAAGGAGTTATTGATTACAGGTAAAACAGTGTTTAAATTGATTTTTTCTTGAGTGCACGATTTAATGACAGAAGAACCAGTGTCATCAACACTTACAGTGCCAAAATACAAAATACAAAATTCTCATTGCAAACTAGCCTACACATTCCACTGCGCGAGAAACAACTCTGGCAGCATTGGGAATATTTTTTAATGGAGGGGAAACTATATTATTTATGTAAATAAGATTTAAGGTTGTGATTTTATTTCATTGCGGAACATTCTTTTATCACAGTATATCTCCTGTGTTCTCAAATTTAAGTTTGAAATTCCTTGAAAGTTTGTAGTTTTACTTGACGGATGTTTTCAATTGGGAGAGTGGTCCAACAAGTGGAGCCATGTATAATGTATCAGGAACTTGCTGACTGGTCAGGGAAGTCAAACACTACGCTGAAGTCAGGACGTCAAAACACCGATATTGGCGTAAGGACCAATAAAGTGAATCATTTAAAGTTTATTGCCATCGCTCTTTTATTGGTCGGTGCAGGGATCCATCGCAATATGGCTTAGTAAAAACTTGGTGCAGGTAAATTAAGTGCCAGCAAACATTCATTGTTTAATAAACTGTACATTACATTTGCAAACTCCTTTAAACAACTCGCAATGCAGGATCGCTTGTTATTTGTTTTACTCCGTCTACATATACCATTTATTATTATGTGTTATCATTATTCCTAGCGCAAGCTTTTACACAAGACATATAATATATAAGATATATGTTGTCAAACAGTATTGGCTATTTATGTTATCACCTCGTAAATATTCTAAGTGATTTGTTTTACTGTAAACCGGATTTATCTAGTTTGTTCACTCATGCATATTACATGGTTAACCAAGCTCAATGCATTTGGTCAATTGGAAATTTACCTTTGTTGTTGGCAACGTTTGAATAAAGTTAAACCATGGCTCCAAATTTAAATATATTTAATGTAATATCATTTAAAGCAAAACAATATGCCCGTAATTTATTGGTAGGTGTTATTTCTTGAAATTTACAACATAAAATTTAAAATGTTTAATGAGACGCAGTAAAAAATACTAGGGCCTTTAAATATTTGAAATATAAATTAATTACCGGTACTGAATAAATAATGTATGGGTGCCTAGTATAAATTATAACTGTTTGTGATTAATAGTGGAACGTAACTGAAAATTTTCACATATAATTGATTGAATAAAACTAGAAGTTTTGCCCATATTATTATTTTTCGTTGTTGCTTAAAGTTTAATGCCCAACTTTTAGGTTTAAAAAGTATAAAATAGTATAATTGTATAATTGTATAAAAAGTGCATTATATTTTAGTTGAAATTTATAATTAAAAATAATATGATATAATTGAGACTGGCAATTCCTTTTTAAGTAAGGAATAATCACATTTTTATTTAGATTTTAAAATTAAATACAGTGGAAATATAACACTAACAATCATAGGGTTAGAGAGTGGAGCGTATGATGATGACGTTGAAATATCTTATTTTGAAATTAATTTACGGTCTGCCCCCAAACTGTAAAAGCGAAATTATAAACTAAAAATAAATCGAGGGCAATTAACAATCTTTCTTTCAGGTTGTCCTTATACGTAGCTGGTTCATAAATTTATGTTCGTGAAACAATTACCGGTAATGATATCCACAGCACAGCTAATTTATTTTCTAGCTCTAATTATTGTTGGCAGTCGATTAAACACAAACAGAACCGCCATACTTCAGTCTGCTCCTCCTGACATTGCTAAACATTACTTCGTTTACAATCATATTTCCAAAAAAGTGAACAATTTACACATAGCTAGCTTTCAAAGTCTCATTTTCTCAGAAAACTTAGTGAATATTTTGAGTTCACTTGCTGTGCAATCTTTCTGTATTTGAGGAAATAAAAATAATACTGCTTCACGCTTTACATAACAATAATGGTCCTTATTATATTAAAAAAAGAAAATATACATGAAGAATAAACCGCAATTACTTATTATTTATAAAATAAAAATCATTGTGCAATTTAAGTAACCTTTTACAGACATTTCTAAATGTCTACTTAATCCACATGTTGGCGCTTTCTAGCTTCAGACTGTAAATTATTGTTACCGGTAGTGTGCTCACCGGTATGCTTTTTATAAATACGGTATACAATATAAGCAAGCAGATTCCAGAATGCCTGTTCATAGAAACTCATGCAAAATGCTTGCTTTTGCCAGCTCATTTATGATGATAAAATACAACTGTTAAAAGTCCTTTTATGCAGTCAGAGTAACTTACGCTGGCGTAATATAATTTAAATTATGAATATAATTAATGATTATTAACAAGGCATTCAAAAATTACCTACTTATTAAAAGTTTGTTTAGGGGTTATTTGTATTAGAAAATTGTAAGCGCCATAGGGATGCAATTACTATAGCCCAGTGGTTTTAACCCTGGACTTTGACCACAAAATAAACGTTCATTTGTTGATAAATTTGATATTCTTATGGCACTAGCATTGACCAAAAGTTAGGATATTAACTAAGATTTTTATTTTATAAATTTATTGTTCGTTTTTTTACGAAAAACAGTAAAAACCATTAAAACAATTTTATAATTAAGTTAAACTGTGTAACTTTTTAAAAATTTGTATAAGCGTACAATAAAAAAAATTATCTATAATTATCATAGAACCTAATCATCTTTATAACGGAAACTCTAATCATCCACAGTACACAAAGAACTTCTTGAGACAATGGTTAATTTATAACTTCCCTAACTTGATTAAGTATTCTTCCAGGAATTTATTAAACATTGATTATAGAGCAGAACGTTTGCACAGAATAAACCTGGGAATAACGTGCTTTGTTCTTTAAAAATCACCAGTTATACACACCATTAAACTCTATTCCAAATTTGCCATTTTTAAATATATGTTTATACCGCGATTAATTTCATAATGCTTTACAGAATAACAAATAGCTACATGTATATGATACAGATGTAAAATGTGTTTCTAATTACTAATTGATTAACTTGTTGTATTACCACATACCTTTTTTACGATCGTTCGACATATTGAAAAAAAACGTACTACTTAATAACCCTAATTCATTTAGTCATTTAAAATTAGTTTAAAAATTAATATTTTATGTACTATTAAGTGCCAATCATTCTTCAAAATAGACTAAGAAATGTTATGAAAGTTCAAACAAGGGACTGGAGCCCATAAAACTTTCTTCAATAGTGGCATAGATTAAATCTTTATAAGAGATATTTATTTTGCTCGTTATCGTTGCTCGTTTAAATCAAAACATTTATATTTTTTTCAAACTAGCTTAAAAAGATCGAAGGAACGGATTTTGTTTAGGACTCCCCTTCAACTGTATTTATAACACTTTCTATACTTAGTGCACTTAAGTCTTATAAAACATTTACAAAAACAGATTTCACTCACTTACTTCCGATTGTTTAGCTAAACAAACTTCTTGGTTTTTTGTTTGAAGATCGGTTCCGCTAATAACTGTTTATAACAAACTAAAGTAATCTGACATTTCCGTATAATAAACAACTTTGAACATTAATTAACTACACGATTAAAAAGGATCACACACCTTATTCTTTATATAAACTGGTGTTCAACAAATTTAATGCTAAAAACCCTACCTAAATCAGTGCCTGCCGAGTTAGTCAAAAATGTCAAACACTACTTTGTCTGGCAACGGCAACCATGGAAACTGTAATGAGACGTATTCTTTCTTCTTGGCTAATTAATACAACGAATAAAAACTCATTACACATTGCATTCTTTCAATTTACACTCGCGTGTTCACCATGAGCCATCATCAGGAGTTTAATTAAACCTTTTATTTTAAATTTTGTTTTCCAATGACTGCTTATGCCGTCAATTTAAGTTAAAAGAATGCAAAAATTGAAAAATGGAATGTTTGACTTATTTTTACATGCTATTTATCGTACATAAATGAAGAAATATCGAAATAATAATTTGATCGATTTCTCTGTAGTTAAATGTTGATTTAACCATATGCAAATTCAATGAAATACAGGTTTTAAACTGAATAAAAATGGGAAAACTATTAAATATTTTTTACCAATAGTTGTGTACTGAGAAATTTTTTCATTATTGCTCTTATTATTAGTGAAATAATCATTATTATTATATATTTTGTTGTTATTTGGAAGTGTGTGATACTAAAATCAATACATCAAATACGAATATTATGAATATGCCAAGATTACTCCTATTTAACGCTAGTTGATTTTATGATTTTAACGCTAGTCGTAATATTTAGAAATACCCATGAAATTAATTATTAGAGTGTTTTTAATAATAATCTATCCTCTCTCAGTACCAGAGGTGAATACCTGTTTTTTAAACAATGCATAATATTTGTAAACAGTGAACTTTGTTTGTAAACAGGGCATGTTTTTTTAAAAAATTTCAGTGCAGTATTCGATGTGATTTATTTAACGTGTCAAAAGTGACTTTGATGCTTGTTTATCGAGCGAAATCGACAACTGTGATAATAATCGGCCCACGATGCTTGTAGTAATTTTTCCAGTGACCATGGATGAATTGAATATGTGTTAAAACTATATATCAGCTTAGTGAAAAAACCTAGGCATAGGGCTAGATGACTCATAGGTCCCATAACGTCTTTACAAAATTGATATAAAAACGTTATTGGTACATTGAAGTGCAATACAAACTACTTTCTCTGTGTAAATTAAAACTATCAACAGGTTCTTTCGTATATATTACCTCATAAAACATCTTTTAATGTTATAAAATATTTTTGTTATTAAAACAAAACATTTTGATTGCAACTAAAGTATTAATATAGCTCACCCTATTTCGTTTGTAATTTTGGGTACAGAATTGTGTACTAGTGTGTCATTCCGTCTGTCCCCCCGGCTCCGGAAAACAATATATGTGATATGTTACACTGAGCAATTTAAATTGTTTTGATTAAAGACTAAACTCGTACTTAATATTTGCTTTCCTAATTGGCAAAAATAAGTTAGATAAGTCAGGCATGATTTACTACAAAGGGACATAGGACAAAGTTGGATATCAGCTTGCTGTTTTAGGAACACATTTACAAATACTAATTTAAAAAAGCTTAATCATAATTTAAGATATTTAAATGTTTATAATTACCAAAAGTGTCGTAAAAAGCTGGTTATATGGTTTATTAAAGAATAATTTAGCGCGTTTCTGAAAACACAAAAAACTTTGTAACGCACGTTTGGCACGCTATCCAGTGGCATCCTGTGCTACTGTAGCCCAGTCACGTAAACTGAATTAGGGTCCTGTACCAATAGATACCAAACACAATAAAATATATCATATTCGATGTTTGCTGCAAACAAATTTTTCCATACTTCATTTTAGGTTTCGAATGTTATGACACTATTGACTAAACACAATATGTCTTTAATTGTACCTAATTTGCCTATCTGGCCACATATAAATCAAGCTCGTTTATTGTAAGTAGAGTAGTTATGTTCTTCCTACGCACTCCCCCCCAAATTATATTTTGTGTCCCCCCCCAATGTTCCCCCCATTTTATATTTTTCCCCCTTCGATTATTTTTTTATTTTTTTATTCTCTTTCTTGATATTTGTATTATGTCACTCCCTCCACCACCTTCCCTCGACGCATTCTCCCACCACCTTCTCTGACCCCACCACACTATCAACATTCTTCCATAACAGCTTATTCTTGCTCTAGAATCCACGTGACAAGGTGATACCACCACCATTCCATCAATTTTCTACCATAATAGTTTGTCCTTGCTCTCGTATTCTTCATTTTGCTGTTAATCACCACAGACGATGGACAATACAGCTGAGAACGCTAAAAAATTAACTGAAATTTCAATGGCTAAGTTTAGAGGGTGTAATTTTAAAAGCATGGATTTACGCAACAGACTGTGTTTCTTGGTCAACTTTCGAAACACATCATCATTGGTCTGGTCAGCAATCAAGCGTTCAATGGTGACTTCAAAAAGAACCCAGTCAATTTCCAACATTTCAACATTAACTTTTTCGCCTTATATGTGTACGGTGAAACCGTCCAAACCATTACAACCCGTCTATAAGTGCTCGCATATGACACTCTGTTCTCAAGCACTGGTATCCAGTTCTCTGACGCGGGAAACACGATTGATGAATATCCCAATTGTTACTGTCCGATGGCATTCGACCTGACACCGGACATGTCTGCTGGTGAGACAGGACACTGGAACCTCTTACGAAACCGTAATCTGCGCATCGAAATCGGTTTTTCCGAACCGTTGACCGAGACTGTTTACTGCATAGTGTATGCCGAGTCGGACAACGTTATCGAGGTGGATCGCCAGCGTAACGTGACGGCGGATTTTAGCGGTTGAGTTCAGTTCGCTGTCAGCTCCTGCGATATGGACGTTTGCGCCTGTCGAGAGGAAGAAGAGCAGGAACGCTGTCATCACAGACGCCTACGTCGCTGATCTTTCAAGGTTGCCATGGACTTTTAGTCATTCAAGGACGACAATAACAGTTTTGTAATGAAAGATGCTCCTGTGATCGACATACTAACGGTAACAGTGCTCTTTCATCGGATCGATCGTCCACCCTACAACCGCACCCTACTGTCGGAAGTGGAATGTCAAGAGAACCATTGGTTAACGAAACGATTTCACGGACTAGAGTGGGATGATGGCGATACACCCTACGACGAAACTAATAAGAATATGCGTGCTCTTCAAGATGGACATAACACCGTCTACGTCAAAGAACTTGAAAAGAAGAAGTTCGTCGATAGCAAGTTAATCAGCTACAATGGTAGGACAGTAGTCTTCATAACTGAACTGGTATGTGGACCTCTCGCCGCGGTCGTCTGTTCGTCCCCCGTTACGTTTTGATGCGCTTGACACGGAAGTATAGAAGTGCGTTGCGCTCTCGCCAATTGCCAAATTACACAGGTGGTTACTGTGAAGAGCAGTCAACGATTACGATGATGTTGCAACTTCCTCCAACCCTCACATGTGCATGGTTTACCTTTGTGTTCGCCACCCTCTACTGTCATGAACACCACAGATGTACAAAAGTATATGAGTCGACTGGAGATACGGAACTACGATGTATACACTGCTGATCGTTTACCCACCATCACCATCGGTCCATCCACGGCAATCATCGTCAACACAGATCCGCACACGAGGAGAGGTGAACACTGAGTGGTTTTCTTCATTGATCAAGATGGTATACGGATAGAGTACTTTGATAGTTTCGGCAATCCGCCTCATCTACCAACCAACCAACAGTTCCTGAGATGTGATTCATCCACCCTTACTTCTACAACAGTCGCCGCTTACAAGGATTCAATTCAACGATATGTGGTCACTACTGTCTGGTTTACCTACACTGCAGACTTCACTGCAACATGTCAATGAATGATTTCGTAGGACTCCTTGGTGGAAGTTCTCCAGCAGTCAAGATGCTACTGTCCGGACTCTCTTTGACGAAATCTTCCGTTTATAAAGGAATCTATATATCTTTATAACATTTGTTCACCTTATTTTCTCAGAATAATTTATGTGTTATATGTTAGTGTACTTTTACTTTTTCTTGTCATGTTTACCATTTCTCTTTGTGTTCAATGAATGTATAATTTTTTTGTGTAAATAACGTGTTCATATATTCTTCATCTTCTTGTAATTTACCAATTGCACTCTGCCCCTCTGCCATAGAATATATATATATATATATATATATATATATATATACTCGTATCACTCTTTTATAAGATATATATATCTCTCTTATAAAAGAGTTTGCGTTGTCCTCAACAACTGGTCTATGTAGGAATGTGCATCCTAGGACACAGTAAATGGTGGATGTATTGTTTCCACCATGATTAATCGCTTTGGACTGAACTGCATCTGACTTCTCTACATGGATACAGACAGTCTAACGTATAAGATTCACACGGGAGACGTCTACGGGCATCTCGATTACTTCGACACCAGTAATTATCACCAGGGTCACATATGTTACGATGAACGAAACGCCTGGGTCTTGGGAAAAGTCAAGGACAAAGCCAAATGAATACTCCTGGTAGAGTTCATTGGATTCATGGCCAAGCTCTATTGCATCGTGTTTTACGGCGAGAGAAGAGAAGATCCACCGCCCATCAAGAGGGCCAAAGGCATTAACCGATCTGCCGTTCGTGGGCTGTCGTACCGTTGTAGCTGATTAACTTGTTATCGACGAACTTCGTCTTGTTAACAACTACAGAAGATGTTTGCAAGATTGACGGGTAAACACAACTCGGAACGTGTACTTCGCCAGTCGACACTACATCATATACACTGTTTCGGTATGGAAACGGTCGTTGGCCCCTTACGACGACAAACGGTACTTGTTGTCAACGGACGGAGCCAACACTCTTCCGTGGAGACACTACGCTATCCTCCCGCAGCTGGCACTTCTTCCACCGAACCTATAGCACAATCCATCTGTGTACAGATTTTGTATATATGTATTTTCTTTAAATATGATTGTATATTTATTGCACAAATGTAGAATAGTTTTAATTAATACAAAATATCAAATTTATTCTATTCGCTGTGTTGTCATTTTTACTTTTTTGGCTATATGGTAAATAATAAAACCTAGAAGCATTTAATTGATTTACACTGATAGTGCTTCTTTACTATTTTAAAAAGAAAAACTGCTTTATTCTCACTTTTTAAATTTCTTTGTTAAGGACGATAATAATTTATTTCCTTTTTCTCTTCTAAGAGTAAAATATACCATTCATAGTAATAAACGTTCATTTAAAAATTAAACACATAAAAACTCGTATCAATCTTTTATAAGATATATTTATTATCTTTTATTATTATTTACAATATATATTATCGTTTTTATTATCTACCATATAGCCAAAAAAGTGAAAATGGCAACACAGCGAATAGAATAAATTTAATATTTTGTATTAATTAAAACTATTCTACATTTGTGCAATAAATATACAATCATATTTAAAGAAAATAAGAATATACAAAATCTGTACATAGATGGATTCTGCTATGGGTTCGGTGGAAGAAGTGCCAGCTGCAGCAGGATAGCGTAGTGTCTCCACGGAAGAGTGTTGGCTCCGTCCGTTGACAACAAGTACCGTTTGTCGTCGTAAGGGGCCAACGACCGTTTCCATACCGAAACAGTGTATATGATGTAGTGTCGACTGGCGAAGTACACGTTCCGAGTTGTGTTTACCCGTCAATCTTGCAAACATCTTCTGTAGTTGTTAACAAGACGAAGTTCGTCGATAACAAGTTAATCAGCTACAATGGTACGACAGCCCACGAACGGCAGCTCGGTTAATGCCTTTGGCCCTCTTGATGGGCGGTGGATCTTCTCTTCTCTCACCGTAAAACACGATGCAATAGAGCTTAGCCATGAGTCCAATGAACTCTACCAGGAGCATTCCGTTGGCTTCGTCCTTGACTTTTCCCAAGACCCAGGCGTTTCGTTCATCGTAACAGATGTGACCCTGGTGATAATTACTGGTGTCGAAGTCATCGAGATGCCCGTAGACGTCTCCCGTGTGAATCTTATACGTTAGACTGTCTGTATCCATGTAGAGAAGTCAGATGCAGTTCAGTCCAAAGTGATTAATCACACGATGGTGGAAACAATACATCCACCATTTACTGTGTCCTAGGTTGCACATTCCTACATAGACCAGTTTGTCGAGGACAACGCAAACTTTGGTCATATGTAGTGTGACCAATCTCTCGTTAAACCATCCTGTCGCTATGTTTGCGACATGCGTCCTGTACACTTTCTCCTTGGTTGCCATCTTCAGATTGACTTGCTTTCGCACGTTCTGCAGGCTCCTGCCGTACACTGCATTATTCATCAACTTGTACAGTTCGATCTCAAACTTGACGGTGGTCTGTTGGCAATGTTGGGTGTTCAACTCCACATACGGCTTGAGCCATGTTGACTGCCTGAAGCGGATGATCCTATGGATGTGGCGAATGCAAAGTCCATAGCCCAAGGCTTTTTGTAGCGATCAGAGGTGCACAACGTACTCCTCCTTATCCATCAACGTCACCATCAGTTTAGATGATTGTCCGACTCCACCAAGAATCATCGCTGTGGGTTGATCGTGAAAGTAAGCGAAACAACGCTTACAAATATGGATCTTGTTCTGGTGACTGGTTAGCTGACTATGTACTAGCCTCTCGAAGTCGGAGATGTAGGCATAGTGAGTTCTTCCGAAATTATAATCAGTGAAGTACAGCAGATCGAAGTGGGTTGGTTGTATGGTCTCAGCAACTTGAAGTGGATGTACAATGGAACGGTGGATGTTTCCGATCTTCCCAACGTCAACGCCTATACGTTCACACTGACACCATTACCCCGCTCGAACGTACTAATCTGATCCATACGCACAGGAAAGTCCAGGCCAATAGAGTCTAGCTTGGCACGTGTCTGCACTTCATCCGTAAAAAAGAGGAATTATTTGATATCGTCTCGGATTATTCACAAACCTGGTGAGGATAGCATACTCGAAACATCTGTCATCTAGCACGTTCATCACTTAATTACGGCTTTCTTGTTGATAATGTCTTTCGGTAGACGGATTTACGATTTCGCATGGAGAGGACTGTAAAAGATAATCTCAATTTCCATATCTACCAGTCTCGCGAAAGTCCAATCGGAGCCTTTCATTTTACACGCCTCCTTCTAATCCACCAGCTTCTGGGAGAGGATCCCGCAGACTTCGTCTAGGTACGATGAACGAAAGGCACTTACTTTCATAGTCTTGAACGCACATTGACAGATCTCTCCGTGAACGTTCGTGAAATCGTAGTCCATCCACGAGGATCGCAGTCACAGGATTTTCACCAGCTCATCGAACACGGACACCAAGAAGTCTGGGATCGTGACGGATTCAGGCACTTCCTCGCGCAGTCTGTAGGTTTTCATGCGGCTACGAAAAGCCGTCTCCCATTTAACGAACATTCAGATCAACAGACCTCCTGGAAGCTCGTCCTCCGACTCCGCTTCTCGAACGGCACCATTGATAGAATGACGTTGAATTTGTGCTTACTGTTGAGGTGGTGCTCGTCATTGACGTGGTGCTCGTCATCGCTGTCGTCACGTTGGGTAGGTATCCCCGCGGGAGCATCAGATTGTTCTGCCTTCCCTCCACCTTGACCACCCGCAGGTGGTAGACGGACTGAAGATCCCAGGGTTAAAATTTACCTGAGAATTATTTACCTGTTTTGACGAGGCTTGACCGAAGGTCCCAGCACTAATGATTGGTCGAGCGGGGATCCTGAGTCAAGTCTCGCTCTTGGGATTGTCATCGAGTTTGATGAAGGTTTACAAGGGGCGCCAATAACACCTCACACCTTGGGTCACTTACATTTTGCAGTAATTGAAAATAAAATGTTAACTAATGGTTGTAGTTCCTACCCTGTATTTCAGTATAAAACAATACAACAAAAAATAATTCAATCTCCATTATTTCCTTATGTGGGTAGTTTGCTCTTTTTGACTGCAGTTATGACAGATTTTCCCTTATATTTTCATAGATATAAAAAATATATCATACTAATATTCTAAATGTGATAGTTTGGTTGTATGTATAGATGAATGATTCATCGCATCCAAACACGACTGAACCTATTAAGGTAACATTGTGTATGAGCTTATATATCACATTAAAATAAAGACCTGATAACGTAAACAAAGATTTTATAGTGCTGGTCAAGTTAATATTTGTAATGTGGTTTAATTGTTCACGAGTGAAGCCGCGGGTAACAGCTAGTACATTTATATATTAGCGAAATGTTTTATGCGCAACTTGCGCATCCCGTGTTGAGAAGTGGGAATAGTAAATAGTTAAATAGTAAACAAAACAATGACAGTCTGTAGTTTGATACAATCCTTGTAACAGCTGTTTTTTTTAAATTTAATTGGATGAAGAAAAAGCACATGTGACATAAACCAAATAAAACTCTCCTCCATATGAACTTGGAGGCTTGGAGGAAGTCCCGTGGGCAGAGCCTTGAGGCCTAAATCAAAAATCTAAAGTCAGTTTCCACATCTGCACACCTAGACGCGCGTTTTAGTGTATATATGTGGGGGTAACGAAAAAGCCTTATGGTTTACAAAGTTTTCATGTAGCGTATTAATAATATAGATAGATTTCTCCATATAGGCGTTTTGGTTCACCATATCTACCTTAAAACTTCATCAAAACCAATAATTAGACAATAAATTTGAAAATTACCTTCACCGCCAAATGCGACAGATAAACAAACAATTTAAACCATTAGCTGCAGCTTTTTAAATTAGCCATTTCAATTTTTAACAGTTTTCCGAATCTTTCTATTTCTCAATAAAGAATTATGTATTCTTATTTTGTGGTTAATTATTTGTCCTGTCTTTATCAATGTTGGCCGAGGATTTTATTAAAAGACAAAATGCACATTTCGGGATACAATGTAATTACACTAGCCCCAGTTACTATTTCTGTGACATCATTTTAAACTCTAGATGGATGCGAACAGAAAATGTATTTGCACATTAATTGCAGTATATTAATAGCATTGACATAATACGTTCACTGAATACGCAGATTTTTTGCGAGATAAATGTTGAACAAGTATAAAGAAAACTATAAAAGTGATTTTCCTATAAAAAAACACATTTAGAAAACAAAATTATATGTAATTTTGACTTTATTTAGTAGGTTGAAAACAATTTTTTTCTATTTGATTCAGTTTTGATTTGGTGCGGTTGTATAAAGTTATACTCTATATAAATTTAATCATATTCTGGTTGATATAAAAATAATACATATCCTACTTATTTTTTTGTCTGTTTTAACAGGTGATCGATAAGTTTAATAATTCAGTTTTAAGACTAGCAGAAAAACATAAAGTTTTAGTCTAAGATTTGCAATACAAATCCTATAACACAACTGTGAGCGTGAAACTAATTACGCAGGAGATAGACAGGGCCGTCGAGAACGCCTAGTCCCAGCAGTCCCCCTTGGGCAGGTAGAGGTGGAGGCCCGAGTGCCATATACCTCTTTTTCGAGGCTTGACAGAAGATCCTAGGACTAAAGAGGGCTAGGGAGGGGACCCTGAGTCAAGCCTAGCCAAAATATTTTATGACCGACCCTTGATCGGGCTACCCTGGGATCTTCAGTCCTACAATCCCCGCAGGTAGTGGTGGTTGTGTTGGTGGTGGATTGTCGGCCGTTCTCCCAACGAATGGAAAGGTCATGCGTTGACCATGCCTGAAGAAGAGATGGCGGTCCAGATTCCGTAATCGTTTGAACCGCTGTTGACAGGTTTTTCAATTCACTTCGGAACAGAGCGGATCATACATTATAGCTTTGATGTTTGGAGCAAGACTGATAGCATTTATAACAGGATCATTACAATTATTTCACATCAGATTATTTCATTCACTTTGTTTTTTTTTCGTTTTAAACTCAAATAAAATTAAAATTTTGATTTAAGTTGTTTTTAAATTATGGTGATTTAATTTATGATCTTAATAGAAAATTATTTTAACAAATATACGTAGTTTTCCACCAAATACCTCATCGTAACGTTACTGTTAAGTAGATTGAATATGATAGTTAATAATAATATAGACTACTCTACTATACACACTTGAGACTAGTGGTGTTGATACTAGTTGCTTTTGTGCCGCCAGCTGCTGTATTGGAAGGAATCCAGTGGTTGGTTGTGGGAGGTCCTCCTGGCGAATGTCGTGGACAGTCAATATATATGCCTGCGCCAATGGTCACACCTGGTGAACATTTTGTCGCAGAACTGACACACGACTCTCTGTCCACTGTGACGACTCGACATGTGTCGCTGCTAGTGGTCCCGTCTCCCAAATTTTGTTTGCTTGGAACGCAGACGAACGTCGTGATCTAGAATATACACATTGAGAGTTAGAACACAATATTAGAATAAAAATATTAAAATTACTAAAAATATATATTTATTTTTATTTACAATTTTTATTTTACTATTATTATTTTTTGTTTACTGTCCCAACCTACCCCTTCCCCACCTAGGGTTAACAAGAATCAAAATTGGGGGAAAAATATGGGGAGGGCTGACTTAAACATTCCCCACCCCCACCTAGGGTTAATCTCAAAAGGTTAAGATAATTAGTAAACTGATTTTTAGTATAGATTTAAATATATGTAACATAAGATATGATTTGCATCAGGGGAAATAACTTCTATAGTATTCAATTTGAAAAAAATCAAAGGTGGAAATCAGAATTGAAGCTAGTGTAATCGTTTTAAAATTAATTTTAACGATTATCTCCAAGAATCAGGAATATCAATAAATTGTATTGGTTTCTCGAAATAATATATTAAGATAATAGTTATATTTTCTTACCTTCAAATAACAACAGCAACTACACTTCAATTAAACGCAACAGACTTAAGCTGAGAGTACTGCAGAACAACTTAACGCGGTAAGCTCAAGAGCAAGAATAAGCTATTATGGTAAAATCTTGATGGTATGGTGATGTGAGAAGGTGGGAGTAATATGTGAGCTCAGGTTGGCGAGACTTCCTGGATGTGACACGTGCATTTGGGTCAGCGAAACTTCCTGGAACTGTAATGCTGACTCGTGGTGTCTCTCGTGAAGGTTGCGGCAGGAGACAGGGGGAGTGAGCTCCATCATATATATCGGGGGCAGGGGGTAGCGAAATATAAAATCGGGGGGGACAAAATATAAAATTGGGTGGGACGTAAAATATAAAGTGGGGGGACATAAAATATAAAATTAGGGGGGAATATAAAAAGGTGGGCAACAATATAAAATGGGTGGAGTGTACAGGAGGAACATAACTACACTACTATTGTAATACTTTATTTCACCTCTGCCTACAAAGTAAAATTAATGTTTATTTCTGAACTAATATAACTTAATTTTATAACTGTGAACTTAAATCAAGCGATATAAGTAACAGTTTAAATCGACCGGTTATCAAGTAATCTTTTCTTGTTCCGATTTTGAAAATCAAATTATTGTTTCCCTATGTTTCCCGTACCCTTCTTGTGCTCTCAGATTTAAGTTGACAATTCCGGGAAGGTCTGTAGTTTAAAACTTTACGGATTTTTTCATTCGGGATAGTGGCCAAACAATTGGAGTATAATGTATGAGGAACTTGTTGACTGGTCAGTGAAGACAAACATTATGGCCGAAGTCATGACGTCAGTACACCGATATTAACATAACGGAAAATAAAGTGAATCATTTAAAATTGTTTGGCATCGTTTGTTGCTGGCCGGTGCTAAGATACAATGCAATAAAGTTTAGTATAAACTTGGTGCAAGTAAATTAAGTGCCAGCAAACATTCATTATTGAATAAATTGTAGATTAAATTTGCCTTAAATAAATCGTAATGCAGGATCAAATTTTATTTGTTTTACCACGTCTACATTCACACATTTTATACTATTCCTATAGTTCAAGCTTTTACACAAGACACCTAATATATAATTTAAGGCAAGATATATGTTGTCCAACAGTATTGACTATTAATTTTATCACATTGTAAATATTTTAAGTGATTTGTTTTACTGTAAACTGGATTTATCTAGTTTGTTAACTCATGCATACTACATTGTAAACTAAGCTCAATGTATTTGCTCAGTTGGAAATTCACCTCTGTTGTTTGTCACTTTTAAATAAAATCAGACGCTGGTTACAAAATAAAATATGTTTAATGAAATAGGATTTTAAAGCTAAGTAGAACAGTGTGCCCGTAATTTATTACTGGGTGTTATCTTTTTAAAGTTACAAGATAACGTTTTAAATGTTTAATGAGACGTACTTAAAAAATCCAGGGGTCTCCAAATCTTCGAGATATAAATTAGCTACCGGTACTGAATAATTAATTTCTGATTGCCACTAAAATATAAATTATAAATATTTGTTACTAATAGAGAACGTAACTGAAAATTGTCCCATATAATCAAGGAATTAAATGTAGAAGTTTGTTCCATATTATTCGTGTATGTTGTTGTTATAGGTTCAGTAACCCAACCAATAGGTTGGACTGTATTAAAGGTATTTTACATTTTAGTTGAAATGCCTCATTATAAAAAATATAGTATAATTAAAACTGGCAATATTACCTTCTATGAGTAAGGAAAAAATCAATCACCTTTTTAATTGAATTAATCTTAGGTTTTTAGCTGAAATAATGTGGAAAAACAATACTAACAACCTTAGGGTTAGAGAATGGAGCGCATGATAATGTCGCGTCAGGAACTTTGTGAATAAAATACCTGCAGGATACGTTTAGAAAATATTATTGTGGGTTTTCACTAAAAATGAGGAAAAAACAATGGCTTTTTAGAGCGACGTCAACATTAGTCAAGATGAGATGAAAATTGCAAGCCAACATAGTTTAACTTAATTTCAGTTATGTAGACTCAGAAAATGCTTGATTTTGCCAGCTCATTTGTGATGATCAAATACAATTGTTATAAGACCTTCGTGCATGCAGTATGTGTATCTTACACTGGCAGTAATAAAATTGATATTATTAATTCAAGTTATTGTTATGAACTAGTGGCTTGAACGGGCCATCTTAAAATTTTGGTTTATATTAGTAGATATAATATTTACCATTTGAATGAAATAAATTTTTAGGATAGAATGAACACATCCTAATGCACGAGAAAAGGCAGAAGCTTGAACTACATTTAAAATAACTCAAGCTAATCATTAGTTCATTTTACATTTTTGAAAATAATTTTATTATAAGGTCATATTTGAGTAAAATGGCGAGATCAAAAACGGTCCTCGAGGAGATCTTCATCATCTAAATTTCAGAAATGAATCAAGTTCCAGCCTTCCATTAGGTACGATAGCTTCTAAAACGTGCGTAAGGACCAAAATGTACCTATTTTTCCCAACTTTTCCTTTTTAGCGAATTTCTCCTATAGGGAAAAAGCTATTACCTTAGTCGGCATGGTAAGACCTAGGTCCGGGAACATGATAACTTTTCGTTTTGAGGTCCCCAGACCCCAAAAACACCATTTGTTATTATTTGAAACTTTATATATATATACATATATATATATATATATATATATATATATATATATATTTATATTTATATATATAGGTGTGTGCCGTGAGCACGATAACTCTCGTAAAAAGTATCCGATTTTGATGAAATTTGGTATAAAGTGTAAAGTTATGACTTTAAGTTCAAAAACCAGACATATCGACCTATCCGAAGGGGTATTTTGGGGGTTTTGTATCCCAAAAATGGTTTTTTGAGTTTTTTTACGTATAATTTTTGAAAAAGTCAACTTCAAGTTTTTTTTTTCATTGGAATCAGCTTAAAAATACGCACAATTTGGTGTTTTGATCATTGCTCTACGTCAAATGGTTACATAGATATTGAAAGTGCTAAACACAGTACGTTGTCCAATGTTATTCTTATGGAGAATAAGAAAACTTGTATATCTCGCTTATTTATCAACTTACCCTGATGAAACTTGGTATATTCTTCATATCGTTCTGATCTATTGATATTTGCACTAAAAACATGTTCTGGCTGATAGTTCCCATTGCAGCAAACCTGCGTACTCAGGCCCCATGTATTTCTTATAGAGAATAAGTAACGTGTTATCTCCCTTAATTATGAACATAAATTAATAGAATTTGGTATGTGGCTTTACCTTCTAGAGTTATATTGATATTTGTATACAACCCCATTTGTTGTGTTCCTTGCTTCAGCAACCCTGCATACTCAGCCTCCTTGTTGTTCTTATAGAGAATAATTAAAATGTGTTAAATCGTTTATTTGTGAATGTATATTAATGAAACTTGGTATGTGGCTTTATGTGGTATTAAGATACATATACATGCATCGGAAATTCGCTGAGTACGCAGGTTTGCTGCTATGGGGGTATTTTCAGATAACAATCCTATATAATAATAGCGTGTAGTGGCGACATGTAATATTGTAATATTACCTATTCCGAGTAAACAACTGAACGTAGAGCGGCCAGGTTGATGTTAAAAGATTCCTCTTAGCTCAATGATGATGAAAAAATACGAAATCTTACATTTATTTAGTTATAAGTTTGTAATTGGCAAAAAATTATGTTTTTTTGCCACATTTGATTTGCAATCATTTTGTTTACCTAGCCATGTGTTCCCTAATTTGCATCCAAATGCAATACAACAGCTGAGTAAAGATAAGGTTGTTTTTTAAACAAAGCAGACAACTATTCCTAACTAAATTTAAGTTATTGGATTAAAATTTACGAGCAGTAAGGTACACTAATTCCATGCTGAATAGGAATAGAGTTTATAATACTGCATAAAAGTGTCTGCGAAGTTAAATTCAGATATATTTATTACATATTTACGATTCATATTTCAGTTTACTCTTGCAGCGAAATTGGGTTTTAACACAGTTAATGGAACCAGCAGTAGATTATTTTCCTTTGACCCGTCCTGAGTCTCAGAAAATATTACAGCAGGGCGGCATTCTAGCGGTTCACTGCTGGAATTGTAGTTTTTAAAGTTTTTTGTAAAACCTAAATCAAAAGCTTTTTTTAAACATCGATGATAGCCATTATACAACGATTTGTATATGAGTATAGTAGTGTGGGTTTGCGGGTTTTGCGCCGGAAGTGACGTCATCCGGTCACGTGACCGGATGCGCTGAGTCATGAAAGACGTCATCTGGGGCTGAGCCAGTGACGTAGGCGGTTTTGTGACGAAATGAGTTAAAGTTCAAAGTTCAAGGTCACGGGGAGGTAATTTTAAAAAAGTACTACCTCGCACGCGTAAAATCCGATTGTGATTCGATAGTTTTAATTCGATAAAATATCGAATGAAAATTATCGAATGAAGCAATCGAATGATACGAGTGCGAGGTAGTACTAATACAAATATTACTTTATTTTTATTTACAATAAGTTATGTTTACAATAATTCATGTTTACAATAGTTCCCCGTTGTTGGTTGTCATCGATGTTGTTGATCCGGACGAGTTGCGGCCATCACTTCGCTTTCTGAAGAAAGACGGTATATACTTCGATTCCTGCGCAGAGTCCATGTTGTTTTTTGATGCGTAAAGTTCCAAAGATAAATCGTAACCGGACGCAATGAGAAGTCTTAACTCTTCATTAAAAACCTCGAGGTCTTGGAAAGTCGCCAGATGAATAGAGTCATAATGAATACACCTAATTTTAATGGACATTTTAATACAATGTTTTACGTTTGTGAAGAGCACTCGATGTTCACCAGTCGAGAGCCGGAGGTGTACTGACTATTCGCTAGCTAGCGTTCTGGTATCAAACAAAATGGTGGGGCGGAGAAGATGGCGGACAGCAGATGGCAGGCGGCAGGTGGCAGCTGGTTGCTACTACATTCGCCGCCACAGTAATGCAATCCTTCGGCGTAATTCTTGTAGTTTATCTTGTCGGTTCATTTGATACGTTTTACATCTACATATGCAATAGCTGAAACACTTGCACTTACGACAAGCTTTCCCGTCAACTTGATCGCCTGGTATTTTAAAACATTGTAACTCGCAACAATATGTCTTCAAATTGTTATCGAAAAATAAATTTTTCATAGGTGACACCGACATGTTAGCTGCAGCGTGTGTTAGACAAGACTGAGACTAACTTCACTGCTCCCTCTCTTTTATACCTCTTCATAAGTTAACCCTGAATGAAAGTTCAAGGTCATCCATTTGAATTTTAAAAAAAGCAACACAGCAGTATATAAAATAATATACTGCTGTGTTGCTGTTTTTATTTTTTTTTTATTTTATTTTTTTTTATTTTTTTTTTATTTTCTTTATTAAACAAACATCTTACAATACAATAAACTTAAGTTTAACATTGATAACTAGAAATACAAACAATAAAATACAAACAGAGACATTATGTACAAGGATGCGTGATGTGCAGAGTGAGTTCCGTCGAGTTGTTGCCGCTTACACCGTGTGATACCAAATCCAACGTCCCCGGTTGAATATCTCGCAAATCTTCATTTTGTAGCAGTTGAACAAATCGTTTTGGAAGAAATACTTGAAACTTCGGCTCATCTCCTGGAGAGAAAGGTCCTTCGCTCAATGAAACTAGAATTGCTTCTCCATGTGTGGTTTCCACTTTCTTGATGTTATGAATAATGTAGTGTTTTTGTTCTTTTAGTTCTGAACACTTTTTAGTTAGCAGAAGGTCGGATTTTGAATGAGTGTTGAATTGATCAACCAGTGTTTGTAGAAACTGTTGTGATGTCATCTTCGTCAGTGGTGGTTGTGGTGTCTTCTGTGATGTTGCCTCTTCGGAGTCTCGAATAATACTCGTGCCGGAGCGGTGTTGGCTCCTCGTATTTATAGGCCCCGCTACCCCCACCACATTCCGGTTCTTTGCTACCCCCACCACATTTCTGCGTTTGTTCCAAGTAAGCAGCCAAACGATATGCGTTGTGCAATGCGCAGTTTAATTGTCCGTGTTTAGGATCTTTTGCAGCAACACAAATATTACCGAGATTAATGTTAAAGTCCTTACCGATGGTTATATCGAAAACATCACCGTGCGTGTACTTTTGTATCCAGTTCCTTTTTTCTAATCCTCTTGTGTATATATGTGAATATTGTTTGCAAAAGTTAAACATAATACTGTGCAGATTACTGTAGCTTATAAATCCTTCATACCAATGTATGTGATGAAAGTAGTTTGTTATCCATTTGTTTGTACTTTTTGCTTTGGCGTTAAGGTTGTTAAAAGAAAAAGGAGCTTCAAACGTGAATGGGTAAACTACAAATGTAAGCAAGTCTAAAATTACTAATTCCTTGATAATAAACCTATCATCATTATTTCGAAATGCTTGAAATTCTATTACACAAGGCTTTACACTCACTTCTTCATCCCCTCCGCTCATCATGGCACCTAGCGATCAACTAAACTGTTTTCCACACCACGGTAGGTTAAATACCAGGCCGTACAGTTGCAGGCGCGTTGGTGTATATTTAACGTGGGCACCGTCCCCAATAGGCCTACCCCACGTGTGTTCTTCTTTACTAAGTCAAACTTTAGTCTTTTTTAACTTCTTCTTCTTGTGTTTCGTTTTCTTCTTCTTCTTGTTTCTCCGTTTCTTCTTCCTGTGTTGTTTCTTCTGTAGCTTCTGTAGCGATTTCTACAAGTGGTTCAAAATCCTTTAACTTTCTCCACATGCAAACTTCATGAGGTATTCTATTAAAAATAGATGTATCCACAGGTCCGTACACGATGGTGCTATCAGGTTGTTTTTCCAAAGTATCGACCAAATATTCTTTAATAATAGCGCTTGCAAATACCAACTGTCTCATGTACCTTGTAATAGGTTCTGTTGCGTAGTTTAAAACGTAGAATTCTTCACGTGACAGTAGAATCTTATTTTCATGTTGAGTCAAGTCTCTAATTCGCACTTGTAGTTGTCCACGATGTTTAACAATATCGATTTCATTGTCACAATCCAAAAGTCGAATATGTGTTTTCCTTCCACACAAACTGTTAGTTAAATAACATTCTATTAAATGTACATGTTTCAAAAATGACTCCCAAGCATTTTGCGAAAATAAAACCTTTTTTGTTCCATGGTGTAGTATTACTGTAGGGGAATAATCCAATGACTTCATCAATCCAACTGATACACTTTTACTGATGCATGCTGAGATGGGGTAAAAGATTCGCAAAAAAACTTCAGTTAAAATGTGAGGAGGAATATTTTATTCAACTTTCTTCTTCCTCTTTGGTACTACCTTTGATGGGTCTGCATTACTTTCCTCCTCTCTATCTCTTTTACCAAACTTTAAAAATGCAGTTATTTCCTTGATGATTTCTTCTTCACTAGTATTATCACGTTCCAATAACGGTGCTACCTCTGCATCACCTTGTACAACAGATGGAGAACTCATTTTGTAGAAGATGTTGCCCATGCGACGATAGACGATCAACTGAAGACCTGCATTGTTGCTCCGCTATTTATAGGTTAGCGACAGTGGCGGTGCCGGTGGTGGTACAACGTTTTACAATACCGTCTTTACGATACCAGTCAACGGTGTGTATGTAACAATTTTATCGTGCAAAATTAAACAATACGCAGATGTATTTGCAGGTACGTTTTCTTGAAATTCCATTTCTATTTTTATATCAACACTAGACGATTTTACAGATTCGTTTTGTTTGGAGCAATCAATTACAACAATCGGAGCTTTCGATTCAAACTGTACGGGAGATAGTAGAGGTGTGTTTGTTTTGCCGTAATATGAATTTTGGAACCTAGCGTACATATCGTATAAAACACTGTACCTTTTTTTATCAAAAGAGATATTAAAGTTGTCGTAGGGAAAGAATTGTGAATTCAGGAACACTTTACAGTTTGTTAATTTACAATGGTCAAATTCACCAGCATTTTCAGTTAATATACTTTTTTTCTTTGTTTGTAATCCAAAGATTACATATCTCGCTTTTTCCAAATGAGTAGAAGTTTTTACAGTCCATGTATGCCGTTGTGTTGAAGGTAAAACGGGGTATTCATGAAACTCCCAGCTTCTGAATGGTATTACAATGTCTCGATCTGATTTTAACTTTCTTAATAATGTAATCCTGTGTTCATCATTTAGTCGCACATGTGGTACTCTCCAAACAATCTTGTCTAATGTTAGTTTCCAGTCTAAATTGGCTTCAGTTGTTCCAGCAGATGCTTTAATAATATCATTATCGTTTGATGACCTTAATAAAACTAGTTCTTGTTTTACATTTATTATTATTCTTCTGTAATCTTCAGCAAATCCTAAAAGTAATCTTAAAGGTACGTAAAAATCAAAGTTTCCCGAAGCGTCAGGAGTAATTATACTTTTGTCTGGTGCAACCCATCCTGCAACAGCTAACAGATTCTTCTCATTTGGTGTTAAAGACGCTAATCCTTTTAATGTACTGGAAATTCCAACCTTTTTTGTTGAATCGACTGTAACTCCTGAAATTTCATATCTAATCTCGTCAAACAAAAATGCCATAGGATTATTTATGAACGGAACAGTGGTTCCAACAGTACCGTCAGCTTTTGTTACTTTTCCTTCAATATATAAATAACTTTCGCATGGAAGAGTATAAATGTCTTGTTGTTGTATAGGAATCCTAATTTCATCGTTATTGTTTAATTTGGACGAAGCGTAAGGGTTGTGCGTGTGATATTCCTTTTCCCATAAGGTCTCGTCGAATGTTGGGCCCTGCGCTATATCCAGTATATCCATTGTTAATGACCTTTAATCCAATTTCTTCTAGAAAACGAATGTTGTCACTTGTTAATCCTTCTACAGCTGATGAGCTACTGACCTCTTTGCTGGTTGGCTCTCTCTTTTTAAATGATAACCCCATTATCTAAGCGGATGATTTTATATGTATTCTTACAGTAATAGCTTCTCCTCGAAAGTCAATAAGGTTTCCGTCTTGATCCACTATGTTCAGCACGATGTCTGAAATGAAACTGGTGTTTAACGGTAGGTACACAAGGTTTTGAGGCTTTTCTACTATCTTGAAACCCGGTGCGACTGATGGGTAGAATGTGTGTAATATATGCCGATTTTCTCCATCTCTGTAAGATCCTTGTATAATGTTACATGTAATGTCTATGCTGTTTACTTTGATGATCGTCACAGTTCTATTCCCAGAATGAGTTGTATTAGGTTCTAATACCTTTGTTTCCTTAGAAAACCCCAATAAACTACCAATTGAACGTTCTTGGCCAAAATCAATATAATACTTAGAAGTAATTTCGGCTTTCATTGTATTGTTATTGCCTTTTATCGTTATATTTTCTTTTCCCATATGTTTTTGTATAACTTCATTTTTATTATCAATTTCATAAGCTCCTGTTGGTAAACTGAATTCTTCCAAAGCTGAATCTTTTCCTTTATTATCTTTTGTCTTGTAATAATGTATTTTGTTATTAATTCCTTCACTAACGTTTGGAATAGAGTTATATGTTGTTAAATCCAATAATGCGGCTTCCCATAGTCTTCCTTTTTGCAAACGTAGCGCTGGAAACAGAATACTGCGCAAAGTACATGAGTTACCGGTTAATGACACTGTATACGAAGACATCTTAAAGTTGACTAACACTTTTAGCTAAAAAGTCTAAACATAAATGACCGCAAATGGATGTATCATCAGGTTGTTTTCTTGTATAATTGTAAAAAACATTTTCTGCCGCACGAAAGTATTGTTGAAGTTCTTTCGGTGGTGGAAGGTTTCCAAAACTGTCGAAATAATAAATCGTTTCACCAAGTTTCTTGTAACACACCCAATGAGTGCCTAATCCTTCACTATTATCCAAATTTACTATACCAGTCTCATTTTTCCACATTTTAACCGGTAATTCATCTTTCATAAATACTCCTCTAAAAAATGGGATTTTCAAACAAGAAGCATATGTAATCAGTTCTTCATTGGTTAATTCTTTGTTTTTAATTATTAATTGCTCTTTCTTATTTAATACACACGATACGGTCTTAGGTATAGTCCTCCTCCCTTTTTTATCATTGACCATATTGTTGGTTTCTTTTTACCTTTACCACTAGTAGATCGACGTTTTCTTCTGATATTACCTCCTTGTTTCTTAGCGGGTCTTTTCCCACGCCTTCTTCTCTTTCCTCCTCCAAACGTAGTTTTTGCTTTCATTGCTGCTGTTACTGCTAAAGACGATGCTTTTTCACCAATACTCGCGTCACTAGATTTTACTCTTTGCCAAGCTTTCTCAGAAAGTGCTCTATCTGCTATTGATCTATTTTTTGTATCACCAAATTTGGAATACGCTATATCGTGCTGTTTACAAGCCTGATCAAGCTTATTTATTCCAGGATCTCCTCTAGCAAGCCGTTTCTCTAATTTGGTTCCAGGACCACAATATTGATATCCTCCAGGTAAATGTAATTCCACAGGTAATAAATCAATCGCCTTGTTAACTATAGCTCCAACCGGTTTACTTAATAGAGAAAATGCTGTTGATGCTATTCCCCTTCCTCTCTGTAATCTCTCTCGATTATGACTGATGCGTTTAGCCCTCGGCATGACTATTTATAGCCAAACTTACAGTCAGTAGGTGCACTCTATAAATGTTTTACAATGAATGTAATATTAGTCTTGGCTTCTTGTATTATATATACTGTTTAAAATCCATTTATTATATAGAAATGGATTAATTAATTAAATGTAGACATAATAAATAAAAGTAGTAAAAATAGAAATAAGGTGTAATTGAAGATGTTTCAAATGTTTCTCCGCTGGTGATGGTATCGTTGTTTTCGGTAAAATGAATAAAATCTAAATAGTTGTCATGTTCCCTTAGAAACTTGCCACTTAATCGTTGGTAATTAAATAACACATTCCAGTCTAGTTTATCTTTAAAATTGTCAATGTAATTTTCAGAGAGATTTTGATATTTACTTATTACTTCCCAACAGTTATTAAAATTTGATGTCATCTCTACAAGGAAGTTTTCTGAAAACTGTTGTCTTTGTAAAATATGAATCCAGTTAACTCTGTGAAAATAAATTCTTAACATAGTCATTGTGAAGAGGTAGTGTATGGAAAGTTGTTCCCAATCCATATATCTATCAAACCGTTGAACAAAACCATCTGTCAGCACTCCTTGGGGAAATCTCGGCTCTTGAGATATTAAACTCCACGCAGTAATATTGGATTCCATCATCCTCTCTGTATCATCTCTCGAATATAACTGATGCTTTATCCCTTATCATGGGTATTTAAATTCTTTTTTCTCTTATATAATCTTCATCGTTTTCTGTTGGTTCATTAATCACATTCACTTTATCCCCCTTTCCTAATGTCTTGACTTTAGAAGGCTCAGACGGTTTATCTAATTGATTAGGTTTTTCTGGATTGTGTATCTTTTTCCAGTCTAAATAATTGTGGCTGTCAACATCTGAAGCTACAGCTCTTCCTGAAGCCCGATGGATATAATTAAATAAAGCTGCACCAAACCTTTCCATATGTTTTTCATATTCTGTAGTCCATTTCTTGTGTACTATATCAAATATTTTCTTATTTACAGCGTCTCCATCCTGCTCACAATCACCTACATTTGACAATTTTAATTTTTTTACATCATAGCTTGTATCAGTTTCATTCTTTTTGTAAATCGTTAACAATTTTAAAGTTGCTAAATTTACTGCTTCACCATCATAAATGGGATGTTTTATATTGCTTAACCTTTTACCGGAAAATCCCCAATGGTCTTCGTGTACAATCGGGGTTCTTTTATCCATGTATTGTACCGTAACCGCATCAGAAGACAAAAGCGGATCACCAACATTTTGAATTACTTTTCCTTCAAAATTATAATTACCATCAGGTGTTAACGGAAACCCAGCTCTTTTTTCACTATATCCAGATTTTACTCCAAACTCGGAATACCGTCCAAACTTGTCCACACTCATGATGTAACTGAATCGCTATCGTTTAGGTTCTTACTATATATATATATATATATATATATATATATATATATATATATACGTCTACTGAACAATTATTTCTCGTTTTCGCAGTTCATCAACCAAAGCTACCCATTCGTTTTCTAAACCAGTGTGCCCGGCTTCCATAGCTTCATGTAATAACCTCATTCGATCAACTAACTTATTTATATCGTTGTAATATATTATATTGGTTTTATACAAATTTTTTAATAATCCCCTTCCAGATGTAGTAGGATCAGTTGTTTTTCTTTTTTTATGCAAAACATTTAATTCAGCAGAAGATAAAGCTCTTCTTTTAATTGGAGCTTTATTTGATTTCGAGGGGAAAAGACTAGATATAATGTTTGTGTATTTTATTGACCTGTTTCTATGAATAGGTAGTTCTTTGGAATATTTTTTTCTATGTGCATTTGTATACTCTAGTATATTTTTAAACAATTGTAAATCCTTTTTAGTATATTTACCAGGATTATTTTTAAAGATGAGTTCAAACAAACCTGTTGTACCTTTATATTTCTTATCACCAATAACTATATCATCATTTTCGTTTATATCTAACTTTCTATCTCCAATCATTAATCCTTTATCCTCTATTATAGCTCCATATGTATGATAATTTCGATTAGCATGTGTGCCATGTAACATTTTTAATGTATATTTTCTTCCAAGTGTTCCTTTAAACATAATATCTGTGCCTAATTTGCTTAAGTTGGATGGGTTGATATCCTCTTCTTCTGCTCTTGTATCTTCCGCACTTGTATCTTCTGTACTTGTATCTCCTGCAATGTTCTTTTCCCTTAAATCTCCTATATCTCCGCTTTCTTCATACTCGTCGCTTTCTTCAGATGTTTGTAACTGGTCAGAACTTTCATCATTCTGAAATTCTTCTTCATATTTGGAAATTGGTAGCATTTTGTCTCCTTCGAAGCGAATTGAAGGTCTTTCCATATTTTGTGCTAATCGCTTTAAAGGTTCAGTAACAGGTTTGAATGTTGTTTCTAAAAATTGCTCTCTTTCATTTATACCTGATTTTAAAGCTCGGTTTTTTTGTCTAATAGGATCACTAAGTGATTTTATTTCCTTTAATAGCTTTTCCTGGTTAACCATCTTCACACCTTGACGACTTGTACAGTAATACCGCTAATCAGTGTATTAAAACGAATTTATCAAAACCTATTCTATAACGACCATCTTTTATAGCTTGATCTTTCATAATAACCAAAAATCCATACTTTTCCGCCCATGCTTTTCCGCAAAGCTCTTTAAACTTTTCAAATGGCATATCCGCATTCACATGATCGTTATATATATGTTTTAGGTTAGTATCATCTTGTTTGAATACAATTAGAATATTTGCATTATCTCTGATAAGTTGTTTTGGGATTTTGCTATAAGTTTGTCCTATATATATGCTGTCGATGTTATTATGTCTTCCCATGGCAAAGTAGTTTCTAATAGTATCCTGATTTTCACAAGATACATCGTCAAATATAAATACAGAATACGGTTTCGCTTCATTTGGTTGCATAATGCTATCACTAGCGTTAAATTTGTAAAAATTAACATCAGACACATCAGATAGGATTTTATCCAGCAATTGATACTTTGGTTGATGTAGAGACTTTGAAAAAATATATAGGTTACTAAACCTTAATCCCTGCGGATTAGTGATCAAATTAAAGACAACATTGGTCTTTCCACAGTTTGAGGGGCCACTTACTATACATCGAACAGTGTTTGGAAGTAAACTACCGTGTTTACCATTGTTGATTTTAACGTTATCCACAGTTAAATCATCTATGTTATTAATATTGAATCGATCTTTATGGTGAATAATCTCCATCCTGCTCAAAGGTTAACGATGAAATGAGTTGCTTGTATTAAACCAAGTCCTTTATAGGTATCCATGAATCCTCAGTTTTGTTAAACCCTAACCACCGCACTTTAACTGCGTCCTTTTTTCTTTGTAACACTTTTTCAACAAGATATACATCACCTACTGTTGACTTTAACATTTCATGTCCATAAAATGCACCTTGTAACAAATCTCCTTTGTTATCTTTTAGGATATACGTTTCAGGTACAGTCGGTTGCACTTTATACACTGTAAAAACTTCATTCGTCCAATTGGGAAGGTATTTTTTGGTAAACACTCCCTTATATTTACTAATCCGTACTTTATCACTTACATTAAATTTTCTTGGCTGCATTTTTTCTACTTTAGGCTTTGTATTTTTCTTAATGCGTTTTAATACATCTTTTGCATTTCTTCTATTTACTTTGTTAGGTTTCATACCAATAGTTCTATGAAACCTGTTGTTATAATCATTTATTAATTGTGGTAAAACATCATACCATACGTAAGAACCTCTTTTTGAAAATTGTTTATACAGTGCTCCTTTCAAGGTTCTATTGAATCTTTCTACAATAGCTGATTTTTTCTCTGAATTTGTAGAATAATGATTTATTTTATATTTATTCATTAACTGTGCAAAGTTTGTATTAAAGTATTCTGTTCCATCATCAGTTTGTAAATGTTTAATTTTGTTTTTATCTCTTTTTATGGCTATTTCCATGGCTTCTGTTACGCTTTTACCAGTCTTGTCCTTTAGAGGCAAAGC
Organism: Allygus modestus; assembly: GCA_963675035.1. Lineage (NCBI taxonomy): Eukaryota > Metazoa > Arthropoda > Insecta > Hemiptera > Cicadellidae > Allygus > Allygus modestus. The sequence continues at coordinate 241,466,436 of OY776112.1, read as the reverse complement.
GTCTGCAACTTTTGTAAAACAATTAATAATTGTGAGTATATATTTAAATCCTTTGTTTATTCTGCTATGCGGTCGCATTTCAATTAGATCCGCTTGATATAGATCATTTATCCCTTTTATAACAGTATTTCTTCTTGGAAACTTTATTCTTGCAGGTTTGTGTAGTTCATTAATAATCTTCTCCTTCAGGTCTGACATGATGGTTTCACGAAGGCAGCTGATATGGTATTAAATATTCTTTGGTAAAAATCTGCTTATATATATATATATATATATATATATATATATATATATATATACATATAGTTCAAGGTCATTTAAAACTTGTGTAAAAAAAGGGGAAACACAGCTTAACATTGCTGTGTTTCCCCTTTTTTTACGGAAAGGAAAAGGATAAAGGATCTAGGACGATGAAAAGGTTACTCGTCAATAGGGTTGAGGGAGTAGTGGCCGAATGGTAATGTGTTGATTTTGTCTGGAAGTGTTTGTCTTTTGTCGTCATTACAGGATAGCGCCTTTTTAACTTCAGTCACGCTGTACAGCTGATGGTTAAAACTTCTGATGGTGTTGAATTTAGCTGTAATGATGTTATCCTCAAATAAGCATTGCTTGTAGTGTTCAAAATGCACTTTCTTCTTTAAATATAAACTCTTTACACCTTTAGCTTTCTTAATATAGCTATTCTTCTTTTCTTCTTCTTCTTCTTTTTCATTATAGAGTTTCAAAGAATATAGTTTAGACATCAATGCAACAATCTCTTCTAGCAGAACACCATTAGCCTCATCCTTGAATTTGCCTAGTACTTTTTTGTGTCTGTCATTGTCGTAGTTTGGATGATCTTTTGGATAATCGGAGAAATCAAAGTCGTTCTTGTAAATAAATGTACGCAAATCTTTATACATGTCCAATGTTACTATGCGATATATGAAAGCGTCAGTGTCCATATATGTAATAGATATATTTTCTCTTCCGTAGAACGCCACCATTTTGTTGTAGTGAAAATCGTACATGTGTGTTTTTGAGATGTCCAAGATTGACATGCCTATATACAAAGGACGATCCATCTTCACACTCGTCTTCTTCATGGACACTGCTACAAGTTTTTCATTAATAATTATAGATGTTCCAAAATTTGGCTGCTGTACTAGTTTCTGTAATTTTTTTGCGTCGGTAACAAGTTTAACATTTTTGTGTCTTCTTTTGTTTTCCAATGTTTTTCCAAATATCGCATTATTCATTAATTTAAAGAAATCTTTTTGAAAGTCTGATGTAGCTGCTGCTCTTCTGATGGTATTTGAATCAATGTAGGGTTTCAACCAGCATGATTGAGAAAATTCCAAAACTCTATTAATTTTTGTTAGACGTAGTCCTAATTCGATAGCTTGTTGAACCACCCAAAAGTGAGCCACGTAGCGTTGTTTATTATTTAATCTCATCATTAATTTGGGGTGTTTTCCAATTGGTGAAATTTCTGTTTTAGCAAGAAGTGGAAGGTCATAATGAAGATCATGTAAATTTTCTGGGTATTCAAAATCGCAATCCAAAATATATCCAGTGTCACCATGTTTCGGAATTTGTAAAATATCGCCAATAGAGTCGGGATTAATCCATTTAAAGTTATCAAAAGGAAGTGGGTTTGACATTGCCCATCCGTACTGGTTATTTGCATCGAAATATCCTAAATAGGTTGACGGTTTGGTTTCATCGTAATCGGGTAGGTATTTGTTGTTGGCTTTGACATGTCTGGTAACACTTTGGGTCAATCCGCCTCTTACTCCAGCTTCAACCATTAAAACCATGTCAATGTCTGTTAAAAGTTGGAGTTTGCATTTTGTTTCTTTTAACATGGCTTGCCAAGCTAATCCTGGTGAAGTATACGAATGTAGAGGGTCCAAACCGTATGCAGCAAAACAGGTGTTTCGGAATTCTTCCATTACATCACAAAGAAGAGTTACATCTAGTTTGACATAAAAGTCCGAGTAATCTCCTAAGGTCTTCATATCTAACTCGTTCCATACTCGACGTGCGTGTTGATAGTCCTCAAGTGATATTTCCGAATCATTAAGTTTGTTTTTGAAGTGTTCTGGTGAAGGTAGTGATGTTTCATCAAATCTATGCAGTCCATCGATGTAATCATAGGGGAAGACTCCTTTTCGAAGAACCAAATCCATTTTACTATTGGGTACAATTTTGCTTGTTTCTATCAAATCTGTTCTTCTTAGATTTTCAGATAATTTCATGAGGCTTGAAGGCATAAATCTAAATGAATCAACAAACCTTAATTTAATTTTACCCACCTTTTTTGAAAAGCTTATACATTTTTCCATTGTAGTAGCCAAAACGTCTATTGCTCCATTATCTCTTCCTAGTTCGGGGATTATGAAGTGCGAATCATAACCACTCAGATTGTGCAGAACTACGGGGATAAAATATGGTAGTTTGTAGTTCAAGTTGCAAGCGTTACAGGCTGCACCTCTGTACGCTCCCGTAAGATGATCGTGGTCACGAACTTTAACGTTATCCAGTGTAAAGGTGTTATTACACAAATAACACGTTGTTGTTGAATCATAATGTTGAAGTTCTTCTTCTTCCATAGGTGACATGGGTACCTTTGTTCCATACAGTTCTTCTACCTTTGCAGCTATGTCATACAAATCATCGACAAAGTATTTGGCTGCTTCTTCACCGCGATAAATCTTTGGAGAAGATGATAGTCCATATTTTTGAAGATGGTCTTCAGTCAACGTGGATTTAATTAGTATGCAATAACTGTTTGGTGAATGAAGTTGGTATTTGCTTCTTCTTGTAACGTCCTCTTCTTGTTGTTCAAGCGGATGTAAAGAAGACTCTAAATCAGCGTAAACAACAACAGGTACACGGTATTGTTGTATTACTTTGTCAAATTTTATCTGCGCTCTGCTAGGATGCGGCAATTTAATTCTTACTTCATAGTTTCCATTACATAACCGCTGGTGTTCTACTAACCAATCAGACCCTCCCCTTCTTAGTTCTTTGTTCACGTGACAAAAACATCTTTTGCAAATTGTCATCTTTCTTTTATGCTTAGATAATTGATTAGAAACAAGACTTTCAAATTTTTTGATATACACAAAGTGTGAAATATCACCTTTAGTAATTAATAACAAATCGGTATGATCTCTGCGCTCATTTGGTGTTATACGCAAGGGGTACAAATTGTTTGTCGAATCCAATCCGAAGAGGTTGACAGAAGCTGAAGGATTTTGTTTTTCAAATTTTGAAACGTCTGTTATAGCAACAGGGTAAGTCATCCCTTGGAAATTATATCTATGTTGTACTTCTTCATAATAGTGACTTGGTCTTTCCGGATGAATTGTTACATATTTGGCCAACATAGCATATTTAAAACACTCAGTATCTTGATTTTGTACGTTGACGCAGGATAAGGTATTTCTAATCTTTGTTGGTAGAGGAATGTAGCTACTTCCTCGAATTCCATAGCCGTGTTTGTGTACTCTTAAGTCTAGCCCTGTGATGCTTAACAAATTCCATCCAGAGCCTCTTCCTTCATGTTCTTGTATTTTAGTCATTAGCTCTTCAAAACATTCAGATACGATTGAATCAATATCTGACGAAAACATAATAGTTCGGTTTTTTGTTAAAAACCCTCTCGGTGAAGTTTCATTTTGAATGTTTGTAAATAAAGCATCCATTAATAGTCCAAATTTAATAAAATTTAATCTTTTTAATTCATTTTGCAAAGTGTTGCTTACCAATCCTTTTGCGTTATTTAAAAACTCTTCGAGTTGTAATTTTGCATTGTCAATTTTGAAGTGGGTTACTACATTACCCGGAAGTGCTCGGGCATGTAGTTCTACATTTACTGCTGTTGATGCTGAAGGACGGTGAAGTGTAGACAGAGCATGCGTAGAATTCGATGCAGCTGATGATGTTGAAGGATGATGAAGTGTAGACAGAACAGGCGTAGAAGTCGATGCAGATGATGATGATGATGTTGAAGGACGGTGAAGTGTAGACATAGCAGAGGTAGAAGTCGATGTTGATGGTGCATATTGAATAACACTAGGTCTGGAATTTTGGTGTTGAGCTAACATTTGATCTATTTCTTTCAATTCTTCTTCTTCATATTCTTCATTTTGGTTTTTGTTATGTTTCAGTTCTTTATGTATCATTAAAATAAATTCATCCTTAAATGAAGACTTGCAAATATCGCAGCGATGCATAATGTAGGTGCGATCTCCACAAGGGTCAAGGCAATAATGAACAACACTGCAAATACCCCTCTATTTATACCCTAGCAAAAGTAATGGGGGTACGTATTACGTGAAGTTTACTATTTTTTTTTTTTTTTTTTTTTTTTTGTATTTTATATTTACTATTGTAGCTGGAGGCTACAAATTTCTGTATTTAGGTCAAGGTCATTGCACAAATTTACCAAAACGGGGAATAGAGCAGTAAATGATTTTATATTAAACCATAAACTGATCTATTCCCCGCTCTGTATTTAACTAAGACAATTTTCTCCAACAGAAACATTTGATAAATTTTAAACTCGGATGTGAAGTTGGATTGTACACATTGCATCTTGATCAACTAAAAATTTCATAAAACAATAGGGATCTTCAGTTGTAGATTCATCTTTAACATATTCAATAGTCAACATTGCCGAACGAAGATCTTGTGGAATTACGTCGACTTTTATGAGTCGCCTTTCGAGTTCGAACCGTTTTGTTATTGATGTAAGTTTTATCACATCATCGATATCGATGAGGGGAAAGCTGTAGCAAACGGAGTTTCCTGGTGGGTTCATCATGTCTATATGATAAATATACACTGTTGCATCGTCTTTAAATAGACGTTCCCCCACCATTAAATGTATAAGTTACCCCACTTTTTTAATCATGTAAATGGGTCAAGGTCATACAACGATATTACCAAAACGGGGAATAGAGCAGTAAGTGATTCTCACTATAACCACAAACTGATCTATTCCCCGCTTTGTATTTAAAGTAAACTATTTGAAGACAACAAAAACTTATTCAGATTCTTCCGATGATAATGATGATGATGAGCTCATATCACTAAATAAGCGACGACGAACACAAAAGTTCCTTGTGACTGGATCTAGAACTACATCATCGATATTAATACTGCTTGGAGGGGTTTCACTATCAACAAGGTCCATTTCCTCCAAGCAAAGCAACTGATGATGAAATTCCGGTTCATTATTATCGACATCGTCGTCGTCAGTCAACAGCTCCAACAGCTCCATCTCTCCAAGATATGGTTCACTGCTAGCAAACTCACTCAGTAGTTCAAGATCACTAAATAGTTCACCTTCCATCTCTGAATCGTCTTCGTCTTCATCTTCGTTTAAATTTAATGGAATATTTTTAATCAATTCTAGTATAGTCTTCTTAGAAGGGAAAATGTTATCTCTGGGCGACATGATTCCAAGTAGCAGACTGATTTACCACTAATACGAAACCACCTTTTATACATGATTTCGGTGGTGGTGGGGGTAAGTGTTGAAAGTGCAAGTGGTAGGGAAAAGTGATAAGGAAGAGGTATTATTGTAACACAAATGATTAAGTCCTGTAAGTGGGTCAAGGTCACCTTATCCTATTACCAGAACGGGGAATAGAGCAGTAAGAGATTCTTATTCAAACCTCAAACTGATCTATTCCCCGTTCTGTATTCCCCCCCCCTTTGGCGTTTTATTTAGTTTATGAGGTTGTGTAATAAAGGCACAGTGTGTAGCCTTCTTGTAATAATTGGACAATTTTTTTCTTCAAAGGGTTTGGTTTTACATCTATTTTTACTTCTTCTGTTCCACGAATACCCAATCCTTTGACCTGAACATGTTGGTACTCCGTTAACAGTTGGTAAACACGCTGGATAAAAGTATCCGCTTTAGCAGTAGAGTCAATATAGTGGAGGTATACCATGGTAGGTGCTCTCTTGACGCAATTCAGAACCAAAGTGATAATTGTCTCTGTAACATCGGGCTTATATACCCATCGTTTTTTTTTTGCTTTAATTACAGGTTTGGAACAATATAAAATGTTATATTAATGTTCCATCCTTTATCGACTAACCTTACCATATTACCAAAGATTTTATATAACTTTCTACTGTAGTTTGTTTCAAATGCTTCATTTTCACTACTATAAACTTCACCTGTTGGTCTCCACATGTACAATTGACAACTAACCTCTATATCAAGATACCGTAGCAGTAATCTCCTTACAGCAAGCACCTGATCAATGTTTTCGACCCGTCTGCTAACTATTATAGTTGCTGCAGAGATAGAAGTAGTGGATGCATTCATTTTCAGCAGAGTACTAATTTTTACCAGCGATGGAGAACCTCCTTTATACTTAGTTTAGGTAGTGGTGGGGGTTAGGAAAAGATATTGTTGTGAGAAATAAGAAGATCTTTCATTATTTTTTATCAAACGAATATTTTCTAAGTCCCAAGGTCATTTACAACAGTTGCCAGAACGGGGAATAGAGCAGTAAGTGGTTCTCACTTGGACCGCAAACTGATCTATTCCCCGCTCTGTATTTTAAAGTAAACAATAACTCTTCTCACTATTGAGCAGCCTTTGTTCTTTGAAGCTCAAGTTCTAAGTCTGCAACCAGGCGAAAGTCTGCATCATGCTCCTCCCATTGTTCAGGAGAACGCGGTTGACCACACCACTTAGTAAAGGCGTACCTCATCGCCTCATTGTACTCCTCCAGGATAACATGATAGGGTCTTGGTTGTTGCGTTGTAGACTGCATCGGTGATGTAGTTTGTTGCGGTTGAGACTGAGCACCATTTTCTGCAACCTTATTAATTTTATAAACCTCAGTCATTTCAGCAGCCTCAACAATCGCGTACAACTCCTCTTCGCTAATTTCCTTTCCCCATGTGTTGCTGTTGACGCTCATGACGATACAACTAATAATTATATTCCGAATCTCTCGCTTAAATACCCGCTTACCCCCTCCCCTCTTTACTGTTGAATAATGTCTTTAATATAATATTTCTCCTTTTTCCATTTAAGTTTTATCTTTAACTTAGTGCAATATATCTAAGTCCGTTATTTAGGTCAAGGTCGTTGTAGCATTGTAAAAAAAAGGTGTGGACAACCTATTTACACTCTGCAGCATATGCTACAAATTGTAAATAGGTTGTCCACACTTTTTTTTTTAATTTGGAAAAGACTATTTTTAATTTGGAATACACTTTTTAATCTTTTTTTATTTTAAATGTTTTCCACACACTGAAACCTGTATCATTTCGAATTAAATAGTTCTGTTTGGTAAGTTCTTTGACGTGGAGGTCCATGCCTCTAGGCAACTCTACATAGTACAATTTACCTTCACATTGAACCACCACCTTTGCAAAGCCCTTTGATTTAACAAAAAAGTATCGTTTATTTCTACAAAGCCTATTAATTCGAATTTTGGTTGGTCTCACTGTTGGATGGGGTGTAGAAAGAGAAACGGTGCCCTTGTGATTTTGTTTTAAATGTGATCTGCATACTTCTTCATTTAAAACACAAGACTTAGCACAACGTTCCCCTTTCCTTGCACCTTTTTTAAAACTGTAGCTGCATCTTGGTGCAGGAAGTATAGACTGCCTTCTCAAGGTTTTTAATTGTTGAAATTTCTCTGAAGGAGATTCGTTGTTAATACAGATCACTGAAGGACGGGAAAGGACACTTACAGAAGGTGTAGAAGGTTTGGTAGGAGAAGAAGAATGTAGACTTGCAGATGGTGTTGAAGAGCCTGGTGTAGAAGGTGGAAGAATGCTTGCCAGCGCCTGCTGAAGAAGCGAAGGAGCTGGTGAAGCCAAAGATGGTGCAGTTGTTTGCTCATCCTTCCTCGGTGATGGAGAAGGTGAGCGAGAAGTAGCCGAAGAAGATGAAGACGACGAAGACGATGAAGAAGATGAAGAAGATGAAGAAGCGGACGGGGGAGAAACGAGGTTTTCTTGAAGTGGTTGCGGTCGTGGTGCAGGCTCCTCAGGAACAATGCATGATAATATTAACGCCTGCCGAAGGATGGAAGGAGCTGGCGGAGCAGATGACGGAGCAGGTGAAGAGTGCTCAACCTTCCTCGGCAAAAGTTGCTTCCTACGGTCAGACATCTCGGGAACTGAACTGCACTCGTGATGTGTAAGCAGCAGAATGATTTTACCACTGGTGAAAACCCTCCTTTTATACCCAGTTGTAGGGGGGGGGGCTTTAGAGGTTAGGGAAGGAATATTGTTGTAATGTTTTACTAAACGAAAATTTTCTAAGTCCCGAAGTGGGTCAAGGTCATCTGAACATGTTGCCAAAACGGGGAATAGAGCAGTAAGTGATTCTCACTTGGACCACAAACTGCTCTATTCCCCGCTCTGTATTAGGAGAAGAGGACTAGCTTAAAGCTCGCAATTATAGGCAAATAAACCTGATAACGGAACACTAGCCTCTCCCCCGAAAAATTATTCACCCAACACACAAACGATATAGTCAGTTAACAACAGTCGCGCACTCTGAAACCGCAAGGACGTTCATCACTGTGTAGGCGTCAGAGTACTACGAACCGAAGTACAATAATACCTGACCAAGGTCCCCTTAAGTTTATTTCCCCGATGATGTATCCTCCAAGATAAGCAAAATGGTCAGTTAACAACAGTCGCGCACTCTGAAACCGCAAGGACGTTCATCACTGTGTAGGCGTCAGAGTTTTACGAACCGAAGTACAATAATTACCTGACCAAGGTCCCCTTAAATTTAACCAAAAATAAGCAAACTGACTGAATCTGTTTCTCGTGAGTAAGGGTTAAGATAGGTAAAGTCATCCGGTTTGCGCGCCGTAATGACTTAAGGTCGGTTTTCGTGCCATACCTTTTTGTAAGGGGTTAGGAAAGGTGTTTATTTGAGAAACATAATCCCCCCTGAGATATTTAAAGACATAAGGTCGGTTTTCGTGCCATACCTTTTTGAATGGGAGCGTGAAAGAAAAGTACATATTTCATTAGTAAATAAAAAACACTTCAAAAACACTTTAAAACCAACACCAAACTAACTACAGTTAAACTAACTACATTTACTAGCAGCAAACTACAAGCGTTATTCTAACATGCTTAATAATACACAGACATGCCTTAAGCTAAGGTAGCATCTCTAATATATAGTGGTACCAACTCTATACTAGAGATACTATTGCGGACAGCGCGGGCAAACAGCTAGCTAGGCTGTCGGCCTGCGACTGCGAACCCTCTGCGGGCTGCTCCCGCTTTTATAGGAATATATCGGGGGGGGGGCTTCGACAGTAGTTTGTTCTAACGCTGTATAGCACACTTTGAATTGCTCCAAGTCCGGTAACTGGGTCAAGGACACGTTAAAATATTTTGTAAAATAGCAAAGGTGTTACCTTTGCTATTTTACTTTGGAAGAAATCTGTACTACGTTTAAACAAGGGAGACTGTTATCCGTTTTACGCAAAACTCCTTGCACGATCTTTTGATTAAATGGAAAAGATTAATGCCGGAGGGCGATTCCCATTCCACCAAAATACAATGCATATCATTTCTATGCAACGGTCTCAGCTCTATTTTTACTTTTAATTTAATGCCTCGAAACTCATAAGTAAGGATGGACAGAAAGGCTTCTGAAATAGCAAGCTCGGAAGGAACAAGCCAAGTGTTTACACCTACAGCTTCCATAGCGATATGATGATTTTTACCACGCTGTTGCAGTATATATTAAATTTCCCCTTCCATAAATTTTGTGCTAAAACGTGGTTGTGTACATTGAATGTTTCTTGAATATTTTCTAAGTCCTAATCTAGGTCAAGGACACGTTGAAGATAAAAGCATTAAGTGTTAAGCAAACTACAAAACATTCCATCTACAATGTTATTATAAAGCATCAAAATATGGTCAGTTTACAACAGTCGTGCACTCTGAAACCGCAAGGACGTTCATCACTGTGTAGGCTTCAGAATACTACGAACCGAAGTACAATAATCCCCTGACCAAGATCCCCTTAAATATATTTAACTACACATGCAAATGCGCATGGTCTCTCAATTGCGCGCTGGGCCCACACACACTCAAGAGACCTACGTTGCAGCAGGCACTGCAACCCAGTGGGACGTTCATCCTAAAGGGCGGCAGGCTACTGCGCGGAGACGCTTGAAATCTCGGCTTATATAGACGAAAAATGGGAAATAGGGATATTTAGGGGAAAACGGGATAAGGGATAACCCTACTTCGTTGCGGGATTTTGTCGGGAATTTGTCCCTTTCTGCTAAAAAGTTTATCCCTCGACCTTGACCTTGAACTTGACCCAAAGGGGGGGGGGGTTCCGTCAGGGGGGGGGGGGGTTCCGTCGGGGGGGGGGCGGCTTGAACTTGGCCGGGGGGGGGGCTTGAACTTAGCCGGGGGGGGGGGGGCCGGATGTAAACTGGTTCTAATTAGTACCCAGCTTTCTATCTATATATTGATAGGGCAAGGTTATCCTTTGCGACCTGCTTTACTTTGTCTGGCACCTCATTCCAGCTTTGGTTCTCAGCCAGTATACACGTGCTCTATTCATTTTCCCTTCCATCCAACAACACCATGTCTTCTCCTCTGACTCCCGAAAAACTTCAACGTTTGAAGGAGTCCTTGAAGAAGTCGACGGAAAGAAGAAGCGGATTTAAGAAACCTTCAGCTTTTAAGTCTGCTCTTAGACGTGATTTTCGGTGTCACCCATTATATTTTCACCAGCGACCCTCAACTCAGCCTCAGCCTTCTACGTCCACAGCTCGACCTTCAACTCCACCACTAACTGTAGATGAGGTGATGGAGCGGACAAGAGTGATGGGGATCAATGATTTGGTGACGCCGATCGACACCTCCAAGGCCGAGTTCCGGAATCTGAAGCGGATGACGGAGTACAAGTTTGTGGCTAGGAACGGGGACCACGTGTTCCTCTTCCAACACACCGACCACTACGTCGAGGTGCGTCTGCCGCAGACTTGTCCACCACCACCCCCTCTGATAAACGACACCCAGGAGTTGTACTTCATGAGACAAGATGGGAGGGTAAAGTGGGTTTTAAAAAATAAAGTTTAAATTAAGCAGCGATCCCTAGACCAACCATTCCTAACCAAACCATCCCTCAGCACGCAAACGGTCCTTTTCAGGACCACCCTAAGCATTTCAAGTTAGGGACTTGGCCTGTACATAGGCAGGAGACTGTTAGTCTTATGTTTGTGTGCAGCCCACTTTGTGAAAATTTCCAAGTCCCAAGGTCCTTGAACATGACCCAAAAAAGGGGGGGGGGTACAAAGTTTGTTCAAAGTATGTCATGTGGGTACTCAAATTAAACGGATTGATCAGACGAACAAGTTGGTGCAAACAGAATTCAGATCCGACCAAGGGTATAGCAGCAACAGCGAAAAAACAACTATTTTCAAGGACAAACCTAAATAACTTCTTTATTTACGGTTTAAAGTATATTAAGTGGGTACTCAAATTACGCGGATTGATCAGACGAACAAGTTAGTGCAAACAGAATTCAGATCTGACAACGGGTATAGCAGCAACAGCGAAAAAACACCTATTTTCAAGGACAAATTTAAATAACTTCTTTGTTTTTAGTTCAAAGTATAACATGTGGGTACTTCAATTACGCGGCTTGCCAAGACAAACAAGAAGGTGCAATCTAAATTTAAATCTAACCAACAGTATAGCATCTGTAGCGTAAAACGATGGTTTGAAGGACAAGGTAACGTTGTGGTGAGGGTTAGGTGCCTATCATACACGATAACGCTCCATCATTATTCTTCCAGCTCTTGACGGATGAACATCTACCTAGAGGATCTGAAAAATGTCGCAGTTTTACAGGAACATGAGGAAGGTGACCTTCAGTAGTCCCCTTGACACTACTTTCTACTTCCCTGACAATGAAGACAGAAGGTCTACACTTTTAGTGGACAATGAGCGGTTTCGTCGAAGAATAATCGAGGTTGAAACACTTTTAGCTAGTTGTTTGCTTCGCAAAAAGAACCATATGAATACATGCACCGGTTTAGATCATAGTAGCTGTTATACTTATACAGCGTTGAAGCGCAAACATTATTGAAGTTTTTAGTTACGGAGCTAAGGTCTTGACAGTCTAAGAGCTAAACCCTAACTAACACATGTAAACTAGTTATTGTGCGATGTAAAACTTGGTGGGGAGACTGGTGTAGTGGGGGGACTGGTGTAGTGGGGGGACTACCATATACCGCACACTTGCCACCTGCCGCCTGCCACCTCCCACCAACCATCTGCTTCGTTCTACTACACTTTTACCCCCACCATTTTGTTTGATACCAGAACGCTAGCTAGCGAACAGTCAGTACACCTCCGGCTCTCGACCGGTGAACATCGAGCTCTCCGAGACGCTCTTCACAAAATAACAATATCATTTCACTCAAGGTCTGATAGATGTTTCTATTTCATTGCCGTCACGTATTATTTCCTCCTGACAGCAATGAAATGCAAACACCTAACAGAACAGATAGGTGTCAAAAACACAACATGGACTCTGCGCAGGGATCGAAGTATCTACCGTCTTTCTTCAGAAAGCAAAGTGATGGCCGCAACTCGTCCGGATCAACAACATCGATGACAACCAACAACGGGGAACTATTGTAAACATGAATTATTGTAAATAAAGTAATATTTGTAATATGAATTATTGTAAATAAAATAAAGTAATATTTGTATTAGTACTACCTCGCACTCGTATCATTCGATTGCTTCATTCGATAATTTTCATACGATATTTTATCGAATTAAAACTATCGAATCACAATCGGATTTTACGAGTGCGAGGTAGTACTTTTTTAAAATTACCTCCCCGTGACCTTGAACTTTGAACTTTAACTCATTTCGTCACAAAACCGCCTACGTCACTGGCTCAGCCCCAGATGACGTCTTTCATGACTCAGCGCATCCGGTCACGTGACCGGATGACGTCACTTCCGGCGCAAAACCCGCAAACCCACACTACTGAGTATAAAAAAACATGACTAAGATACAAATACAGTTTAAAATAGCAGGTAAAAAGGCGAAGGTAAAATAAACTACACAAGGTTTGTGAAGGTTAAGAAAATTGAGTCTTAATATTGTTGTCTTAATATTATATACAAATTACTATTAATTTATGAATTAATCCATAATAAACTATATTTCAGAGTTTCAGAGTATGTTTTAATTACCGATTCAGTTTTTTACTTTCTCCCCCTATACATAGTATATGGAGAAAGTATTGTTTTCGTAAAAATTTTCGAATTTGAGTTGTTAGTGGAAATATTCGTTTTGGTGCTCCCTGAACCCAAAAAAGTGGTTTTTACGTGATGTCTGTCTGTGTGTGTGTGTGTGTGTGTGTGTGTGTGTGTGTGTGTGTGTGTGTGTGTGTGTGTGTGTGTCTGTGTGGATGTTTACAGAGCTAGAGCCCTAACCTATGGACCGATTTTTATAAAATTTGGTATGTAGGTACTAATCCACGATATCTCCAGGTATTTTTTTAATTTTTTTGGATTTTTGATTTTTAAGGGTAATTATCCCCCAAAAAACATGAAAAATCCAAATTTCTCAAAAACGGCTCTAACGATTTTGATTAAACTTTCGTGGTTTGTAGAACTTTAGGTTTGCAACAAAATGACACCACCCGCATTTCTTGAAAAATTCGGGTTCAGAAATTACAGGACTTAAAACATCCAAAATTCAATTTTTTGGATTTTTTATAAAAAATCATAAATGTTAAAAAAGATTACTATTCACCATTAAAAAGAGCTCAAAAAACTAAATAAATTAGTATTTTAAATTACTATTCTACGATTGCTAGTTACGGAGAAAATTGAAATTTTCATTTAGTGGTAAACACAGTACGTTGTCCAATGTTATTCTTATGGGGAATACAGATATAACTGTTTCTCTCTTATTTACTGATCAATTTCATTAAAATTTGATATGCAGGTCAAGTTAGCATTAACCAACAGATGATGTTCGAAATGTGTTGCTATTTAACCCTGGGGGGGCAAGGGGGCATTTCCCCTCTCAAAACCACTGTGTGTAGCAACGGACTCTATAGTGCCTCCCAAAAAGGGATTTGGGTGGATATTTCTGAAAACAACTATTTTAGACAATTTTCTGTACATTTATCTATACTTCATATTCTATATTTAGTAAATAACAACTATTTTTGTCATTAAAGTTTGGCTAAAAGGGAGAAAGTATGTGTCAGTTTCCTGATACCGTTTATTTATCTAAATATTTAGTTCGATTTAGATTTCTTGTGTTGTATTGGATGAAATTGGGTGAAACTGAATGAAACTCTGGTAAGAAATGTAATGTAATGGATAAGAAAACTAAGGACCGACCAATCCTATAAGCATTGAATACAATTTGAAGTATTTTACTACAGTTTATAGCTAAATAGAATTTACTGTGCGCAGCTTGCGCATCCCGTTCTGAGAAGCGAAAACAGTAAATAGTAAACAAAACAATGACAGTCTGTCGTTAAAGGTAATCCTTAAAACAGCTGTTAATTTAATTGAATTGAATTAAGAAAAAACGAATTTGACATAAACCAAATAAAATTCTCATAAAAACTCTCATTCATATGAAAAACATGGGGACTTGGAAGTCTCATGAAGCAGAGCCCTGAGACCTAAATCAAAAATCTTAAGCCAGTTTTCACATTAGATGTCTGCACACCTGGACTCACGTTTTAGTGTATACTATTGTTTACAAAGTTTGCATGAAGCGTACTAATAATAAATAATAGATGGATAGATAAACCATGTATTTTCGTTTGTCTGTTTTTAGATAGTTTGTATGTCAGCAGATAAAATACAATTAAATGTTGGTAAATATGTAGGCTGTATTTGTTATCTTTTAGTTATAAAAGCAGTGAAAGTAGTTAGGTTAATTTGTATTACAAATTTGAACCCGATGAACAAACCTTTGAACACTTAATAACATTTAACTGCAGTTTTAAGAAACAAAATTTGGCTTGAAGTGACACCGAAAAAATGGGATTGATTCAACATCCTAAACATCCTAAACATCCTAAACCAACAACAACGTTTAAACTAAACCCTTTTGGGCTGTTGCATGCAGGTGTAAATTATCTTTCGTAAAAATGCACTTTTTGAATTTAGACAAGAACTAATGCATACTTTAATATGCATTATGTTGGGGCTTTATTACAATAACACCTTTAAATTTTGCTCGGCGGATTCCCATTTTGAATCATGCAATTCAAAAATTAGAGTTATATTGTCAAGCCTATTAATTTATATTATAACTAGTGAACAATACTTCTTTAGGTTGTTGAACCCGTCGTTATTGACGGGCTAATAACAGCTACTTAATATATATTATTAATTTATTAATGTTAGATACTACGTATTACGGGATTCTACATTTTGGTATTCTAATTTACAGTAATTTAAAATATAAATGTTGATTAATAAAAATGTAAGTAATTTAATTGCAATCAACTTTTTATTTATAATTTTAATACTTGAATAAGGTTGAGAAATGTTTATAAATTGTAAGAAACCCCTTCTGAATTACTATTTACACATTATATTATAAATCTACTAAGCCACATTATCCCTTATTATATTTAAATGTTTTGTTGGCAACAGAATAGCCCAATTGTGGTGAAAGGAGATTTGGATTCCAAATCAAGATCAAGAAAATAAAAATATGTTTTAGATTGTGGGAAGAGTAAAGCAAACAACTAACTGCCCGAACTCTGCTCCGGTAAATACACCTTAGATAATTGAAGAATAACATCATGGCAACGGTCTTTGTCCTTCGTAATCTTGGACTTTTCTTACCAAACACAAAATCAAATGTATCCTGCAATTTATTAATATACATGTAACTGTAAAATATTGAATAAATCTGTCAGAGAGATTTTACGTTAAAGCTACAACAATGAAAGAAAACGAATCACGTTTAGATTTTACTTAAACATAATAATCCATTCATATAAATTTCCCACTAGTTTATTTATACAAATATCGACAAGTAAACATTTACTTACATTACGTGAAATGCTACCTTCGTAATATATAAAATCCAAATACCACTGACTGACTCACTGACTCACTCACTCGTCATAAAATCTCAAAAACCACAGAACGAATTGCAATTAAATTTTGAAAATATCTTCCTCTTGGGTCTTAGGTGCTCATTAAGAGAGGGTTTTAAGAAATTCCCATAGGGCTTTGCCTCATGGGGAGTCAAAGTTCCAATGGACATTCACTTTAAGTTTGAGCTGATGAAAATACAAACAGCTGATCTTGATTCTTAGTAGTTCCACGGGATAACCACAGAATGCAGCACACACAACTGTCATAGTTTTAGCCAATTTCCCCTATAGGGAAGAAGCTATTACCGTAGTCGGCATGTTGAGACCTAGTCCCGGGACCATGATAACTCTTCGTTTTGAGGTCCCCAGATGCCAAAAACATCATTCGTTCAAAACTGTATATATATATATATGTGTGTAAATGTATGTGTATGTGTATATATACAGTGTGTAAAAAAAGTCCATTCCCCCCTTTAATTTTTTGTTTGTTAAAAAAAAAAATCACCTCTGGAGAACGATACTAACTTAACCCAAAGTATCTTTTGACGTTATCGGACATTTTGAGTGTCTCTCAAAAATGAGGGATTTTGGGGGCAACACAAAATTTTCAAATGTAAATCCCTTTTGAGTAACCCTTCATTTCAAAGAACTTTAAAAAAATAGACGAGTGGTGGAGGTTGGAGGTCTGTAACGTATTTCTATCCAAAATGGCAGATTGTCAAAGTTTTGATTACAACTCATTCTTGAAACCTGGTGTCTAAGACTTTAGGAGTTTTAATTTCACCTTTGGTGACTTAAAACTGGAACAACTGTTGAAGAAATGCTATTAAATGAAGAAGTGCAAACCCCTTTTGAGTGCAAACCCCTTATTTTAAAGAGATTTTTAAACCTAGACGAAGGGTGACAGTTAAAAGTAAATTTAACCCCTTCTAATGGGGTTTACATGAGGAAATTTGGAGTTGCCCCCAAAATCCCCCATTTTTGCGGGACACTTAAAATTTTAAATATCACCAAAAGAGTCCACTTCTTCATTTAATATTATTTATTCAAGAGTCTTTTCAGTTTTAAGTCACCAAAGGTAAAATTAAAACTCCAAAAGTCTTAGACGCCAGGTTTCAAGAATGAGTTGTATTCAAAACTTTGACAAGCTGCCATTTTGGCTAAAAACACATTACATACCTCCAACCTCCACCATTCGCCTATTTTTTAAAGCTCTTTAAAATGAGGGGTCACTCAAAACACTCAAAAAGGGTTTACATTTGAAAATTTTGAGTTGCCCCCAAAATCCCCCATTTTTGGGGATACTCAAAATTTCCGATAAAGTCAAAAGTCACCTGGGGTTAAGTAATTATTATTCCCGAAAGTTGATTTGTTTGTTTTAAAAAAGAAAAAATTAAAGGGGGGACGGACTTTTTTTACACACTGTATGTATATATATGTGTGTGCCTGTGAGCACGATAACTCTCGTAAAATTAATCCGATTTTGACCAAATTTGGCATAAACGTGTAAAGCAGCATTTACGACTCTAAGTTCGAAAACCAGACAGATCTGAAGGAGTATTTTGAGGGGTCTTGTACCCCAAAAATTGTTTTTTTTCTCAGTATTTTACCTATAATTTTTGAATAAGTAAAATTTTAGTTTTAGCGAATTTCCCCTATTGGGAAGAAGCTATTACCGTAGGTCTCACGGTAAGACTTAAGCCCGAGACCATGATAACTTTTTATTTTGAGGTCCCCAGATGCCAAAAACACTATTCGTTCAAATTTATATATATGTATATATATCTATATATATATATATATATATATATATATATATGTGTCCGTTAACACGATAACTTGAGTAAATACCCCCGTCGCAGCAAACCTGCGTACTCAGCGAATTTCCTATGCATGAATATATTTCTTACTACCACATAAAGCCACTTACTAAGTTTCATAAAAATACTTAAATAAATAACTGATATATAGCATTTTATTTATTCTCCATAAGAATAACATTAGGACTGAGAACGCAGGTTTGCTGCAACAAGGACGATAAAAATATGGTTTTTTTGCAATTATCAATATAACTCAACCAGCTGAAGCTACATACCAAGTTTTAATGATTTATGTTCATAATTAAGGGAGATATAAAGCTTTACGTATTCTCCATAAGAATAACATTAGGGATGAGTATGCAGGTTTGCTGCTAAGAAGATAATCAACAAAAAATCAATTTTTTGTGCAAATATCAATATACCAGTACTAGGTGAAGCCACATACCAAGTTTCATTAATATACATTCATACAAAATCGAGATATCAAATTTTATATATTCTCCATAAGGATAACATTGGACAACGTACTGTGTTTAGCACTTTGAATATCTCAGCAACGGTTGGACGTAGAATCATAATTTAAACACTAAAATGATTGTTTTGTAGAGCTAAACTGATTGGTAAAAGCAAATGTGAAGTTTACATTGAAATGAACTGAGGAAAAGCCAAAAACCTTTTTCCCATAAGATTAACATGGGAGATTTTATGAGCAGGTTTTTTTGGATTTTCTCCGTAACCACTTAACCTAGGTTAATAATTCAAAATACCATATTATTTGTTTTTTTAAGCTCTATAACATGGTCAAAACCAAAATTAAGTGTTTTAAAAATTTTAGGGTGAAAAATGCAAAAAACTGACTTTTGGAAAATTTAAAACCCCCATAAACCCCCCTTCCCGTGGTACGATACTTCTGGTTTTCGAACTTAAAGTCATGAATGTCACTTTACACATTTGAGCCAAATTTCATCGAAATCGGACGTTTTTTACTCAAGTTATCGCATTCACGGGCACATATATATATATATATATATATATATATATAGATATATATATATATATATATATATATATATACATATATATAAATTTGAACGAATAGTGTTTTTGGCATCTGGGGACCTCAAAACAAAAATTTATCATGGTCTCGGGCTTAAGTCTTACCATGAGACCTACGGTAATAGCTTCTTCCCTATTGGGGAAATTCGCTAAAAACTTCCGATTTTGATGAAATTTGGCTCAAATGTGTAAAACGACATTCATGACTTTAAGTTCGAAAACCAGAAAAATCGGATCATGGGAAGGGGGGTTTATGGGGGTTTTAAATTTTCCAAAAATCAGTTTTTTGCATTTTTCACCCTAAAATTTTTAAAAAACTTAATTTTGGTTTTGGCCATGTTATAGAGCTTAAAAAACAAATAATTTAGTATTTTGAATTATTAACCTAGGTTAATTGGTTGCGGAGAAAATCCAAAAAAACTTGCTCATAAAATCTCCCATGTTAATCTTATGGGAAAAACGTTTTTTGCTTTTCCTCAGTTTATTTTAATGTAAACTTCACATTTGCTTTTACCAATCTGTTCAGTTCCACAAAACAATCATTTTGGTGTTAAAATTGTGATTCTACGCCCAACCGTTGCAGAGATATTCGAAGGGCTAAACACAGTACGTTGTCCAATGTTATCCTTATGGAGAATAAATAAAATTTGATATCTCGATTATTTATGAATGTATGTTGATGAAACTTGGTATGTGGCTTCAAGTAGTACTGGTATATTGATATTTGCACAAAAAATTGATTTTTTGTTAATTATTCCCGTAGCAGCAAACCTGCGTACTCAGCCCCCATGTTATTCTTATGGAGAATATGTAAAATGTAATGACTCCCTTAATTATGAACATAAATGAATAAAACTTGGTATGTAGCTTCACTTGGTTGAGTTATATTGATAATTATATAAAAACCCATTTTTCTGTTCCTTGTTGCAGCAAACCTGCTTTCTCAGCCCCCATGTTCTTCTTATGGAGAATAACTAGAATGTTATATATCGCTTATTTATGATTGAATATCGATGAAACTTAGTATGTGGCTTCACCTAGTTAAATTCTATTTATATTTGCATAAAAACCAATTGTTTCTGTTCCTTGTTTCAGCAAACCTACATACTCATTACCAACGTTATTCTTATGGAGAATAATTAAAATCGCTTATATGTGAATGTATTTTTATGAAACTTGGTTTGCGGCTTTATGTGGTATTAAGACATATATTATGCATTGGAAATTCGCTGAGTCCGCAGGTTTGCTGCGACGGGGGTATTTTCCGTTGGAATCAGCTTAAAAATACGAACAATTTGGTGTTTTGATCATTGATCTACGTCAATGGTTACAGAGACATTGAAAGTGCTGAACACAGTGTTGCCCAATGTTATTCTTATGGAGAATAAGAAAACTTGTATATCTCGCTTATTTTTCAACTTATCCTGATGAAACTTGGTATATTCTTCATATCGTTCTGATCTATTGATATTTGCACTAAAAAACATTTTTTGGCTTATAGTTCCCGTTGCAGCAAACCTGCGTTCTCAGGCCCCATGTTATTCTTGTGGAGAATAAGTAATGTGTTATCTCCCTTAATTATGAACAAAAATTAATAAAATGTGTTATGTGGCCTACTTGAGTTATATTGATATTTGTATAAAACCCCATTTGTTGTGTTCCTTGCTTCAGCAAACCTGCATACTCAGCCGCTATGTTATTCTTATGGAGAATAATTAAAATGTCATAAATGGTTTATTTATGAATGTATATTGATGAAACTTGGTATGTGGCTTTATGTGGTATGAAGATACATATACATGCATTGGAAATTCGTTGAGTACGCAGGTTTGTTGCTACGGGGAAATTATAAATTATTATTTGCGGGGCGAAGCCTGCGGGAACAGCTACTAACCTATATAAGTGTGAAACTTAATAAGATAATTAGTTACATTTTACACTAACATTGTACATTTTTAACAAAAGTGTTTTAAAGATTTACATAAAACAGCTGATTCACGGAGAAATCAGCTGTTTATCAATGTAAGAAAGTCATTAAGATTTAATTTGTTTTTAATAACATGCTATTGCAAAAACCGTATTTGCTTACATTGTTAAACAGCTGATTTCTTCGTGAATCAGCAGTTTTATGTAAACCAGCTGTGAAACATGAAATTTAAAACTTTTATGTTGGAGTGAGTACAACATATCCATCATATGGTTGCTAAAAAAAGATTTTCGTTAAATTGTGGACTTATTTTAAAAATAAAATATCAAACATGTGGTATTTTTGTAATCAGGAAAAGAATATATTTTACATCAAAATATAAAAATACTATGCTCGCATTAAAGATTTTAGACTTGACCATTTTATATCAGAAACTGAGTATATTATTTAATTGTAAGCTAAAAATTCAAATTCTTCGTAAAGTTTCACGTAACTTAGATCCGAAATTTTGTTTGTATCCTGAAGAATAAGAGAGGTAAGCAATTTTAGTTTTTGGCCAAAAATTGTTTTTGAGCGTATTGAACGAGTTTGGTGGAATATTTTTGATTTATTTTAGCCATTTTATTTAGTTTATAATCACGAACTACTTTGCTCATTTAACCTTCTTTGTAGCTATTAAGGCTTACGAGATCCCAATGGTGAACATAAAAATAATGAACACGTGTATTGTTACATAATAGGGGTGATTGAGTTATTCTTTTTACTAATTTGAAATGGAAGTGAATAACAAATCCTAGATTATTCGCAAAAAGCGGTTGTTTGTAGGTCAGAACATTTAATTACACTCTTCACTCAAAATAGCAGCTTTAATTGAACTGCTGTTGATAGAGATGACTGGTTTTACTTTGATGTTTGTTTTGAAGTTGTTTTTTAATAGCCTTGATCCAATTCAAAATATCGAGCCAATTGTACTGATAACCAAACGATCGGTACTATTTTATTACATAGAGCAAAGTATTTATACTAGTATACAGCAATTACATTTATAAGAAACGTTTAAATTATTTTTCTCTCTAGAGAATCACGAATTAAACCTGTTTTTATACGTTGTTCTTTACAACTTAAGAATTACTTATTATTATTGAAGTGATTCTTTTCCGACGATTACTTATTATTTTAGATAAACCCTTTTTTACGGTGTATTTGTTAAGAACAATGTCATTATTGTATTAATAAGTAACATTCTAAAAACAAATCAGCTATGCTTACTTTATTTCTCTAGTTCTTACCATCTCAATACAATTTCAATACTATACTACAGCGAAACAGATCCACATTGTAAATTATCTTTCATGTTATGCACGAACATGTCGAAGTACTAGTCTCTATGCATTAATCATTCAACTTATTGATATCCAGTCTCAACATTTAAATTGGTAAATGGGATATCTGAATATATTCATTATTTAAGAAAGTCCCCTCTAATTCAGAATAAAAACAGAACAATTTATGAAAGTTTTGTTTATTTGGTATTTCACTAATTATATGTTAATTACTTATTCATTTATTAAATGCCACCAAAACTAATAGCATCATGCAGTAGCAAGCTTAGACGACCAAATATTTTGTTTTTGACAACGAACATCTATATAAAAAATACTATAAATAAGCAAAATTAAATTATTAGAACTTTTTTAAATAAAAAGGTTTAACTATAATCCAAGAGTTTTCTACAGAGAAAAGGTCATTACACCATTATCGCATTGCATTACTTTTACAAAGAGGAAATCAGTGAGGGATGCGCTTAACAGAGTTCAGAACTTATGAATTAAACATAGTCTCCTGAGGCCCGTGTACTTTGGTTGATTGGAACATCTGTGTTTACAACCAGGACCAAAACCATATGGATTGGAACATCTGTGTTTACAACCAGGACCAAAACCATATGGATTGGAACATCTGTCTAACGTGTTTGCTAGGTGAACATCAGAGTGGCCAGGTCACATCAAACGGTTGTGCGTTATACAGTTCGATACTCATGTTTTTACATTTTTAAAGATATCTATAACTTACTATCCTAATAATACATAATATAAAACATGTTAATTGTTTTAATTTCACATTTACTAAACAATTTAAAGGTAGCTCAAGGCAATATGAATTAAGAGTGAACAGACTAGTAATACAAATGAATAGCTATAATTATATTAAAGTAATATTTAAATTATACAGGGTGATTTTTAAATGAGACCCCCCCCATACTTTATTCTACATTAATTATGATATGACCACCGCCGATCAATGTTGACCAACTTATACTTTTTTTTTTACTTAGTTCATATTTTCAGCAACCACATTGGATACAAATACATCTTCCAAAATAGTTTTTCAACGCTGAAATTAATGCCGTATTTTTTCAAATAAAACCTTTCGTTCTCATGATATTGAAAGATTTCTGTTAAAAATTTCAAAGACTGTCAATGTCAAGAGAACAAAAGGTGTTATTTGAAAACAGATTACGGGATGTAACAGGAATGTTACGGGATGTTACGGGAAAACAGATTGCGGCACTGATTTCAGCGTTGAAAATTAGTTGAACAAGATTAGTCACAAATATATCATTTGAAAAAACAAAACCTTATTCCAAAATGGCGGATCTAAGATGGCGGTCGAACATTTAGCGAATTTCCCCTATAGGGAAGAAGCTATTACCGTAGCATGGTAAGACTTAAGCCCGAGACCATGATAACTTTTAGTTTTGAGGTCCCCAGATGCCAAAAACACTATTCGTTCAAATTTATATATGTGTCCATTACCGCGATAACTTTTGAAAGAAGCGCCCGGTTTTGATAAAATTTGGCACAAATGTGGAGAGTAACATTTATGACTGAGTTTAAAACCAGATCGATCGGTCTATGGTAAAAGGGTTTTATGGGGGTTTTAAATTGTCCAAAAATCAGTTTTTTGAACTTTTTACCCTAAATTAAAAAAACTAGATTTTGGTTATAGCCATTTTATATAGCTTAAAAAACAAACAATTTTGTATTTTGAATCATTAAGCTAGATTTAGTGGTTGTGAAGAAAAGTCAAAAAATGTGTCCATAAAATATCCCATGTTAATCTTATGGGAATACGGTTTTTATATTTTCCTCAGATAATTTCACTAAGAACTCCACATTTCCTTCTACCAATCAGTTTAGCTCTACAAAACAATCATTTTGGCGTTTTAATTGTTGTTTTACGTCCAACCGTTGCAGTGATATTCAAAGTGCTAAACACAGTACTTTGTCCACTGATATCCTTATGGAGAATAAATAAAATGTTATATTTCGATTATTTATGTATGTATATTGATGAAACTTGGTATGTTGCTTCAACTAGTTGGGGCACAAACAAATTGTTTTTGTTGATTTTCCCAGTAGCAGCAAACCTGCATACTCGTCACCCATGTTATTCATATGGATAATAAGTTTTATATCTCCCTTAGTTATGAACCTAAATTAATAAAACTTGGTATGTAGCTTCAACTGTTTCAGTTATATTGATAATTGCAAAAAAAATTTATTATCTTCCGTGTTGCAGCAAAGCTGCGTACTCAATTAAAATGTTATTCTTATGGAGAATAAATAAAATGCTATATTTCACTTATTAATAATTGTATTTTTGTGAAACTTGGTAAGTGGCTCTAGGTAGTAGTGATACCCATATATATCTGCATTGGAAATTCGCTGAGTACGCAGGTTTGCTGCGACGGGGGTATTTAATTTGGTTAAAATGAAGCAAATGCCACTCAACAATGATTGGTGGTAGTTAATGGTTATTATTTGATGTAACGATGAGAATATGGACATGTTTTAAGGTTGGGACATTTTAAATTTTCTCCAACGTTCATGTTTTTATATCATCAATATCTTGAGAACAAATAATGACTTTCAAAAACGGATTGTGGCATTGTATTCACAGTAAAAATTACTTAACCCACATTTATATTTAAAAATAAATTGTTGAATCCAATATGACGGATCCAATATAGCGGCAAAAAATATTAACTAAGTCAAAATGAAGTATAAGTTGGTCAACAATGATTGGCCGTGGTCCGGAGTCAATATATTAACAAATGTAGAACAAATTAGGGAGGGGGAAACTAATTTGAAACTCCCCCTCTATAATCCCATACTTAAAGGTAGTACCAAGTTAAAAGCTTAGTAGTTGTTTCCGAACCCCATTTCACACATACCAAAATAATAATATATTAATATTACTGCACTATCGTTTTGCAGATGGATCCACTTCATGTGCATTTCAATTTATATATTATTTACAGGAATTGTGAGTAACGGATTAAGTTTCAATAATAATCCATCCATCATGAATAACATAAATAGGAATAAATCAATGTAATTGTGTTAGAAGGGACTAAGACACTGCAACAATGTTACGTAACATATATAAAATAAAACAATGATCTTATACAGTTCCCTGATCACTGAGTATACATATAGTTTTTTTGTATCCAAGCGTGGCCGTGGCTGTGCAGGATTGATAAATAAATCATAACAGATTACCTGAACGCTAGTGGATCTAGAATGTATTTATCTATCCCAGGAGGCTTTCTTATGAGTTCACCAGGGGATAGAATATCCGCTTTGCCTGTGTTCAAATATTAGTTTTTTTACCAAGCTTATTGATTTTAATTCTTTTAGTACCTGATAAGTTCTATGATAGTTACAATGTTTTGAAAATCCTGATTCACTTTTATCCTAGCTGTTATTAGCCCGTCAAAAATGAAGGGCTTAAACAAACTAATGGAGTATTGTTAACTATCTATAAAATAAATGTAATGGCTTAACAAGTCAAATTTAAAAAGCTAATTTTTAATTGAATGTAACAAAATGGGAATCTGCCGAGCAAAATTTTAAGGTATTATTGTAATAAAGCCCCAACATAATGCATATTAAAATATTCATTAGAACGTGTCTAAACTCAAAACGTGTCTATTTATGAAAGAAATTTTACGCCTGCATGCAATATCCCAAAAGGCTTTAGTTTAAACTGTGTTGTTAGTTTAGTTTTGGATGTTGAAGCAAACCCATTTTGGTGTCACTGCAAGCCAAATTTAGTTTCTTAAAAACTGCAGTTAAATTTTATTAAGTGTTTAAAGGTTTGTTCATCGGGTTTAAATTTGTAATACAAATTAACCTAACTACTTTCACTGCTTTTATAACTAAAAGATAACAAATACAGTCTACATATTTATCAACATTTAATTGTATTTCATCTGCTAACATACAAACTATCTAAAGACAGACAAACAAAAAGACGTAGTTTACCTATCTATATATTCTTTATTATTAGTACGTTATATGCAAACTTTGTAAACAATAAGGCTTTTATGTTTTATGATTTACCGCCACATAGTATACACTAAAACGCCCGTCTAGGTGTGCAGACATCTGATGTGAAAACTGGCTTTAGATTTTTTATTTTGGTCTCAGGGCTCTGCTTCATGAGACATCCAAGTCCCCATGTTTTTCATATGGATGAGAGTTTTATCTGGTTTATGTCAAATTATTTTTATTTGGTTTATGTCAAATTAGTTTTTTCTTAATTAAATTAAATTCAATTAAATAAACAGCTGTTATAAGGATTACATTTAACGACAGACTGGCATTGTTTTGTGTACTATTTAACTATTTACAATTTACGTTTTTTTTTTACAGGATGCTCAAGCTGCGCGCAGGAAATTCTAGTTAGCTATAAACTGCATGGAAACATATTTCACATTGTACGCAATGTTAATTGGATTGGTCAATAGTCCTTAGTTTTATTATCCATTGCATTAATAAATTTCTTACTAGAGTTCCATCCAGTTTCACCCAATTTCATCCTGTATCGCACATAAAATCGAAATCTAACTAAATTTGTAGATAGAAAAACTTAATAGGAATTTTATACTGGTTATATGTAACTGAAACATAGTTTACTGGATTATATCAATCATCTTCAACTTCACAAACGACATGTGGTTAATTTTACCTTCGCACTTTTAACTGTATTTGTGTCTTAGTCATGTTTTTAGTGAATTTCCTTTGGAAAGTGAACTATTAGCATGACTCGCACGGTGAAACTTAAGCACGGGACCACCATAGAAGTTCCTAACGTGACCCCCTGAACACGTTTTGGGGCGTCGTTCAAAATTGTATATATATATATATATGTGTTTGCACTCTAGCAGTCACACTTTTTGTCCGATTAACTTCAAATTTGGTAGGGACGTTCCTTTCTGTAATCAGTTGGACAAGTTCGTTGGGAAAAACAATCGGAAAACTCCAAACCCCTTTTTTGGGGATTAATCTTTGAAATTTCGAGTTTTTGGGCCCAAAAAGGGTCAGAAAAGCCCCGAATGTAAAATTAATGCATGAAAAAGATGGGAATTAGTAAGGCGAAAGATTTAAGCCCTCTCTCGTCATTCTAGGATAAATATTTACCGAGTTATTAAAGAAAATGAGTTTTGACTAAACACAGTACGTTGTCTTATGGGGTTTGTACACTAGAAAAGCCTGCTACTCCTTTGTTAGAGTGCTTTTATCATCCCCAGCAACCTCACGCCTACTTTCAAGCTTGACTGGACCTTCTCCTAACATTATAATGCGCAAAATTGTATTCCCAGCTTTGCAGGTAAATGAAACCAGGAGCATCAGAACAGCCAAAAAATCTGTTTTCAGATTTCATGTTTTTACACTGATTTTGAGTTTTCAAGTTTTTATGCGGAAATTCACTTCCCTCACGTCAGCGTGCTGCGTGCGATTTCGTTTTATATACTCATACACACATCGCTATACTACTTAGGAAGTATAATGGCAATTACCGATGTTTAAAAAAACCTTTATATCCAGTTTTGCGCCTAACTTTAAAAATTGCCTAAAAAAATACAATTCTAGCAGCGAACCGCTAGAATACCACCTGTTATCATATTTTCTGAGACCCATTATTTATCAAAGAAAAATCATCTACTTTTGGTTCCATTAACAGTGATAAAATCCAAGTTCGCCGCAAAAGTTAAAGTAAACAAAAAATGAAATATGGATAGTAAAATAGAATACATAAATCTGAACTGAACTTTGATGACACTTTTATACAGTATTAAAAACTCTATTCCCATTCAGCATTGAATTTGTGTTCCTTACTGCTTGTAAATTGCAATCCAAAAACCTAAAATTAGTCAGAAATAGTTGTCTGCTTTGTTTACAAATCAACCTTAGTTTTACTCTACTGTTGTTTTGAATTTGGATGCAAGGTAGGGATAGCATGGATGGCTCTGTAAACAAAATGATTGCAAATAAATTATTGCCAAATAAAACAGTGTTTTTTGCCAATTGCAAACATAACTGATTAAATTGATAATATCGTATTTATTCCATCATCCTTAGGCTAAGGGAAACCTATTGACACCAACCTGGCCACTCTACGTTCAGTAGTTTTCTCGTAATAGGTGGTTACACGTTGCCACTACGCACTATTATTATATAAGATTGTTATTTTATTTAGTTTGTAAGCTTGAAATACCATTGTACTTACATTTACCTTTACAACTAAGAGCCCCAACGGTTCACAGCGGCTGGTAACGTGACTGTGCTCCCTACCACACCGCTACCCGCAAGTGAACAGCCTCCCATCTCGTTACTGATATGTTGAAACACGCCCTTATATTATAATTTTAATATGACACCACTAAATTGTATATACGAGTTATTTCAGGGAAAATATTATTTATAAAAATTGAGTTACTTATTTCAAGGTTAGTGCTGATTAAACCTTACCAAGTTGTCAACCATTTATATGTAGTTGATTTTGTCCCTCCTGCTGGAGAGATAGAAGGACTGAAGGACATGGACGATTTGTTAGTCACGTAGGACAGTCAGATATTGTATATAAGACGTCAGCATCTGTGCCTCAGCAACGTCAGCAGAACGTGACCGTGAGTTGTTCATTTGGCGGAGATCGGAACTGTGACAACTCATGTAATTGAGATTGTGCGCAAAAGGCTTTAATGTTTAGTGGCTAAACTAGTTAACCATTAGACATCCATTACTGTAATGGTTGTTCCTTTGGCGTGATAGTGTTTACAGAATATTATTTATAATACAAATTACATGTTAAGTATCATAACAATAAACAATTTGCGGCAGTGAAAATGCTATTTGTCTACATATTTCTTTTATACCTTAAAAACAAATCTTTATATAGTATGTCAAAATCAAAATGCTCGTGAAAAAAAGGTTATACTATATTTCGATCGATAAAGTATCGTAACAACTAAAGCCTGTAATATTAATATAATAAAACAAATATTTCACATAGTGCTTTGTGATAAAAAGTATATATTATTCTTGATTAGTTTACAATTACAAGTTATTATAAGTAATGAGTATAATGCTTTCTATAAGACAGAAAATATCAATTAACTTAGAAAACTGTTTTTCTGCAAAGTTATCCTACAATTTCTGTCTAAATTACTGGATCTGATTTGCAAAGACTGTATTGTTACATTATATTGAATATCGTCCTCCTACTGGTGGATTTTGAATTAGCTTTCCATCAGTATATCTCATGAGTACACTTTAAAACAATATAAAACATTCATATTGCTTATAAGAAGTTACTTTATTAGTGAATTTCCTTTGGAAAGTGAACTATTAGCATGACCCGCACGGTGAAACTTAAGCCCGGGACCACCATAGAAGTTCCTAACGTGACCCCCTGAACACGTTTTGGGGGGTCGTTCAAAATGTTTTATATATATATATATATATATATATATATATATATATATATATATATATATATATATATATATAGACATATATATATGTGTTTGCACTCTAGCGGTCGCATTTTTTGTCCGATTAACTTCAAATTTGGTAGGGACGTTTCTTTCTGTAATCAGTTGGACAAGTTCGTTGGGAAAAACAATCGGAAAACTCCAAACCCCTTTTTTGGGGATTAATCTTTCAAATTTTGAGTTTTCGGGCCCAAAAAGGGTCAGAAGAGCCCCGTATGTAAAATTAATGCATATAATAAGATGGGAATTAGTGAGGCGAAAGTTTTAAGCCCTCTCTCGTCATTCTAGCATACATAATTACCGAGTTATTAAAGAAAATGTGTTTTGACCAAACACAGTACGTTGTCTTATGGGGGGTTTACATTAGAAAAGCCTGCTACTCCTTTGTTAGAGTACTTTTATCATCCCCAGCGGTTGCTGGAGGCCTACTTTCAAGCCTGAATGGACCTTCTCCTGACATTATAATGCGGAAAATTGTATTCCCAGCATTGCAGGCAAATGAAACCAGGAGCATCAGAACAGCCAAAAAATCAATGTTTTCAGATTTCAATAAAAATTGGAATACATGTATGTTTTTACATTGATTTTGATTTTTAAAAGTTTTTATATGGAAATTCACTTCCCTCACGTCAGCGTGCTGCGTGCGAACTCGTTTATTCTTTATCACATACAGTAAATCAATCTTTTAATTAATAATCAAACCAGCCGTTAATTCGATGAAATCATAGATGTGATTTTCATTCTTGTTTGCACCAGTGACATTTTTTATTATTTAACGTTGCTTCGACAACGGCCCAAAATTGGATAGCTCAGAATAATAATTAAATGTTTGGACGTCTCCAAGTCATGGTGGTGCCCCGGTAATTGAACCGTAACCTCGTGAACCAAAATCCAAGTGCTAACCGTCGACTAGCAAGGCACTCAGTCATTATTAGTGCTGCATTCTTAAATAGTTTTATTTCAACTATTCTGACATATCGTAAATGTATTCTTAAGAAAAGGTTTCTGCTCAATCCTATTTAGATCCTACATTGTCTAATGTTATGATCGCATTTATGTTAGTAAAGACAACAACATTGTCTGTGTTATGATACTAAGCAACAAAGCGCAGGGAGTTTGCTTAATCAAGTCAAGATTACGAAACCAAAACTCAAGTAACCACATTATACGTGTTAAAATCCACATAAGTTAATACAAGTATTTATTAATATTTAAAAAATAAGGCAATGTGGTGTCGATGAGTTTTAGTTCATGGACAGTTCTACATCATAATCTGCTTATAAAATAGCTTGTCAGCATACAGACTAGTGATGTATTAGTTATTTTTAACCGTATATCGTAAGATGGAAAGTATTCCAACACCAAAGAATTTGTATACTACAATATTGTAATGGATCCCTTGGGAACAGTGTGATTACCCGCTACAATGGTAGCGTTCCCGCCAAGTGAATAATGTCCAAGTGATTCAGATGCCTTCAATTGCAACGACGAATGGGTGTTGAAGTGCTTTATATAATCCAGAGCTTTGGACCAATCGAAACAAACGACCGTTTTCAATAATTCTTTGAGTTCAGTGGATAACATAATCACGTTATTTAATTGTAAAACATCAAATAATAAATATTTTGAAAAAAATATAGACAATTTTAAAACCAATAGAACATATGACTGTTTCCTTTCTAGGTTGAATAATACTGATTACTTTGTTGAGTAGGTACATATTTCACGTTATGTTTTATGATAAAAATACAAAATCAAATAACTCTTTAGTTAAATTATTTATAAATTAATTAAATTAATATTAATTTTGGTACCTCCATAAACCTCTTATAAGATATAAGATTTAAAGCTACTTATAATCATCATTACTTATATCAAATTTGGTTTTTGGAGCAAGATTTTTCTAAAGTAATAAATCATTCATGTGCTTGTGTACCCTTATATTTAAAATGTTACCAACAACGTATTTAAGTGATTTCAATTAAACGGTTAACAGTGAAACAATTATGCACAATCGATAAAACAAACATGTTTGATCTTAATTTGCGTTTAACATTTTTCATCAATTATTTGCACTGCATTTGTTGCAGTCATGAGTAAACATTCATTACAATATTTTGCCGAACAAAATATTGACCTTGGGTTTCCGCCGTTGGGTTTTAATCATCAAGCCCTTTGAAGTGAATAGACAATTTGTTGGGGTTAAATTTGAATGATTCTGATCTATATGTACAATATCATTTTAGGCATAGAGAAGATTTTATAAATGCATATAAAATAAAACATTTTTTAAACGCTACTGCCTCAAAAATAGTATTTAAAATCTAAATGTTTTATAGTTTAAAGAGTTACTGAACATTTTTAGAAAACTTAAAAACTGGTATAGTGAAGTTTATTTTCACTAGCGTTTAATATTTTTACAAGATACGTACATATCATACCAACATCATACAGTCAAATTAACGCAGTGTATATTTTTACCATTACCATTAATAAAAATCTATGATATGATTTTGTAATTAATTTGTATAGAAGAGGTTTGCCATATTTTTACAAATAATACATCTACGCGTGATTTGGTTTTAGCTTTATTATATTTTAACTCTCATGTACACAGCAATTTTAAATCTAGCAGTTACAGGTACAATGATACGACATAAGCTACATCTGATTTAGAGCCATCGAGAACGGACCAAGATTGTGAAGGGAACAAACCGCTGCGATGATGTTATTCTTTAATTATCTGAGGGGTATTTACAAGCGCAGACGCTGGGCGGTCAGCTGTTTACTCTACTCCTTTCCTAAGTTCCCACATACTTCCTCATGTTCTTATAAAAACTGTTGTAGAATCGTATTCTAATTTTGCAAATATATGTTTTATTGTAAATTGTAAAGAATAATTAAATCAAAAGTAAAGAATAATTTAATTTGAGTACTAACAAAATATTTAAAATATTACTTTAGTGGGTTTTTGATTAAACATTTTAACATTTAGCACAATATAGTAATACGTTTCTACATATCCAATTGTATCATCTGAGGTCCTACAAGGTGTTAATATAAAACACTTTAGTAATTCAAGATAGTATTCTTTAATGTAAAACTTGGTTATGTAGACTTAATAACAGAAGGGGTTTACACCCCTCCCTCCACAGCCACACAAGTCGGAGTTTGGAGTTATGACTGCATCAGCGAGGAAGAATACTCGACACAACACTTGCCTCCATAACACAAACTTTGGCAAATTGGAACTACATGAAATTTGTTGAACTTTTCCCATGGAATCTTCTATGCTACTTATCTATGTTCTTCAGGTCTCTCAAAAGAAAGTTCAATATGTAAAACGTGTTTTATATGAAGATTATGTTTTTCTTTATAGAAATGCTTTTAAAAATCTTTCAGAGGAAACTGAAACTTT
This sequence comes from Allygus modestus, assembly GCA_963675035.1. Taxonomy (NCBI): domain Eukaryota; kingdom Metazoa; phylum Arthropoda; class Insecta; order Hemiptera; family Cicadellidae; genus Allygus; species Allygus modestus. Next base: position 241,433,247 of record OY776112.1, on the reverse strand, counting down.
CCTAAAGAGGTTGAATATGTCTGTCTTTAGTCTAACATTGAGTAAAACTTTAACTAATATTGTGTATAATTGTTGAAAGAATAAGAAGTGAAAATGACATCACAACATTTAAGCAAAAACTAATCTTAATGGTATATAAATATATTATATACATACAGTATATATTACATTTGTTTACAGAACACAACATGGAGAGTAGTGGAATGTGTTACTGCAAATACTCTTAAAATAAATCATAATAAAATCAACTTACACTATAAACCCCATCCTTAATTTTATTGGTGCATTTGTCTTTTGCAAAAACCGACGCGTTCTATTTATGACTTACACATACGGCACATCATCGCCTTTCCTTTTAATTAGTGTCAGATATTTTTATTTCATTAAGTGGTTTCTAACTCACAATATTTAGTTACTTGAATGTTCGTTTTTTCACCTTGACTTTTTAAGCGAACTCTCTCTGCTTTGGTGCTTTACAGCATGAGTCTTTACGAATATAAATGCGATCATTGTGTGACGCAATGTAGGATAATGATATAGCAGTTAATGGAATTGACAAGAACAATTATCTTTACCTTAAACATAAGTTTGCAGATAGACGGCATATTTAAAATATCGTTTGGTAAAATAATTTAGCGGTATTTAATCCATAATAATTACGTTTGAATTGGAGTAACAGGATGCTCCTTTTATTTGTAAAGGCTTATTTATTACTGTGAGGAAAAGAGTTATTTAAGTAATTTACCTAAACTAATATAATTATTATGCTATTGTATTTCAAGTGTACTTGAAATATTCCTTTTGACAGAAAAATATTCGAAACTATACCAACAGGTTGAAAAATTTAAAAAAATGAAATAATACCGTATGAAATCAGGTCCAGTAATTTAAGCAAAAAATGTAATATACCATTTTTAGCATAACAGTGTTCTACCTTAAATAACATTTATTTTCATGAGGAAAAAACTATATACTCATTCATCACTCTTATACCAGTATAAAGCAAACAACAATTGTTACTAAAATCACCAGGTGGAAATGTGTTTTTATTTAAGTTAATAGTATATACGCTAAGTTTTACGAAACCTAAATGATCAAGAAACCGTAAAAATGCCATATACACTTTTTTACACTTCACTTTCTTAAACGTAATTTTTTACAGATGTAAAAAAGTATGTATGTATATATAATAAAATTTGGCTACCATATATAATTTGTTTTTAGAGTTAGGCTAATATGCAATTTTAGCTATAAATAATATTTTATGGTAACTACTAGACTGCGGTAATTCCACACTAAAGCCTGTTGCGTACAATTAAATGTTAACTATTACATAATCATACCAAAGGAACAACCATTACAGTAATGGATGTCTAATGGTTAACTAGTTTAGCCATTAAACATTAAAGCCTTTTGCGCACAATCTCAATTACATGTGCTGGCGCAGTGCCGATCTCCACCAAATGAACAACTCACGGTCACGTTCTGCTGACGTTGCTGAGGCACAGATGCTGACGTCTTATATACAACATCTGACAGTCCTACGTGACAAACAAATCGTCCATGTCCTTCTATCCTCTCCAACAGGAGGAAAAATACACCTAGTATGAATGGTAAAACTCGTCTTGAGGTAGCAAATATGAGGATTCTATGAGTTAGAAGGAGGTAATACTATCGTAATTGAAGGTAGGAGTTTAAAAGCTTCAGTGAAAAATGCAAAAGATCATTATATAAGTTTATTGTTCTCGTCCTCATAAAAGTGAAAAGAATTAAATATATTTTAGTGTATAGTAACAAAAGTATTGTTGTGTATAATAATAATAATTAGAAGGATTATATTGAAATTGTGTACATACATGAAGTAAACAATTATCCAAGATTTTTAAATAAAGTCAAAACATTAGTTATTCGTAAACCTGTTTGAATCTTGGGTTAAGTTATTGAACGTTAGTTTTTTATTTTTTTTATTATTAAACTTTTGTAGTTTTTCAAAGGTATGTCAAATGTTTAAATTAATACAGCTCTAATGTCGTAGTTAAAATATTTCTTTTGATATCGTGCTTTAAAACAATAGAATAATTTTTCACACTGATGTAAATTATTCCAACTTTGTGTTGGTGTTTATACAAACCAAAAAACTACGTTTATTGTCAGACTTTTATTACATTTCAGTTCAAATTTAACAAAATATCCAGTTGCTCTTTTTTCACCCCTAGTTATATTATTCTATTTTGTTTTCTCAAATTTCACATTCGGGACGGATTTATTTTATCCAAACCCGTTGTCCAAATCTGCGAGATAAGTGGTTATGGATGTAAATTTGTTACCAACTTTAGATAAGCATCCAGGGTATGGTTGTTAACTTTGGAAATACTAACAATTTTAGCAGGTGTTGCGAAACTTATCCAAGAGACCTAGCCATTATACAATAACTAGTCCCTGAGTGGTTCACAAGTCGCAAGTTTGCATCAACAACTAAGTGTCTCTCCCTATTGTCTCCTTAACAACCAAGGTGTTTTGGATCTACTGAACGTTATTTAAATGTTTTGGTAATAATATCGGTCATTTACGTTTTATTATTTTTCAGAAACATTTGAAACTGTATGTGTTGATTGGCTAATACACAAGTAAAAAATTACAAGAATAAGTTTAATTATTTCATAAATAATTAGTAAAAAATTCCAATAACAGTCGTTATTCCGAATTTCTTCAGGTTTTCAGTATAAATTCAATAGTTGAGTGAAGAAGGTTTTTTTAAACAATATTAGACTCTTCCTACACTCCCTAAAAGACCGACGCAACCAAAATAAAATGTTACTCTTAATACGAATGTACGTGTGTATGTATATGGTGTCCTACATTTAACATTTGTTTTTGTGTACAAGTATTTATAACAAACGTGTTTTACTTTTTCTTAAGTTACACGATTTGAATAATTAGATATTATAAGAAATATAAAACATAACTAAACGACAGTCTCAATATTGTTTACATTAAAAGTTGGATTGCATTCTGTCTGTGAGAACGTTAGACAATCTAGTTTACTTTTAAATCTGTTTGATACGAATATCTTAAAGTCACGTTTTTATCGTGATTTTATTTTTGTATTACCGTTGTCGTCTTGGTTGCCAATCTGTAGCACTTTTGATGAACAGTTAAATCATTGTAGGTACACTTTAATACACTTTAATTTTTGATACAGTGTTATGTTCAATATTAAGATAAACAACAACACAAATTATTTTAAGATATTTAGATTAAAACTAATCAGTGGAAAAATCAATATTTTATTAACTATACGAAAATCATATGAATATTTAAAAATATATAATTAAACAAAATTAAATCACAAAATGCTTTGTTATTCTATATGTATGGCACAGATCATGCATATTTTATAATACGTCTATGAACGTCACATTAATCACATATTTGTTTATAACTTTAAAATCATATAAAAAGGAAACATTTAAAAATATTTAAATTTTATTTAACTTAAGGTGAAACAAGTAAACTTTGGAATAGTTTTTATTCAGGAAACAAGTAATTGTTGGATAAGGATTCCGAGGGATCATAATAGAACGTATTATGTCACATTATATATTAACCGGTCCCTGAGTGGTTCACAAGTCGGAGTTGTTAGTATGAACCACTCAGTGGTCTTCCCTGTTGTAATCTTAACTAAAGCATCTGACATGTGAGACTGCAGATCAGTATGTGAAGTTTCTCCCATTTTGCGTTTAATTTGTGTTGGGTACTATTGTACTGTAACTGATCTCTAGTTAGATAATACATATGGCTATTACAGTTTTACCAAGTAAAGGCGCACTGCCAATCTGAAGTGTTCAACTGCTGAATCCGCGTAATACCAAAATGTTTTGGGGGAAATGTTTAAATGAATAATAATACAAATTGAACAGTAAAAATAGAATTGTAAAATGAAAAAAGTTGAATAAGAAAAATGTTTTATCAATGTTTGGGTAAAATGTGAGAGAAATTATGGGACATGAGAATCAAATTCAAAACGTGTTTTAATGTGAAAATTAACGTTACACATTGACAATATTTATTGTTTTATAGACAAACAATTCAAAATAAATAATATTAAAAGTAGAACAACATCAAAGGCAACAGTAAAAAAATGTAAATAGTGCAGCAAAATCTGTAATCGATCTTTAGCTAGAATTTGGGCAAAAATATAGAACGTAGACAAAACATAAGTTGACTGCCTCACTGAAAATTACACAGTGACCATATTTATAATGTTACAGCAATGCCAAAAATAGTGAATCTTAAACTTTAAGAATAAATGAAGGTGAATGGTTAGGGATTAAAAAAATATTGCCTTTTCTATATTATCATCTTGGAATGTTTGCAATTATAACCCAATACAATTACAACTTTTTTCTAAAACATTATTTAGGTTCGGTAAACATAAGCACCATTTTTTAATTTGTTTCCGAATCTTGCTCTCATATTCCATTTTAAAATTGACTAAGAACACTCAAAAAAGTTTATATTTTAATTCATGCAATGTATGGTAAAACTTATTTTAGAGTTATTTTTAAATTATATAATATTTATCAAAACTGACCGAAAAATAATCTGAGCGTGTTGTTAAGATGCATCAAGATCAACATGCACCACTCTAATGACCCTAGTATCACGTAATGAACACTCGAGATGGTGCGTTCCGTAGCCATACATGCTTCACTTTTTTCTCGTTACAATTATATTAGCAGTGCATTAATATTATAATATATAATATTATAATCGCATGTAAATATAATTTATATTAGATTACATTAGATTAGACACACGAAGAATATCAGACTTAACAAATATGCAATTTTTATTAATAAAATAAACAGCTGTAGTACATTTATATGTCCTTTAAAAGCATACAATAATATAATTTAAATTTTCAATCAGGTTATACAAGTTTATAACAGCATTTCCTGATTAATATGTAAAATATTTCAGTACATACAAATGTATGAAGTTGTATTTGGCTGTTGTTTGTTGATGGATGTCAACATGAAAACATGATAGAGAATATTTAGTTGGAACTGTATTTGCATTGATATAAACTAAGATGAAACATTCGCAAAAAATCATGCATGCATTTACACTATAATTGTAGGTTTTATGATACAACTTTGAACTTGTAGTTTTATTGTTAGCGTTTATTTTGTATGTAAAGATGTTTTGTATCTCGTAAATTTGAGGTAATCTGAAACGAGAATTTCTCATTGCGCTCTAAGATTGATAGTTGTATTATAAAAAAATTCGAAATTTTCTCCATATGAGGAAATGGGTGCACAGTTTGAATCATTATTCAAATCTTGTTCGTACATTGTAACTATAATCATTATTCATCAAAGAATAAAACGACCTAGATCCTTTTGAGTTTCATACACCGAAAACTGTATTAGTTACGAAATGATAGTTACAATTATAAAAGCAGGTACAGTACCAAACCCTTCACCACTGAATAAACGTACTCATGTAACAGAAAAACTGATTAGTGATATATTTAATTGATGAGGTTCTACTAGCATTGAGTAGATTTTGACAAAGGTACGAATTATTAAAACAAAAAGTACCCCCGTCGCAGCAAACCTGCATACTCAGCGAATTTCTAATGTATAATATATGTCTTAATACCACATAAAGCGCATACCAAGTCTCATAAAAATATATTCACAAATAAGTGATATATACAATTTGAATTATTCTCCATAAGAATAACATTGGGGATGAGTACGCAGATTTTCTGCAACAAGGAAAAATATGGGTTTTCATGTAAATATCAATATTACCCAACTATTTGAAGCCACATACAAAGTTTCATCAATACACATTCATGAATAAGCGATATATACGATTTTGATTTTTCTTCATAAGAATAACATGGGGGATAGGTACGCAGGTTTGCTGCAACAAGGAACACTTAAAAATGGGTTTTCGATAGTATATTTTGTTAACAAAGTTTATTATTACTGTAAAAAAACTAAAAATTAATAAACAGTAGACTTAAAATGATAAACCCAAGATGTTATGAGAATAGTATTAAAATCATGACTACGGAAGCCAAAAGCGTGGATTCCCAAGGATATTATAAAATTTATAAGCAGGTTCACAATATGTTGGGTTCACAATATATCTTCCAAACTAACTGTTTTGTTTGTGTAATAATGTATTCAAGATAGTTTTCTTAATCAGGTAAGTTTAATATATTTATAGCAATAACAAATAATTATTGTAGTAATTTATACTTTAAATTGTTATGATGCAAATTCGTAAGCAATCTGTTAAAATATATTATTTAAAAGTTTTACAAATTGCAAAAGTAGTACTGTACAAATAGAAGCGAATAACTTTAAGTTAGGAAGGTTAGGTTTAACACAGTTATAAATAGAAATAATTAGATACTTAGAAGGCCCAAAGTGTTTAACGCTACGAGTAAACGGTATTTTTAACTCGGCTGGCTGTCATTTGGGAGATCCAGTAAGCTTTAATAGCGATCTAAAAACACTGACACCCGGTGGCAGCTAGTCCCTGGATTAGCTAGGGGCCCCCTTATTTAAATTAGCTCTGGTTGAACCAACGTGTATCTTTATGAGGACAGCTCTAAACTCAAAATATATTTTTGGCTGGGTTTATAATTAAATTAATGGACAATAGGTGTTCGGTGTGGAGCATACATAACTATTTATTCGAAATAGAGCTAAGCAAATACATAGCAATACAATTTGTTAAGTCCCAGCTATAAAACTATTTTGAAATATTTTAGTTTGTAGAGAATTTATACTCCACTATGAAGTATTTATATGTCTTATATCTCGGTTTAATATTTACCCGTAATATTTATTCAACACTATCTAGATTTATTAAAATATTTTATTATTAACTAAATGTAATATAGCTGTATTAATTAATCAAAGCCTTCGTTAAAAATAAACATTTTAAGTTTCTTGACATTTAAACTAGTAGTAGTGGACGATATTCTATTTTGAACAAAATTTTTAGATAAAAGAAATAATGTTATGTTAAAGGCAAATATGTTCGTATGCCATTTAATCCCCCTTACAACTGTGTTCACAAGACTTAATATTTACGCAATGGACAAGAGCAACTTTTACTTTTAACTAAGTTACCTCGGGTCTTTTCATCAACTTTTATGACCGTTAAATTTGCGAATTGTCATAAATAAGAACGCATGATTAGCAATTTAATTTTCATTGTTTATACAATTTGTTATTATATGCACCTAAACATATTTAGAGTTATTTTTACAGTAGTACAGTATTTGGTTTACAGTAGAGTTGGTTTTATATTTACTTGATATTTTATTGTTCGTTCAATTTTGGATAAAATGTAATAGTATAGTGTTAAAACAGTCACGTCTTAAAAACAGGTAATAAAACCGATGGATCAGAAATTTTTATGTTTATCAGCTTCGCAGAGGGACCAATCACTGCTGACAACTGGAGCGTAATAAAGTCTTCGTTTTCAGAGTTGAGTGTAATGAAATTCTTGTTTACAGCAAGCAATCATTGTTAAGCAGTATTTTCTAAGATGTTTAGATTGATGGAGGTAATATTAATTCACTGTGTCGCAATAAATATAAAATATATCTTTAGTTTTATTAATAGAAATAGTTATTTTAGTAGTAAAAAATTGCATTTTATTTATTTATATATATATATTGCTAAATAATATTCCTTTAAGTTTAAATGATTTGGGGATTTATTTTATACCAGTTAAGTAAAATTAAATAACTACAACTTAAAAAAAAAACAATGTAAACAATGCCTACTTAATTTTTGTAGATGCTTTTCTTTATATGATGGTTATAGTGCAATAGGTTTTAATTGCAATTGTAAAAGATAAATCTATAATCATTATAATTAAACATTTGATGAAATATATATCTACTTTACGAGTTTGTAAACATAATTTTGACGAGAGAGGGAAAGGGGTTTTACATGTATTATTTACTTGTAAAATGGGTGTTTAAATCTTTTCTATTTTAAAAAGGAATATACCATAACATTAATTATTAGCTTTATAAATAGTATTTTTTTCTCAGATATATTAATATTACATTAGTTAATGCGACGTTAATGATAGTGAATGTTGAAATACAACAAAACCAACAAGAATACTTCTCCATGAATTTATTGAATTTAATTTATGTTGATTAATAACTAAACGACTACAAAGTTTATATCATATTGAAGGTGGGACTTAAGATTTGGTAAATAACCTAAGGATATCATAAACCATTCTTAAAATCAAAATATTTGCTGCAAAATTGTTAAAATTGCTATTTTCAACAACGGAATACAGCGACAATCACGTGATGCTGTGGACTGCTGAGCTGAGTGCTGATGCTGAGATGTAATTGCTGCTTCCACAAGTTGATATCTCACAGTTGGGCGACTGTAACAAGATTTTATGTGTTGAAAATCGTATTATTTAGTGAATGCTATTTTTATTTGGAAATCATCGGTTAACAGACAGAATGGAATAATTTTGCATTCAGCTGGAGACAGGATCTGAGCTATTGGATAACAGAATGAACATATACGGGAAAGCCGTTTTATTTACTTTTACATCGAACCCAAAACATGTCGATCAAGTTCTCTTTAATCATGTGGCGGTGTCCTGGAGCCTAGTTCCAACATGCAGGCTTCTCACCACTGCCTAAGCTAAGGCTTAGCTTTACAAGATTTTATTTATAAATTTACTACGATTCCGTTTTTTTTTTATAATACCAGATTTATGTCTTCAATATAAAGACGATTATATTACTCTTGGTTTATTGAACCATCAACCATATTTAAAATCCACATTAGTTTGAGTTAGTTTGCCTAAAAATGAATACAAATTATTATTTTGAAAACAAAATATAAACTTTTGCTGACCGATATTGCTTGTATCTGAGTAGTATTCTAGAAAAGTGTTCTATATTTTGCAAGCAACGTTGCCTTAATCGTGTTTTTTGTTTTATTCGATCACTCAATACTCCTCTCAATCATCTCTAGTCTGTGTCTAACGGGCTTTGGCCCTACTAGTTGTAACGCATTCTATGACCAAAACGTACGTGTCGGTTGGTCAATTATAATGTTTGAACACATCTACACAGGAAATTCTGTCACGGATTTTCTCTCCTGCCGAGTGATGGATTGGAATAATCCTAATAATTTTCAACGACCAATATTCCGATGGTAAATTATTGCGTAGTATAATGTATTTTATAATAAATATTCCCATCAGTATATGTTTGAAAAATACGATGACAGTCCATTGCGCAATATTAACCAGCAGCAGTATTTTATTAGTGAATTTATTATGGAAAAGTGAACTATTAGCATGACCCGCACGGTGAGACGTAAGCCCGGGTCCTTCTAAGCAGTTCCTAATGTGAACCCCTGAACAAGTTTTGGGAGGTCGATAAAAAAGGTATATATATTTATATATGTGTATATATACAGTCACTGTGCGTATAAAAATGTTACCACTAGAGTGTGTTTGCACTCTATGAATCGCATTTTTTGTCCAATTTACTTCACATGTTGTAAGGACATTCCTTTCTAAAACCAGTTGGACAAGTTTGTTGGGCAAAACAAGCGGATAACAGTAACCCCCTTTTTTGGGAATTTTAAGTTTTAAAATTTTGGGTTTTTGGGCCAAAAAGGGTCAGAAAAGCCACAAATTAAAAATAATCCGTGTAAAATGATTGAGATTAATAAAGGGCAAAACTTTTAAGCCTTTTTTATCATTCAAATATTTACCGAGTTGTTAAAGAAAATTTATATTGACTAAATACAGTACGTTGTCTTAAGCAAATTTTGCTTTTGAGAGCCTGTTATTCTTATATTGCTGTAGTTTTATCATCCCCAGTATCCCCACTGTTACTTTCAATCCTGACTGGAGCTTCTCCTAACCCTATAATGCGCAACAATGTTATCCCAGCATTGCAGGTAAATAGAATCAGGAGCATCAGGGCAGCCAACAAATTAAATGTTTTAAGATTCCATACAAATTGGAATAAGTCTGTGTTTTAACACTGTTATTCGTTTGTAAAAGTTATTTATGTGAAGATTCGCTTCCCTCACGTCAGCGTGCGTTCTTTTGGAGGCCTTCTATTTTACATTATTTTGTAGTTACATTGTTTTACACTAAAGTTAAGTCTTTAATCGACATTTGTCACCTGGAGGCTCAAATACATTTAATTACAATTATGTCCTAATGCAAAAGGGAAGGTAAATATGAATAACATAACACTTTATAAACTTATCAGCAAACACACCACGCCAGAAGAATGAATGTTTTCCGTTATCAACATGTGCAGCACTAATGGCGCTAATCCACTCTCTCCTGTAATGAGCGGTCAAGTGCGGCTCACAGTTATTGTTAACTGTGTAAACAAATTTGGAACATTGTTATTTAGAAAATTACCAAAGCTCTAATGACCTATACGAAATCTAAAGTCCAACAAATTTTATATATGTTTTAAGAGCTAGTTGTACTTTTTAGCAAATTTCCCCTATAGGGAAGAAGCTATTACCGTAGGTCTCATGGTAAGACTTAAGCCCGAGACCATGATAACTTTTCATTTTGAGGTCCCCAGATGCCAAAAACACCATTCGTTCAAATTTTTATATATGTATATATATATATATATATATATATATATATATATATATATGTGTCCGTAAGCACGATAACTCTCGTAAAAAAGGTCCGATCTTAATGAAATTTGGTAAAAGTGTGTAAAGTACCATTTATTTGAACGAGTTCGAAAACCAGATGAATCACATTATCCAAAGGGGGTTTTTGGGGGGTTTTGTACCCCAAAAATGTGTTTTTTGGGCTTTTCACATGTAATTTTAATGTAAATCAAATTTTAATTTATACCATTAAATTCAGGAAAAAAACAATTTGGTATTTTGATCTTTGCTCTACGTCAATTGGTTACCGAGATATTGAAAGTGCTAAACACAGTACGTTTTCTAATGTTATTCTTATGGAGAAAAAGACAAATTGTATATCTCGCTTATTTATGAACATAAACTGGTGAAATTTGGTATATGGCTTGATCTGGTTGTGGTTTATTGTTGTTTGCACAAAAAAACAATTTTTAGCCTATGATTCCTGTAGCAGCAAACCTAGGTACTTGGTCCCCATGTTATTCTTATGGAAAATACTTAAAATGTTATATATCAGTTATTTATGAATGTATATGGATGAAACTTGGTATGTGACTTTACTTAGATGAGTTCTAATGATATTTGTATAAAAACCCATTATTTTGTGTTCCTTGTTGCAGCAAACCTGCGTACTCATCCCCAATGTTATTCTTATAGAGAATAATTAATATTTTTAATATCGCTTGTTTGTGAATATATTTCTTATGAATCCCGTTAAGTGTTAATGTGTTATGTTATATATCTATTGGAAATTCGCTGAGTATGCAGGTTTGCTGCGACGGGGGTATTTACATTATACAATGAACAAACAATAGAAATAACATTATTTTACGATAATTTAACAATACCCCCTTAGCAGCAAACCTGCATACTCAGCGAATTTCCAATGCATATTAATTATCTTAATACCACATAAAGCCACATACCAAGTCTCATCAATATACATTCATAAATAAACGATTTATGACATTTTAATTATTCTCCATAAGAATAACATGTCGGCTGAGTATGCAGGTTTTCTGAAATAAGGAACACTAAAAATGGGCTTTTATACAAATATCATTATAACTCAACTAGGTAAAGCCACATACCAAGTTCTATTAATTTATGTTCATAATTAAAGGAGATAACACGTTAATTATTCTCCATAAGAATAACATGGGGCTGAGTATGCAGGTTTGCTGCTACGGGAACTATCGGGCAAGAAATGGATTTTTGTGCAAATATCAATAGACCACAATGAAATGAAGCAATATACCAAGTTTCGTCAGGATAAGTTGATAAATAAGCGAGATATACAATTTTTCTTATCCTCCATAAGAATAACATTGGACAACGTACTGTGTTTAGCACTTTCAATATCTCAGTAACCAATTGACGTAGAGCAATGATTAAAACATCATCAAATTGTGCGTCTTTTTAAGCTAATTCCAATGGGAAAAAATAAAATTTTACTTTTCCAAAAATTTTATGTAAAAAACTAAAAAAAAAACATTTTTGGGGTACAAAACCCCCCCAAAATACCCCTTCGGATAGGTCGATCCATCTGGTTTTCGAACTTAAAGTCATAAATGCTGCTTTACATATTTGTACCAAATTTCATCATAATCTGACCTTTTTTATTAGAGTTATCGCACCCACGGACACACACACACACATATATATATATATATATATATATATACAGTTTAAAACGAATGGTGTTTTTGGGGTCTGGGGACCTCAAAATGAAAAGTTATCATGGTCCCGGGCCTAGGTCTTACAATGCCGACTACGGTAATAGCTTCTTCCCTATAGGGGAAATTCGCTAATAAAAATATTTCACAATAAGATACCATAATATAGTAATCCTAATATGATATTTCATCATAGATACAATTGTTTAGTACAACGTGTTATCCTTGTAAGATAAAAATAATAAGGCACGGCTTACTCAGGTTTGTCTTATTGTTTTGACCACACCAAAGAAAACGAATAAATAATAGGCCAATGATTTTTTTACAACTTCTAAAAACAAGGTGCGATACTACCAAACAAACTCACTTGTAATCAATGTCGTAATCAATGTCGGTACAAGATTTACCATAACTTCTCCCTGATGTGGACTTTCTCCCCTTAGTACAAGTTTATTAAGAAAGTAATGACAGTGAACATTTTTGACCATAATATGTCTAAAAGGTGTTTGAAAAAACGTGTCATGAAAAACAGCTCAAACAATTTAGAAATCTCTTTTCTACTACGTCAAAAAACAGTCCCATTTTTGCAATTTTTTTAGTTTTTGCTATATATCTCAGTAAGTATGCCTCTGTCAGAATATGTGTCCGATCCTTTCTTTAACTGGGTTAGAATTTGCTAAAGCTTGACAAGATAACGACTTCAGTCCGTCCACTATTTACTAAGATACAATACTTTAAAACTCGAAAAAATTAAAAAACTAAATTTTCGTTATGGTTTTTTTCGTGACGTATTGAAAAAAGAAGAAATATTGTATATATAGCTTATTTATAAAAATATACTGATGAAATGTGGGATTCATCTGGTTGTCGTTTATTGTTTTTGCACAACAAATATTTTGCTGATGGTTCTTGTTGCAGCAAACCTTGACACTCAACCCTTATGTTATTCTTATGGAGAATATTTACAATGTTATGTCTCCCTTAATTGTGAAGAAAATTAATTAACTTGGTATGTGACTTCACCTAGTTTAGTAGTATTAATATTTGCATGAAAATAAATTTGTAGTATTCCTGGTTGCAGCAAACCTTCGTACTCAGCCCCAATTCTTATGGGTTATTCTTATGGGGAATAATTCATGTGTGTTGAGCTTTTCAATTATTGTATCTGAGTATTGTAATGGACGTACTGAAGTCGTTATCGTCTCAAACGTTATATCCAGTTTAAGAAAAGATTGGGCAACATACTCTGTCAGAGGCATACTTTCGGAGATATTTAGCAAAAACTGAAATACGTTTAACAATTTTACTGTTTTTTTGCTACTACGCCAGAAGCAAAGGTCTTTCGAAGCTGCAAACATGGTTTCTTACTTGTGGTATAGGTCCTAAACACATACTAAAAAATTATAACTGCATGACCTTTTGCACGCACGGGTGTTTATTTTGACTGGACTTGAACCGGTGTGGTCAGAATTGTGGCTGCTTTTTAATGATTGGAAGTTCTCAAGAGTGAATTGATTTCCTGGAAATCTCAGATAGTTTACCAGTATGTTTCTGGTATTTATTTTACCGGTATGTTTAATATAGCAGACTATTTATAATTAAATGGAACTTCTTATGTTTTTACGTGTACAAAAAGTTACAGCCATTACCATTGGAGAAGATAATCAAAGCGTGAACAACCCTGTGACTGTTTTTATTTAAAAAGGTAACTTAGCGGTGTTTTAAAACATAAACAAAAATATTATTATCAACAAAACATTAAAGGTATAGTGAAGATTGTATCATGGCACTACAGTTAAATAATAATAGTTGACTTTGGTGTGTATGTCATCTTCCATGTGATCTGGACTGATGGGATTTAGTGGTAAGTAGTTTTCCTATTACCTATTATCAAATAAAAACAACAATTAAATCAGTGATTCAACCTACTCATGTCTGTACAAAAAAAGTGTATATGTCAAAGTGGTGTACCTTCTGACTGAATGTTATCTCTGTGATAAAACTAAATATTGGTCAATGAACTTTTTCAAAATCAACATCTATAACGGAGAACATAATTCTCAGCTGGAAACTCAAGCTGAGAATACGGTGTTAATAAAGAAATAACAAAATATCCGTAAAAAGCCTAAACAGCCAATGTTTATTGTTCTTGTGGCAAGTGTCATCCCTTTATACTTTGACTCTCAATCAATTCTGGAATACAAAATTAAATAACCCACAATTGTATTGCTACTGTTTATGCCCAAATATACTAGCCTCAGATAAGTAATCTCGGCAGGATAACAAACTATGACTTGAGAAAGTAAAAGTTTCCCCGTTCTTTTACCCCAGGCCATAAAACATTTGTATATATAATTTGTTAAAGTACTATCCAATTTTAGTTCTGTTCATTGCAGTTATCATAACAAAAGGTTTCTATATTGATAATAAATTGTATTAAGGTACTTTAAGTGTTTAACATGAGGATGGATGTATCAATATTGTTCAGAGAATTTAGAAATACCCGCTCACAAACATTAACTCTAGCAAATTTACTTTTGAAACGTCACGTAAAAAGGGTATACTAAAAACACTCCTAACGTGATTTTACTGTCATAACATAATTTTAAGATATCTTTTATAGCAAAAGTAAACCTTTTTAATGTTTAAGGGTGGCTATCTAATGTTACCTAAAACACAGGTATTAGCTAGAAACGTTATTCAATTACTGAAATTTACCCTATTTTATTTATGAATTTTCATACTGCAAAGATTTACGAACTAGTTAATCCTTTATTAAAGGTTACATTAGAGATTACATTTGGTAAGACGATAGTAGTACACTACAAATCGTACAATAGCTTCTCTCACTTCGAGAATAATTTGGGGCTCTGCCCTATTGACCGGAATATCTCCATGACGCTTTTAATGACAGTAATAATTTAGCAGAGCAATAAATCTGAAATGTATTAGAAGGAAATCATATAACATATTTATACCATATAATAATACAATGTTTAAATGTATCATTATATAATCAAAGTCTTAAATCATATTCCACTAATAATATTTCCTTATTTTTCCAACATAATACTGCTATTGCTAGCGAAGCCGAGACGTAAAAAGTATATATTTCCGTATGAGCTCTTTACCGAAAATAAATTTAAAGAACATATACTTGTATAGGAATACAGACAAGAAACAAGAGTATGATGATTTTGTGTAGTGTTTATAATCAATACTTATCAGTACAGATCACCCCACGGGAAAATATTTTCCAGCAAAAATATTTTTAACTCCAATTGACGCTAGTAACATGTTACAAAATTCACTATACCTTGTGTAGTTATTGTTTAAATTCACTGCTAATTGTTTGGTTAGCTTAAAGCTGCGTAAAAATTCTAAATTGTTACGTACGACATAACTTATTTGGAGTTCCATGTATTATATTTGCACATGACTAGACTACGATATTAAACTTAACTCTAGCTGGGATTGTCGAGGAAGATATTCGCCCTTGACATCCCCCAACAATGAATTGGAATCACTGCTTCCCAATAAAAAGCAGTGAAAATTTCGTCTGCACCAGTTATTAAGGCTAATACAGTTTGTTATCTTAAAACCTTGATGTAAAATTAAAACATAATAATGAAATTGGTAGTTCAAATATAAGTAAAATCTTTTTTAAGGGATTGGCAGCCTCTTTTTGCCTTAGGTTTGCCCGATCACACCTGACTGTAGATCTATTTTATACTCCAAAGCACGGATGGAGACAGTTTTGATAAAATTAAATTGCTAGGACTGGGATTCGAACCCACAACCTACTGCCACGGTTCCGGAGTTCATCGCATTAGCCGCTACGCCAACAAATAACTTAAGAAGCTGCAACAAATTATTAAACATGGCACTCGTGGTACGACGTGGAAATTTAAGCTTAGACAAGATTTATTTTTGTTTTATTAATTCATAAATCTTTAAAAGTATACGACAATAATAAAATTATATATTACATTTTACTGACTCAGTACGGACCATACTCTCCTAGGATGTAAAAGCTATCACATTATTCTAAACACACATTAGTAAAGTTATGTACTATATAGTATAAAATAAAACAAATAGAAAGCTCTTAGAAAGTTAATTATTATATTAATAAATGGCAAGTTTCACAATAACGCAAATGATAAAACATTGTGTGGCACTCAGCTAGTAAATGTCCAATGTGGAGGGGCAGGCGTTAATGTTTCTAAAAGCATGCAATTGTTTCACAGATTCCAATATCCATTCGATGCTCAAATTATTAATCGTTTGAATTATTAATCAAAGCCGTCACATTGGAACTAAACTAGTGATTAATAATGCAATATCCTGCAAATAATAACTAATATTATTTTATAAAGTAAAACCTTTAATAAAATGAGTTTAATCCAACTATTATACATTTTTTACTACATGTATAACACGTCATGGTAAAAACGTACCATTGTTATGAGCAAGTTAGGTACACATAAATTATACCAAAAATTGTTAAAAATCGCAGTGAAAAATTCAGTAACCTTAGAGGTCTTTTTCGAGTTTAATGATGCATCATCGATGATACGTGGATTTTAATTTTTTCCTGATTCAATTAAACTCTTCTGATAACTTCATCAATCCATTCTTAAGTATAACCAACTGACACATAATATTTTGTTGATTTTTGTATAAATAAGTGTGGAGGTATATTTTATTGTTTATCCATAGCAGTAGCACTGGACACTGTTAATTGTTTAATACAAAAGTTTAATTAAACGTATTTCCTTTCCTAGTGTTTTGATGTCAACTGTCACTATTCATACGAAACGTCAAAATGCGATATGATGAGCCTGGGTATTGAAAGGTGTAAAAGTCTTTTATGTTTGGATCATAATTATTTCAACTCAAATATACAACATTTTATTTAGAAGAACAATTTAAACAAATTCTATATTTATGTGAAAATTGTACATATCTTCATAATATATACAAATATAGTTAGTAAATAAGTGTATAATTAATGAAATTGATCCATAAACATGATTTAACACAAATTAATTCAACATTCCGTCAAACTGTAAATAGTACAACATGATTACCGGAATAAAGTGAACAACTAAATGGGAACAATGAAGAAATAATAGAGCCGTAAAGAAAAGCTTGACTTATAGATCCATTATATTGTCCGTTGTTGCCGGTTCCAAAACAAACAAACACTTTTACGTACTTAAAAGAAGCTAATATTGAAAGTAACAACCTGAAAGATAAAAAAACATATTGGATTGTCAATAAATACTCAATATACGGTATCTCGCTAATGACATGTCGGACTGATCGGATATTATGTATCTGAACCCAATATCCAGGTGTCAACTATAAAGTTCAAAGGACTTTGACAAATTCTATCAAATTCATGTTTTACCCCCTTTCATATGCATCCCTATCAAAACAAACTAAATCAAAACAGCTGTTAATTTAAAAGAATTTGCAGCTTTGACAGTTATCACAAGTAAATTACCTTATATTTATTTATCATTATATTTATTTATTTGTACATAATCTGAAATATGAATTTAGTTTTCATGAAATAAAAAAAAACACGAAGAAATGTATAAAGCGTTTGTGATGTTCCTCATAAAAAGTTCTTTATATGCCTTTGTTGTGTCGAGCTCTTAACCTTAAGAGTTGATTAATGACATCATGGCAGATTCAAAGGCTTTGCCATGAACGTAGAATTCGATTTGCATCTTGTTTTGACCCCAGTTCAAGTGGTTTATTTTATTTTTAGTAGTGGCTCTAAGGGTTTGGCGAATAAATGTTTACAATCTCTATACATGTAGAAATGCTGACCGAATTTATTTGCTTATAATGGGGTTTTCAGGTTAACATCTTCAAATTTGGGACTGCATATTTTTACCCAAAAAAATTGTGGGTTTAATTAACAATACCCCCCGTCGCAGCAAACCTGCGTACTCAGCGAATTTCCAATGCATTGATATGTTTCTCACTAGTACATAAAGCCACTCACCAAGTTTGAGAAAAATACATTCATAAATAAGTGATTTAAAACATTTTATTTATTCCCCATAAGAATAACATTAGGACTGAGTACGCAGGTTTGCTGCAACGAGGAAGATAAGAAATGAGTTTTTATGCAATTATCAATGTAACTGAACCAGGTGAAGCTACTTACCATGTTTTATTAATTTATGTTCATAATTAAGGGAGATATAAAACTTTACTTATTCTCCATAAGAATAACATTAGGGCTGAGTATGCAGGTTAGCTGCTACGGGGACAATCAACAAAACACTTATTTTTTGTGCAATTATCAATATACCAGCACAACATGAAGCCACATACCAAATTTCATCAATATACATTCATAAATAATCAAGATATCAAATTTTATTTATTCTCCATAAGGATAACATTGGACAACGTACTGTGTTTAGCACTTTGAATATCTCTGCAACGGTTTGACGTAGAATCACAATTTAAACACCAAAATGATTGTTTTATGGAGATGAAGTGATTGGTAAAAGAAAATGTGAAGTTTAAAGTAAAATTAACTGAGGAAAAGCCAAAAACCTTTTTCCCATAAGATTAACATGGGAGATTTTATGAGCATGTTTTTTGGATTTTTTCCGCAACCACTTAACCTAGGTTAATAATTCAAAATACCATATTGTTTGTTTTTTAAGCTCTATAACATGGTCTAAACCTAAATTAAGTGTTTTAAAAATTTTAGGGTAAAAAATGCAAAAAACTGATTTTTGGAAAATTTAAAACCCCCATAAACCCCCCTTCCCATAGTCCGATTTTTCTGGTTTTCGAACTTAAAGTCATAAATGTCAGTTTACACATTTGAGCCAAATTTCATCGAAATCGGACGTTTTTTACTCAAGTTATCGCATTCACGGACACATATATATATATATATATATATATATATATATATAGATATATATATACATATATATAAATTTGAACGAATAGTGTTTTGGACATCTGGGGACCTCAAAACAAAAAGTTATCATGGTCTCGGGCTTAAGTCTTACCATGAGACCTACGGTAATAGCTTCTTCCCTATAGGGGAAATTCGCTAAAATTAATATATAATTAAGATTGAAGCCTACTAAAAATTGAAATATATAGTTTTCATCCGCACCAAATGTAAAAAAATAGTATTAACATATTTGTATAACACGTTTTATGAAAATAGACAAAATTATAATTTGTTTAATAATTAAATATCATTAGTTGTGTTCATTAAAAATCATCTTAACGAACCCACATATTCCAATTCAAACTAATAAAAAATGTAGAATATTAAAATAAAGAAAGATTTCTAGAATGTCATAAAAGTGAAGGAGTTTTAAGTTGCATTAGACATGTGTAAGCATGTTAACAACCAGTACCAGTTTGTCTAAGGGCGCGAGGTTTAGTAAACCATGTTTAATGCATAAGTTAACAAACTCTCTGAGACCCTCTCCACGTGTATTCCCAGATTACAATATTTCTCAACCTTCTACCCCTAGACAGAGTGGTGGGAGTATATAGCTGTAAACAATATCTTAGTGCTAGTCACGGTTTCTTTACAATTTACATGAACGTGCTGTGAAACCCTCTAACCTTATAAATAACTGAAATATACATGGCTATGGAAATATACCCTTCTGTTATGGCTGATATATTACTATAGACAATTTAGAAGGATTTTGATTAGTTTTGGTGTTAAATCGAAAAATGTTTATTAAAAAAAGAAATGCAAACATATATTTCCCTTATGAGAGGGTTTATTTTTATAGTTATTAATTCTAAACAAACTCATTTCAGTAAACCCTTTCCCCAACGATGTTCCGCGTAGGATAGTCAACTTATTACTCGTAGATTAACTATTAAATTCCGGTAAATATTTATTATTTTAAATAAATCCTACGCTCCGTTATGAAACCAGTCATGTTCATGATCCTTTTTACCCACTCTTTTTTCTATCCAAACCCCTGAAAAAAGGTGGTTAAGGATGTGAAGAGATTTGTATTCAATGGAACAAGTATAAAATTATGATATTAAATACGAAATCAATAAAAATATCAGATGAGAATTTTTGACTATAGAGTATAAATATATAAAGTTCAGACATACAGCCTGTTGATAGTCGACTAGTTGCCAGTTATCGCTGAGGTTCAGAAGCGTTGCTTCGTTCAGGACTTTAAATGTGATTTTTATAAAATACTGTTTTGGATATGGCAAAGTAGTTTTAAGTTACCGTTCACCTGTTCAATGACGAGTAAACTTCAAACCTACTCAATTATTTATTATATAAATAATGATACAAAATACATATATAATAACTGATATTTACAAATTTCCGATGGAATAATACTTAAATTGACTTATTAAATATATAATTTTACAAACTTTATAGTGATGAATGTTATTATATTATAATTTATTTATGAATTGTTGTATACATTTTAAATAAAATTGCATTTTACAAGGTTGAAATGACGATTAAATTACTTTTGATATTTAATTTGATGAGTTATATTGTTAAAAATATAAATATGTAAATATACCTACTTATTTATCAGTGATGATTCCAGTTATTAAGAACTACTAAGGTGGTTTGTGTTTGTTGGCTGTCCCTGATGTTGTACACTAACCAATATAAAACACAGGTCTTAAGGGTGTAACCAATGATAGGGGCCCACAATTTGGTTATAACAGGTTACATCTACATTTTGACATCACAACCCATGCCATTGCACCGCTTATAGAAATGTGAGCCTACTGTAGGTTACAAGTAAGTCAGTAAGTAGCTAACAATTTAAAAAATCATTGAAATGTTATATTGATTATGTGTTACTCTCTGTATGTAAACATTTTATGCCAAATAAATTTAAGAGAAAATTTATAATTTGTCCAGAAAGCATAATCATAATAACTCTATCATCTGGTGAACTGATAATAATGCCTCATGGGATAGATAAATACGGTCTGGAGGCAGAAGCGTTCAGGCTAATCTAATATGATTTATTTATCAACCCTTTGAAGCCAAGGCTTAGTGGACTTTCAATTAAATGCGAAACAACTTGTTTATGCGTTTAAAAAAATATATTTTATGAACTAATTTCTGACAACCATATTTTGTGTCCCAAAGTAAAAGTACACAAAATTCAATAAATAACAATACTATTGAGTTTCATATCTCAACATGGAAAATTTATGGTTACTCAATATTTATCACAAAATAACGTTTTGATATAGCATACCCGTGTTGTTATTACTTACGGAATGTAATAAAAGGCGTCTTAAAACACTTAAGAATATATTATACATTGGCCTGATGATGACCGGTGTGACTGGTCGAAATCGATAGCCTTGTACAATTTGTTATATATGTTTACCACCTGTTATGTGAATCAGTATAGGTGTAAGTATGTTATTACGTGTTGTAAGACGTATTTTATTACATCCCGTAAATACTTATCACAATGCAGAGTATTGCACTTAATTAAAATACGTCTTAGATGTACTGTTATTATATTCTACAGTTCTAAATCTGAAAATTATAAATATTCCAATCAGATTTTTTACAATTACCGGCATTTAAGATTGGTCAATATTTATGATGAACAATTTATTTATTATTATAAATAGACAATCAAATGAAACTTGGCTGTAAAAATACCTGCAGCTGATTTTAATAACATATGATTTCTGTATGTTGGTATTTTATTTATTCTCAATGGTTTTATTCTATCTTGTTTTTTTTTTGTTATGTACTTACAATATCTTTTTGCAACTCTATAAATTATGTTTTATAACTTTCATGAAAATGTACGAAAATATAACTTGTAATCATTGTAATAAACTAGAGTTTTTTATATATTTCATTATAGCACATATATGAATGATGGTGAGTTGTAAACATAGATTTTATATCTTAAAATCATTCTTGATTTTAACAATATACGGTCCTTCATCTAAATTAATTTTATAATTAATAAATTCACCTTAACCCTCCATTTATTCGCCCTTGACGTGCCGGATTATGGACTCAGACTATGAATACTATTTATTAACTATTGAACTTTTGTGTAAATGGTGCAAGATTTGTGACTGCCTATTGTGTTATTTATTGATATAATTGAATTTTGATCTTTGTTTTTTTGTATTTGTAATCATGGCTCCTACAAAACAAATTGAGTTTAAAGCGTCGACGTATGAACGTTCGACTATCATGATTAAAAAGCATTTTACTACGATTTTGGATTCAGTCAATAGTATAATTGAACAATCACAATCAGTTTCTATTGTTCAAACCAAAATGTTAAAGGTATATTTGCTTGATTCAACAAAAGGCTTAAAGAGTTTGAAATAATTTCTCAACGCGCTTTTAGTTTGTCTGAAGCTGAATCAGTTCCGGATGACACATTAAACCATGATCAGGATGAAATAAATGAACTCTATGTGAATATTTGTGGTTGTATTGAGGCTTTCTTGCCTGTTGAAGAACCGAACTCATCGGATTCATCTATTGTTCGTCAAGACTCGTCTCAAAATCGTAACTCTCCAGTCCGATTACCCAAATTGGATTTGCTTAAATTTTCAGGAGATATTTCGACTTGGACTACTTTCATAATCCTTTTTGATACTACAATTCACAACAATTCATCTATTGACAATGTATTGAAATTTCAATACCTCTTAAGTGTCGTAAGCGGAGAACCGCTGAACCTCATCAAAATTTTGGAAATTACTTCTGCAAACTGCAATATTGCTTATAGCATATTAAGAGAAAAGTTACATAACATTCGTAGGTTGCAATCTTTTCATTTGCATCAACTGTTGGACTTGCCAACTATTATTGTGTCAAATTTCAAAGGATTAAGGTAATTTGTTAGCTTGTTCACTGAAAATTCTCAAGCGATAACTGCATAGACCTGTAATGTTACCGGTAATAATCCATTGCTTACTACAGTACTATTACGTAAAATAGACGGTGAATTACGTAAAAAACTTTTAAAAAAAGTTTTTAGATCTACTGATCAATCAACCGTACACACTTTACCGGAAGTTAATGACATTATCAGGTTCTTAAGTTCGGAATGTATTCAGACTGAAGATGCTGCCATTCATGATGTTAATCGATCCCCTGTCCCTAGTGGTTCCCAAGGTCGTAACAAAACCTTTTTTCCTAAAAGATCGTTTGATCAAAACGAGAAGTCACTATGATTGCTACACAAACTGCACCAGTACAATCTTTTATACCGCATCAAGAAACCCCTATCAATGTTTCATTTTTTGCATGCAAGCAACCTGGTCATGCGGTATAAACTTGTCAAAGATTTAAATACATCGTTCACTTCAATTTTCATCTTCATGTCACATTGAATTACATGGTTTTTGTGATGCTTCTGAGTCTGGTTATGCAGCTATTGTATATTTTCGTTGTGAATCTTTTGATCACGAAGTTACTCTTAGCCCAGTTATCGCTAAAAGCCGTGTTGCACCTCTGAAACGAGCAACACTACCTCGGCTAGAATTATGTGCTGCTCTCTTATTAGCTCAGCTAGTTTCTCATTGTCAATCAATTTTTATTGACAAGTTGACAGCAAATAATATACATTTGTGGTCTGATTCTGCTGTGGTTCTTACATGGCTACGCACTCCTTCGTACAAACTTAAAACATACGTTGCGAATAGAGTGGCTCAAACTCAAGAACTTGTTCCTATTGAAGCGTGCAGACATATTTCATCGGCACAAATTCCTGCTGATTGTGTTCAAGAGGAATATTAGTTTCTCATTTAGTTGATCATCCGTTATGGTGGCATGGACCTCCGTGGCTAAAATTGTCATTAAATGACTGGCCGACACCAATGTTTTCTCCGGTGAAACTCGATTGTTCAATGTAATCAAACCAGTTCCATTGACGGTTTTGGTAACTACCCAATCTGAAAATTGGTCTTTACTAACTAATTTTTCATCCTGGGAGAAATTACAGCGTGTCATGGCATATGTATTACGGTTTGTTAACAACTGCCGTTCAACTGAACGTCGTTTTGGCTACGTCACTACTGAAGAATTACACATTTCCCGAGTCAAGATATTTCAATTGGTGCAAAAGTCTGCTTTCAAAGATGACATTTCTTTGATACAAAAAGAACAAGACTGCACTGTGCATTCAACGTCCAAACCCTTTCATAGACGCTGATGGTTTGTTACGAGTAGGAGGAAGGTTGAAGTTCAGTTCACTTTCATACGACACACGTCACCCCATTCTTCTTCCAAAACGTCATCACGTTATAAATATTTTGATTGATTATTACCATTTGATTTTCCTTCATGCTGGTCCACAACTAACTCAAGCAATGTTAAATAGAAGTGTTTGGATTTTAAGTGCAATAAGTATAATTCGTTCTCGAATTTATAAGTGCATAACTTGTTTCAAGCATCGACCCAAGAACACAACTCCACTTATGGGAGATTTGTCTCCTTCACGTGTTGTTCCTGCTAAACCGTTTACATCCACAGGAGTTGATTACTGTGGTCCATTTACAATCAAGATTCTTAATTTTCGTTTTGTTAAACACATGAAAGTGTACTTATACAAATTTATTTGTATGGTTACAAAGGCAACTCATATTGAGGTTGTCATGGACATGACCAGAGAAGCTTTCATTGCTGCTCTGACTCGGTGGTGTATATACTGACATTTATTCAGACTGCGGGAGTTAATTTTTTGGTGCTCAAAAGGTCCTCCGTGATATTGTAGGATCTACCATACAAAACACTACATCTCAAGAATCTATTCAACGATTCGCTTCCACTCAAGGAATTAAATTCCATTTCAACCCTCCAGCATCTCCTCATCAAGGTGGACTGTGGGAAACCGTAGTGAAAAGTGTAAAACATCATCTTTACCGTGTGACAGGTAATACCATATTTACTCTTCCGGAATTTATCACCTTGAGTACACAAATGTAAGCCATGCTTAATTATCGGCCGTTATGGTGGCATGGACCTCCATGGCTAAAATTGTCATTAAATGACTGGCCGACACCAATGTTTACTCCGGTGAAACTCGATGGATCGGTGAAACCTTTGTCAAATGATCCATCTGACTTATCCGCATTAACACCTGGTAATTTCTTATGCGGAGGTCCATTAACAGCTGTTCCAGAATTTGAATGCAATAACATTGCATCAAATCGGCTAAAACATTGGCAACAAGTTCAAAGTTGTCATCAATGTATTTGGCATCGTTGGAAATTAAAATATCTACATACGTTACAACAACGGACAAAATGGATCAAACATCAAAACAATCTAGAAGTTGGACAGTTAGTTATACTGCTTTCTCCATCAAGTCCTCGTAAATGTCCATTAGCAAGAATAACTGAAGTTTATCCTGGTTCACATAGAGTTTTTCGTGTCGTAAAAGTCAGAACAAAATCTGGTGTATTCACACGACCAGCTGTGAAAGTGTTCCCTCTACCATTAGAATTAATACTCTGTGTTATTGTTGAAGTATATTTCTTCAAGATGGTCAATATTTATGATGAAAAATTTATTTATTATTATAAATAGACAATCAAATGAAACTTGGCTATAAAAATACCTGCAGCTGATTTTAATAACATATGATTTCTGTATGTTGGTATTTTATTTATTCTCAATGTTTTTATTCTATCTTGTTTTTAGTTTGTTATGTACTTAAAATTTCCTTTTGCAACTCTATAAATTATGTTTTATAATTTTCATGAAAATGTACGAAAATATAACTTGTAATCATTGTAATAAACTAGTGTTTTTTCATATATTTCATTATAGCACATATATGAATGATGGTGAGTTGTAAACATAGATTTTATATCTTAAAATCATTCTTGATTTTAACAATATACGGTCCTTCATCTAAATTAATTTTATAATTAATAAATTCACCTTAACCCTCCAATGATTACGGTTAGTAGCGGAATTCATGTAAAACTGAAACTAAGTGTGGGTACATAACTCAATTTTAATTTCAGTTTTACATAACTTCCGTTATTAACTGTAATATTAAATAATTATTGTAGAACATAGATTTTGTTAACAAGTTGGAGATAGAAAACTATAAATGTAAATAACAACGGATGAAATTAAATAGCATCCACATACTCTCACAGGGTTATTTCTTCTCATGGCTAAGGTTGGTGAATTATCCTTGTCCAAACGCTTCTCTGTTATCTAATATAGATAATTAACCTACTTATACAGTTTTTTTAATCAATTTTCTTCCCTAATTCGAATTTTATTCAATTTGAAAACTATGAAGTAATTCACCACTTACGTTGGACTATTAAGTAGGACATCCCCCCTCTTTACAGTTTGGCTGGCATCATACTTCTCCATTTACCAAATTATCATTGTTGCCAAGTCTTATTGTAAAATGCTTACTTCCTAAGTCATACATATTATTCAAGTGAAATGACTTGTATACCTATGTGAAAATAGGTATATAACTAAAACAAATGTAAGACCATTGACTATACACCTGTGTATAGTCAATGTAGGACAATATATAAGTGAGATAAGTAAGAATTGTCTATAAAGTCTTTGCAAGAATTGGCAGTAGATAAGATTGATTCAAGAAACCAATTTTTAATTTGTTGTGCAATTTATGGAAATCATGGGGTCAATTTTCAATAAAGTGTCAAATTAGTATTAATGAAAATCATCTTGTGTTATATCAACAAACCACGATATGTTCTGTTAACCTCTAACCTAATTAAATAATTATTACATGTTATATTAAATATTCGTTCATTTATTTAACATTCATCACCAATGACATTTTTAAACACCAGTGTCATTGTCTTCTGATTTGTTACTTCAGATTATACAATTAAATTTAATAATCTTAAACTATCTACACAAATTTAGT
The DNA here is from genome assembly GCA_963675035.1 of Allygus modestus. Lineage (NCBI taxonomy): Eukaryota > Metazoa > Arthropoda > Insecta > Hemiptera > Cicadellidae > Allygus > Allygus modestus. Next base: position 241,405,917 of record OY776112.1, on the reverse strand, counting down.
CTTAATTTGTTTGCACATGCATGCAAAATTATTGAGAGAATGCTTACATTGCTCTCACGTAAAACTATTCTACAAAGATCATTTTGAAATTGTAAACCAATCAATAATAAATAATAATAGAATAAGCATTCAGTTTTACCTGTATTATATTGTATAAAACACATTATTTTTGTTTATTCTATGATAATAATAAAAAACCATAAATTGAGAATTGATGGATGTTTAACCTTTTTATAACCATTGGAATATGTTATATTACAATATGTTTCAGTAATAAAACAAGGTCTGAGTGAGATATTCAACATACTGACAGTACCAGAATAATCTCCTAGTACGTTAGTTATTCATATTTTCTACAACACACAATTTGTTTTTCAAGTAATTTATTTAAAATATTTAACTGATTTTAATACAACTATATGTAAAATCGATATTTTGAGGGACAAACGGCAAGAATAAAATTTAGAAAGATTAAAAAAGATTTATTTTTATGTTAATTTATTATTAGTAAATATAGATGAGACCTGAGTGTATATTGTGACCTGGATCATAAATTAATTTATATAATTAGAATGTATCAAACTATAATTGTTCAACGTGGTCCTGCAAGAGCAATTATCCTTAATACCCTATTTAAATTAAACACAGCTTCACAATAAATATTGCTTGAATTGAACACAACAACGATATAACTAGTTAAAAATACAAATCAAACATAATGCAATTAATATATATCTGGATCAACTATTGTATAAAATATATACGAACACGTGATTCATAATAATGAATTTAATATACTAGTTTATAAAGGTGTAATCTATGAACAAAACCACATACATATAAAGGTAATGCATGATAATTGGTTGAATATACTACTTAATAAATAAATAATTTCTTCAGTATTATTATATTAGTTTATTTTATCCTGTTTAGGTTATAAATGTAATCCATTACCAAAACAACATAACATAAAATACCCCCATCGCAGCAAACCTGCATAATCAGCAAATTTCCAATGGAGATATAATACTACATAAAGCCACTTACCAAATTTCATATAAATATATTCACAAATAATTGATATATACCATTTTAACTATTCTCCATAAAAATAATATTGGGACTGAATACGCAGGTTTGCTGCAGCAACGAGCACAAAAAATGGGTTTTTATGCTAATATCAATATTACTCAACTAGGTGAAGTCATATACAAGTTTTTATTCATTTATGTTCATAATTAAGGGAGACATAGCATTTAATTATTATCCTTAAGAATAACGTGGTACGCAGGTTTGCTGCTACGGGTGCCTTTGGGAAAAAATTGAGCAAATATCAAAAGACCGCAATCAGATGAAGCCATATACCAAGTTTTGTCAGGATACGTTCATAAATAAGCGAGATATACAATTTTTATTTTCCTCCATGAGAATAACATTAGACAACGTTAATTTAGCACTTTCAATATCTCGGTAACCAATTGACGTAGAGAAATTATCAAAATACCAAATTTTGTGTGTGTGTTTTTTTTAAGCTGAATCCAATGGTTAACACTAAAATTTGACTATTTCAAAAATTATATGTAAAAAATTCAAAAAACTATTTTTGGGGTACAAAACCCCCAAAATCCCCCTTCGGATGCAGTGATCTGGCTGGTTTTCGAACTTAAAGTCATAAATGTTAATACATTTATACACGTTAATACCAAATTCCATCAAAATTGGATAATTTTACGAGAGCTATCGTGCTGACGGACACACACACACACACACACACATATTCAGTTTCGAATGAATGGTGTTTTTGGGGTCTGGGTACCTCAAAACGAAAAGTTATCATGGTCCCGGGCCTAGGTCTTACCTTGCCGACTAGTAATAGCTTCTTTCCTGTAGGGGAAATTCGCTAAAAGTAATTCATAACAATCAATCTACTGAATCTACTAGTTGATAAATGTTTAATCCATTAACAAAACCACCTCATATGACACAGAATATCAATAACCTTTGGACTCCTTACAACCATTCAATTGCAGCGGTGTATCTTCAACATTTAATTTAACGTATTTATAGATCATAAATAATGGTAGCATCTAACTTTTTTTACATAGAGACAAATACTAACTAAAACAATGACAATATTAAATATCTTAAATATATTACCTAGAATTTCGACTAATGGCGTAGAGCTAGAAGATAAAATATTAACAGCTTTGAAAAATCGTAACATATGAGTATAGAGTTTTCCACGGTACTATCACTATCGTTTGATCTGTCATGACCTCTCTGTTAGTTGACAGTAAACATGTAAAGACAGATGTTCCAATCAACCAAAGTACTGGAGTCTCAGGAGAGAATGTTTAATTCATAAGTTCCAAACTCTGTTAAGTGCATCTCTCAGTGATTGTCCTTTTGGTAAAGGTATTTTTAAAGGGGTTGGATAGTGAAAAACTCTAACAGAGAGAACACACAAATATGTTTGTTCAGACTTATTTTATAAGATATTACTGCTATTACTCTCAATCATAATTTATTGTTGTTTGCTTGGTTACTGTCGCGTAGTTAATCCTCCAACGGTAAAAAGCTTACTACTGAATTTATAATATATGTAAGTATTCGTTCACTTTTGTATTATTTAATGCTATTACGTTTTTAATATTTATTTAGTTTCGTTATATCTTGTACTCATAAACAGGTATCTCGAGAATTGTATTAAATATTTGTAATATACGAGTACCTTAAAATATGTCTCTAATCAATTAAATATTGCGTGGAATGTGATTGAAGAAATTTAAACTATGGGTTACTTTTGAAACATATTTGTGTAACATTGCTTAAATAACAATTTATAAGCAAAAAATATTTTGCTCTTCACAATATATTTGCCTAAAATAATTAAAAATGAGTTTTTTTTTAACAACGTTGGGTTTCTAAGAGTAAAAATATAATATACAGGGTGTCTCAAACATATTGAGGTCGAAACCATTAACATAGAAGGATGAAATAAAATTATTTCCTACTAAATTGATTCCCGAGAATAACGTAAAAATCTGTCTAGTTTGTTGCAAATTCAGGGTGTTCCAAAAACCGAGAGTCACTAGTTCGAATCTTGGATTTTCAAATGTAAACATATGTCAAGTTAAATAGCATTTTAAAGCTATTCAACGGACTAACATTTTGAATTCAGTTAAAAATAGTGGTAATTTTGTGTGAAGAAATACTGACATTTATGGAATACCCTGCATCTGCTAAACTACAATACATAATATTGTTCTAATTCGAAATTCTAACTCAAATTGAAATCAGCGTTACCTTGATATGCTATACCGACAGTATCTAAGACAAAGTTCCCACCTAAAAACTCATTAGAACTTTACAAGAATGTGCTATAGATTTTACTTCATACACACTTTTCATCATAACAAATTAAAAATATTATGGTGTTATTTTAAAAAAAAATAACTGCAATAATGCAATAATCGATAATGTGCAGTGTAATATATATTAATAATTAATTTTGAACAAACAAGTTTTAAAAAAATGTAGGTTATATTAAAAACAAGCATTACAACTGGACCATATTTTAACTGTAGGATAAAATATATGCTTATAAATACTACAAAATTTAAAATGTATATATTTCTGGGCAAATCATTTCCCCGAACCTTTCCTGGCTTCGTCACCAAGTATTGAAAGCTAATTCAGTTGACGTGACTGAATTACACTGGATTCCATCGGATAGCGTGTAAGATCCACATTACAACTTCAATGTGTTGTTAGAAACGCGCCAAATTATTGTCCAATAAAGTGACAAAATTTAAATTGATATATTTGATCATCCCACTTATGAATTTGAATTACATGTTGAATGTTGTTGGTTGTTATATTCTACATGCTTTAATCTTTTTAATATAATTGTGACTAAAATATTTGGGCTCAAAAGGGCGATTACCTTTTAAATATACTTTTGGGAAACAAATCCTAAGTTACCTCAACATTGACCTCCTCGTAATTTAGGATAGTAATTATAATGATTAAACATGGTATAAAAATAATCTAAAAGTAAATATGATTTAGGGGTTTAGCCTCTATTATCACGGGAATGTGGAAAACAGAATAACACAGAAATAACAAACCTAGTGACTTGTAATAGACATAATTGTATATAGAAAACTGTTTTAATACTTTACCACAATGAAGACAAGATTATAATAAAAGCTCAGACAAAGAGGTCATTGGGCTCAACCATATTATTTATGAGTCTTGCGGGACATCATTACTACAGTTCAGGCAGAGATAACACCCAAACACTGGGCGACGCGGTGTTTGATACTGATATATTTCATTCACATTAAAAGATATTTTTGTGTTGAATATTTTTAGTTGGAGTGTTTAAGCCAAGTCTTTTGTTTTACTTTGAGGCCAATAATACAGTATGATTACAAAATATAGATTTACTATATCATATCTATTATATAAATCAAAGATTGTTCCATCCTTTGTCCCATTTAGTACCTTTAATACCTTTCATCCCATGGCAATTACAAATTTGCACCTTAACTCAAGTTTACCCTAGGAAGGATTGAAGTCATTCATCCTTAGGACTCTGCTCCAGTGGACTTGGAATTAATCTGTGTTTATCTGATGGAGTAATTATTATTTGTGTTCCCATGGTTACAATATTATAACAATCAGGAAAGGAATACGAATAAACGAGAACTCAAAGGTACCACGTGAACAAAGTCATGAGTACAATTATTCCGTTAAAATTAATGTTTAATAAAAAATATTACAAATAACGTTTATTTATTGCTTTGTTAGAAAATTGTACTATAAAAGAAAACAGTTCCTTACACATGTCGTACGAATACAAAATCCGATGTTTTGTTTAGTTTAATTATTTTTTATATATATAAAATAATTGTTATATATATAATAGAACATTAGATTAAAATATATACGGTAATATAATAATTATAGTATACTTATCTTAATATAATATCTTGTAGTAATAATTCCCTTTTCCAATTACTATTTATCCACTGACGACATGTCTTCCGGACTTTAGACACAGACGTGTGCAGGCAAAGGCGTAATTTCAGCATTTTGATTGGGGGGCAGGGTTGTCCATGGCACGTCCTCCTATTATACGAAATGTTACACCCCCCCCCCCCCTAAATCACTATTCCCGTAGAAAATTTGACACTGTGGCTGGACAAAAATAAGATACCGACACACGCACACAAACACACAAACGAGAACACACAATTATACCGGCGGCTCTTCCGCTCTTTTAGTCCCTTCCTTTCCTAGTACTGGTGTACGTCAGTCGATCAAGTTGAAAACTTTTCATTTCATGAGTAAAATTCTTGATTAATACACTTTGTTACAGTAAAAATAACTAGTTGTCCTGTTGCTCTAATCCGAGCTAGTTTGTACCCAACGAAAGGTTTCTTCTGTTGTACACAAACACAACAAAACATCTTATATTAAAACGGGTGATAACAACGTACTTTCAATCAAGACTTAGTTTAGACTTCCGCGGTCGGATAGTGCCACTGTTCTGAAAATTCAGCCCTTTACTGTGTATAAGTATGCCCTTTCTTCTGAGACGTATTGGCAAATCTACGTAAAAACACTTTTAATTTGGCACCTCAAACGTTAAAATCCGTCCAGCCTTTATCAAGTTATGATTGTGAAGAAAAAACCCCTAGCATATTAATATAAAGGATAACAGACTAGCAGACTAACAGTGTTTTTAGTGTTCTTTGATGTATCATAAAAACGTGCGTTTCGTTTACGAACAAGTTACTGGCTACTGTAACACTTATTTTCTAATATTACTCAATAAAAATACATAGTGTATTTACAGTATACTTGTATATTTAGTTTACAATAATCTTTTTTGTTTGTTTTACACTATCTTCTAAAAAAACAATCTCGCGCAGGCCGGGCGTCATTCCAAAGTCTCGGTAAAAGTTCATGTTATAAACTTTTACCGAGCGATGGACTTATTATTTATATCGATCTGGGACTTTTCCTATATGGGTGTTGAAAAAACTCTGTTGTAGTATTAACACTAAAAACTAGTAAAGATAAAATAAACATCGATCTAAAAGTAAAGTTAGTCTTGAAACGAAAATCTGTAGAATATATTTTTTAATTTCCTAACACATATTTCAAGTAAATTGTTATAGCGCTTACCCCCCTCCTATGCAGAAGAAACGAACGGATAAAAATAGCTCCATGAACACGTGAATTCCAAATTGTACTGTAGGCGATTGTTTGTAATTTAAAAATTAATTAGTTTCATAAGAAATAGTAAATTCAGCTATAAGTGTTATTTATTATTCTATTGTTTTGAATGGCAAACTAATCTTGATAACCCGTTCATTGAGAATTTTGCTTTGCAAAATAATTCTATTGTAGGCTTGTTATTTGTATACGACAAGCAATTCCAGAAAAATAACTATAATCATCGACATATTAAAAGAACTACAAAAGGATTTAAAATTATCTAATTACCTTTGAAATATTAATTAATATCTAAAGTAGTTTAATTAAACTAAACATTAATGTTTATTAAGTTACCTTTGGAATCCTATTAGATGAATTCACAATAAATTTCACAATTCAAATATGTAAACGATAACTAGAAGTGATCTCTTGAAACGTAAAGAAACGACTGATTTGAATCCGAGGACGTGAATGATGGGGAGCAAATTGAAAGTAGAAAGAAGTATTTATTTTATCTGGTAATTTGAGAAGTAACAGTATAAGTTAAATTTGGATTAATATATACATCCAACAATGAACAACAGGATACCGGAAGGTTATTGTTGCGTTGTCCGCACAACCGACTCGGTGACCCGTTACCAAGAAATCTGTCGATCGCCACGGGAAAAAGTCAGACTACAGTTTATGATTTCCATCGATTTGTATCACATTATCACTGACTATTTAACGACTACAATAACTGAGTTACAATCAGTTATTTAGAAACTATGGAAAGCTCGCCAAATGGACAGAAAACAGTCCGCGCATTGTCAGGCTAAACCAAAAGTGTAGGACACGGCAAAACTGAGTAATCCCGAGCGGTGAGCGCGTTGTCGTTTACATGTTCCTGACAATCTTAATAATAATAAAACTACAATTAGACTTATATATTCCTTTTCTGCATGAATTTCCGCATCCAACATAACTAACTGATAACTGATTGTAATAACTGAGTTACAATCAATTATTTAGAAACTATGGAATGCTCGCCAAATGGACAGAAAACAGTCCGCGCATTGTGAGGCTAAACCAAAAGTGTAGGACACGGCAAAACTGAGTAATCCCGAGCGGTGAGCGCGTTGTCGTTTACATGTTCCTGAAAAATCTTAATAATAATAAAACTACAATGAGACTTATATATTCCTTTTCTGCATGAATTTCCGCATCCAACAGTATAAATATATTTTAGTTTAAAGTTATGTGTAGTTTTTTATAATGAAAATATTAGAGAGTTATAATAGCATGACATGAAAAAGTGAGTGAGCGAGAACTTTTTTTTATTTTTGAGGTAAAAACAAAATTCCGGCGAGAAAGTTTTAGCTAGTTAGATGATCTTAAATTTTCAGTCAAAACAATTTTCGATGGAACCTATAATTTGTTCAATAATCCGATGTATATAACAGCTATGTTCAGTTATACGCGCGCCGCCGGCCGTCGCGGACCACGGCTCCACGCTGTTCTACCACATCCAGCATAGTTAAATGCTCCTCATTTTAAAGATCTTCACCTAGAAATTATTAATTATGTACATTTTACTCCATATTGTATTGAGATTATTGCCTTTTAAAATAGCTTTCAAATTTGATAGAAAATTCAGTTATCGAGATGTAAATAGGGCTCCCGAGGCATCTTATAATTTGCTATGTAAAGTAAGTTAGGCAGTAAATAGCAAGAGACTTATTTGTTGGAAAGAATAAAACATTATATGGTAAGATAAACATATCTGATTAGTGATTATATTTGATTCGTGAAGCAAAAACCTGTTTTAATTAATACCGAAATAAAATACTTTAGTAAGAAAACATAACTTGCCTTTTTATATAAACGAAACCTACTTCCTTTTAAACTATCTGTCACTTAAACATTCCCCCCTCCAAATACGAAGGCTTCTTAGCGGTAAATAATTTGTTGTAGCTAAAAATGTAATTAAAATAATGAGAAATATATTTTTTTATGACAAAACTCAAAACTAAGCCTCTCCAAAATTCTTACAATAGTTGTTACATAGTTTGGTTCACATGTCAAAAATTGAGGAATGTATCGAGTAAAGCAAATATGGAAGCCTTTGAGTCGTAAATTTGTTTTAGATAAAAATCAAGGTTAAGTACGTGAAGATCGAGATTTTAATGCTAATATTGAAAACTACACGAATTTTTACGTCATAATTAGAGGTTAAATACATTCTAATTCAGTACCAAAAGATAAAGAATTTATTCAGTAACACGATTCCGAAAACCATTTCTTAATCAAAAAATCCTCGCGCCGTAAACCTCATTTAACTGAGCACGCGTCGCGAAGAGCCCATAAGACGCTGAACTGAGCGCTGCGACGAGTCTTACACTTTGAGATGTGACCTTGAGACCGGCCGGAAGGAATTTTGGTCTATCCTGAACATGGGCGCGAGCTCTCCATGGTTTCTACCTCGCTGGTTACAATAAATAATGTTCCCGTTACAAAATTATAAAAACAAACTCTTATTTCTAAAAATAGCTAAAATAAATGTCTTATTAATTACAGAATACTTAATTGTAATAGTATTTCTCATACACTTTAACTTTTTTTAACTTCCTCTAAATTATTGGGGGGCAACTGCCCCCTGTGCCCCCCCGGAATTACGCCCATGGAAAAGTACATTAAACACATAAGTATTATCGAGTGTATCTAAGACTTTAATGTTTTTTCAAGTATTAAGAAATAAAGGAGTTCTAAAAATCATTATATATAAACACTCTTTTATTTATATTGGTAAAAAATCAAAGACAATTTTAATAAAACAGATTAGATAAGATAATATATAATATTAACAATGTTTTTATGAAAGCAAGTATTTTATATTAAGTTTGATCCAAACTTTAAAAAATATATATATTTTCAATTTTTAGTTTGAAAACAAACTATATTAGCAGTGTTTATAAATATGTAACGTTTACGGTGGTAATTGTCTAAAAATGTTATTATGTATATTTTATCATAGTTTTAAAGATTTTTGTAAAACAAAAAAATATACAACCATGATATTTTATGAGAAGTTTGAAATTAGTTTTATTCTTTTATCGTTTAAGTTAGAGGAAAATTTCATCCCAGAAAAAAAAAGAATGTTAATTATCTAAGAGGAAAGCAGACGATTCGCCCCAGTTTCCAAGGTGGCCAGACAAAGTGGTGTTTGTAATTGTTGGCTAACTTTGTTATTATGTATCTTTCGAGACCTTAAAAACATTAATCTTGTTTAGGCGTTAAAGCCAATGCATTAAAGAAATTCGGTGTAGAAACATTCTTAATCATAAAATTTGGTTATACTTTAAGGGCATATATTCCAGTTGGGGTGGATTAATAAATACAAATTTCAGTGCATTGAAGAATTTAGAAATTCAATTTTTCTCAGTTTACAAGACAAAAACATGTTTAAAGCTTGATTAAACATATTATTAATTGGAAAACGATTTTTATCAAAACCCATAACATTTTGGTTTGCTCAATATCAACGATGGGCGACCACAGTATTTAATTTATGGGTGATACATCATTTGATGATGTTTTTATAACTCTTATCCGTAATAACTATAAAACAATTCCAGATAACTCACAAGTGCCGTTTATTCAAATTGCACTCCTAAACATACTATTTTTCTTAGACTTTATTAGATAATTTAAACCATGATTGGCAACTTTGTACCAAAACGACAAAAACTGAGAGGTATTCGTGAGACACCGGCATTAACCGTAGCGTGATCGCGCTGCGTTACATTCTTGTGATCATGCCAGGTATCTCGTCACTGACGCCTTGTTAAACTTAACTTGAAGTTAACAGTTGAAAATCGTCAGTCAGAAAAAAAATAGAAAGAAAAATATTCCATAAACTTCCAGCAGTCAATCTACTCTACAATTTGATTAACTTTAACTATTTTAAATATTGTGTAGCATATATCGTGTTGGTACTACTAAACAGAATTCAAGGAATTAAATTTCGCAGCAGTGAAACTCAGAAAACCTTGTACCACAATTTAAGTATATGTAATGCCTTGTATGTAAGTACAGTATAAGTGTAAATATATTTTGTAGGGCTTTGACGTGTTGCAAATTTATTGTATTCTGTTATCTGTAAATTGCATTTATGTTTATATCACAACGGTATTTATTGTTGTGAGTTCCTTGTTGAAACTTGTATTTGTCCACTTATAATTTGCATACAGAAATGTTTGATTTGTCAACCAAACTTTCGTAGACTTGTAGTCTAATAATTTAAGGTTGGTATGCAGTTCCTTCTTCCGTACAGTTATTCATGCAATTGTAAAGAAAGTGTTTTTATCTAAGTAATTGTTTACTACCTAAATGTTTAATCATAGTGTGATTAACATTAAATCTTTAGCCGTCATTAGATTAACAACTTAATCGGAATCTCTGACGAAAACACGAAAGTTGGAAAAGCCAATCAGGTCGTCAATTGCACCCACCACTTTTTATATAGTTAAATATAGGTATATAGAGTTGAAGTAAAATAGCCATTAAATCAAATAGTAATTAACGAATATATCTTACTGTTAGAATTACAAACTTCCAGTGGTTTTCTAAAAGTACAGAAAATGAACCGTGTAAAAAGTATTAACAAAAAATCATCAAATCAGAACATGAATCTTTTTCCGATGTGACCAACTGGATGAATTTAAATAACCAAACGAGTTAATTCTAAGCTATTTTTTCTACTGACGATTCCTTATTCTAATAACAATCACTTAATACAAATTCCTGGAAGAGGTCTTAATCAAGTTTAGGGAGTTATGAATAAAACATTGTCTCCTGAGGTTTTTTGTGTACATTGGATGATTGGAGCTCCATTTTCATGATTGTAAATATGATAAGAATTAAAAAACCTTACATTTACTCAACGTTTATTCCACTGTAAAAGAATATTTACACAATTGTACCTTAAAATACAAAATAGTGTTTGCATTTTATATGCCTGTTTTGTTGTAGTGTTTTGTTTTATATTCGAGTTTATTTTTTATGTCCACAAAGACTTATTATAATATTCTTTGCAATCATCTACTAAAACTTATGATACAAATTTTAACCGATAATCGTGCGTTATAAATTTGTAATTGATTACTTTATAAACATTTATTGTATGATATAAGTTCATAATTAATCTATTGGGGAACACTAACTGGTTACCAAGTTGTCACGTTAATTTCTGATGACCAAAGAGGAACTGTCCCCAAAGCTGGTACTTTAATAAAGTATAATTTATATAATATGTAGGTTTTATAAAAAACCTCCAATAAACTAGGACATAATGCGAGAATGAAAGAAAAGGTTCTTATAAAGGTAGGTTTTTAAATTACTCAGTTTTGCAGTTAGTTAATCTGTATTACTCAAGAACCATTGAGACTAAAAAAATGAAACTTTGCAAATATGTTGTTATTGTAACTAAAGAATTAGGGTAGACAATATAAAAAATATGTAGGTATAGTAATTTTAAAATTATATTGTACCAAAATATTTAAATTATCAAACACATAATACTTCATGAAAATGTATAACTTGAAAAAATAAAACAGGGCTATGTGGTGTATTTTTGCTGCGTAATCTAAAAACGCTCAAATTATATGTAACTTTGTCTTACTTTTTCACTACATAAACTTTCTGATGAATTTTTTATTGTACAAATTTGTTGGTATATTTATGATTACTGTATTCACGTCCTACTATAATTACAAAATTTTTAGGTCTGTCTGTTTTTGCGTGATGAAAAACAGTGTACTGGATCGGTTGAGCTGTCACAACCCTCCCTTGTTATGAGGTATTAAGTTAACCAATTACAAGTGGGATGATCCAATCGATCTAGTAGTTTTTTACGACATGCTGCAATAAAAAAATAAAACCTTCTAAAAAATCATTAAAGTACTTTGTGTTTGAATCAAAATTTGACGCGTGCAAGAGTAATACTCCGATTATAAAATAGAATTTACAAATAAGCAAGTTATTAATAACTGTTGGCTTCAATATAAAGGTAAGATAAAAAGTCTAATGACATTTCATAATTTGTTGTACTGTGACATTTTAATCGTACCCTTGCTAAATGTGCGTTTACCCGCTATAATGGTAGCGTTCACAACAAGTGATTAATGTCCAAGCGATTCAAATGCCTTCAGTTGGGACGACGAAGGGGCATTGAAGTGCTTAAAACAATAGAGAGCTTTTAGACGGATTAATATAAGCGACTATTCCCTCTATTCCCTCTATTCTTTGATTTCAATAAATAACAGTGTGTACAGTTCTTTATTTATAAAATTAATAACAAAGATTTGTTTATTTTTAATTAATTTCCCTTCCCCTTTACACATTAGGACCCTCTTCCAATATTAGCAGCCTGACCAAAGAAAACATAAAGAACATCAAGATTGCAGAAAAGTATGCTTAGTTAGGTGACCACATCAGCGAGTATAGATTAAATGTTGGGAATTTGTCAATGCTCTTGGTGAATCCCTGGAGCGAGTAGTCAAGGCGACAACCCCGTCGCGTCGTCGGGACCGTTAAAATCTCAGCCCTGCCAGTTTACTTGTTTATTACTAATACTGTAGCGGCTCACCCTCTAATTTTCTTGATATGTATCACTCACCGACTCGAGACATATCTATCTGTACGGGCAAAGTATAGGGGGAAAGAGCCACCAACCTTTGAAAAAATAAAGGAATGCTGTGATCTCAGAATTCACCCACAGTCCATAATGTTTTGTTGACATAAAATCATCAGTATCGTTGTAGGAAACTCTTCTACATGTCTTAGGTGAGTATGTGTATGTGTAAATACAAGAAGCCCTGCTGCAACTCCCGTGGAAAACTAAACTGGTGGAAGTTTTTTTTTACTCTTTGGGCGTTCCAAGTGCAATGCTATACAAATAGTTACTAAAAAACTGTCCAGAATTATTTATTTAAGTTAGTTTTGTTTATTTCCATAAGTTTTAGTATTGGTTTTGAAAAGGCTTGGTTGAACGTTATTATCATTGTATCATATAAAAATAATTTTCATGTTACTGTATCTCCTTAGTCTTAATAGGTTTTCAAACCTTTGTTATTTCCTTTAACGTTGCTCTTAATTACACATAATATTTTAGTTCACTAATATTATTTAAAGTACGTTTTTTAATGTTATTTTATTTAGTAACAGAGGTATTATAAATATTGTTTGAAGTTTGTTTACGAATAGGATAAAACTTACAACTGTCTACAACATACTAAACAATTAATTCACAATTTTTTTAATAAGAGGAACAGCATATGTAAAAACTAGGGGAAGTGTTCAAACAAACTTCTGCACCGGCAAACAACCGCCGGATAATTGAAGAATAACAAGCAGACGCAGACAGGCTGCTCTCGCCACATCTCCACCACAACTTTAGGTAAGTGTAGCTGTAATGTGCCACATAGCAATAAGGGATAGCGATTAACAAATACGCATATCTTAAAACTGTTTACCCGTTTATTTACGATTATTTTTACAAACACATCAGTTTGTAAAATCCCACCTAATATAAATCCCATTGAAAATAATATATTTGTATTAATATAAACAACACTCAATTTAAAAATTAAATTAAATTTCTGTAACTTCTAGGAATTATAATATTCTTACCAGTCGTGTTTAATTAACGCAGTTAATAATATAACATGTGAAAAATTACTAGTAACGAAAGCATTACTGCACTTCTTAACTAGCCCCTTAAACGATTTTTTTCCAACTAACGTTATACTATAAAGTTAACAATATTAGAAATATCAAATTCAAGGCAATCAGTGTTGTCAACAACACTTTAATAAAAACTGTCATTTTCAGTTGAAAGTGTTATCGGAAACCCGCTCCCAGTGAACATTGCTTGTCAAAGATTCTTGAAGATGTTTTGATTTTATTTCACTCTAGATCTAATTTATTTTATTTTATTATTTTGTATATATTTTTCAACGTCAAGCAATATTTTTGTACGTTATATATTAATTAAAACAAACACAACTACAAGATTATGATTTTTAGAGTACGACTACTCATGGAGTGAAGTAACAAATGCATGACAAGAATTGCCTTAGTAACCTAGATTTTTATTTCAGTAAAACATTTACTTATAAATACTACAAGCAGGACACTAAACATTTCATTTAGCTAACCTCATAAATACCATGATAATACTTAAAGGTAAAATATAAACAAAGTTTGATGCAGAAAGCTGATTGCCACCAAACAAATTTATCTGTCCTCTGGGATATCATTACCAGGAGTGTGTCAGAGATAGTGCCCGTACTCTGGGGCAGTGGTGGCTGTTCAGAACATTTCACAGAATTTTTAAAATAACCTCCTAACAGTGTTTTACTCCTACTAATAACTTAATATTAATAATTTATTTAATTACTAAATTAGTTCCGAAACCAAAATTGAAAGTCATTTAAGAAAGTTGAAGATAACATAGAACGTGACGGTAATCGGTCATCCGCCTGCTCTACACTACCAGTAACCGCTTACTCGATTATTGATTTTTTGTAAAGTATGTGGTGACCAACCTGATACGGAGTCAAGAGTTGGATCAAAGGAAAGGACTATACAAGAACAGATTATGTGCTTCATCCTTCCAAAGAGATTGTTGTCCAAAACAAATAACCTAAACATATCTAGAGATAAAAACATTGTGTACTGTTTAAAAGCAAATAATGATAAATTTAAATTTTGCATTATTAAGACGATCTTTTTAGCCTTGTTATTACCAAAAGCTATGTTTAAGAACCAGGCTAAATAACTTAAAGGTCAATGGTAAGTTATACATTGAGTTCAATAGCATAAATACAACATTTATAAAATATCAAATTTGGAAGACAAGTTTGATAAATAAATCAGTAAAAAATAAATACAAATTGGGAGGTAACTAATATTATGACAATCAAAATTATAGGAAAAACTAGGCATTTCGACAAATTTTATGTCATCTTACGACTTGTCACACATATACTCAACCCAGTAATATAGTGAACGAAATAGATGAGATTGTCAGCATGTTAGTGACAGTCAGCATTACGTGATAGTTGGGCGAACGTTGTGTCATCTTACTTCTTGCCACACGAATACTCAACCCAGTAATATAGAAAATGAGACAGATGAGAGCGTCAGCAGCTGCAGCAGGTAGTGACAGTTAGCAAACACGTGATAGTTGGGCGAACGTTGTATCATCTTACTTCTTGCCACACAAATACTCAACCCAGTAATATAGAAAATGAGACAGATGAGAGCGTCAGCAGCTGCAGCAGGTTGTGAGAGTCAGCTAACCGTGATAGTTGGGCACACGTTGTGTCATCTTACTTCTTGTCAAAAAAATACTCAACCCATTAATGTAGAAAATGAGACAGATGAGAGCATCAGCAGCTGCAGCAGGTAGTGACAGTCAGCAAACACGTGATAGTTGGGCGAACGTTGTGTCATCTTCCTTCTTGCCACACAAATACTCAACCCAGTAATATAGAAAATGAGACAGATGTGTGTGTCAGCAGCTGCAGCACGGTAGTGAGAGACAGCTACACGTTATAGTTAGGCACACGTTGTGTTATCTTACTTCTTTTCAAACAAATACTCAACCTAGTAATATAGAAAATGAGACAGATGAGAGCGTCAGCAGCTGCAGCAGGTAGTGACAGTCAGCAAACACGTGTTAGTTGGGCGAACGTTCTTTCATCTTACTTCTTGTCAAACAAATACTCAACCCAGTAATATAGAAAATGAGACAGATGAGAGCGTCAGCAACTGCAGAAGGTAGTGACAGTCAGCAAACACGTGATAGTTGGGCGAACGTTGTGTCATCTTACTTCTTGCCACACAAATACTCAACCCAGTAATATAGAAAATGAGACAGATGAGAGCGTCAGCAGCTGCAGCAGGTAGTGGCAGTTAGCAAACACGTGATAGTTGGGCGAACGTTGTGTCATCTTAATTCTTGGCACACAAATACTCAACCCAGTAATATAGAAAATGAGACAGATGAGAGCGTCAGCAGCTGCAGCAGGTAGTGAGAGACAGCTACACGTTATAGTTAGGCACACGTTGTGTTATCTTACTTCTTTTCAAACAAATACTCAACCCAGTAATATAGAAAATGAGACAGATGAGAGCGTCAGCAGCTGCAGCAGGTAGTGACAGTCAGCAAACACGTGATAGTTGGGCAAACGTTCTTTCATCTTACTTCTTGTCAAACAAATACTCAACCCAGTAATATAGAAAATGAGACAGATGAGAGCGTCAGCAACTGCAGAAGGTAGTGACAGTCAGCAAACACGTGATAGTTGGGCGAACGTTGTGTCATCTTACTTCTTGCCACACAAATACTCAACCCAGTAATATAGAAAATGAGACAGATGAGAGCGTCAGCAGCTGCAGCAGGTAGTGACAGTCAATAAGACGTCATAGTTGGGCGAACGTTGTGTCTTCATACCTCTTGTCACACAAATACTCAACCCAGTAATATAGAAAATGAGACAGATGAGAGCGTCAGCAGCTGCAGCAGGTAGTGACAGTCAGCAAACAAGTGATAGTTGGGCGAACGTTCTTTCATCTTACTTCTTGTCAAACAAATACTCAACCCAGTAATATAGAAAATGAGACAGATGAGAGCATCAGCAGCAGCAGCTGGTAGTGACAGTTAGTAAACACGTGATAGTTGGGCAAACGTTGTGTCATCTTACTTCTTGCCACACAAATACTCAACCCAGTAATATAGAAAATGAGACAGATGAGAGCGTCAGCAACTGCAGAAGGTAGTGACAGTCAGCAAACACGTGATAGTTGGGCGAACGTTCTTTCATCTTACTTCTTGTCAAACAAATACTCAACCCAGTAATATAGAAAATGAGACAGATGAGAGCGTCAGCAGCTGCAGCACGGTAGTGAGAGACAGCTACACGTTATAGTTAGGCACACATTGTGTTATCTTACTTCTTGCCACACAAATACTCAACCTAGTAATATAGAAAATGAGAAAGATGAGAGCGTCAGCAGCTGCAGCAGGTAGTGACAGTCAGCAAACACGTGATATTTGGGCGAACGTTCTTTCATCTTACTTCTTGTCAAACAAATACTCAACCCAGTAATATAGAAAATGAGACAATGAGAGCGTCAGCAACTGCAGAAGGTAGTGACAGTCAGCAAACACGTGATAGTTGGGCGAACGTTGTGTCATCTTACTTCTTGCCACACAAATACTCAACCCAGTAATATAGAAAATGAGGCAGATGAGAGCGTCAGCAGCTGCAGCAGGTAGTGACAGTCAGCAAACACGTGATAGTTGGGCGAACGTTGTGTCATCTTACTTCTTGCCACACAAATACTCAACCCAGTAATATAGAAAATGAGACAGATGAGAGCGTCAGCAGCTGCAGCTGGTAGTGACAGTTAGTAAACACGCGTAGTTGGGCGAACTTTGTGTCATCTTACTTCTTGCCACACAAATACACAACCCAGTAATATAGAAAATGAGACATATGAGAGCGTCAGCAGCTGCAGCAGGTAGTGACAGTCAGCAAACACGTGATAGTTGGGCGAACGTTGTGTCATCTTACTTCTTGTCTAACAAATACTCAACCCAGTAATATAGAAAATGAGACAGATGAGAGCGTCAGCAACTGCAGAAGGTAGTGACAGTCAGCAAACACGTGATAGTTGGGCGAACGTTCTTTCATCTAGTTTCTTGTCAAACAAATACTCAACCCAGTAATATAGAAAATGAGACAGATGAGAGCGTCAGCAACTGCAGAAGGTAGTGACAGTCAGCAAACACGCGTAGTTGGGCGAACGTTGTGTCATCTTACTTCTTGCCACACAAATACTCAACCCAGTAATATAGAAAATGAGACAGATGAGAGCGTCAGCAGCTGCAGCAGGTAGAGACAGTCAGCAAACACGTGATAGTTGGGCGAACGTTGTGTCATCTTACTTCTTGTCAAACAAATACTCAACCCAGTAATATAGAAAATGAGACAGATGAGAGCGTCAGCAACTGCAGAAGGTAGTGCCAGTCAGCAAACACGTGATAGTTGGGCGAACGTTCTTTCATCTTACTTCTTGTCAAACAAATACTCAACCCAGTAATATAGAAAATGAGACAGATGAGAGCGTCAGCAACTGCAGAAGGTAGTGACAGTCAGCAAACACGTTATAGTTGGGCGAACGTTGTGTCATCTTACTTCTTGCCACACAAATACTCAACCCAGTAATATAGAAAATGAGACAGATGAGAGCGTCAGCAGCTGCAGCAGGTAGTGACAGTCAATAAGACGTCATAGTTGGGCGAACGTTGTGTCTTCATACTTCTTGTCACACAAATACTCAACCCAGTAATATAGAAAATGAGACAGATGAGAGCGTCAGCAGCTGCAGCAGGTAGTGACAGTCAGCAAACACGTGATAGTTGGGCGAACGTTCTTTCATCTTACTTCTTGTCAAACAAATACTCAACCCAGTAATATAGAAAATGAGACAGATGAGAGCATCAGCAGCAGCAGCTGGTAGTGACAGTTAGTAAACACGTGATAGTTGGGCGAACGTTGTGTCATCTTACTTCTTGCCACACAAATACTCAACCCAGTAATATAGAAAATGAGACAGATGAGAGCGTCAGCAGCTGCAGCAGGTAGTGACAGTCAGCAAACACGTGATAGTTGGGCGAATGTTGTGTCATCTTACTTCTTGCCACACAAATACTCAACCCAGTAATATAGAAAATGAGACAGTTGAGAGCGTCAGCAGCTGCAGCTGGTAGTGACAGTTAGTAAAAACGCGTAGTTGGGCGAACTTTGTGTCATCTTACTTCTTGCCACACAAATACTCAACCCATTAATATAGAAAATGAGACAGATGAGAGCATCAGCAGCTGCAGCACGGTAGTGACAGTCAGCAAACACGTGATAGTTGGTGAACGTAGTGACATCCTACGACTTGTTATACTAATACTAAACCCAGTAATATAGGGAATGACACAGATGAGAGCGTCAGCAGCTGCAGTAAGTAGTGACAGTTAGCAAACACGTGATAGTTGGGCGAACGTTGTGACATCTTACATCTTGTTACATTAATACTAAACCCAGTAATATAGGGAATGAGACAGATGAGAGCGTCAGCAGCTGCAGTATGGTAGTGACAGGCAACAGTTTGTTGAACTTAAATATTCTACTCGGTAATACGGAAAATTAGAACGTCAGCAGTTGCAGAACGGCAGTCACATTCAACAAGTGACAATCGGGCGAACTTCGTGTAATAATATGTCGCGTCTCACATTATTATTTGTTCGCCTCTTGTTGCAGAACTTGAGGTCTCATTATAATGGAATTTCATGTTGTCTCATTAAGGATAAAGCCCAAGGTTTGTAATCCGACTTGCGAGTACATTTTATCAATGATTTGCTCATGTTTAGTAGATACATATAGCATAAAATATCAACTGGCAAAATGTATTTTTAGTTACTTATGTGATTTCACATATTTAAACTATTTATAATCACCACGAAACATAAATAGTTTGTTTTAGTATTATTAGTTATTAAATGATTTACTTATAGCCACTATCATTAATATTATTTAACAATTATTATTATTACCAGTCATTAAATTATATACTTACTACCATTATCATAAATCATATATATTAAAAACAATTGCAAAACTTTGTCCAGTCCGTCGGCCCGTTCTACTGGGCCGATTATCATAATTATTTTGTTAACTGATAGGTAATTATGTCTAGATATGTTATCACCCATCCGAACTTACATATCGTCAATGGGTTTTTGCCAGTGGTTTCTAAAGTTTCCATGTTAATCTTATAGAGGACGTTTGTTTATATCAGATGATTATTTAAAACATGTTCATTAAGTAAGAGAGTTTATTTGGTTTGGCAGAGAATAATTCAGAAAAAAATACAACTCCTTTCTTTTTCTCCTTTCTACGGGTGTTTATATATTTCACAATTTACATGTAATCCAAATATTTTTGTAAAAATAAGATCAATTGAGAAAATAGCTGTTTTCTTTATGGACGTTTATACATTCAATAATACAACTGAAATCCAGTTATTGTTTCACGATGATGGCTTGAGAAAAAGCTGCTACCCAAGAGAAATAGGCAAGCTATATGTGTTTGGATAGGGAAATTTTAATTTTTAGGTTTTGTTGTTAACTAAGGGCCCTTTCAAAAACCTTTGACCAATTACAACTTTACTTTTAGAGCTTTAAATAAACTCAGGCATGATCATCGAACTCCTAATCGTTTCGTAATGAGCCTCTGTTTCGTTATCGGCAAACTCTCCCCAGAAACTTCAAGACGTCTTCCTATGGGTAAAACAAGTGACATAATCCTACAGTTTTTCAAGAAAATCTTCGGCATAAGTTTGTTGTTTTTTTAATTTTATTATTTACGTTGTATACCTTAGAAATCAGTTGAGGTATTGATTTTAAACTTCATTTAAGACTTGTATGTGGTTCATTCTATGTTTGTTTTGAATTTAGTTTTCCAGTTTTTAGTGTTCACAAATGGCGGTTTTAGGACTATGGTATCATTTTTACTCCCGAAGTTAGTAGACTCAAACCTAAGGCTTATTTGACATGACGTCACGAAACGAGTGTCAAAGCCAAAAGAGAACGTAGCGATTTTATTGGTTGATTCGAGGTAACTATTGAAAGTGTTGTTTTAGATGTTATAAGTTATACCAGGTGTGATTAGTTTCTTCCGTAGTTACTCTTTATCACGTTTGTCAACATTGCTATGCGCTGTACTAATAACAAATTATGTACCCTGCAGGACGCTTTACCACTAGCTGTCATGAAGGGAAAGCAATAATTGATTCCCCCTAATAATTGATAATTTATAGTGTCTAATAAACGACACTATGAGGAAATGTTGGTTCAACATTGATGGGAAAATATATGCATAATCAACGAGCCCCGGGAAAGAAGGACTGAGAATATTAGTGTTAACCTACGTTTATACATATAACAAAGATATTATGTACTTTTCCTTAAAACAATCAAGATGGTCATATGTTATTCCCGCATAACTGTTCTAAGCAGATAAACTGGTAAAAAAAACCAAACGGCTGTTACATTACATTTAAAACCCTTTGCAGCTGCACTGTAGTGGATAAAATATTAGGACTAACGACTTAAAGGTTAAAGATAACGTTATATTTATTATAAACACCCTGGTTAATGTTTTAAGGCAACAATTATAAACATTACTCACGATTTTCACAAAACTTTTGAAAGAATTACCGTTAAACAAAACGTTGTTAATTTGTTATTTTACAAATAAACATAGTACAAATATGAAGTTATTTTCTTTAATTTTAAAACAAATTTGTATTTTAAAACTGTTCCTACAACTAAAAGTTTGTTTTGCATGTTGCCTTACGAAGTTTATAAAAATTACAATTATATTATGTTATTATTATTTTGAAATTATGCGATATTTCAATTGTTAACGTATTGTGGATTGGAACGTTTTACGTAAATACAACACAAGGGAAGATATGTATAAACTGCAATACTATTTTAACTTGATTAGACAATACTCATCAATTACGTCACTTTCAAATTTCAACATTGGCTGATGCTGCAGAGCAGCACTGGTTCTCTAGTATTATTTAAAATTATTTTATTAATTTTACCTTTGATATACTATAACTATTGTGGTTTAATCATCTTAGACGCTACAAATTTGTCAATGAATGTAAAAACAATGAAAAAAAAATCTTCCACACTGGTAAACTACATAGACTATCTCGGATTAGTAAAATTATTTACCTAATTTAAAACAAATGATTTTCACTATTGTCGTATTAAACGTTAAGGAAAAATAAAGTTTATACTCTAAAGTCTTTATTTTTGTTGACTTTATAACGCCATATGCAGAAGGCAGATTTATGGAGAGGAAATATAATTTTGTTTCTGCTTCATTCTGTGGAGAAAACTATGATATTTTATGGTCAATATAAACATGTTTATATAATTAACGGGTCAAATAATAATCTAATGTCTTGGATAAGCATTGCAACTGTCCCAGGACTACCTTAAGACTGGTCTATACCAGTTTTAAGGCTGACATTGGGTACAGCAAATGAGGTTGTCATTACATATGGTAAGTCTTTTGGCTGTCCATTATGACTAACTTCCCTTTCACCTTTGGTCCCTCCATTTGCAGCGGCTAGGGACAGAGTCTCCGGGTTTGGTCCCTCCTGCCAACCTGAGAATGAATGGTCCCTGGCTGTTGTACATGGATACCCTGTCAGTTGAGTTGACCTGTTGGAGGGCAAAATGAGGGTCCCCTGTTGAGAGCCTCATCCCAGCTGTCACAGAAGCACGGGAATTGGCCCTCTGAGGGGTCGATTTGGCTGCCGTCCCTTCCCACCCTCTCCTTTCCTGCTATATCCTATCTTTCCGGTAACCTTCGCAATATTCCCGCTTGTGGAAGAGGTGACTAGCAGCAAAGCTGGGGTTTCCTAATCCGCCAATAACAACAACAACAACAAGCATTGCAACTTTGAAGACCTATGGGGTGATTCATTGAGGGCCTTCAGGGAATTCCGAGTTTTAAACTTGTAGGAATCCTAATGAACATTTTGATATGGAATATGATGGAGTTTTGTAACGAAAACACCTTAAAATTGTTCACGGTGGATTTTACAATTGATTATTGTATTCCAAAATTATCGTCTAGATAGGAAGAAAGAGCTTCTGATGCATATTTTAGAAAAATAGCTCAAAGTTTATTACATCCAAACAATGTTTGTATTTTTAATTTTAGTTGAAATTATTGTGTAACATAAACTTTGACATTTTTGGCACATTTATTCAGCATAGTTGGCAATTATAGCTTTTAATTTTAGATAACTTTCTTCCCATACTCAACCCATTTGAGCTAGGTCTTGCCGTTATAATGTATTCAACGGATCTCGTCACTGGTATGTGAAAGAAAACAGTTTGAAATGTTTCTGTATATAGCTTCACCAAGCAATCAGACTCAATTAAATTCGAACAATTTTGTGGAAATGTTTGCTAAAGAAATTTTTTTAGTAAATTTTAAACGTTAAAATAAAAATAAATGTAATCAACGTGTAACCATTCTTACTTAGGATCTCCCTGATCCCATCAGTAATTCGGTCGGTTTGACAAACCTCTGTACACAGTCCTGATTACATCGGGGAATTTTGTTTATTCAGAACCCACGACCGTCTTCAAATGTAAATGGATATTTTAAAATCCTGAATTATATTTGACATTTACGACGGTTTGGTTTTTATTCTTCCAAGATTGTCGTGTTACGTTTTAAAATCCGATTAAAATCTCCCATATGACATAAGAAGTATTTACAAGAGGCTTTTACAGGAAACTTATTTATATTTCATAAAATAATGAATACAAAAATAATACCTAATCACGCAAACAAAAATCAAGAAAAGTGTCGTCCTAATTTAAAATTGTTTACAGTAAATAAAGATAAACAAATAAAATAACCCGTACATGTTTTAATCGTTATTAAGTAAACAGAAAATTATGACTTGTTATTAAGAAGCTCATGGAAATGTTTAATCAGGTGATCCAATTCTGATCAGACCTCATCCGATTCTGATAGGGTATATCAGCGTTGATCAGACCTTATCAGGATGAGTTGATCAGGCCTATTCTGGATATCAGGGTTGATCAGACCTGATCAGGTTGAGTTTATATATATATATAGTAAGTTTTGTTTTTTAAACAAAAAATCCCACATTTCCTATGCATACGCCTATCACGCTTTATTAGTACAATACAACAAAATCTTAAAAGTGAAGGCTAGTTTTAAAACGTTACCTAGCAAAATAAGGACAATATAATACTAATCATTAATTAATTATTTGCACTTATGCTATTAAACAGCCACAAATATCAATGTCACGTAATTGGGCTTTATCAATACTTACACTCTACAAATTACATAATGTGAGAAAGAAATCCAGCAACTTAAAATCGTGGTCCTATAAAGTTTTTTCGTAAACGCTTCTCTCCTTAAGATGCCAAGAAGAGCTTTTGGTGTGGTGGATAAGGGTCAAACACAGAGGAGCAGGGCAGGTTGCACACTCAGCGAACTTCTACAGAACAATACGAGTAATACAGAACAACCTTATTAAACATAAAATCAATGTCAAACCAACGAACACTTTTCAGTATTTGCACTATGAAAGTTGCCATCCTTTGTATGTAAAAATACCCCCGTAGCAGCAAACCTGCGTACTCAGCGAATTTACAATGCATGTATACGTTTCCCATTACTACATAAAGCCACTCACCAAGTTTCATAAAAATACACGAATAAACAAGTGATACATAGTATGTTATTTATTCTCCATAAGAATAACATAGAGTACGCAGGTGTGCTGAAACAAGGAACAAAAAGTACGTGTTTTTATGCAATTAATCAATATAACTTAACAAGTTGAAGATGCATACCAAGTTTTATTATTTTTATGTTCATAATTAAGGGAGACGTAATATTTTACTTATACTCCATAAGAATAACATGGGGGCTGAGTATGCAGGTTCCCTGCTGCGGGAAAAATTTGCTGATAATAATTTTTTGTTCAAATATCAACCAGCGAGGTAGAAACCTTTGTGAGCTCGCCAAATGGACAGAAAACGGTCCGCGCATTGTCAAGCCAGACCAAAAGTGTAGGACACGGCAAAACTGAGTAATACCGAGCGGTGAGCGCGTTGTCGTTTTAACGCTCCTGTACATCTTAATAATAATAAAACTACAATGAAACTTACATATTAATTTTAGCATGAATTTCCGCATCCAACAGTAAAAATATATTTTAGATTAAAATTATGTGTAATTTTTAATAATGAAAATACTAGAAAGCTGTAACAGCATGACATGAAAAAATCAGCAAGCGAGAACTTTTTTTATTTTTTGGGTAGAAATAAACTTCCAGTGAGAAAGTTGTAGCTAATTATATGATCTTAAATTTCCATTCATAACAATCTTCGATGTAACGTATAGTTTGTTCAATAATCCGATGTAAATAACCGCTATGTTCAGTTCTACGCGCGCCGCCGGCCGTCGGTCGCGGACCACGGCTCCACGCTGTTCTACCACATCCAGCATAGTTATATGCTTCTCATTTTACTAAGATTTTCACCTATAAAATATTAATTATGTACATTTACTCCATATTTTTTTGAGATTATCGTTTTTTAACATAGCTTTCAATTTTTATAGACAATTCACTTATCAAGATGTAATTAGGCTCATGAGGTATCTTATAATTTGATATGTAAAGTAAATTAGGCAGTAAATAATAAGAGACTTATTTGTAAGAAAGAATAAAAAATTATATGATAAGATACACATTATCTGATTAGTGATTATATTTTACTCGTGAAGCAAAAACTTGTTTTAATCAATAATGAAATAAAATACTTAAGTAAGAAAACATAACGTTGCCTTTTTATAAAACAAAACCTACTTCCTTTTAAACTATCTGTTACTTAAACATTTATTCCCCCTCCAAATATAAAAGCTTCTTAGCCGTAAATGAATTGTCGTTGCTAAACATTTGATTAAAATAACGAATAAATATATGTTTTATATAAAATCTCAAAACTAATCCTCTATATCAGCAATATAACCAACCCTATACAAATATGTTTGGCGTTAAAAGTAGAGGAATATATCAAGGAATTTGAATACGAAGGTTACTTAGTTGTTAATAAACCTTTATACCGAAAATATAAATTAAATAATATAGAATCAATGTTGTTATGTCAAAACTAAAAACTAAGCCTCTCTAAAAGCCTTAACAATAGTTGTTATATAGTTTGGTTTTATGTCACAAATTGAGGAATGTATCGAGTAAAGTAAATATGGCAGCTATTGAGTCGTAAATGATTTTTTTTCAATAAAAATCAAGGTTAAGTACGTGAATATCGAGATATTTATACTAATATTGAAAACTACACGTGTGTTTATGTCATAATTGGAGGATAAATACATTTGAATTTAGTACCAAAAGATAAAGAATTTATCCAGTGATACGATTCCGAAAACTATTTTAAAATATAAAAATTCCTCGTAAACCTTATTTACCTGAGCACGCGTCACCAATAACCCACAAGACGCTGTACTGAGCGCTACGACAAGTCCTACACTTTGAGAAGTGACCTTGAGCCCGGCTGGACGGAATTTTGGTCTATCCCGACTATGGGCGCGAGCTCTCCATGGTTTCTATCTCGCTGATAGCAACATACCAGTGCTAGGTGAAGCCACATGCCAAGTTTCATCAACATACATTCATAACTAATCGAGTTATCAAATTTTGATTATTCTCCATAAGGATAACATTGGACAACGTAATGTGTTTAGCACTTTGAATATCTCTGCAATGGTTGGACGTAGAATCACAATTTAAACACCAAAATGATTGTTTTGTAGAGTTGAACTGATTGGTAAAATCAAATGTGAGGTTTACATTAAAATTAATTGAGGAAAAGCAAAAAACCTTTTTCCCATAAGATTAACATGGGAGATTTTATGAGCACGTTTTTTGGATTTTCTCCGCAACCACTTAACCTAGATTAATGATTCAAAATACTGTATGATTTGTTTTTTAAGCTCTATAAAATTGTTGAAACCAAAATTAAGTGTTTTAAAAATGTTAGGGTGAAAAATTCAAAAAACTGATTTTTGGAAAATTTTAAACCCCCATTTCCATGGTCCGATATTTCTGGTTTTAGCGAATTTCCCCTATAGGGAAGAAGCTATTACCGTAGTCGGCATGGTAAGACCTAGGCCCGGGACCATGATAACTTTTCGTTTTGAGGTCCCCAGACCCCAAAAACAACGTTCGTTCGAAACTGTATATATATATATATATATATATATATATATATATATGTGTGTGTGTGTGTGTGTGTCCGTGAGCACGATAACTCTCGTAAAAACGATTCGATTTTGATCAAATTTGGTATAAACGTGTAAAGCAACATTTATGACTTTAAGTTCGAAAACCAGCCAGATCGCTTTATCCAAAGGGGTATTTTGGGGGGGTTTTGTAACCCAAAAATGGGTTTTTTGAATTTTTTATATATAATTTTGGAAATAGTAAAATTTTAGTTTTCACCATTGGATTCAGCTTAAAAAAACACACAATTTGGTATTTTGATCATTTCTCTACGTCAATTCGTTACCGAGATATTGAAAGTGCTAAACACAGTACGTTGTCTTATGTTATTCTTATGGAGGAAAAGAAAAAATGTTATATCTCGCTTATTTATGAACGTATACTGACGAAACTTGTTATACGGCTTCATCTGGTTGTGGACCATTGATATTTGCAACAAAAAAACAATTTTTTGCCAAAGGCTCCCATAGCAGCAAACCTGCGTACTCAGCCCCATGTTATTCTTATGGAGAATAAGTAACGTGTTATCTCCCTTAATTATGAAAATAAATTAATGCAATTTGATATGTGGCTTTACCTAAATGAGTTGTATTGATTTTTTTATAAAACCCCATTTTTTGTTTTCCTTCCTTCAGCAAACCTGCATACTCAGCCACCATGTTATTCTTATGGAGAATAATTAAAATGTCATAAATCGTTTATTTATGAATGTATGTTGATGAAACTTGGTACGTGGCTTTATGTGGTATTAAGATACATATATATGCATTGGAAATTCGCTGAGTACGCAGGTTTGCTGCTACGGGAGTATTAAAACTTAAAGTCATGAATGTCACTTTACACATTTGAGCCAAATTTCATCAAAATCAGACGATTTTTACTCAAGTTATCGTGTTAACGGACACATATATTTGAACGAATAGTGTTTTGACATCTGGGGACTTCAAAATAAAAAGTTCACATGGTCTCGGGCTTAACTCTTACCATGACACCTATGGCAATAGCTTCTTGCCTTTAGGGGTAATTCGCTAAAATCAATTCCGAGGAGTCTTGTTACAAGAGCTACTAAAATGTGTAGTGAAGAAGAACACTTACAAGAATACGTGACAAAAATAAAAAATGCGTTCATCAAAAGAGGATATCCACTAAAATGATTAGAATAAAAACTTGTAATTCAAAATCAGTCTCCTCACCAAAGAAACCACCTTATTAGCCTTTTCG
This sequence comes from Allygus modestus, assembly GCA_963675035.1. Taxonomy (NCBI): domain Eukaryota; kingdom Metazoa; phylum Arthropoda; class Insecta; order Hemiptera; family Cicadellidae; genus Allygus; species Allygus modestus. The sequence continues at coordinate 241,377,480 of OY776112.1, read as the reverse complement.
CTTGTTTCTGATGTCCTTTCAATAATGATCGCCCTAAATTAATTACTGAATTTTATCCTGGTTTAGTTGAGCAATATAATCTAAATTGCCCATAAGATTCTTCAGGCTTCTCTTTTAACAAGTGAAATATTCAAATCGCCACCCAGAGTAGTTTTCAAAAGACCAACAACATTGAAAGATTTCATTTCAAAAACAAAACCACCCATTGACCAGCATAATAATAATAGTTGTGGATTTGGGTCGCATCCTTGCAAAAAACCTCGCTGTCTAGTCTGCAAACAAATGGAAGAATCCAAAACCTTTATCATTAGTTCTACAGATAAAAAGTATAAGATATTAGGAAGATTAAGTTGCGAGTCAAGAAATATAGTGTACCAGATACAGTGCAAGAAGGACTATATAGGCTCAACAACCAACACCTTAGAGTCCGAATGACAGGTCATCGGTATGCCCACAGACGACGACATGACAAAGCCCCTGGTATTTCTTGGAAAAGAACACGGTGGTGACACTTTTGAAAACACATACAAAGTTAAGCCGATTAGGCAGCTAAAGAATAATTTTTCCGTGCCATCTCTCAGGAGGCTTGAACAAGCCTGCCAGATGATAACCAAATCAAAACACCCCAATGGATTAAATCTTAGATAAAGAGAATTTAAAAAATATTAAAATTGAAATATGTTTTCCACATATAAATTAAATAAAGAATAAGTCCCCGGCAAACACCTACATCATTCCACAAAAAAGCCCATATGAAAATTGATATAATGAAAGAGATTTTTTTACTTTATCATTTTTTGTTTCCTTAAGATTTAGTTTATCTAATTTGTTTTTACAATGTAGTAGTTCTGAAGATGGGAAATCGAAATATAAACTTAATTCATTGATAATTTTGGTTTTTCGGAATATATATATATATTTATATATTTCTTGCGGTATGGATGCCAAACGACTTTATATACTAACACATTAAAACAGATAGATATAAATGATGAAAAAGAAGTTTTTTGCGAATTTTCGTTTATAATACAAAAGTTGTCAAGCAATAAAGGAGAAAGAATGGAATTTGAACAGTAAATCAATAAAAATAAACAAATATTTTACATCTAACTTTTAAAAACTAAAACATGTGATTTTAGGTACAGGTAAAAAAATAAAAATAAAATTAAAGTAAAACATCAGCTGAGTTGAATCATTTTAGACTTAAGAAAAATTACCTGAGATTTAATCCAGAAGGAACCTTGGTCTTCAATACCAACTGAAGTGCTAATTCAGAATTTGTTAATATCATTTGGTTATATTTGGGATTTTGATGTGGTTTAACTTTGTGAAGTGCTTTTAGTTCTTATCACCCTTCAAAATGTTGGTTGTGTCAAGTTGCATGATTATAAATTGTTTTCGTTTGTCTTTATGTACCACATCAAAACGGTGGCCAGTCATACGTACTCGCAAGGAATTCGATGTCTGACTAACATAATCTTTTAGACAGTGTTTACACGATAGTTGGTAAATCACATTGTGGGTGTCACAGGTTGATTACCAATTGGGTAAGTCTTGTTTGTGACATTGCTTTTAAACTCAGTTGTATTACACATAATTTTGCAAATGCCACACCGAGGTTTGTGGCAAGGTTCGCAGCCGTGATTGATTTCCAAATTGTTTTCAGGCCGAGAGTTTTTAATTTTGGGTCTCACCAATATATTTTTCAAATTTTGCGGCCGTTTAAACACGATACGTGGTGGTCTGTAAAACAAATTTTCTGTGGTAGGGGATGATTTTAAAACATTGAAAGCTGTTTTCATTATATTATTAATATTTTGAAGCCCAGGAAAATATTCAGTGATAAATGTTGGATCGTTTGAAAAATTCGAACGTCTACAATGATTCAACTCAGCTGATGTTTTACTTTAATTTTATTTTTTTTTTACCTGTACCTAAATTCACATGTTTTAGTTTTTAAAAGTCAGATGTAAAATATTTGTTTATTTTTATTAATTTACTGTTCAAATTCCATTCATTCTCCTTTATTGCTTGAAAACGTTTATCTTATAAACAAAAATTCGCAAAAAACTTCTTTTTCATCATTTATATCTACCTGTTTTAATGTGTTAGTATATATTTATATATATGTGACCGAAAGCACGATAACTCTCGTAAATAAACGGTATCAGGAAACTGACACATACTTTCTCCCTTTTAGCCCAACTTTAATGAATAAATTACTTTTTATTTACTAAATATAGAATACAAAGCACGGTCGAATGTACAGAAAATCTTGTGAACAAGTTGTTTTAAAAAACATCCACCCAAATCCCTGCTTTGGAGGCACTACAGAATCAATTGCTACACTTGTGGTTTAAAGAGGGGAAATGCCCCCTATTCCCCCCCAGGGTTATTAAGGGGCAACATATTTCGAATTAACTCTGTTGGTCAATGCTAAATTGACAAGCATATCAAGTTTGAATTAAATTGATCAGTAAATAAGAGAGAAATAGTAATTTTTGTATTCCCCATAAGAATAACATTGGACAACGTACTGCGTTTACCGCTAAATGAAAATTTCAATTTTCTCCGAAACCAGCAAACGTAGAATAGTAATTCAAAATACCAAATTATTTAGTTTTTTGAGCTCTTTTTAATGGTGAATAGTATTATTTTTTATATTTATGTATTTTTATAAAAAATCCAAAAAATTGAATTTTTGATGTTTTAAGTCCTGTAACTTCTGAACCCGAATTTTTACAGCAATGCGGGTGGTGTCATTTTGTTGAAAAACTAAAGTTCTACAAACGACTAAAATTTAATCAAAATCGTTAGAGCCGTTTTTGAGAAATTTGGATTTTTCATGTTTTTTGGCAGTTTTTGGGGGATAATTACCCTTAAAAATCAAAAATTCAAAAAAATGAAAAAAACGCCTGGAGATATCGTGGATTAGTACCTACATACCAAATTTCATCAAAATCGGCCCATTGGTTAGGGCTCTAGCTCTGTACACATCCACACAGACACACACACACACACACACGGACACACACACACACACACAGACAGACATCACGTAAAAACCACTTTTTTGGGTTCAGGGAGCACCAAAACGAATATTTCCACTAACAACTCAAATTCGAAAATTTTGACGAAAACAATACTTTCTCCATATACTATGTATAGGGGGAGAAAGTAAAAAGGTCTAATCTTAATTAAATTTGGCACAAATGTGTAAAGTTCCATTTATTTGAACGAGTTCGAAAACCAGACAAATCGCACCATCCAAAGGGGGGTTTTAAGGGGGTTTTGTACCCCAAAAATGGGTTTTTTGCGGTTTTTACATGCAATTTTATTCTGATCAAATTTTTAGTGTTGAATTCAGCTTAAAAAACAAACAATTTGGTAGTTTGATCATTGCTCTACGTCAATTGGTTAGTGAGATATTGAAAGTGCTAAACACAGTACGTTGTCTAATGTTATTCTTATTGAGATAAAGAACAATTTTATATCTCGCTTATTTATGAACATAAACTGACGAAACCTGGTATATGGTTTCATCTGGTTGTGATTTATTGTTTGTTGCACAAAAAACAATTTTTCGCCTATGGTTCCTGTAGCAGCAAACCTAGGTACTCGGTCCCCATGTTATTCTTGTGCAGAATAATTAAAATGTTATGTGTCGCTTATTTATGAATGTATATGGATGAAACTTATTGTGTGACTTTACTTAGATAAGCTCTATTGATATTTGCATAACACCCCATTATTTTGTGTTCCTTGTTGCAGCAAACCTGCTTACCATCCCCCATGTTATTCTTATAGAGAATAATCAAAATGGTATATATCGCTAATTTATTAATGAATAATGATGAAACTTGGTATATGGCTTCACCTAGTTGAGTTATAATGATATTTACATGACAACCAAAATATTGTGTTCCTTGTTGCAGCATACCTGCTTATTCAGCTCCCATGTTATATATCTTTTAATATTATATATCGCTTTTTTTATGAATGAACATTGGTGAAACTTGGTATGTGGCTTCACCTAGTTAAATTCTATTCATATTTGCATAAACAGCAATTGTTTGTGATCCTTGTTTCAGCAAACCTACGTACTCATTCCCAGTGTTATTCTTATGGAGAATAATTAAAATTGTATATATCGCTTATTTGTGAATATATTTTAATGAAACTTGGTATGTGGCTTTATGTGGTATTAAGACATATATTATGAATTGAAAATTTGCTGAGTACGCAGGTTAGCACTAATGGGGATTATGTATCTAAAGAGTAAATATCTAAGTGTGTTTTAGTTAATATTGTTTTACATTTAATTTCTTCAGTTCTCTACCCTTTGTCAGGAAACCACGCACCCAGCTCTAATATAATTCTTTTGGATATTCGTAAATTTTGTTATATTTAGCTTGTTTATGAATGTTTTCTATGAAACGTGGGAAGAGACATGCATTGGAAATTCGCTGAGTACACAGGTTTTATATACACAATTTGTTTTATATTTATATGTACAAATTATTAAAAAACTAAATAAATAACAAATTTGAACAAATTAACGTAAACTAATAAATGAATATGACATGACCCAAGCTGAAACAGCTGAAAACACGTAAATCGTTTTCGTTGATCTGAGTAAGGCTTTTGATCTTGTTGACCATTCGATCCTTCTGCAGAAGCTTTATGGAATGGGTGTTAGAGGACGTGCACACGATTGTTTTTCATCGTACCTCTCAGATTGCAAACAAAAAGTTGAAATGAACTACATTGACAACATGAATTGTATCCGCAAAATTAATTCTTAAGAGATGTGTGTCAAAATGGGTGTCCCACAAGGATCTGTATTGGGTCCAATTTTGTTCCTGGTTTTCATTAATAACATTCAAGATTGTATAAGTAAGGCTGATATCTGCCTATTTACAGATGATACATCACTTATTTTTCGGGAACCAAATGCAGTTGACATGGAGATGAATAGTTTTATTGAATCAAATTATCTTTTTCAATGGTTCAAAGCAAATGGTCTTGTCGTGAACACGGAGAAAACCCATCTTCCTAACTTTTCTATCAGAAATGACAATACTGATGTCATTCAGCTTCTTGTGGATGAATCAGAAGTAATTTCCGCAGATACTGTAAACTTTCTTGGACTCAAGCTTGATGCTCACTTAAAATTTGATGATCATATAGATAAGGTTACTGGGAAACTTAGTTCGTGTCTGTTTGCTCTCCGAAAGCTTGCTCAATTTGCCAACACTGATGTTTTGCTTACGCTTTATTATGGCTGTTTTTACCCACATCTTAGATATGATGTTCCTATTTGGGGTTTTGAGAATTCAAGGACAAAATCGATTTTTCGCCTACAGAAAAAGCCCTTCGGATAATTTTTGGACTCAAAAGGAATGAATCCTGCAAAACTATTTTTCGTCAGAATAAGATTCTTACTTACCCTTGTTTGTATGTTTTTGAAACCATAATTTTTTACAAAAAACATTCTTCTACAATTTTTTCAATAGTTTTTCTTCCAAATACGCACTCCGCTCATGGTTAAACATTCCAATTCAAAAGCACAGGACAACCTTTTTTCAACGTAACATGTCTTTTAACTGTATTAAGCTCTTTAATTCTTTGCCTGCAGGCCTTAAAGTTAACCTCCCCCTGAAACAATTTGGAAAACGTCTAAAGGAGTTTCTTACTGATAAAACATATTATAATATCTATAATTTCCTTAACCAGTAAAATATATTTTGTTTTATTTGTACTATGTCTTGTTATAAGGATATTGCATTTTTAACTGTAGTACATGTTTGTAACACTGACTCATGCCAATGCTGTTTACACTGTTTTATAGCAATAAAGACAATTTTATTTTATTTGACTTGATATGTACAAAATATGTTTATTAATATGTATACATAAACTAATTATATTTTTGTCCCTTGGCAGCAAACCTACGTATTCAGCCCTAATGATACTATTATGTGAGAACATCTTGTTTAATAGTTAATCTTAGTCTCTATTGGTATTTGCAGTGGAAACCCCATTTTAGAGAATTTCTCCTATAGGGAAGTGTACCATATTTGGATTTTTTATAAATTTTCAATCATTTATTAAATTATGTAGGTTAAGAAGCTAGAAAACCACGAATGGCCATATGATATAATGTCATGAGGGAACAAGATAGTTATAACCAGTAGAAACAAGTTGTTAGATAATCCTAGTTCAGCAAATTAAATCAGGAAAATCAAGATGGTAGAATTAAATAGCTAGGTGGGGGTTAACTCTTCATCTGCCAAATGTATGTAGACGCTCCTCATTCGTGTGGCAGCTCCGTGGTCGTCTACCCACGTTTCCTGGTCTTCACCAGACTTCCCTTCACCTGAAGGTACCGTCAACTTTATATTATATAATTTGTCATTTCAGGAAATTAGCAATGAGTCTTGTCTATAGTGTAACAAAGTTTATTTATTCAATGTATATTTCAGCATATTAGGACATGGCATTCGTTGGTATAAAATAATTGTATGAATGTTCTCTATGAAACTTGGGAAGAGACATGCACTGGAAATTCGCTGAGTACACAGGTTTTATATACACAATGTGTTTTATATTTATATGTACAAATTATTAAAAAACTAAATAAATAACAACTGTAAACAAATTAACGTAAACTAATAAATGAATATGACATGACCCAAGCTGAAACAGCTGAAAACACGTAAATCAATTTAAATCACAGTGTCAGGTCATGTCGTTGAAATATTTCCCGACATATATATCACATCAAGTTCAACCCAAAAGGGTATCGTTCTAATTCAAGTCGGTGGGCCATCTCATTATTTCTTAAATTAGTTGTGATCATAAATCTGTTGCTATCTTATTATGTTTTTATAACCTTTAATTGAATCAGTCTTCAATTTCGATTTTACTATGGAAATTGGCATTGATATCAATTTTATATGGCTTGTGTCCATTTTGGTTATCTTCATCACCAAATCTTGATCCAATTAGTTTTTACCATCATATGTGTTTCAGTTTGGTGGTTTCTTATTTAATACTCCAGGTAATTAAAGGACGTTAAAGTACGAGGTCGACCTCATGAAGGCCTGGATAATATTGGGTAATAAACTTCAGTTAGTTAATTTTTAAACTAATTTTCTGTTGGTTTTTTTAGTTTTAATGTATTTTTCCGGATAGCCCGAATTGTTTTAGATGGATAGTAAAGTTATTTATATAGTTAAGAAAATATAATTATCACTGTCAAATGAAAATGTTAAAACATCATTAAATATAGTCTCTACCTGCAAGTTAGAGGATTTTGCCACATGCTAATTAATAATTTTCTTCTCAGATTGAATAAGTAACAATTTTTACTTATCTTTTAGTTTAAATATTTAACTATAGTTTTATTCTTTGTTTCTCAACATTCTAAACTTTACAAAAATCCACAATGCTATGAAATAATATAAACTTTGAAATATAAAGGGTGTCACAAAAATGCGTAGCGCGCTATGCAGAACCGGATTCTACATACAAGAACAAGTCGAAAATGTAAAGTAACATTTTTGCGATTTCGGATTACTTTAGTCGTAATCCGCCATTTTGTATTTTTTTGAAAATATTTAATAATTAAAAAACCCTTCGAGATATTTTTTTAAAACTTGGTATAAACTTTAAGTTTCTGGTTTTAACATTTTCCAAAAACAATTTTTATTTAACTTATCAAATTTCAAAATACATTTTACTCTACATTTTCAACTTGTTTTTGTATTTAGAATATGGTTCTGCATAGCGCGCTACGCATGTATGTAGGCCAGTATTCGTCCATGCAGACCGAATTTTTCAATGTATAAATTCAATAAAATTGCAAACATTAAATGCCCCCTTCTACTTCGGGATAAATTTTGAAAGTCGGTTTTAACGACTACTAATCATTGTAGAGTAGTTAGTAATTTTTTTAAATTTAGTTAAAATATATGGTTGCTATCTTGGATCTTGTGTCTGTTATATTGAATTAGCATAGTTTTGTTTGGACTGTGAATGCAATGTGGCAATTAGTTTCTTTATATCTTGATTCATCCTCAAGAATAAAGAAATCTTACATATATTTGAAAATTTTTGGAATTTTGTTTAAGTTTCCCAGGCACATTACTTGCTCCAATATATCAGATAATAACTAAGTGATCAATTTTAAATGGTAAGTTTGAATGAGTTTAAATTTTTTCCAGTGTTTTACAATGTTGAAATGAGATAGTTTTCATCAACTTGGTTGTGTTTGACCTACCACAAAAACTTAACTTTGAACACGATGCCTCTATCAGTTTTTTAAATTTAATTTCGTTTAATTTACTTCGGTATTTTTCATGTATATTTATTGTAACAAAGTTATGCTTTCCTAAACTAATAATTTTAAATTATTTGTTTAGTTAGTATTACTAGTAGTTGTGCTTACTAAATGCAGTAGTGCTTAACCTATGAAGTTTGAATATTTATTTCAATAAATCAAATAACTTTAAATTCGTCGATAGTTATGTAGTCCTCTGTTACATCAGACTCATTATCTGGAAAACTCAATACGTTTTGTAACATAGGTTGTGATTTCAAATAACGGTTTCATAACTAAATAATCGTAATTAAATGTAAACAATTTCACTAATCGCAATCACACATTCGAAATGTTATCGTGTATATAACCACAATAAGTAAATGATTAATTAAATTATTTCCCCAATTATTATTTGAATGTGTAAACATAATTGATGATACTGTAGTTTTCAGAACATGCAAACAATATTTTCTACGTAATACATTTCTTACATTGGTAATATATTCACTCTGTGCTGTACAACGCATAGAGAGCCACATGTTTTTATTTACTTATAGATAATTGACATTATTTAACCTAAAAAACAAGAAAGGCAATTTTATTGTGAAAAAGGCACTTCAATAAAAGGCAAGAGAATCGCCACTTCTAAAGAACGATGAAAGCTTTTATCCTCTTACAATTTGTAAACATTCTCTGATTATTTACATGGCGAAATTGTCAGTCTTGAATCTTTACTAAAACTGAAGCGAAGTCAATTAAGACTGCATATTTGTCAAGTACAATGGAGCTAAATAAATATGGTAATTGCATGCACATTTGTAAGATACAAATGGACTTTTAATTAAGTGATAGTATACATTTTAGTTTTCTAGATAGGAGGACCCTTCAAAGTTTAAGACTCCCATCAAAGGAGGGTCACGGCAATCTCACGTAGCAAAGAGTCAGTAGTGATTGGAAACAATTTAATCCAGAGTTTCACACTCTAACCAATAGCCCCCATCAAAAATTTATACATCATTTATCTAGACTTAGAAGTGGTGAAGTCTAAACTTTTGACAAACAAATATGATATATTTTTTTACAAAATGGAACACTAAATTTAAAAGAAACAGTAAAATGTCTCCTCTTAGTGATAAAGATAATAATATCTTGAACAATGATCTTTTTTGTTCAGTCATCAGTAGAATTGGCTTCAAGCTCTTAAGGTACAGTAGTCCTATTAATGATTTCTCGATGGAATAAGACAAATAAATCAGAAAATGATTTAAACTAAAAGGAATGCTGGTTGAAAATTGTATATTATTTTATTATTTTATGTTAATTTTAAATAATATGAAATCATATTAAATAAAATATCAATCATATTTGACAAAAATTAAGAGATAGACTTTTAAGATCAAACATATATAAAGTTACTTTTGAGCAATATTTTAGTTTATTTTCAAATCTAAGATTTAATATATTAAATCTATATTTAAACTGTTAAACAATCAATCGTCATTCAGTATTGATCTAAAATAATTAAGAATTGATAACCCAATTAAGAACTGGTTCCAATAATTAAGAATAATATAAAATTACAAGTAATTACGATTTTTTTATCTGGAACCCACGTGATTATAACAGATCAAGGTACAATTATTTAGTTATTATAACATATCATTTTGATTCTAAATCAAACCAATTTCGTTATGTGTTTACTAATTTTAGGTGGAACCTGGAAATCTTATTGAAGAACACTAAAATGCCGCAAATGATCTTTTGAGTTATTTTTAGTTTTATATATAATGGCTTATTTTAACTTTTTTTTTTTTCAAATATGTGTTTCTCATACATGTGTTTTTTCAACTGTTCATCGGATGTGAATTTATTTATTGCCAAACACAACTATATTTTGCTTTAAGTTATTGTTGTAAATAAATACTACAGTTAAATAATTATATTATATATAACTAAGTAATGTTTTTTTATACAGCAGCTGCTATTGAATGTTTGGCCAAACACTGGCATTATTCAGGAAATTCATATTCAAAGAGTTTCAGCGGAATTGAACATCCCCTTGCATTTAATACAATGATGTTTTTGAAGCTGTTCTAATTATTAAATTTTTTAAATGTATTTATTTTGTTCACACTACGGTTATGCATTTAAAATGATATTTATGTTATGTAACATTTGGTTTTTAGTTCATTATGATTACTGTTTTTCACTTGTTTCCGTTATATGTTTTTTTACCTCTCTTACGTTGCTCTTCTTTAAAATAACGACGTAGTTTGATCAAATGTTACACCCGCTTCGTATGTTATTAGAATAGAATAGAACAGTGTTTTATTTAACATAAATTGACTTACAAAACATACAATATAAAATTGCACTGTTAAACGATGGTCATGTGACCGTCTGTTGGGTTGGCAAAGTAAATTTTCTGAGTACATCCCCCTCCAGCTCCGTATTGAAACAACATAAATCAACTAAATTACGCTTTAGAACGTCAAAGTTAATAAACAAAAATAACAAAGTAATAAACTTGGTTTAGCTAAACTTTAAATGCACATAATAATTAATAAAAATTTTAACATAAAAAATAATCAAAAAATTAAAAATACCTTTATTTAGTAAGAAAACAAAAATGTAAAAATGTTTTAGTTTTACAAATGGCAAAGCAAGAAATTTACTGGAAATATTAGTATTAATGATCTTTAAATCCTTATAAACGCTTAAAAGAGTTCACAAATTTAAAAAAAATAAAATAAAATCTGACTATAAAAAGCTAAAATAACATTTTACTATATGTGGAACATCATCTTCAGAAGGTAATTATTGTAAAACCCATTGTGAGGTTGCAAGTAGTCAACGCTCTTTCAAACGGGCTATATCTGACGTTTTCACTTATACTACTGAAAATTAAATTAAATTATTAATTTCCGTCGACGAAACCAGACAGTTTTAACAAATTCCCCTAAACCCTGCCAATCCCTCCCGTTTAAATAAGCTAAAAAATCCTCGTAGCCAATTAATAATATTCCAAAATAAAACTTCTTAAATCTTTAAACACTGGGCACTTTGCCACGAAGTGAAAACCCGTCTCGTTTTCCTGAAAGTTGCACAATGAGCAAAAATAGTTTTTATTAATACCCATGTTTTGTAATTTAGATCCAATAATTCCCCCCTACATTTCATTATCCAAGAAATTGTAGTGATGTCCAAATTATCAGTGAGAAAGGCTCTATTGCCAAGTTCAAAGTCAACTGCGACGTATTGTGAGTGGAATACCGATAAGTGCTCCTTGCCTAAACATTCTGCCCTCCAGGTATCTCGCAACGCGTTCACCACACTTAGCAGCTGAGCCTCGACTCGACCTACTCCTTCAACCTCCACAAAATTAAACTCAACAGTCAAACAAAATTTGACACCCAACAGTTTCCACTCCCGACACCAATAGATATTCTTCCTAATTAATTCTTCTCCCAAAAACTTTGGCAAACGCTCCGAGTCCAAACAAAGGACCTTTTATAAATATTTAAAATTCATTAAAAGAGTGTAAATATGTAACTTATCCAAGCCAGTTTCCAAGTACAAAGATTAGTTAGGCGTATTAATCGGTAAACGGAATAATTTCTTCACAAATAAGGTCTGTACCGTTTCGTCTTTATCACTGTTTAAATACCCCCAGACCTGACCACCGTAACATAATATTGATTTAATAATTACATTAAAACATAAACATTTTGAAGCCAAAGGAACATTAGAGTTACTTATTACATTAATCCACGCAACGTTAATGGCTAATTTTGCAGCTGTAGATTTAATCTGAAAATGTTGATCCCAACTTAACGAAGCCGTCAATAAGACCCCTAAATATTTCTAAAAGTTTACAATATCAATCGGCTTACCATCATCCGCTCACCACCTATCGTTTCTTGGCAGTTTTCCCCCTTTCCGGAAAATCATAATTTTTGATTTATTAAGATTTACTTGAAGATTCCAAATATTGCAAAAACTCTCTAACTTCGAAATCATTTGTTGCAGTATAGTAGTGGTTGGGGCTAATAAAAAACTACATCGTCCGCATACATTAAAATATTTACCTTCTTTCCCCAAAAAATAAAACCGCCCTCTAACTAATCTGGCAAATCATTAATAAGTATTGAAAAAAGCTTTGGACTCATCACGCAGCCCTCTTTTAGGCCTATTTTGAATTCAAAGCTATTTGTAATCCCACTTTCACACCATACAGATACGTTAGTCTCGTTATACAAATTTTGTAATTTAATATTTTATGTTTACCCTTTTGCAAATTGTTAATTACTGAGAAACAAATTAGTTTTTGGAACACAGTTCTTGAACACCATTATAGTTTCCATAACAATTGTTTGTTTTATATAGCGTTAAATTTTGTTAATTTTCTTAAAATAATGGAACTTTTGAAACAAATTAACTAAATAGAAACTTTCATAAATGTCCACTAACTATAAATTTAGTGATATATATATATATATATATATATATATATATATATACTAACTATAAATAGTAGTAATTAACTAATTTATAGTTAGTAAATAGTACTAACTATAAATACATACTAGTACGCATCATTGATTGCATCAGCCATACTTGTACACATCACTGATTAAACCAGTGAGTGTTGCCTAGTAAGTAACAACAGAAGAAATACATTCCCTCACAAAACGTGCAATGTCTATTAGAAATACAATAAATATTAGTCGATTCTCAGCGTCCGCCCTGGGCCCTGTTACCTCTCACCGCGCTCCGTTATAATTTGACCGCGGTCAGAGTTCAACGTCGCTGTGATATCCAAGCTTCATTGTTGTTCATTGTTACCGCGTTATTCATCGTTGCTGAGGTTTGAAATCAATTCATTCCCGTGATCCCAAAACCATTCGCACTTCGCTCTGTCCGCCTTATTATATTTACCCTTGTACACGGAGGTTTTTTGTAAACTTCACAAATTATTTGCGCGATTCTGTCTCCTTTACAAACGTTAAAATTAGTAACATAGTTATTCGTCAACAATACACCCTTATTCCCAGTGTAGTCTCTGTCAATACACCCGCGTTAACACCGATTGAGTGTTTAATGCTATACCGGACCGCGGCGCGATTCATCCGTAACAACCCTTTGGAATCTTAAAAGTCAAGTCTGTCAATATTAATTGTTGGCCGCGTTTCGGTACGACACAATCATAAGAGCTTCTCAAATCTAAACCAGTGACCTCTGACGAACCTTCAACAGGTGGTAATGCATTTTCTGTAAAAAAAAAATCGTAAGTGTCTTCCATAATTAATTGACTCATATTCTATACGTTATTAAGTTTTACAACCAAATAAACTTGATGGATCAAAGTTTACAAATAAATTAGGAATGCAATTGTTTGCAATTCAGTTGAATAAAAATTAATCTCTTGTAAACTTGATGCCATGTTTCGTCCTATCATTCGGCAAATTTATTTTTCCGTTATATACTACATACAGGGGTTTGTCAGATTGTAAAATAGCCTTTGTATTATTTGATGGCATTTCTTCATTTCAACTCTCCAACAACTGAAACTTGATATTCACGTTTTACAAGAATACGCGGTCTGAATTGTGTATAAATTCGTTCAATGTCTTTGATCAAATACTTTTTACAATCTAAATCACTTAATCTTGTAAAATAATTACGATTGACTTTATTCAATATGCTATCATCATCGTACATAATCAATTTTGTGTTTTTTTCTTCGCCTATGCATAGAATAATACTTTTCAAATTGAATAAAAAAATATAAACACATGTCGCCCACCAATATATAAATATATATATATATATATATATATATATATATATATATATATATATATATATTTGATTCCGCAAACCACCATTGTATTTATAATTTAGATTCCCGAACAGTGAATAGGAATTTTATTAAAATGTATTTAATCTGTGATAAAATGAAATAAAATACATGGCCCGGCGATTTACTGGGTAGGTTTAGCGATTTACTGGGTGACTTTAAATTTTAAATCGCTTCTTTGAAGGACATCATCAGTTTCGTTATAAAAAAAATGGATTTATACTCTCGAACATGTAAATCATATACATCAACAAAAATTATATTTTAATTTCAAAACTGCAAAATGTATTATTTAATATGAACCGCACAGTTCGATATAGACATATAATAAATCCTAAACGGCGTTTTTATAACAAACCACTAACGTAACTTAGACTCGCTAAAAATTTTTAAATAAACAGTATAATGAGACAAAGCGTTCTTTAACGGCCTTTAGTCTTCATCTGTTGAAAATATATTTATTTCTCTCATACTTTGCAATCCACTCTTCAGCGGAATGTAGTTCAAGATGTGCGGCTTTTCATATATTCTATCTTTATGTTCTTTAGGATTCAAGTGGTACAACAACGAACTGTTTCATGCTTATGCCAGTGAACACTGTGGTTGATGTAAGAATTATCCACTAAGTCACAGTGCACCTCCAACACTTTAAAAGGTCGTATATGTAATACATTATCAACATCATACATAGAAACTAAATTTTCCGCTGCGAACTTGTTTTCATATTTCATTTCATCTATTTTTAATTAATTGAATCCAAGAAACCTTTGCATTCCGTTGTTTACATAACACTTTTTTGGTAATTGTATACATATTTTTTTTGTTTATTTCGATAAATCTTAAAATGTTCTACTTCAACCTCTGATACTATTTCGTAATCCAATAACCACTTCCTAAGTCTGTTTTGCATAAGTTTCAAATCCCAGAATCCTGGAGAAAAATATCGGTTGGATTTTCTCAAGGTTTAATAAACGATATCGCTGCGCGTTCATGCAAGTTGTAAAAATAATTGTCACAATACAATCCTGTTAGTGCCAGATAACAACCCATACCTTCTTCCAAGTGTATTGAGTTATCCAATTTTACTTGTAAAAGGGAATTTTTACCTGATAATCTAACAAATACCATCGCTGTATATATGCAAATTAAAATTTAAAACTCAATTGAATACAACTTTGATGAAAAATTTCAATTAAACCACAAAACTATGTGTATTTATTTTTCCGCTGTGCACGCTCAATTTCATTATATTCTTGTCTGTTCGAAAAACGTTGTAAAAGGTCTATACATAAATGTCCGCATAAAGGGGGGTCATCGTACTGTTGATGTCTTTTATAGTTATACAATAGACCTTTATCCATTCTGAAATACTTTTCCAATTCCAAAGGCAGCGGCGCATCTCCATATGAATCAAAATAAACAACACGTTTACCGTTTTTCATGTAGAATGTCCAGAGGTATATTGTCTAGATTTATAATTCCGCATTCGTGTTTATACAGTTTATCGGGTAAGGCCTGGCTCATGAAAACACCGCAAAAGTTATTCAACTTGAGTTTATCAGCCCAAAACTCCAGGTCTATTATTGTCAGTGGTGCTAATTTCTTTTTAACAATTATAACATCGTGTAAAGTTCTCTTTGGTTCGCAATTTATTTGTCTTCTAAGTCCAGCACCGCTCGTGTCTTGTTCCATGATGATATCCAGTTCTTAATAAATTTATTTACTAAGCCACGGCACAAATTGATTTTTCAATATGGGTGCGACTTTACTTTATCAATGGTGATGAGATCTTCTTGAAATATGGAATAAGATTTTCAGCCATTTCTAGAACCTTTTTTAATAAACCTCCATCAATCATTTCCTTCAACTGAGAATTATCCAAAATCAACCTCAGTCCTTTGTTATTTTTGATTGCTTTTTCAATCTATTTTTTCTGATCACTGTCGAGCAACACTTCAACATTACCGACTTTTAACTGATCTCTGTTTAATTTTAAAATAGCACGTTTCAGTTTTCTATGAGCGATTCTCAAAATATTCACCTGCTTCTTTGTAAACTTTATTTTTCGCCTATTTGACCCATTATTACCACACTATATTACAATTTTCAAAGTTTCAAGTTGTATAACGTGCACGTTTACCTTTATGATTTTGATTTTTTTCTTTGAAGGATAACATCAGTTTTGTTGTACATGAAATTGGTTTGTACTGTAGAACATTTAAATCAAATACAGCATCTGAAAACGTAAAGACTGTAAAAGCTAAAAAATACCCCCGTAGCAGCAAACTTGCGTACTCAGCGAATTTCCAATGCATATATATGTATCTTAATACCACATAAATCCACAAACCAGGTTTCATCAATATACATTCATAAATAAACGATTTATGGCATTTTTATTATTCTCCATAAGAATAACATGGCGGCTGAGTATGCAGGCTTGCTGAAGCAAGGAACACAAAAAATGAGGTTTTATAAAAACATCAATATAACTCAAGTAGGTAAAGCTACATACCAAGTTTTATTAATTTATGTTCATAATTAAGGGAGATAATAGGTTACTTATTCTACATAAGAATAACATGGGGCTGAGTACGCAGGTTTGCTGCTACGGGAGCCTTTGGCAAAAAATGTTTTTTTTTAGCAAATATCAATGGTCCACAACCGGATGAAGCCGTATACCAAGTTTTGTCAGTATACGTTCATAAATAAGCGAGATATAAAATTTTTCTTTTCCTCCATAAGAATAACATTAGACAACGTACTGTGTTTAGCACTTTCAATATCTCTGTAACCATTCGACGTACAGAAATGATCAAAATACCAAATTGTGTGTTTTTTTAAGCTGAATCCAATGGTAAAATAAAATATTTGACTTTTTCAAAAATTATATGTAAAAAATTCAAAAAACCCATTTTTGGGGTACAAAGCCCCCCAAAATACCCCTTCGGATGGAGCAATATGGCTGGGTTTCGAACTTAAAGTCATAAATGCTGCTTTACACGTTTATACCAAATTTCATCAAAATCGGATCATTTTTATGAGAGTTATCGTGCTCACGGACATATATATATATATATATATATATATATATACAGTTTCGGACGAATGGTGTTTTTGGGGTCTGGGGACCTCAAAACGAAAAGTTATCATGGTCCCGGGCCTAGGTCTTATCATGCCGACAACGGTAATAGCTTCTTCCCTATAGAGGAAATTCGCTAATAAAAGATGGTTAGCCTCTGCAAATTGTGCAGTCTGCGGTGGTGTACAAATTTATTTATTAAAGATCTACCTGAGGTGTTGGAGGCAAAGGAACTGCACAAACCAGTCGCTACAAAATTTATAAAACGAAGGATAATCACTAATGGTATTGACAATTTATGGGCCGCAGATCTACTCATAACGAAACAGTACGCTAGAGAAAAACCAAATGGTAAAAATACATTTTAAATGTTATCGATACATTCAGCAAATTCGTTTGGCCCGATCCCTTGAAGAAGAAGGACGGTGGTGATGCGACAGCCGCTTTTGACAAAATAATTAAAAGAACAAAGAAGGACGACCATACTACGCCAAAGTTATTACACACTGATAAGGGTACAGAGTTTAAAGATAAACCGTTCAACAACTTGCTAAAGAATTATAACATTTAACTACACCACACTGAGAGCGAAGAAAAATCCGCGATAATTGAAAGATACCATGGAACGTTAAATGAGACATTTATATTGAAATTCCAAGTTAGGAACTCACACAAGTGGTGTGATATATTGAAAGAACTCACAGACGAGTACAACAGAAACGATAATCACCACACTATAAAAATGAGACCCGCTAAATACAAACAAAGATAACGAGGCGGATTTATTTAAAAGTTACAATGAGCGCAAATTTAAGATTCCTCGTACAAAGGCAAAGATTGACATTGGAGACAGAGTTCGCATTACGGCTAATAAGACGTGTTTTAAAATAAGTACAAACAGAACAGGATTTCGGAGATTTTTAAAATTACACAGGTATTAAACACTAGACCTGTTACTTATAAAATTGCGGATGAAAATGGTGAAGAAATAATTGGCGAGTTTTATGAAAAGGAACTGCACAAGACAGATTCTTAAATATTCATCAAGATAGTCCCATATAAATTTGTATAGTATAAATTATAGTATATTATAGAATAAATTATTAAGGCGTCCTATAAATTATTATATTAGGACTAGTGTTATAATTGTTGTAACGTCCCATATCAGTACTAGGATGATAATTACTGAGGCGTCCCAAATTAGGACTAGCATTTTTATTTACAAACGTCCCATATTAGGTCGAATATTAAATATATTATTAATATTGATTAGATAAAACATGATTCAGCAATATACATTTTCATATATAGGTAAAATGAAAAAAACTGTATTGATATTGAAAATAACAAGTTCACTTTTAATAACCATGACATTTCAATCATATTTGACGGTGATAAAAAACCTTGGTTTGAAGGAAAGATTATTGGAAATATATTAGGATACGAAAGACGGATAAAATTCATTTATGATCATGTTAGTGAACAATATATAACTAAATATTTAGATTTTAAAAAGTACAATACACAATCATCATATCACAATACAAATATATACATCCCGACACACTTTACATAAACTATTTCGGTGTTTGTTTGTTGCTTGGAGCTTGCAAATGTAAAATGAAAGAATTCACAACTTGAATGTTTGAACGACTTTTACCCGTTCTGAGGAAATATCAATATGGTGTTGAACAATTGGAAAAGGAAAATAAACTGTTCAGAAGACTGATAAATAACAACAAAACTCAACAGGTGTTCTGTGTACTCGAAAATAAGAATAATGAAGGGATTGGGAGAATCATCGTAAAAAGGTGTATAAATTTATTGACACGCAAAAGCGATATTTCTTACGACAAGCGACTGAAGCGGATTTTGATGATTGTTATCAAGTTGAATAGGGGAAGTTGAACGGGGGTATAATGGAAAATATTTTTAAAATAATGGACGGATATGGTGTTGAATATGATTGCTACCGCAGAAAAACTTGAATAACAGTTAATGGTGATTTTGATTTTATTGGCGCTGTAAAAAAAGGTAATGGAATGAGAGATGTTGTGGTAAATAAATAAAGCAATTATGTTATATGGTTTTATTTTTTAATTGTATTTACATCTTCTCGTTTTAATAAAATCTTGCTCGAGATACTAATATTTCTATAACAGACAATATTGTAATATGGACGTTGTCAATAATGAGTTAATAATTGACATGGATGATGATAATAGCTCTGACTTCACATATAATATGGTTGACGTTAGAAGTAAATTCACTTTCCAAATCAAGAGGTCTCAGTATTATATGATAGTGAAAATAACCCATAATTCTGGGGTAAGGATGTAGTAGAGATATTAGGATACTCCAATCTCCATAAGGCTTTACAAGTGCATGTTGAAGAGCGTTATAATAAAAATATGTTAGATATATTTGTAATCAAAAATGGGTCACAACTTCTGATACCTCTTTCGTATCATGAATGCAAAACTGTCTATATTTCCGAGCCTGGTTTGTACGAATTAATATTTTCCTTCAGGCTACCTGTTGCTCGCGATTTTAGCGTTGAGTATTTGAAGATCACAATCACTTCGAAAGCACGGTGAATACAAACTCAAGGGTGAAAACATAGCACTCATGGAATGATCAAGCGATTGGAAAATGAAATAATTATATGAAATCAAGAGTAGCTGAAATGCCGCAAAGTGTTTATCTAAAACATGTATTTGGTGTACTCAAGAAAATTGATGTAAATAAATGTATAAGAACCTAAGAAACTACTTTTAATCAAGCTTTATTTAGAGGGTGGGTAAAGGGTATACGAATTTTTACATGCGAAATGTGCCGAATAGAATAAACATTTTGAATTATGTAAAATAAGCTATGAAATGCCGCGGTATACAATATAACGCGTATTACAACAACATAGAAACATCAAACGACTTTTTAAGTTTAGTGAAAGAAGTATTGAGAGAGAATTGATAAAATCTAATAAGTTTTCTTATACTTTTATTTGTAATTAATCAAATTGAATTGTTGTTGTATTAAAAGTTAAACCTATGAAAGCTCAATACTCTATTTAGTCATAGTTATTATTCTCTATTACCAGAAAAAGTTTGAGAATAACCTGTTACCCCAACCTTTACGCTGCCTGATGGTGGTGTCTCCGGGAAGTGGCAAGACGAAATTACTGTTGAACTTCATCTACAATCAAAAAGGAGTTTTATTTTAAAACCTCTAACCTCTATGTATTTAGTAAATCGATTAAACAGCCGGCGTATGTGGAGTTGGGGAAAAGGTACTCGGATGCTGAGAAAAAGTTGAATAAATCTGTTGCGTACTTTTTCAACAACTGTGAGGATTTAACACCTTTGGAAGAGTGTAAGAAAAACTCTCTTTTGGTGTTCGATGATTGTCTTTTAGAAAAGCAAGATGTTATAAAAAACTACTTCATCAGAGACAGACATAAGGAACTATCGTGCGTCTACCTGAGTCAAAGCTATGGAAAGGCAGACGTGCAAGTCAACAGCATCACCGTGAATTTATTATGCGTCTTCAAACAGAATGAACACTATAAGAAGCGCATTTATGATGATTTCCTGGGTTCCGATATAACGTTTGACGAATTTGAAAAAAATGTGCAAAAGGTGTTGGAGCGAACCTTATGGGTTTTTAACTATAAATGACTATAAAGCCACACTGCAGTAAATACATGTTAAAGTTGAAAGACATATTAAAAGACGATAATTCTGAATAATCATCGTATGGGTAATATTTTACAATAATCGATATGAAAACGTCAAATTTCTAAAATAAACGTACCACCAACGATTTACCGCAATATTTTTTAAATCAACGTAACGTTTTTGTTTTTGATTAAAGTTAATTTTTTCATCTTTTTAAATATTTGAAATTAAAAACTTTAAAATCTATATAGATATGGCAAAGATGAAAATAGTGACGATAGGGATATTGTCAATAAGCTATTTAAAAAAAAAAAAAAACAGAAAATGGCAGATAAAATTTGACCTGACGAAATTACACCGAAAGCGGCTAAAAAATTTAAAAATGGCGTGAGGATAGTGAGAAAATTCAAAGACAACAACCAGAGGAGAGGAGAGAGTTGTTTAGTAAACATCAAACATTACCCTAAAACGAAAAAACGAAATTATACCTTTACCTTTGCACGATAAAACGCCTTTAACAGTTACGGAGGCCAAGAGACTGGATAAACTGCAAGACGAGTTGATTAAAGAATCCGAATCCGTTAAAAGTATGCAAGTTGAAGAGACACGTGAGAGAGAGAGAGAGAGAGAGAGAGAGAGGAGACAAAAGCCCATCGTCAAAGCTATAAAAGAACAGACTGAAACTATAAAACTGATAAAAAGCCGAAACCCGTTCAAATTATGAAAATCCTACTGCGGATCTGTTTAGACCTCGAGTTTCCAGCTCGCCGAGTAGAAGCAAAACTGACGTCAAAGCTAGGGAAACAGCGTTGCCCGAAGGTGATAAAACAGAAGTATTTGAAGCGCCTCAACTACCACCGACATCCGCACGAAACAATCGCCAGATCAGGATGAAGTATTACAAAATCGTTCAATCTGCGAGTTTACCGAGCAAGAGAATGTCGGTTATATGGCAAACAATATCTCACATCTGAAACGATCGAGTTTTCGGTATTTATTATGACTTTAATAACAGTAAACTCGTGATCGGATCGTAAGATTATCAACATTTATTCAACCGAAGATAAATGTTATTTTATGAGGTTTTTAAAGTTTTATAATTTTTTACTAATGACTTTGATTTTTATATTTTTTATTGGATACTGAAAACTATAAAATGTATAAATAGTAAACATGGAAAAATATTATAGCAAAATATCTGATAAATTCGAGCAGTGTGTATCCAATACCGTATTACCAGATCATATTTGAACTTTAATTCAGCGAATAAATTTACAGTTTTCAAATTACATCACGGAGATTCGTTTTATGATAGGCAGATATTGTTTCACATACAGGGTGAGGTCGTTAAAAAGGCTGACGGTAATGTTTACGCTGCCGCTGACCCAATTAAATCAGTAAATAAGTTAGCGGCTTTTTATTTCAAGAGAATAGAATTGAAGAAACACAATCAGTTGATAGACGCCGTTGATGAGATTGGTATAACTAGCACCATTAAAGGTTTAACAACGCACAGTAAGTCAGGTAAGAATACATACTACAGCAGCGGTTTTAAATCGAAATTCGATAAAGGTGGAGGCAAGTTTGAAGCTCTTGATACGTTGTCCCACTTGGGGTTAGGATTTTTCGACAACCTGGTGTATCCGATGTATTAAGGCGGATTTGAAATTATCTTTGCACGAGATATATTTTTTATTATCTTTGCTATATACCGTTGGAAAGAAGGAAGTGGTACAGCAGAGAAATCTGCAGACGAGGGAATATAAAAAATTACAAGCTTAGTTTTAAGAGTTCTAATCATCGAGTAAGATCCAGTGAAAAAAGCAGCTCTTATCGAAGGACTAAAAGGATTGAGCGATTAGGGTTATTTACAGTACAGGTATTATCAATGGCAGTGTATTGAAAGGTTTGGTGTAACAGGCTCGTCGTATTGTTTTGATATATCTAACATATTTAGAAACATCTCCAACCCGTTATTTATAATCGTAGGTTTGCAGAAGAAATGCAAAACTGACAAAAATAAGAACCCTAGTGAATTCAATATTATAGATATTAAGAATTATAATGTGAAAATCAGCGATCAACGGTATCCGCAAGAGCCACAAAACTTAAGTTTATTAGATAAACAGTACGGAATTTTATACGGAAGCTATGCATCCATCAGAAAAATACTTTTTAAAGACGAAGACGTGTATTTAAACTATGTAAATTTTATTGATATATATCAACTGATGGTTTTTTGTTCGCATCATCACCCGTTCTCTACCGAATCGAAAAGGAACGATATTCAACTTCAATTGGAATTTACAAACGCTGTTGCCAGTCCGATAGCTGATCAAGGTACTCCGGCTTATGCCATTGTGATATCGAAAACGGGGTTCAGTTATGATGTGAATACAAATTATATCAAAATTCGAGACTTGGCGATTTACCGGGTCTGATTCGCAGGCAAGTTTGATTAAACATTTTTATTTTTTGATGTCAATAATGCATATTTTTAAGTGGTATTGGTAATTCAAAATGGGTGAACAGATCGTTCAACCCTTTATTAAATGCGTTTTTGCGATGTTTTATATTTTTCGGTTAATTGAAATTTTTTCCCCCGAGTCTCAATGGATACTAGTCAAAAGCTCTGTTACTACGTTAAAGTTTCTATCTTTAACAGAGAACTTTTTTTAATGGATAATAAGTCCCCTTAAAGGTAGACACTGATCGCTTTAGAGGCGAAGAAACCAAGTCTGAAAACATTTCAAATTGTATTAATAAAGACAACCTAAAAAAAACGCTTTAGATGAAATAAGTAGAGGGACTGTGAATTGCTAATGAAGATAAAAAGGGGGGTGCATTGATACCACCCCCTTAAACTTACGTCGGATTTAGTTATTTCAATTTGGGTCACAATCTATTCCGTATAAATTTGCGTCATTTGCATATAAAATAATATTTTTAAGTTTGCAATAAACAAAAAAATCTTATGAAGGCAACAAATTGTGTGTACTGAATCCTCCCCCTTCAAATTACGTTAGATTTAGTGGGACCCAAAGTAGGGGTCCACCATATTTTACATTAATTTGCATACAAAACCATATTTTTCAATTCGCAATAAACAAAAAATATTATTTAAAAAATCTCTCAGGTCAAGTCCAAGTCCAAAGCTCCCGTTGATTTCAATAGTTATTATTTCTTGCATTGGTATTTTATAATGCCCCCACGGAACCGTCTTCGCATAAATACCTGTTATCATCGTGCGGAGATAGGGCTTTTTACATTGGGTAATTGAATATAAATCATGACGTTTGCTTCTTATAACATTCATTGTTTTGTATTTTATTCACGGACAAATTAGCCCTTCTTATAATCGGCGATTGTGAGTTCGTTTTTAACAACTGATTTTTTAATTCCCTATGCTTTTTCCCCAGCTTTATAACCTTCATTTTCGTACGCATCCATTTTCGATCTTAACCCAAAACATTCCCTCTTGACAACACATGCCAGTTCGTCTTTCCATTTTCCGATGGCTTTTTTGTTTACACGCGGCAAACCATATGGGTTATCTTCTTTATAGTCGCTGGTGTCAAAGTGATCAATCATGCTTTTTATATCTTCGAAGATGTCTTTGAATTTAACCCTGGATGTCAGGCTGTCGGTGTCAGTATATTAAACTCTAACGTATCACCATATTTGGGTCTAATGACATTGTAGTGGAAATCATAAACAGCGATCTTGGAGATATCTAATATTGACATGCCCACATAAATCGGTTTGTTGAAGTATAGTCTTGTCTTTGCCATGTGTATAGCTACTAACTGTTCGGTGAAAATCGTTACGGATTTAAAGCTAGGACTTGCCACGAGTTTATTCATTTGTTTATCATACGTAGCTAGTCGTATATCTACGTGTTTGGGTATATTCTCCATTGTTTTACCAAACACCGCGTTGTTCATGAGCTCATAAAAGTCCTTCTCAATGTGATTGGTTGCTTTTGTTCGCATATCCGTATTCATGTCGATATACTCTTTCAACCAGGGCGACTGACGGAACTCGACAGCTCTGTGCATCATTTTCAATTTCAATCCTAACAAAAGGTAATGTTGGGAATTTTGATAATGTACAACTTACTTTTATTCATCGAATAATGTACTCAGGCATCTTTTCTGATTCGAGCTGGTTGAGCAACTATTTTCTGGCGCCAATGGAAGGTCTTTATGCTCGTCATGTAGCTCTCTAGGATATTCGAGATCGACTTAAAATATGTAACCAGTATTTGCCTCGATATTTATCATACAACCTTTTTGCATTTCTTCTTCAAGCTGATGCGATTTTACAACTTCACTACATTTACAACCACTCTTAGGCATGTGCTTGGACATCGCAAAGCCATAAAAAATATTTAAATCGAGATAAATTAGATATTCACCAAGTTTGTCAGGGTCATAATCTTTTAATTATCTGTTATTTGCCTTGGTGTATCTGCGAAAGAACTGAGAAATTCCGCTGCGAATCTCTTTAGTGATTATCAGTTCCATGTCGGTATTGGTCAGTAATTCAAGACAAACTCCGGACTTTTTCAGCATGGCGTCCCAGGCCAATCCTGGGGTTGTAAAGTACCATGCGGGATCGAGTTTATAAGTGTTCATGCAAACGTCACGAAAGGGTTCTACGATGTCAGCTAATAACAACTTATCAGTTTTATTTTATAATAACGTATATTCATTCATGTTTTGGATGTTGAAACTATTCCACACTTTACAGGCGTGCTTGTAGTCTTCACCCTTTGCGCTCGGATAGGTTCTTTAGAAATGGTCCCCTGGGGTCGTCTGTCCACACTCTGTGAATGCAGCCATTTTCCCGCCAGCCAGGATTTTTTTCTGTCACACTTTTGCTCAGCGCTCACATGTCCACACCCAGTGGACAGAGTTAAATGGCGCATGCGATCGCGAACGCTCGCATGTCCACTGTCTGTGGACAGTGACAAGACATACTTTTACAACATTTAATATTCTTTCTACTGTATTGTGCTGAAATCTGACGGTGTATCTCGAAACTAGGTCAATCCCAGAATGCAACGGATATAAATGTCGGCTGTTGCATTCTAATGTAAACAGTAAACAACAACAGTTAGTCAAGCGCTTTTGTCTTATGCTGTGTAGTCTTCGGCTTATATGCCTGATTTTTATTATTATACGTAATATTTCAAGTTTTATTATATTTTAATATGGAGGAAACATTACGTTCCGACAAAATTTGTAAAGCGCTTGAAGGTGAAAGTGAGTGTGGCAGTGATTCAGACCATGAAAGTGACATCGACATCTTGTTCTATTTATGTTATAAGCAGTTTTTTAAATTATTTTTTAAAATTTTCTTAAATATAATTAACAATAAGTAAATTATGTGATTTTCGATGGTAAATAAATAAGTTTCAAAGTATACAACGAGTTTTCCTTATACCTTGAATGTACGCTTCAACTTGACGTTTCAGTCTGGAGTGAAGAAAATAATTCCGATCTGGCAGAAGCAGACGACCGACAATGGCTGCCGAGCTGGCGACGAAACCTAGTGCGGCCACCGAGTGTGGACATGCGAGCTCTGGGCCCTGAGCGTCGGACAATAATTCCCAGCTGTCACAGACTCCATACTGTCCACTGAGTGTGGACATACGAGCGCAAAGGGTTCATCTTCGACGTCTGATTTATTCACTATATTATAAAAAAAGTCTTTCGGAGGTAGAGTTGTATAGTTAAATTTGTCCATGCTGTCAAAGAAGTCGTATGGGATCATTTCTTAACACCAAGTCAAATTTGTTATCTTCAAAATATTTTGATGTATTTGTAAATTTATCTTTTGTGAGGTTCTTCGTCAAGCTTTCTAGACTTGAAGCCATAAATCTGAACGAATCCATAAATCTCAAGTTGACCCCATTCTCCACTTTAATTTCAAAAGATATGTAACGTTCTTCTGTTGTGGCCAAGACGGAAATTTAGTTTTGTTCGATGCCTAATCATTTTACAAACAGATGTGCGTCATAGTTGCTCAAGTTGTGAATACATATCGGTAAAAATTTCGGTTTTTAAAGTTAAAATTAGAAGAGTTATGCGCAACACGTCTGACTTTCCCAGTCAAATGGTCGTGATCAAGAACGCGTTTATCTGTTTTCTCTGGGTTCTTTTTATCTTCTGTAAACCCATTTCCACAAATATAACAATAAGAAGCATTTACAATATTTATTTTATCATCCTCTGTTAATGCCATAGGTTTAGCGGCTTGTTTACAGTACATGTGTTCCAAGTCTTTAGATATTTTAACAATGGTTTCTACAAAAATGTTCGTTGTATCTGGACTTAAACACTCGAGATATAGATCTAACGGAATGTCATAATTATCTGCGGTTATTTTGTATAAAAAGAAACTGGCGACCTCGTGTGATTGTTATTTCTTAGTATAAGATTTCTTATGATATGCACAAGATTTCTTTTTCAGGGTTCTTCAGTAACATTTTTCTTTGGAGGTTCCACTTCATATGATATCGGTTTCAATATACATTCAAAGTCCACATAGCCTACAAGTGGAACTTTCAATTTTCTATCTTGATTTTTAAAAGGTACAATTGGAGGAATTTCATGTTCGATTTATTGCGGCATTACAATTTTAACGGGTTTGTGTCCGATACAATATTTTCGGTGGTTGTTCAACTTTGATTTACCTTCAAATTCTGTAAAACAACGGTTGCATATAAAAGAATCAATTTCATTATTTTCATCATTTAATGGTTCCTTACACATCTCAATTCAGTTCATTCAATAATTTTTAAGTACCAAATGATTGTTGACAGTATTTGACAAATACATTTTATACCGTTATGTTTTGACAACTGACTACCTACTAACCTGCTCATACATTTAATCCAACAATAATGAGTGTTTTTATTTTCATATTACAAATACATGACGCCCCGGTTGTTCATTATTTGTTGTATATAACGGATAAATATCGTATGTATTATTATTCTTATTTTATTCTCTGTCTCTTTGGATAATCTTCAAAGTCATCTCTATCTTTAATAATTTCCATATCTTTACAAGTATAAATATCAGCAGATACCCCAGATCGTTTTTAAAATTTCGATATGACACTTGCGGATTCCGGTACAGGGAATTTAATATCTCTCAATGCATCATAAAATTCATATTTGTATAGTTTGTATTTACTTAGTCTGCCAGAATGTTTATCAACAGGATGCAGCGCGGACAGAATCGACCAAAGAAATCATTTCTGATCTTTATTTTTCACGTTAACTATAGCTAACTTGTCTGCTATCTCTTTCTGCATCCTCATGAGCTGAAACTCTCCTTTCTCTACTACCTTAATCATTTGTAATATGGATTAAAATAATAATTCAGTCAACTTTTTATACTTATTTCAAATTAATAATTACTATAAGAATTGAATATTTAAAACTTTTACGTATTCACTTATTGTCCTGTTAGAAAATCAAGTATTTTCCTGTTGAGATTCTTTTAAAGAAAATGGTTTTGATCTTAAGAAGGACAAATTACACAGTTAGTAACTAAACAGATGAATATATTGTGAGTATGTAAAATATTGCTGCCATGATGGAAAACCATTCTGTATCCTTGTTACTAATAAGTAACAATGATTTTGTTTTTAAAGAATATTGGATAACGTAAAGACTGTGACTGAATCAGCCCTCCACTCATTGTTGAGTTGTGAGTTATACATTTGCATTATCATTTATGCAAATTTATATCGATAGAGCTGTTCTAAGTGAAGAAAAATTTCAATTACTGATTAGTACAAAATCAATATAAACTAGATTGTTTCTGTAACAATATAATAAACACAACTTACAAATCGTTATGACTATTGAAATCGTTACATTTTAGGCATATATTTTGAAGTTTATTTATCTATGTAACCGCAGAACCCTTTATTACATGATTTTTATTTGTATAATAATTTAAATAGAGCCTCAAATAAATATAAACAAGTAATACGATAGTTAATACAGGCAGTAACAAAGCTTACTAGTAGTGAACGGTAAGAGTGCATAGTAAGGACAAAGTGCACATAGTATTAGTATACATGCTACTGGGTAACTAATGTGAAATGCTACAAGAGCGACAAGATAAATAATATTAAATACAACAATAAACTAAGAGGAAAAACGATGAATTATTTCGCCATAATTAGGTATTCAGACTTAAAGTGGTAACGATACAAAAAAATCCAGATCTTCAGAGATGAAGTTGGCTTTTCTCTGGATTCTGAAGACGAAACTATTCATGGCTTAGTTACAAAACCGTTGTGGCGAAGAGGTTTGTCGGTTTGGTGCCAAGATGTGAAGGTAACCCTCTCAAGAAGATCATAACAATCAATGTAACATAAAACAACACGTTGTAGAAATCATTTTGCATTCATTAAGTGTCAAATGATGGTAATTTAATGAGAGATGCAAACGCTCGCTGGGTGCAACCTCATCCATAAATTTCTAAATATACACTTACGATAATCGTTTATTTATGTTTTATAATAGGCTACTCATGACTCTATTACTCTTTTGTTTATCCTCAACTACCATAGCTTGCTTCTGATCAGATGCATAGTTTAATAATTAAAGTAAAATTTCTTGCCCAGTGCAATTTAATCCACGATGTTTTTTTAAATCACATTTAGTTACCGTTTAACATAAAGTATGCATACCAGCATGCATACATACAATTGCAGTCTTAAATGTGATAATTCCAGAAACGCTTGATTTTAACTACTTGTAGTTTTAGGTCATTTGATCATATTAGTACAGTCACTCATTTGTTATATATTGGAAGTGGGAAAACGTCTTAGTGGCCCAATGGGAAATCTTTCTCCAGACTTCTTTTGCCAGCCATTTTAAGTTTAATTTTGGGCGAGGCGGGTTAAAAAAGGTTTCCTTATTAGACTTGCTGGTCACGTATGGACATTGCTTGTTGTCGTGTAACTAAATGTAAAGTGTTTAGTTAGTTGATCTATTCTTGATTTGTTTTTTACGCGAGTAACACCATAAGAAATCGTAAATTAAACTGTAAAAATACTCATCTCTGAGCTTTAGCCGTTGTGGTAACGATGTCCGAATTTTCGAATCTATCTATAACACTTTTTTACATTTGTTCTCACTTTGTTTATACTTGAGCAAAAAAATCTTTTTTTTTTTGTTCAAGAGAAAAGTGTGTTCCGCGAGACATTTTACAGTTATTATATTCTTGCTTTAACAGTGCCTTGTTGAAGATTAGCTTGGCAATTTGGTTTATATAAAGATGTTCAATGTAAATACATCATATCGTTTAATGTGTAAGTACTTTTATGACTGAAGCAATCAAGCTTGACCGCCTCGGCGAGATGGTTGCGGTGGTAATAGGATTTGTGGGTAGTAGTTAATCAATGGAAAAGGTCTAGGATGTTCCGATTTACTTGATGAATACAAAATACAGAGGCCTATCCGATTACAGATTGTGCTTAATTTTTAATTAGTTAATATAGTTAAACTAACTTTTACTCACTGTCAATATCAATATTGAAACAATATAGTATTTGTCTACATGTGCAAGTTCTCTTCATAAATATATTTCATTTAGACGTCTTTATGCTGATAAGCATAGACACAAGGGCCGCCTAAGAAAATCCAACCTTGGAGTAGGCTTTTAGATTTTTCTATAGTTCTGCCCATTGGCCATTTGATATAAACTTGTACTTTAAGAATATTACATTTTACTGGATTACTTCGTTATATTTGGGCCGTTAGTGACAATAGTTTTTTAGGTTTACCATTGAGGACATAAATTAATTAAAAAACAATTAGTAAATTTATGGTTTCCCCCACAAAAAACACACATTTTGTTATCATACATCGGTAAAACTATGATTATAAATTACCGTTGTTCCGCTAAACCTAATAGAAAGACTGAGGTAAACACTTTTAAATGGATGGCTAAAGAGCTATTTTATATTATTGAACATAGTATGAAATAGCTCACTATAACATAGTATAAAATATAATATGTTTTCGCCTTGATAAACATTAGAGTTTTAATTAGGGTGTTTAAAACCTCCATTTAATCATTTGGTTTCCAACAATTTGAAAATGTTAAAAGTTCAAACATTCAAATCGTAAAGTAGTTAGTTAACACAACATGTTAGAGATACAATTGATTTTAACCTAAGGAGATGAAATAATGGAATAGTATAATATTATATTCTTTTTAAATTGTAATAAGAATTACATTTGCCATGTTGTTGAGTTGCTGCAACTTCATCTTTAAAATATATCTTACTGTGTTTGGTTTTGAAAAATTTTATAATTTTTAACTCTTTTTAAAAACAAATATAATTTAAAACTACTCTAAATTAAATCTTAAGTGTAATAATTTCAGGTATTATTTATCAAACAACGGAATTGAGGAGCACAGTAATTCAGCGGGAGTGGGATCATCAGTCAATATTCAATCTCGAATCATTAAACACAAACCTGTCAAACTTGTCATAGCACCATCAATCATAGAACTCGAAATATCCCATCGCCACCTTCGACGTTTTTCTTTACCAACCAGCAAATACGTTTTTAAAAAAGTCTGTTGTTTTTGCAAACATATTTAAGCGTTATTGGAATGATAGTAAATGTTTGGTGGCCATAATATTATAGTGCAACATGACTAAAATGTATTGGACAGATAACTACGAGATATGTTGTACTTTACCTATCTTTAAGAATTGATGTTTTGAGTGTGTTTGCATGTGTTAAAAGTTATAGTAAAAAAATATGGTACAATAACCGAAACCTGGGTCAAACCTAAACTCATAAAGAGGTTAAAGCTGTCACGAGAGACCGTTGTCATCAAGACTGTATCCACATAACGGGAATTCTACTACTCTTAATGTTTTTGCAAATACTAAGCCAAAATACCCCCGTAGCAGCAAACCTGCATACTCAGCGAATTTCCAATGCAAATATATGTATCTTAATACCACATAAAGCCACATGCCAAGTTTCATCAATATACATTCATAAATAAACGATTTATGACATTTTATTTATTCTAGATAAGAATAACATGGCGGCTGAGTATGCAGGTTTGCTGAAACGAGGAACACAAAAATATGGGTTTTTATGCAATCTTTTTTATAACTCAACTAGGTGAAGCCACATACCAAGTTTATGAATTTATGTTCATAATTAAGGGAGATAACATTTTACTTATTCTCCATAAGAATAACATTGGACAACGTACCGTGTTTATCACTTTCAATATCTCTGCAACCAATTGACGTAGAGCAATGATCAAAACACCATATTGTTTGTTTTTAAGATGAATTCAATGGTGAAAACTAAATCTGGATTTACTCAAATATTATACGTAAAAAACTCAAAACAAACATTTTTGGAGTACAAACCCCCCCCCCCTAAAAATACCCCTTTGGGTGGAGCGATCTGGCTGGTTTTAGAACTTAGTTATAAAGGTTGCTTTAAACGTGTTTTATATATATATATATATATATATATACAGATATATTCATAGTTTTGAACGAATGGTGTTTTTGGCATGTGGGGACCTCAAAACGAAAAGTTATCATGGTTCCTGGCCTCGGTATTCCCTCGGTAATTTGCCTTCTTCCCTGTAGGGGAAATTCGCTAAAACAAAACAAAATAATACAAATGTCGTAAAGTTGTTTTTAAGGTTTTTAATAGCACATACTATGCATTTTCATCTGGAGGCATGATGAGAGCAAATTGTTGAGTTTAGCTTAAAGAGCCGTGGCGTAGTATGAATATGAATAAAACTATATCTGCCATTACCTCTTAATAGTGTACTACTTCCCTTCTTTGCGCTTTATTAGCTGTCTTTTAACAAGTTAAATTTAAACAGTGTAAATGCCTTCAGTTTGTTTAAAGTTTATTACGTTGATGAAATTATCATTCTATCGTGATAAATACAATATTTATTCCTCATAACTTCACTAAACGTTTATTCCTATATTTATTACTGCCCTAAAAAACCTACATCGCATAGTGGTTTTAATACGATAAAGCTAGTAAGATATGTACAAATAAAAAAATTTAACAGTCCGAACGCTGTAAAAAGGTATATTTAATTACTAAGTGGACAAAAAAATAACTATATAAATATATACAAGCTTCAGTATGTTAATAACCAAGTAGCTTTTACCTTACATTCAGGAATATAATAACGTTCCCTAACAACATGTAATCCCCAAACAGACGGTGGGGATTACCCGTGACACCCATTACGTCTTAAATCACTGCACAATGCGATTTTTTAAATCATTACCAGTCTTCTTACTCCCTGAACCAAGCGTGTGACACTATTCAATGGATCATTTAGGTAATATAAACCACATCACACTGTATGATTGTAAACCATGATCTATTTAAAGTATTTGTAATACTTAACACTGGTCATAGTATTAAAAAAAATCGTATTCACCGTAGCCCCGTTGAACTTTTAGTTATGCTTCCCGAGCCCAAGGAACATGGTTTTTGTGATGTGTGCCTCCCTGTTAGAGGGACTACATTACGTTTTTATTTGTATGTGTAGGTACAGTTTTGAAACTTTCAAACTTTCCCTTTATTTTTTAAAAAATTATAGAAGGATCATTATCCATCAATAACTGAATAAAATAAAGACAAGAAGTTCTCAAAACTGGGTCAAGTGGATTTAATTAAAATTTTGGTCGTTGTTATTACGTTGGAGTCAGCGGCCATGTTGGATGGCCGCTATAGAGTTAATATACAGTTTATTTACCATCAGGAAACTATCACTCATTATTTAATTATAAGCCTCTTAAATAAATATTTTGTTCTTAAGCGATACTTTTCATCGAGTAAGTATACTCCCTACAATGATAACAAAAATGTATTTACTAAAAAAACATAAAAAAATACTTTTCCAAAAAATTACAATGTATCAAGCTCCGAAAACTACTTAACAAAGTATTGTATTTAGAGAATACATTACGACCGCAAATCGACTGTGAAATCTTCACTAGTTAGCTTGTGATCAGCTGGCCTGTTACAAAAACTAACACTCTTCCCGGCTCGTAGGAATACACAGTTTTTATAAGGCGCTTTAAATAAAATTAAAACAACTAACCCATCTACTATTCAGACGTACAATTTTAGTGACCACGTTATTTTCACACACGTAAATAGCACCCGAGGTGTAATTTAAGGTTAAAATCCAATCCCGACCACGGTAGCAACTGGTGAGATCGGCACAACTTGTTTAGTCCTGTCATGCGTAAACAACAACTTAGGCATCACAGCATGTTTGGTTAGTTCGGAGTTCCACTGCGACTTACGTCTGACCGGCATCACCTGTGTATCCCACGTCCTACCCGCGTCCTACAACAAAGTTCTAAAACAAAATAATTCTACTCGCGTGTCCAATGGTTTTCGAGATAATAATCTAAAGAAGAGCCTAAATTTTCTTTATACTTAATATATTTTATTCTTGGACTTTAACATGAACTTTAAAGGATGTTATATTCTGTCCGATACCCCTTACTTTAATGAATAATGACTAATATCGTTAAACAACGAGCAAGTAACTAAAACATTTTATTTTTACTTTTATGTAATTAAAAAAAATTGTTGAGGCTAAATTAAAAGTTTTTGATCTAGAGAAAACCACGTCTATCAACGTTGTATTATAATTTTTTCCAAACTTGGTAAAAATTTTCGACAACATAAAACAATTGACAATATACGAAATAGCTATTCTCACTTGAGGTCCAAGAGAGGAAGAGGAGGATATTGTCCCCAGAACCCACTGTACGTAGTCAATCACAAACCACTCACCCGGTACTGGGTTTGTTAGTAACTTTGCAAAACATACTTGCATGAATAAATTAACTTATACTACAGTAGGGGTAACTGAAGTAGTTGATTAGTTGGCAAGCGTTTTACTTGGGGAAACATTATGTATAATTCAAATGGTAATTCTATATAAGAATAAACTATGATGTTTGACATATTCCCGAGATTCTTCGCAAAATTACAAAGAAAACTGTAAACAGGTAATTCTACAATACTGCATTAATTACCTTCTATCCTACCTGGGCTTTGCTGCGAAATGATATAGACGCTTTTCAGGATACTCTAACGTATACCAATAACTCGTGGTTGTCATATACGATTATCAGGTTTTCAATATGAAAAAACTATGAGAAATAGCATATCGAAAGTAAATAATTCCATAGCTCATCTACATATTATAATCGGACTGTGACAGTCTGTCAAGGCAGATAATCTTAATTCACGTGCCACCAGACGAGTCTGCCACAGGCAGGGTTGTGACATGTCAGCTTTGACGAACGTGTTTGCCTATTTCGCAAATTATAAAGTTGTAAAAAGTTCTTTAGTGTTAATGTTGCATATTTTAAAGATTTGTTTGTACTTCTAAGTTTAAGTTTTGTTATGTAAACAAAATACCGGTTTTTTTTTAGTTTACGGTAATATATCCGTCCACATAGACTACAGATCTGGGTGTGGAACGGATACTTCAAAGGAAGGGGTGAGTCATTACAGTACGAGCTGTGCACTACTGTGCAGTTCTGATACAACGTTGGGCCTACTAACCAGTCCCTAGACCCGAACTCACAACAGGGCCCATGTCTCGAAGTTCACCGCGTTGACCACTCTGCCAATGAACCTCACAAAAGCAGCTGTTAAGTTATGATGTAAGACTCTACAAGGTTATCATATATGTTAGTGCATATTTTACAACTACCTGCAACGTACGGTAACTTACCCCGGGGATTTCGTAGTCAATATGTGTTTTCTGCGGCAGAAAGTTCTCGAATAGCGTAATCTTGTTTAAATACTAATATGACTCAATAAAAATAAGACTTTAAGATTAAAATTCGGCTAAGATGGCATTAGGGAAATGCATTAAAATATTTCGAATTACACAGTAGCATGAATTTTTTTGCAGAGGCTACGTACACGTCCGACGAGAGCCGCTACTGTTCACCTCCGTTCCAAATGATGCACCGTACGTTACTTTTCCTGTGATTTTTAAAACAGATTGAGAGCCAGTGACACATAACGAAAACCTCCTAACCTAACCTAACCTAACCAACATAAGCGGTAGCGGCATCGGACGTGTACGTAGTCACTTCGTATTTTGTTCGGTGTATTACTCCAATTTCACTTCAATCAGACCAGTAGTTTGTGCGCAATACGCACTCACACACGTTATGATATACCCATGGTATGGTATGGTTATGGTATATACCCTGGTTGTCATTATTTTAATTTCTATGCTCCAAATACTTGAAGATTATAAGGTACTAAGGAGATATATAACTATTTTTCTTCCTCATACAATATAATAATAATAGTAGAATAAAACTAAAGTTAATTGTAAACTGAAATGTTCTTTCATCCACATATTATCACAATTTTGCAGGACTCTAAAATAAAAGGAGAAACGTAAGATTTCAGATAATGTAAGAATCAATTACATTTTATAAAAGTTAAAGCACTTGCATAAACAAGATTTGCCAACGTAACCAGTGAGTGAAAAAGGTTATCAAAGTTTGTGAACTCCAAACGGAAAGCAGAGATCCTTTTAGTTTCGGTATTTATATTTCAGAAAACTTAATTTCCTGCTTAAATAGTTTTATGTAAGGTTAATTTTCAAGAATATAATTGGTATAAAAATACAAATTGTGGATTTGTTGTTCAAACTACCGACAAACGCCAAATATGTGTTTAATATTTACAGAAATTCTTCTAACTGGCTTTCGGCTTTCATATATTTTCACCAGGCATAGTAAACTGTCTGACTACTAATAGCCAGCGTACAATATAGTCTAGCAATTTTCACCTGGGTCTTAACTGGTTGACAACCACCCAAAACTCACCAATATATTTTTGTTGTTTATTTAGTTATGTCCAAAGACATCTTTGTTCTATTTAACACCAAAACCAAATAAATAAATGCTTTAGCAATTAACCGAGCAAGCAGTTCTCAATAAATATTATTATAAAACAGTCTACAAGTTATGTAAAAATATATGTAGTATGTAAAACTGCAGAGTTTAAGTATGTTTTAAGATCTCATTACAAATTTAAATGTCACAATATTTATTAATCACGGTAGGTATTATTAAAATTAACACAAAATTTGGTGTCCACGTACAACCGGCTTAAATGTTAAACGTATTTGAAAAATATATTTTAAATAGTATATTTATATTAATGTGACAGTTTTCCTGAAATTTTATATTTAAGTGTAATTATATTATGTTTAGAAAACAGATATATTTTTATATATTTTTTTTATATATATATTTATTCGTTAGTAATAAATTCATAATCTAATAAAGAATAATTTGTAGCCTTTTAAAATGAGCTACTGATTCAAGCCAGATTATCAATGAGAATAAATCGAAAAAAGCTGTTTAGTTAAGATTATATTTCGAGGAAATCTAATCACAATAAAATCAACCAAGTGCAGATTCTAATCTTGAAGAATACAAACTGAAGCATCTAAAGGTCATATCAATTTTACTCTATTAATGGTAAGTAAATTGGAACTGTACTATTCTTAAGTACGAATTATTTATTTGCTATTTCAGCAAATTTTTAACTAAATTTATATTTTTATTTTTATTTTTATGAAACTGTATTTTGTATTTTTTTGTTGTTGCACGTTATGTATTGTATTTTGTAATGAATAACTATTTATTTGTATTTATGAATTTTTGCTATTTTTTTAAGTAGATTTAGTACGTGATCTCGCATATGTGTTGCATTGTTGTGTGCATGAAGAAAGTGGAAAAGGACCGGCATGAACTCTCTCATATATTCTTTTTAATTATCGAATGCTACATTGTAATTGGGCGCATGCCTGTTTTGTAGTATTTTGTTTTCAATTAATAAATAAATAAATAAATGGTGTTATTCAGCTAAAAAATAAATTTTTTTTCAAATAAACGGGTTAATTATTTATGTGGGTGACACCGGATACATAGCCATTACCATAAGTAATGGCAATGTGATGCTAACGTGTAATATATACAACTGGGAGCTCTGGTGCCGTAGGGAGCCAATACTTTCTACATTAGCACGGTATATTATGATATGGCAGATAAAGATTGGACAACAAAGGAAAACTTTAGTATAGCTCAGTGTCATATTATATCGTTCATAGATTTAGTAATAAATAAAGAATCGGTTATTTACCAATTCAATTTGTTCAGTGTTCCTAATTTGATTTCCATTTATATATACTACGTTGTTATCATTTATAGACAATAATAATTGTATAAAAATAATAATAATTATTTTAATTAATTTTATAAAAACTAAAATTTAACCAAGCAGTAACGACTTATAAGTGCGAGGTTTTCAAATTAAGATGTAATCGGCACAACAATGCTTATTACTGTGATTTATTTTTTAAAGATCCAAAAACACCCTATACAGTTCTAAAACTTTAATACAAATTCACTGGCAAAGGTTATAAGAAAATATATTTAACTTAGAACAAATGTGTCTTGTTTTTGGTTTGCGTGTTTTAGCAGTTATATTGAATTGACAAAACCAGTTATCTGTAGAATCGCACAGCACTCATTCCATGTATTTTTAGCGAATTTCCCCTATAGGGAAGAAGCTATTACCGTAGTTGGCATGGTAAGACCTAGGCCCGGGACCATGATAACTTTTCGTTTTGAGGTTTCCAGACCCCAAAAACACCATTCGTTTGATACTATATATATATATATATATATATATATATATATATATATATATATATATATATATATATATATATATATATATATGTGTGTGTGTGTGTGTGTGTGTTCGTGAGCACGATAACCCTCGTAAAAATGATCCGGTTTTGACGAAATTTGGTATAAACATGTAAAGCAGCATTTATGACTTTAAGTTCGAAAACCAGACAGATCGACCTATCCGAAGGGGTATTTTGGGGGGGTTTTGTACCCCGAAAATGGGTTTTTTGAATTTTTTACATATAATTTTTGAAAAAGTCAAATTTTAGTTTTGACCGTTCGATTCAGCTTACAAAAACACACAATTTGGTATTTCGATCATTCCTCTACGTCAATTGGTTACGGAGATATTGAAAGTGCTAAACACAGTACGTTGTCTAATGTATTTCTTATGGAGGAAAAGACAATTTTTTTATCTCGCTTATTTATGAACGTATACTGACGAAACTTGGTATACAGCTTCATCTCATTGAGGTCTATTGATATTTGCTCCAAAAAATTGTTTTTGCATAATTCTCCCGTAGCAGCAAACCTGCGTACTCAGCCCCCATGTTATTCTTATGGATAATAATTAAATGCTCTGTCTCCCTTAATTATGAACATAAATGAATAAAAACTGGTATACGACTTCACCTAGTTGAGTTATATTGATATTAGCATAAAAACCCATTTTTTGTATTCCTTGTTGCAGCAAACCTGCGTACTCAGCCCTAATGTTATTCTTACGGAGAATAATTAAAATTGTATATATCGCTTATTTGTGAATATATTTTTATGAAACTTGGTAAGTGGCTTTATGTAGTATTAAGACATTTATATCTCCATTGGAAATTCGCTGAGTATGCAGGTTCGCTGCAACGGCGGTATTTTATTTTAGTGTCTTTGTATATATCCTTAATTTATATTACTGTGATTTTTAAGCAGTCTATACATTGGTTTAAAATAAATGCTACGTAAAGTCAAGTATCTTTTATATTTAAAAATATCGGTTTTTATTTTCCGAGTCCATTTGGCTCTTTTACCCGACATATTTTAATAATTGAGGTATTAAGTTAAAGGTATGCATATCCAGATCTGCCATCAAGCACCCGAATTAATTTATCTACCGCATAGCTCGACTTAAACTCAATCAAAAATTCCTCCCCATTCAATTCTTATAGGAGTTTCAAATTTGCAGCATTGTCTTATGATTGTTTTTTTTATATCTCCGGATTGAATTCATATACATAGTTAGTTTTGGTCTTGAAATACTCATTGAATTACACGCTCGAAAATGAGATATGTATCATTGAAATCAGTCGAGTTATGGACCTCCAAATATCATAAATTTGAATTTTTCCTATATTCGACTTTATTTAAAGATCGGTATCTCCAGATCAAATTATTTTACCCGAAATATCTTTGTCTAAGAACCATCAGTGGAGTACTAGCTTTCATTTAAGCCGTTAATTATAGAGATCGGATGAGTTTCAAGCGAACGCAAGGTGGGTAACAAACTTAAAATTTCATTTTACGAAGATTTGAGGTTAATTAACGATTGATAGATCCAGTATTATGTATGTTATTATATATGTTTTTGTATGAGAATACTCAGTGGATTACAGGCTTTTCATAGTTTGTGTAGTTTTGATGAATATGGAGAAAACCGTAGACCTCCAAACAACACAAATTTTATTTTTTTTTAGAAGTTGCCTGCAATTATTGATCAATAACTATGTTTTGGTTTTAAAATACTCACTAAATTACAGGCTTTCATTTGAGCTATTGATAGTTTAAATCGGACAGGTTTAGGCGATTTATGATCTAATATTAATATTAATTTTAATTTTTCTAAATTTGTCTTTAATTAAAGATCTATACCTCAAATTCTTATTAAATTATGCTATACATTTTAGTTTAAGGATCTTCAGTGAAATACCGGCTTTCACTTTAGTCATTGATTATTGAAATTTGACGAGTTTTAAGCGAACGCACTCTGGACAACCAACATAAAGTTTAATTTTTCCAAGGGTTTTCTTTAAGTAAAGATCAATGGCTCCAGCATAATTTATGTTACTGTATATGTTTTGGTATGAGAACAATCAGTGATTTACAGGCTTTCAGTTGAGCTATTGTTTATTTTGGTATGATGAACTTTATGTGAACTGCTTGATTCCAGATAACACAGATTTTGTTTTTTATAGGATTCGTCTTCAATCAACGATCCATAAGTCCAGTTTTAATGAAGTTATTTGACATATTTTGTCCTTAAAATAC
This sequence comes from Allygus modestus, assembly GCA_963675035.1. Classification (NCBI taxonomy): domain Eukaryota; kingdom Metazoa; phylum Arthropoda; class Insecta; order Hemiptera; family Cicadellidae; genus Allygus; species Allygus modestus. The sequence goes on along the minus strand of OY776112.1, from coordinate 241,336,468 downwards.
TCATAAAAATAAACTCTTTCATTTGAAACGTTGATTTTTAAAGTCGGATAAGTTTAAGGAAAGGAATGAACCTCTATAATACACACAAATTTAACTTTTTCCAATTAATAGTTCAATATTTCCATTTATAATGATAGTATACTAAATATTTTGGCCTAAGAGCCTTCACAGAATCTTTGGCTTTATATTGAGGTATTAATTATTAAATTCGGATATATTTGTGCCATAAGGGTTTTGAGAGTTACAAAGTACGAGATATGTTGAGCGAACTCTGCTCTCCAGTTTCAGCATAGTTTTCCGAAATTTTCATTATAAAATCTATTCCTCCTTTTTTTAACATATCTTTTTAATATATGTTCGTAGAACATTTACTTATCAAAATGAGCTATTTTAGATTTAGAAATCATAACTGGCAAAAATATTGGGCAACGTGTACTATTAGTTGATCTCTCTCCCTCATATTCAACTGTACCATTTTTCTTCAAGCGAAGGCAATTCCCCAAAAAGGTTGTATTCTGCATGACCATTAACAAGGCGCAAGGGCAAACAATTGATCGAGTTGGTGTCTACTTGCCTAAACCAGTATTCAGTCACGGTCATTAGTACGTCGTCTTGTCATGGCGGAAATCGTTCGATAGCGTGAAAGTGGAAATCAAATTAAAAGGTCGACGCACATCCAATATTAATTGGAAAGAAGTATTGTAAAATGCCAAAATTGATTGTTTAGTTTTATTAATATTTATTTAATATTTAAATACATTTTTAATATTTTTTGTTATCAATTATTTTTATATTACTGTAATAAAAATGTATACAACTGGTAGGCCTACTAATTTGATTAGCATAATAGCATGCTAATATTAAAAATATAAAAATTACGTAACTTAATAATGGTGATAACACCATTATTAATTTAAGTAATTTTTGTACTATTAATTTCAATGCAGTGGAGCAGCACGGGTCCTCTAGTTGTCTTATTAAAACAGTAATTTCTTTTATAAAATAAAATGGGTTCGTTAATTTTACGAATCAGGTTTAGTTTGAGATCGGGTAGTATTTTGTTAACTAAGGTCCTGTTAAGTAGTAAACCTTTCTACAATGTAACATGATAAATTACCATAATAACATATATAAAGCTCTTTTACAGTCCAATAATATTACAAAATAACTTTTTGGAAACTTAATCTCAAAATTAATACCTGTTTATAATGTGAATAAACAATTTAAAATGTATACATAGTGTAAATTGTGAGTCTATTATAAACTGTTAAGAAAGAATGTTCAGTATTTTTTTATTTAAAGTGGTTGTAAACTCTGTGTAATATAAACGCACAGCATATATTGCCTTAGAATTTTAAAACTGTGTTTCCCTTCTAATTGAAATCAAATATACATGGACAATTGGTAAGTAATAGTGCGTCACAATTTCGGAGTAATCCCGAAATTGAGTTAAGTTTCCCCAAAACTCCTGGAATGGAAAATTGGCTCCGGATTGCATTTTGTAGTTCCAGTGTGCAACGGGCACAAAAACTGTGTTTTACTGAAGCCCAAGTGGAAATTATTGTAGCATGTAAAACCATCTTAAATTATATCATGATTTAAATTGAATACTCTATTAGCTTATTTTTCTGTTGTTTTTTTTCTTTGTAGATCGTAATTATACAATAGCTTGAAATGTAGGAAATGTATATTCTGAATTTGCTACATACACAGCAAGCCATACATGCACGGCTGCAGAGAGGAGACAGGCATTGCCAGTTACATTAGGCCCCGACAACATGTAATCTCCAAACAGGCTGTGGGGCTTATTTGGTGACACCTGTTTTGCCTTGGATCACCGTAAAATCTGTTCGGCTCCAATATTATTGCAGTACAAATTGCATATCTTAATAGCTCGTTGATAACTCCAAATTTATAAAATAATTAAATGTGATATTCCATACTTTTTAGCTCAGAGATCATAGAAAAATTAAACGGGGTTAGTTTAAATAAATATGTGGAACATTTAAATATTGAAAAAAGATTTAAACTTGTCAATTTCTGAAGTAATAAACTTAAAATTGTAACCCATAGCATAGAGCAATGTGTTCTACGGACCAACCTTTGTAATAATCTATTAACATTCTCCCTTGTATAATTGATAACACAATTAACTTTCTAAGCTATGATATGGATTTATCACTTATTTATTAACAATTTAAATTTAATCTAATTCTTTTCATACATAATTATTGAGTCAGATAGCTTGATCAAAAGCAACAATAAATCAGCTGTGTTTAATGTCAGCGAGCGGAAATAAGTTTTTACATACATGTTTTGGATTTCCACTACTATTGTTAAAACCGGAATTAATGTGGGAAGAATACATTATAGGTTTCAAATATCTAACAGTTGTTTTGCGTGCATAAAAAAATTAGTACTGTAACATGGGCCCTTATTTCTATAATTGACTTGGTAACATGGTTAGGTGATCTGAATTTTGCTAGACAAGTTGCTTATAAACAAATAACATTTTATGATGGTTCAAAACTGAAAAAATATTAAAAATAAAAATAAAAACAATAAATTATCATATCTTTGTTTTTATTGCAAAGAAGCTTAAAACAAGGAACATCAGTAAGGCCATTTGATGAGGATGACTGTTCCAAGCTTTTATCCTCTCGTGCTAACTAAACAGTCTCTCCCATTATATTAATGTCTGATAACTATGATGGTTACACTAATCAATGGCTACTTCTGAGAATTTGTGCACGGCATTTTATTACACAAAAATATGTTACATCAACTTCAATAATGTTATATTAGGCAAATTTATATTTAGGTAGTTAACGTATTCCAGGGGAGCTTGTTAATTGTAATTATTTTTCAGATGAGCCAAAAAGAGATTATATGTTATAGATTATAATGTATGATGAATTAATATAAATTGTTCGAATGGGTCTAAATCACTTTTGTATGCAATTCGCTGGGAGCTGGTCTGACGTAAAAGTAAATAATATCGTACGTTAAAACATAACTTTTATCATTTTATAAACTTGCACTAGTGTATTTTTTTCAGTAACGACTTTACATTGGAGCTTCTGATTCCTGCTTCCACTAGGTGTAAGTAAACGAAGCCTACTAAACTAAAATGTCTAATGTTTCATAATTAAAGTTATACGTGTTGGGACATGACTACGTTCTTCTAGTTTCAGACAATTTAAAAATAAATTGCAAATGAAACTGATAAAAGATCAATGTACACAAATTATGTTAATATACCGGTTGTCCACAAAATAACTCCGGGATTAAAAAAATGTCCTGGCCAAATGGTATTAGTTAACTAAATGAGGGTTGACTTTTCGAAATTTGCAGAACATAAAGTTTTATTGACAATATTTTCTCGTTTTTTCATCCACATTTGGTACCCCAATCCATTGCTTACCTATTTTTTACCTTTTATAATGTTGTGGACGGTATTTTAATCCAATTTAGTCGAATAGGGCTGGCATTACTGATTCTATTTACAGCAAGATGGAGCGCCACCACACTACAGTTTGCGTGTACGAGAAGCGCTGGACACGTACGTTCGTTTGGACATCTGCCGTGCCACTAATGGTGCACATATTGAGTTGTACTGAGTTAAAAACAACTAAGGAATGTTAGCTTTAAATTCATGTATCAAACATTTAACACAGTTTTTTTTTTCTATTTAGTAACAGTATTGGCCTTCAAAATTCCGGATTTCTTTTGGGGGCACCCGTTATAACAGAATAGTGTCAACGTCAACATATAATCACTTTATCTTATTTTTTTGCAATGTAGTGGAGTCTGTAACAATCAGAACGTGATCTAATCTCTGTAAATGAGCAGGGTTTCTGTTTTAGATATTTTGTGTTAGGTTTTTAGCAATCCTTTTATGCAAACGTTTATGATGATTTTTGTTATATATTTATAGCAAGATTCATTACTGGAAGAGACGATCATTTAAATGGCTGTATGTGAGACGAGTTCGCACGCAGCACGCTGACGTGAGGGAAGTAAATTTACATATAAAAAACTTTTAAAAATCAAAATCATTGTTAAAACATCCAATTTGTATCGAACAATGAAAATGTGTTCTTTTTAGTTTTTGTTTGTTGCTTGTTCTTGTTCCATTTACCTGCAATGCTGGGAATACAATTTTGCATGTTACAAGGTTAGGAGAAGGTCCAGTCAGGATTAAAAGTATGCGTGACGATACTGGGGATGATTAAAAATACACTAACATATAACTAACAGGCTTTTCTGATTTAAATCCTCTTAAGACAACGTACTCTGTTTAGTCGATACACATTTTCTTTAATATCTCAGTAACTATTTGTACTAGAATTATTAGAGAGTGCTTAGCACTTTTTCCTTACTAATATAAACACTTTTAAATGAATTAATCTTTAAAAAGGGGCTTTTCTGACCCTTTTAGGACCCAAAAACTCAAAAATTTGAAATATAAAATCTCAAAAAATGGGGTTAAAGTTAGCCGATTGTTTTGCCAAGCGAACTTGACCAACTTGTTACTGAAAGGAATGTTCCTACCAAATTTGAAGTAAATCGGACAATCGGACAAAAAATGCGACCACTAGATTGCAAGTACACACACCCTGTACACATACTTAAAACATAAGGATTAAAACTTTATGAATTATTTTATTTATTTATCTTTATTTACTGTAAAGTCCAGATTTAAATTAATTTTAAATTCGGGCGACACTTTTCTTGATTTTTGTTTGCGTGATTAGGCATTATTTTTGTATTCATTATTTTATAAAATATAAATAAGTTTCCTGTAAAACCCTCAAGTAAATACTTCTTATGTCATATGGGAGATTTTTATCGGATTTTAAAATGTAACACGACAATCTTGGAAGAATGAAAACCAAACCGTCGTAAATGTCAAATATAATTCAGGATTTAAAAATATCCATTTACATTTGAAGACGGTCGTGGGTTCTGAATAAACAAAATTCCCCGATGTAATCAGGACTGTGTACAGAGGTTTGTCAAACCGACTGAATTACTGATGGGATCAGGGAGATCCTAAGTAAGAATGGTTACACGTTGATTACATTTATTTTATTTGAACGTTTAAAATTTAATAAAAGAATTGTTTTAGCAAACATTTCCACAAAATTGTTCGAATTTCATTGAGTCTGATTGCTTGGTGAAGTTCTATACAGAAACATTTCAAACTGTTTTCTTTCACATATCAGTGGCGAGAGTATGGTTTGAGTATGGGAAGAAAGTTATCTAAAATTAAAAGCTATAATTGCCAACTATGCTGAAGAAATGTACCAAAAATGTCAAAGTTTATTATGTTACACAATAATTTCAACTAAAAGTAAAAATACAAACATTGTTTAGATGTAATAAACTTTGAGCTATTAATTCTAAAATATGCTTCAGACGCTCTTTCTTCCTATCCAGACGATAATTTTGGAATACAATAATCAATTGGAAAATCCACCGTGAAAAATGTTAAGGTGTTTTCGTGACAGAACTCCATCATATTCCATATCAAAATGTTCATTAGGACTCCTACAAGTGTAAAACTCGGAATTCCCTGAAGGCCCTCAGTGAATCACCCAATAGGTCTTCAAAGTTTCAATGCTTATCCAAGACATTAGATTATTATTTGACCCGTTAATTATAAAAACATGTTTTTAGCGAATTTCCCCTATAGGGAAGAAGCTATTACCGTAGGTCTCATGGTAAGACTTAAGCCCGAGACCATGATAACTTTTCGTTTTGAGGTCCCCAGATGCCAAAAACACCATTCGTTCAAATTTTTATATATGTATATATATATGTATATATATATATATATATATATTTATATATATATATTTATATATATATATGTGTGTCCGTAAGCACGATAACTCTCGTAAAAGAGGTCCGATCTTAATGAAATTTGGTACAAACGTGTAAAGTACCATTTATTTGAACAAGTTCGAAAACCAGACAAATCGCACCATCCGAAGGGGGGTTTTGGGGGGGTTTTGTACCCCAAAAATGGGTTTCTTGGAGTTTTCACATGTAATAACCATTTAAATCAAATTTTAATTTATACCATTGGATTCAGCTTAAAAAAACAAACAATTTGGTATTTTGATCATTGCTCTACGTCAATTGGTTACTGAGATATTGAAAGTACTAAACACAGTACGTTGTCCAATGTTATTCTTATGGAGAAAAAGAAAAATTCTATATCTCGGTAGTTTATGAACATAAACTGACGAAACTTGGTATATCGCTTCATCTGGTTGTGGTTTGTTGTTGTTTAAACAAAAAACTACTTTTTCGCCTATGGTTCCCGTAGCAGCAAACCTAGGTATTCGGTCCCCATGTTATTCTTATGGAGAATAATAAATATGTTATATATCGCTTATTTATGAATGTATATGGATGAAACTTGGTATGTGACTTCACTTAGATGAGTTCTATTGATATTTGCATAAAAACCCATTATTTTGTGTTCCTTGTTGCAGCAAACCTGCGTACTCATCCCTAATGTTATTCTAATGGAGAATAATGAAATGAATATTTTAAATATGGCTTTTATGAATATATTTCTTATGAATTCTGGTAAGAGGCATAATGTGTTATTAAGACATATATATTCATTGGAAATTCGCTGAGTACGCAGGTTTGCTGCGACGGGGGTATTTTTATCATAAAATATCATAATTTTCTCCACAAAATGAAGCACAAACAACAATTATATATTGCTCTACATAAATCTACCTTCAGCATACAGTATGTCCTTATAACATCAACAATAATAAAAGCCTTTAAAATATAGACTTTATATTTCCTTAACGTTTAATTCGACAACAGTGAAAATCATTTGTTTTTTACATTAGGTACATAATTTGACTCATCTTGATTGTTATAAGGAAAAGTACATAATATATTTGTTATATGTATAAACGTAGGTTAACACTAATATTCTCAGGCCTTCTTTCCCGGGGTTTGTTGATTATGCATATATTTTCCCATCAATGCTGTGTCCTATAGTAATAAAAAACCAACATTTCCTCATAGTGTCGTTTGTAAGCTCATCCCATTACACGATAAAAGATTAAACATTAAATAATAATCAATTATTGTTTTCCCTTCATGACAGCTAGTGGTAAAGCGTCCTGCAGGGTTCATTATTTGTTATTAGTACAGCGCATATCAATGCTGACAAACTTGATAAAGAGTAACTACAGAAGAAATTAATCACACCGGGTATAACTTATCACATCTAAATCAACACTTTTAATAGTTGCCTCGAATCAACCAATAAAATCGCTACGTTCTCTTTTGGCTTTGACACTCGTTTCGTGACGTCATGTCAAATAAGCCTTAGGTTTGAGTCTACTAACTTCGGGAGTAAAAATGATACCATAGTCCTAAAACCACTATTTGAAAACACTAAAACTGGAAAACTAAATTCAAAACAAACATAGACTGAACCATACACAAGTCTTAAATGAAGATTAAAATCAATACCTCAACTGATTCCTAAGTTATACAACGCAAATAATAAAATTTAAAAAAACAACTAACATATGCAGAAGATTTTCTTGAAAATTTGTATGTTTATGTTACTTTTTTAACCTATAGGAAGACTTCTTGAAGTTTCCGGGGAGAGTTTGCCGATAACGAAACAGAGGCTCATTACGAAACGATTAGGAGTTCGATGATCATGCGTGAGTTTTTTTAAAGCTCTAAAAGTAAAGTTGTAATTGGTCAAAGGTTTTTGAAAGGGCCCTAAGCTAACACCAAAACGTAAAAAATAAAACTTTCCCATCCAAACACATATAGAATGCCTATTTTTTTTGTGTAGTAGCTTTTTATCAATCCATCATCATGAAATAATAACTGGATGTTATGTTTATTATTGAATGTATAAACGCCCATAAAGAATGTAGCTATTTTCCCAATTTATCTTAGTCATACTAAAATAACTGGATTACATATAAATTGTGAAATATATAAACACCCGTAGAAAGGAGAAAAAGAGAGGAGTTGCCGCATTATTCTCTGTCAAAACAAATGAACTCTCTTATTTAATGAACATGTTTTAAGTAATCATCTGATGTAAACAAACTTCCCCCATAAGATTAACATGGGAACTTTAGGAGCCACTGGTGAAAACCCATTGACAATATGTTAGTTCGGATGGGTGATGACATATCTAGATATAATTACCTATCAGTTAACACAATTTTCATGAAAATCGGCCCAGTAGAACGGTCTGACGGACTGGACAAAGTTTTGCAATTTTTTAAATATATATGATTAATGATAATGGTAGTAAGTATACAATTTAATAACTGGTAATACCAAAAGATTTTAAATAATATTATTGATAATGGTTGAAGGTATATAATTTAATAACTGATAACACTAAAACAAACTATTTATGTTTTGTAGTGATTATAAATAGTGTATGTATGTGAAATCACATAAGTAACTAAAAATACATTTGGCCAGTTGATATTTTATGCTATATATGTTTTTACTAAACATAAGCAAATCATTGATAAAATGTACTCGCAAGTAGGATTACAAACCTTGGGCTTTATCCTTAATGAGACAACATGAAATTCCCTTATAATGAGACCTCAAGTTCTGCAACACGAGGCGAACAAATAATAATGTGAGACGCGACATAATATTACACGAGGTTCGCCCGATTGTCACTTGTTGAATGTGACTGCCGTTCTGCAACTGCTGACGTTCTCATTTTCCGTATTACCGAGTAGAATATTTATGTGACGTTACGTAAATTGACACAAAGTTCAACCAACTGTTGCCTGTCACTAACGTGCTGCAGCTGCTGACGCTCTCATCTGTCTCATTCCCTATATTACTGGGTTTAGTATTTGTGTAACAATACGTAAGAAGACAATATGGTTGCCCAAATATTACGTGTTACTGACTGTCACTACCGTGCTGCAGCTGCTGACGCTCTCATCTGTCTCATTCCCTATATTACTGGGTTGAGTATTTGTATGACAAGAAGTAAGATGACTCAACGTTCGCCCAACTATCGCTTGTTATTGACTGTCACTACCGTGCTGCAGCTGCTGACGCTCTCATCTGTCACATTCTCTATAATACTGGGTTGAGTATTTGTATGACAAGAAGTAAAATGACACAACGTTCGCCGAACTATCACGTGTATCTGACTGTCACTACCGTGCTGAAGCTGCTGACGCTCTCATCCGTCACATTCTCTATATTACTGGGTTAAGTATTTGTATGACAAGAAGTAAGATGACACAACGTTCGCCCAACTATCACGTGTTACTGGCTGTCACTACCGTGCTGCAGCTGCTGACGCTCTCATCTGTCACATTCTCTATATTACTGGGTTAAGTATTTGTATGACAAGAAGTAAGATGACACAACGTTCGCCCAACTATCACGTGTATCTGACTGTCACTACCGTGCTGAAGCTGCTGACGCTCTCATCTGTCACATTCTCTATAATACTTGGTTGAGTATTTGTATGACAAGAAGTAAAATGACACAACGTTCGCCCAACTATCACGTGTTACTGGCTGTCACTACCGTGCTGCAGCTGCTGACGCTCTCATCTGTCACATTCTCTATATTACTGGGTTAAGTATTTGTATGACAAGAAGTAAGATGACACAACGTTCGCCCAACTATCACGTGTATCTGACTGTCACTACCGTGCTGAAGCTGCTGACGCTCTCATCTGTCACATTCTCTATATTACTGGGTTAAGTATTTGTATGACAAGAAGTAAGATGACACAACGTTCGCCCAACTATCACGTGTTACTGGCTGTCACTACCGTGCTGCAGCTGCTGACGCTCTCATCTGTCACATTCTCTATATTACTGGGTTAAGTATTTGTATGACAAGAAGTAAAATGACACAACGTTCGCCCAACTATCACGTGTTACTGGCTGTCACTACCGTGCTGCAGCTGCTGACGCTCTCATCTGTCACATTCTCTATATTACTGGGTTAAGTATTTGTATGACAAGAAGTAAGATGACACAACGTTCGCCCAACTATCACGTGTATCTGACTGTCACTACCGTGCTGCAGCTGCTGACGCTCTCATATGTCTCATTCTCTATATTACTGGGTTTAGTATTTTTGTGACAAGAAGTAAGATGGCACAACGTTCGCCCAACTATCACGTCTTATTGACCGTCACTAACGTGCTGCAGCTGCTGACGCTCTCATCTGTCACATTCTCTATAATACTGGGTTGAGTATTTGTATGACAATAAGTAAGATGACACAACGTTCGCCCAACTATCACTTGTTATTGACTGTCATCACCGTGCTGCAGCTGCTTACGCTCTTATATGTCACATTCTCTATATTACTGGGTTAAGTATTTGTATGACAAGAAGTAAGATGACACAACGTTCGCCCAACTATCACGTGTATCTGACTGTCACTACCGTGCTGCAGCTGCTGACGCTCTCATATGTCTCATTCTCTATATTACTGGGTTTAGTATTTTTGTGACAAGAAGTAAGATGGCACAACGTTCGCCCAACTATCACGTCTTATTGACCGTCACTAACGTGCTGCAGCTGCTGACGCTCTCATCTGTCACATTCTCTATAATACTGGGTTGAGTATTTGTATGACAATAAGTAAGATGACACAACGTTCGCCCAACTATCACTTGTTATTGACTGTCATCACCGTGCTGCAGCTGCTTACGCTCTTATATGTCACATTCTCTATATTACTGGGTTTAGTATTTTTGTGACAAGAAGTAAGATGACACAACGTTCGCCCAACTATCACGTCTTATTGACTGTCACTAACGTGCTGCAGCTGCTGACGCTCTCATCTGTCACATTCTCTATAATACTGGGTTGAGTATTTGTGTGACAAGAAGTAATGAGCCGTGACTACGTTCCACCGGTGAGTGTCACGTCTCTCTTAGTTAAGTTTTGTTATAGTACTGTTTTGTTGTGGCTTTGGTCTGACGTCTCCATTTGCACAGCTGTGCACTTCGTGCAGGAAGCCTTTGGTGTCCTCTTGTGAAACCCTGAGCAAATTCCGTTGTGCAATGCGGCCGTTTTAGGCATAGATTGTGCGACTGTCATACTGTGAGCATCTTGGTGGTATTGTTAGTCATTTTGTGTCAAGTAATTCGTTTTTAATGTTTGTTTGTACTTTTGTGTTATCGCCATGATGTTCTGCTAAGCGCGCCGCTACAGCCTGATGGGTATGTATTAATTTTTGATTTTCTGAAAATTGTAGGTTAAGACTTTGATTTTTGCTCGGCCTTTGGCCGAGGCTTGCAGTAAGTTTTTAGGGTTTCAAGTATCCTGTCAAATGTTTAAGCACCTTCTGTGCTCAGGTTAACTACTGGACACGGTTTTAGAGCATATTTCCTGGTTCCAAGCTCAGTTGAACTTGGGCGTTTTCTTGCTTTTTGCCGGCCTAAGGCCAAGGCCTGAGGGGTAAGCCTATGGCTCTGGGGGGTTGAGGGGTTCTGGTAATTATTTTTTAACCAAAATTGGTATACCCCCTATTTTTGGGGCGAGAAATTCATTAAAACCATCGCCATCCCCCTACGACCCCCCTTTTTTATTTAGGGAGGGTAAAAAAAACCTTTTTCACTTTTTTTAAGTTTTATTTTTTATTTTTATTACATCCTAAAGAACACAGAACAACTTTAAAAATGATACTGCCCCCCTAATTATGGAATAGGGGGGTAAAACAGTTATCTGAACGTCTTTTATAGGTGTCTGGGGGGTCGGGAAGACCCGAACAAGAAGACGGCTTCAAATTTTGTATACCCCCATTGTAAAAACCCCCATTTTTTCATTTTTTGCAAGTTGATTTATTTTTTTGGAGATAAAACCCATACTTAAGAACGGGGGGTCAACCAATAATCAAAAACAAACCAATACTTAAGCTTTGTAATAAGTTACAAACATAAACAAATCCCCAAGGTAACAAATAATGACTACAAATTATAACAAAATAATATTTAATAAGAAATTAGCAAACTTTAAGCAAAATAACAAATACAACATTATTATATCCTAGGTAGAAATAAAGGTCAGTACATAAAACTATCACTAAGTATGTTGAATGCCGAGTTGTAACGAATGCCTATAAACCTGAAAAATACGGTCGTATCAGTAAAAAATCAAACAGATGAAAACATATATGAAATCAAAAATAAACAAATAAATAAATACACAAAAAACAAAAAAATAATACATACACAAACAAACAAAAAATAAATAGATACACAAATAATAAATAAAACATGTTCCTGTAAAAACAAAACAGAAACAATAGTGTAACAGTTTCATGTTATAATTGTCAAACTACGACTTACCCCGTAGATATGACAATAGATAAAAATATATTTGAAATCAAAAATAAACAAACGAATACATACACAAACAAACAAAAAATAAATATATATACACAAACAATAAATAAAAAATGTTCCTGTAAAAACAAAACAGAAACAATAGTCGTAACAGTTTCATGTTATAATTGTCAAACTACGACTTACCCCGTAGATATGACAATAGATAAAAATATATTTGAAATAAAAAATAAACAAACCAATACATACACAAACAAACAAAAAATAAATATATACACAAACAAAAAATAAAACCAAAACAGAAACAATGTCGTAATATTTGTACTTCCTACAAATATGAACCAGATAAAGGGATGTTGTGAAAATGAGCAAGACATATTTTGGATATGGGTGACAGCAAACATAATGAATATTTATTATGAAACACACAACTTTACAAAAATGTAAAAGACAAACAACTCAATGAAATGCTTATACCAAACGTAACAATGAATAACTAACAAAACAATACATAGTTTAATAAATTGCTTAACACTACAACGGAAAGAGCTAATCTGAACATTCCTGACACTGGCAGAGATGGATGTCATCATGCCTATGAACTTTGCCAATGCCAGGATATGCCCGCGCGCAGTCTTGCAGTAGTCTTGTTAGTTGTAGCCCGGCGACTCTTCGGTCTGTGGCGTTGTCCCGAGTCTCGAAGATCTTAAGGACGTTCTTGCGGTACATCCATTCACCGCAATACTTGGTTGCAAGAGTCGGGTCGTTGCACTCTTTCATGCAACCTTTCAGCCATCTCCAGGCGTTCTCGATGTTCTGGGTGTGAATCCGGAACGGTTCCTCGTTCAGACGTTGGCGAGGACCTATAAATTGGCGGTCAAGACATTTCTCATGAAACCTGCCTTGAGGAACCCAAATGGGATCCTCATCGCGGGGAGGGTTGACAAAGTTGGTACTATGGTTGACCGTACCATAGCCTGCAAAGAAATCATTACAAGTTAAGTATGCCCCCCACTCATCAGAGCATACAAAGGAATCAAGGTCTATGTGATCCATTATGAGGGGCATCAGTGTCTCTGCATCCCGTCTTGGTACGGCCATGGCGAAGACATGCCGGGTTTTTCGGCTTATCCCGCCGAAGTACCAAATTCCCCTCCGTTGGTTTTGTACGAGTCTTCCTCGGTTGTTTTTCCGCTTGAACAGTTGGGTTTCGTCAATCTCGACGACGTCATCAGGTCCTCCCAACCTCTACGAAACCATGAAACCACAAATTTTCTTTTGCTACAACACAATAGGAAAACCTAAGTGGCAATCTATATATTCAAAGATTGATATGCAAATTATTAGAAATAAGGATCCCAAACCGTAGTTAGTACAGAACATGAAATTAACAACAAACGCAGTGCTGTAACGGCTTTATGATGACAAGGATTCCAATTAAAGTGGTATTAGTGGTATTAGTGGTATTAGTGGTATTATTTATTTATAGGGTATTGGATAATTCCAGGTTTTTCTGTTAAATATATGGTAAAAAAGTAGTTGTGCGTGTGTGTGCATGTATGTGTGTTTCACATGCATGCACAACAAAATATAATTGAAACGGCTTGATAGAGAAATGTTAGTACTGATATTTTGATATAGTGTGAATGATTGAATGCAAAATAGAAGACAATTTTACCACTAACACTAAACAATATACAAAATGCTTTGTGTATCAAAATCTAGTAATGCCACAATGACTATGCACATGCTTATAACAGATGTGGATAAATTAAAATGTATACAACTTGTTATTTACAACATTCAACTACAGTGCAACTAATACTGTTTGTGAAAACCCATTGACAATATGTTAGTTCGGATGGGTGATGACATATCTAGATATAATTACCTATCAGTTAACACAATTTTCATGAAAATCGGCCCAGTAGAACGGTCTGACGGACTGGACAAAGTTTTGCAATTTTTTAAATATATATGATTAATGATAATGGTAGTAAGTATACAATTTAATAACTGGTAATACCAAAAGATTTTAAATAATATTATTGATAATGGTTGAAGGTATATAATTTAATAACTGATAACACTAAAACAAACTATTTATGTTTTGTAGTGATTATAAATAGTGTATGTATGTGAAATCACATAAGTAACTAAAAATACATTTGGCCAGTTGATATTTTATGCTATATATGTTTTTACTAAACATAAGCAAATCATTGATAAAATGTACTCGCAAGTCGGATTACAAACCTTGGGCTTTATCCTTAATGAGACAACATGAAATTCCCTTATAATGAGACCTCAAGTTCTGCAACACGAGGCGAACAAATAATAATGTGAGACGCGACATAATATTACACGAGGTTCGCCCGATTGTCACTTGTTGAATGTGACTGCCGTTCTGCAACTGCTGACGTTCTCATTTTCCGTATTACCGAGTAGAATATTTATGTGACGTTACGTAAATTGACACAAAGTTCAACCAACTGTTGCCTGTCACTAACGTGCTGCAGCTGCTGACGCTCTCATCTGTCTCATTCCCTATATTACTGGGTTTAGTATTTGTGTAACAAGACGTAAGAAGACAATATGGTTGCCCAAATATTACGTGTTACTGACTGTCACTACCGTGCTGCAGCTGCTGACGCTCTCATCTGTCTCATTCCCTATATTACTGGGTTGAGTATTTGTATGACAAGAAGTAAGATGACACAACGTTCGCCCAACTATCGCTTGTTATTGACTGTCACTACCGTGCTGCAGCTGCTGACGCTCTCATCTGTCACATTCTCTATATTACTGGGTTAAGTATTTGTATGACAAGAAGTAAGATGACACAACGTTCGCCCAACTATCACGTGTATCTGACTGTCACTACCGTGCTGAAGCTGCTGACGCTCTCATCTGTCACATTCTCTATAATACTTGGTTGAGTATTTGTATGACAAGAAGTAAAATGACACAACGTTCGCCCAACTATCACGTGTTACTGGCTGTCACTACCGTGCTGCAGCTGCTGACGCTCTCATCTGTCACATTCTCTATATTACTGGGTTGAGTATTTGTATGACAAGAAGTAAGATGACACAACGTTCGCCCAACTATCACGTCTTATTGACCGTCACTAACGTGCTGCAGCTGCTGACGCTCTCATCTGTCACATTCTCTATATTACTGGGTTGAGTATTTGTATGACAAGAAGTAAAACGACACAACGTTCGCCCAACTATCACTTGTTATTGACTGTCACTACCGTGCTGCAGCTGCTTACGCTCTTATCTGTCACATTCTCTATATTACTGGGTTTAGTATTTTTGTGACAAGAAGTAAGATGACACAACGTTCGCCCAACTATCACGTCTTATTGACTGTCACTAACGAGCTGCAGCTGCTCACGCTCTCATCTGTCACATTCTCTATAATACTGGGTTGATTATTTGTGTGACAAGAAGTAAGATGTCATAACGTTCACCCAACTATGACGTGTTATTGAATTCACTACCGTGCTGCAGTTGCTGGCGCTCTCATCTGTCACATTCTCTATAATACTGGGTTTAGTATTTTTGTGACAAGAAGTAAGATGACACAACGTTCGCCCAAGTATCACGCCTTATTGACTGTCACTAACGTGATGCAGCTGTTGACGCTCTCATCTGTCACATTCTCTATAATACTGGGTTGAGTATTTGTATGACTAGAAGTAAGATGACACAACGTTTGCCCAACTATCACTTGTGATTGGCTGTCACTACCGTGCTGCAGCTGCTGACGCTCTCATCTGTCACATTCTCTATAATACTTGGTTGAGTATTTGTATGACTAGAAGTAAGATGACACAACGTTCGCCCAACTATCACTTGTTATTGACTGTCACTACCGTGCTGCAGCTGCTGACACTCTCATCTGTCACATTCTCTATATTACTGGGTTTAGTATTTTTGTGACAAGAAGTAAGATGACACAACGTTCGCCCAACTATGACGTCTTATTGACTGTCACTAACGTGCTGCAGCTGCTGACGCTCTCATCTGTCACATTCTGTATTTTACTGGGTTTAGTATTTTTGTGACAAGAAGTAAGATGACATATCGATCGCCCAACTATCACGTCTTATTGACTGTCACTAACGTGCTGCAGCTGCTGACGCTCTCATCTGTCACATTCTCTATACTACTGGGTTGAGTATTTGTGTGGCAAGAAGTAAGATGACACAACGTTCGCCCAACTATCACGCCTTATTGACTGTCACTAACGTGCTGCAGCTGCTGACGCTCTCATCTGTCACATTCTCTATACTACTGGGTTGAGTATTTTTGTGACAAGAAGTAAGATGACACAACGTTCGCCCAACTATCACTTGTTATTGACTGTCACTACCGTGCTGCAGCTGCTGACACTCTCATCTGTCACATTCTCTATATTACTGGGTTTAGTATTTTTGTGACAAGAAGTAAGATGACACAACGTTCGCCCAACTATGACGTCTTATTGACTGTCACTAACGTGCTGCAGCTGCTGACGCTCTCATCTGTCACATTCTGTATTTTACTGGGTTTAGTATTTTTGTGACAAGAAGTAAGATGACATATCGATCGCCCAACTATCACGTCTTATTGACTGTCACTAACGTGCTGCAGCTGCTGACGCTCTCATCTGTCACATTCTCTATACTACTGGGTTGAGTATTTGTGTGGCAAGAAGTAAGATGACACAACGTTCGCCCAACTATCACGCCTTATTGACTGTCACTAACGTGCTGCAGCTGCTGACGCTCTCATCTGTCACATTCTCTATACTACTGGGTTGAGTATTTTTGTGACAAGAAGTAAGATGACATAACGTTCGCCCAACTATGACATCTTATTGACTGTCACTAATGTGCTGCAGCTGCTGACGCTCTTATCTGTCACATTCTCTATATTACTGGGTTTAGTATTTGTGTGACAAGAAGTAAGATGACACAACGTTCGGCCAACTATCACGCCTTATTGACTGTCACTAACGTGCTGCAGCTGCTGACGCTCTCATCTGTCACATTCTCTATAATACTGGGTTGAGTATTTGTATGACAAGAAGTAAAATGACACAACGTTCGCCCAACTATCACTTGTTACAGGCTGTCACTACCGTGCTGCAGCTGCTGACGCTCTCATCTGTCACATTCTCTATATTACTGGGTTAAGTATTTGTATGACAAGAAGTAAGATGACACAACGTTCGCCCAACTATCACGTGTATCTGACTGTCACTACCGTGCTGCAGCTGCTGACGCTCTCATATGTCTCATTCTCTATATTACTGGGTTTAGTATTTTTGTGACAAGAAGTAAGATGGCACAACGTTCGCCCAACTATCACGTCTTATTGACCGTCACTAACGTGCTGCAGCTGCTGACGCTCTCATCTGTCACATTCTCTATAATACTGGGTTGAGTATTTGTATGACAATAAGTAAGATGACACAACGTTCGCCCAACTATCACTTGTTATTGACTGTCATCACCGTGCTGCAGCTGCTTACGCTCTTATATGTCACATTCTCTATATAACTGGGTTTAGTATTTTTGTGACAAGAAGTAATGAGCCGTGACTACGTTCCACCGGTGAGTGTCACGTCTCTCTTAGTTAAGTTTTGTTATAGTACTGTTTTGTTGTGGCTTTGGTCTGACGTCTCCATTTGCACAGCTGTGCACTTCGTGCAGGAAGCCTTTGGTGTCCTCTTGTGAAACCCTGAGCAAATTCCGTTGTGCAATGCGGCCGTTTTAGGCATAGATTGTGCGACTGTCATACTGTGAGCATCTTGGTGGTATTGTTAGTCATTTTGTGTCAAGTAATTCGTTTTTAATGTTTGTTTGTACTTTTGTGTTATCGCCATGATGTTCTGCTAAGCGCGCCGCTACAGCCTGATGGGTATGTATTAATTTTTGATTTTCTGAAAATTGTAGGTTAAGACTTTGATTTTTGCTCGGCCTTTGGCCGAGGCTTGCAGTAAGTTTTTAGGGTTTCAAGTATCCTGTCAAATGTTTAAGCACCTTCTGTGCTCAGGTTAACTACTGGACACGATTTTAGAGCATATTTCCTGGTTCCAAGCTCAGTTGAACTTGGGCGTTTTCTTGCTTTTTGCCGGCCTAAGGCCAAGGCCTGAGGGGTAAGCCTATGGCTCTGGGGGGTTGAGGGGTTCTGGTAATTATTTTTTAACCAAAATTGGTATACCCCCTATTTTTGGGGCGAGAAATTCATTAAAACCATCGCCATCCCCCTACGACCCCCCTTTTTTATTTAGGGGGGGTAAAAAACCCCTTTTTCACTTTTTTAAAGTTTTATTTTTTATTTTTATTACATCCTAAAGAACACAGAACAACTTTAAAAATGATACTGCCCCCCTAATTATGGAATAGGGGGGTAAAACAGTTATCTGAACGTCTTTTATAGGTGTCTGGGGGGTCGGGAAGACCCGAACAAGAAGACGGCTTCAAATTTTGTATACCCCCATTGTAAAAACCCCCATTTTTTCATTTTTTGCAAGTTGATTTATTTTTTTGGAGATAAAACCCATACTTAAGAACGGGGGGTCAACCAATAATCAAAAACAAACCAATACTTAAGCTTTGTAATAAGTTACAAACATAAACAAATCCCCAAGGTAACAAATAATGACTACAAATTATAACAAAATAATATTTAATAAGAAATTAGCAAACTTTAAGCAAAATAACAAATACAACATTATTATATCCTAGGTAGAAATAAAGGTCAGTACATAAAACTATCACTAAGTATGTTGAATGCCGAGTTGTAACGAATGCCTATAAACCTGAAAAATACGGTCGTATCAGTAAAAAATCAAACAGATGAAAACATATATGAAATCAAAAATAAACAAATAAATAAATACACAAAAAACAAAAAAATAATACATACACAAACAAACAAAAAATAAATAGATACACAAATAATAAATAAAACATGTTCCTGTAAAAACAAAACAGAAACAATAGTGTAACAGTTTCATGTTATAATTGTCAAACTACGACTTACCCCGTAGATATGACAATAGATAAAAATATATTTGAAATCAAAAATAAACAAACGAATACATACACAAACAAACAAAAAATAAATATATATACACAAACAATAAATAAAAAATGTTCCTGTAAAAACAAAACAGAAACAATAGTCGTAACAGTTTCATGTTATAATTGTCAAACTACGACTTACCCCGTAGATATGACAATAGATAAAAATATATTTGAAATAAAAAATAAACAAACCAATACATACACAAACAAACAAAAGAATAAATATATACACAAACAAAAAATAAAACCAAAACAGAAACAATGTCGTAATATTTGTACTTCCTACAAATATGAACCAGATAAAGGGATGTTGTGAAAATGAGCAAGACATATTTTGGATATGGGTGACAGCAAACATAATGAATATTTATTATGAAACACACAACTTTACAAAAATGTAAAAGACAAACAACTCAATGAAATGCTTATACCAAACGTAACAATGCATAACTAACAAAACAATACATAGTTTAATAAATTGCTTAACACTACAACGGAAAGAGCTAATCTGAACATTCCTGACACTGGCAGAGATGGATGTCATCATGCCTATGAACTTTGCCAATGCCAGGATATGCCCACGCGCAGTCTTGCAGTAGTCTTGTTAGTTGTAGCCCGGCGACTCTTCGGTCTGTGGCGTTGTCCCGAGTCTCGAAGATCTTAAGGACGTTCTTGCGGTACATCCATTCACCGCAATACTTGGTTGCAAGAGTCGGGTCGTTGCACTCTTTCATGCAACCTTTCAGCCATCTCCAGGCGTTCTCGATGTTCTGGGTGTGAATCCGGAACGGTTCCTCGTTCAGACGTTGGCGAGGACCTATAAATTGGCGGTCAAGACATTTCTCATGAAACCTGCCTTGAGGAACCCAAATGGGATCCTCATCGCGGGGAGGGTTGACAAAGTTGGTACTATGGTTGACCGTACCATAGCCTGCAAAGAAATCATTACAAGTTAAGTATGCCCCCCACTCATCAGAGCATACAAAGGAATCAAGGTCTATGTGATCCATTATGAGGGGCATCAGTGTCTCTGCATCCCGTCTTGGTACGGCCATGGCGAAGACATGCCGGGTTTTTCGGCTTATCCCACCGAAGTACCAAATTCCCCTCCGTTGGTTTTGTACGAGTCTTCCTCGGTTGTTTTTCCGCTTGAACAGTTGGGTTTCGTCAATCTCGACGACGTCATCAGGTCCTCCCAACCTCTACGAAACCATGAAACCACAAATTATCTTTTGCTACAACACAATAGGAAAACCTAAGTGGCAATCTATATATTCAAAGATTGATATGCAAATTATTAGAAATAAGGATCCCAAACCGTAGTTAGTACAGAACATGAAATTAACAACAAACGCAGTGCTGTAACGGCTTTATGATGACAAGGATTCCAATTAAAGTGGTATTAGTGGTATTAGTGGTATTAGTGGTATTATTTATTTATAGGGTATTGGATAATTCCAGGTTTTTCTGTTAAATATATGGTAAAAAAGTAGTTGTGCGTGTGTGTGCATGTATGTGTGTTTCACATGCATGCACAACAAAATAACATTGAAACGGCTTGATAGAGAAATGTTAGTACTGATATTTTGATATAGTGTGAATGATTGAATGCAAAATAGAAGACAATTTTACCACTAACACTAAACAATATACAAAATGCTTTGTGTATCAAAATCTAGTAATGCCACAATGACTATGCACATGCTTATAACAGATGTGGATAAATTAAAATGTATACAACTTGTTATTTACAACATTCAACTACAGTGCAACTAATACTGTTTGATACATCATATTTTACTGTCGGTGTTACCTTTATGTTGTCGGGTGGTGGCATTCGTAACGTAATTTATACCTAAAAAAATTAATTAATCCTTTATTAATTTATTTTCTGTACCAGGACATTAATTTAAACAACCCTAGATATGCGCAAATGTACACTATTATACCTGGAACTCGTGCCAGGCTGCCTTGTGGGCCACATCCCTGAAGTAGCTGTACCAGAAGGTAATGGTTTCCTCTGCCACGTCGTTGAGATGTCTGTGCGCCTGAAATATACAGCACTTTTGGTATGTTCCCCTCAACATAAACCACATACCATATATGAACATACCATTGAATTTAAATACAAAGATGAAAAGAAATGGTAATGAACAGGCGTACTAATTTTCATGACATTTTATTGAAGATTCTTTACGATCGTGAGGTGTTTTAAAAGCCACTCTTAACACAACATTACATTGAACACAACACTAATTCCTAGACATTACACGAAATATCATTTTAATCAAGGTTTACCAGTACCTATTATTACCGCTTTAAGAGAGAAGGTAATTGATTAGCCTTCATTACGACGTATAAACAAAGTACTTTTACTTCCCTCCTAAGTTCATGTTTTTCATTCTTTTAGTGGACAAACCATTGATTATTTTCATATGCATGCAACATTAGTATTCGCTAATCACCTGCTCTTGCGGTTCCTCCAGTAACCACAACAAGGCGATCTGGATGACAAATCCGCAGCCATTCCCCACTTCGTTGGATCTGTGTAAAATAAATAATTTACAAGCTACCTTTCTAAAGGAAATCCATCATTAATACTCAATAACAATTGTTAATAACGAAATAACAATGCAATGACTAGGTTAATAAGTTACACAGTGTATATCGAACGGGCGTTGCCTTCCACCCACTCCCTGGCTTTTGCTTTCCAGTGAACCTTAACATTTTTAGAATATATTAAAATCGCTGTTATTTTTTACCTGAAATTGTAAACAAACGTGTTTACTGTAGGGCTCACTTTCCGCCGGCAGACATGACAGACAAACCGCCACCCGATACCCTTGGTCGGGTCTGCCTACACTTTCATTGGAGGCGCGGCGTCACCACAAGTCGGGCAGTTGACAGCGGCTGTCCTCCGAGGTACGACTCCTATGCTGTACAGTATCTCCAACCCTCTCTGGTTAGCCTCGTGTGATGGGTAGCCCAAGTACAGACCTAAACACATGTAACGGGTTGTGTGTAGGGTGTGGGTGTTTTAACTGTTGTTTGACCTTTAACAGCAAAGTGCTCGGTAAGCAGATTAATAACGGTAATCGCCAATCAACATTAAGGCGGAGTACGCAGGTTGGCTGCTACGGGGACAGTAAAAAAATTTTGTAAAAATATCAATGTATAGTACAAGGCGAAGCCACATGCAAAGTTTCATCAGTATACAATTATAAATAATCGATATATCAATCTATAATTAATTATTATCCATAACGATAACTTTATTATATGGTTATAAAAAAAATTAGTGTATTTTTTTTGTGGCGAAAAAAAGACAAATTGCCAATTTTTGGAAAATTAAATAGGGGCCATACACATATTTACTAACGCACTTAAGGGGGGGAGGGGGTATGGCGTAGCGTTACGCTGCGTTATATGGGGGAGGGGGGGTTGGATCAACGTTACGTAACTCACACATTTTATCCCTCTTTAAAAAAAAAAAAAAATCAAATTGATATCCAACTCAAAGTTACAGTTCGTTATACTGTATAAAAATATATGTCCGCCATACTACTGTAATAACAGTCAAATTAAAAAATAAATACGTACCGTGTTGAGTAAAGTTATGCTTTGCTTTAAAGGTATGTTTTTTGGTATTGTTCTCGAGAGTTAAATCACGACATGATGCAGTATTGCGCAAAGCCTCCCAAATCCATTTTTTTTTTGCGGGAAGGCAGGTGTCGCACTGATGGTGGGGGAGGGCGGTCGCGCGGGGCGGGGGTTTGGGAGAAGGTGGATAATTTACGACTGCGACTGTCAGGTGAGATGCGTAGCTGCGTATTCTCTATTCAGTCGTCCACGAGATAATGAGGGGGTCGCGTCACTCATTTCATTAGACTTATATAATTATGCTTAAGCCGTATTAAAGTGAACTACGATCGATTTACGTAACGCATGGGGGTGAGGGGTTTGCTCAAGCGTTACTGTAAGTTACATGGGGGGGGTTTGAAATTACAATAAAATGCGTTACGTAATATGTGGATGACCCAAAACCCCCAAAATGCAACCTTACCTTAGTACTAAAGTTCTGGTTTTCAAAGTTAAAGTCATCAATGATACTCTCCACATTTTTGGCAAATTTAATAAAAATCGGGCGTTTCTTTCAAAGGTTTACGAGGTGACGGACACATATATATAAATTTATATACATGTGAACGAATGTACGCAATACCCATCACGGCCACTCTGACTCCTGATAGGTGACGGATGGACTTAGATATTAATACCCCCATTGCAGCATACCTGCGTACTCAGTGTTTATGTTTATTTAGTACTTCCACGAAGAATGACCAGTTAACAGGTAATAATTTAATGTCATATAATGTAAATTGTAAAAAATGCAATATTACTATAATTTATACAACATCAACCAACGTTGGTCCGACGATATTAATTTCAGATGGCCAAAAGGGATGAAATACAGTTGGGCAGTGTTTGGATTTGTTGTTACTAAACGTCTGATATGTTTGATTTGCCGACGCGGGATACCCATAGAACTCTATTAATAGACCTGGAACGCTCGGGCTGTGTCAAGAAATCGGTCTTTACCCCCACCCCTTCTTAGGCACTCACGGCCGCTCAGTGGATGTCAGCATTGTGCACCCTATCGTTTACACGCTTTTGCGCCTCACCATATTCATGTAATTACAATAAAGTGTATATATTACTGATCTACATGAACTACAGAATCTAACGGTATAAACTTCTTGTAGTTTGGCAATAAACTTCTTGGCAATAGATATTTGTTTCATTACCGCTGTTTTGTATTAAATAAACTGAATCACAAGTGGAACCAACATATACGGTAGCCTGTAAAATGACACAGGGAACAGGTTAATATTCGAAATTAATTTGAAACCCAATTTTAAACGATATTTTATTACAATATAAGACTATACAGTTGCTCTTAGAGATCTTAGTGTGATTAAATAAAATTAACTTGTTCAGTTTCTGCCTTAGGCCCATTGCTTTATTTTCTTCCATGGATCGAGTCCGAGTTAAATCATGGCATCGTACTTTGAAAAACAAATAGCAAATCTTTTTTACAAGCTGTAACTCATGCCGATCATCGACAGGGGAGGTGATCGGATAGGAACAAAAAATGTTGCCACCAAAGTAATTTATTGCACTGTTTACAAATGCATGAATTCCGCACAATTTACTTACATTGGAAGTTACACTTTAAAATTAGGTGATGATATTTTTAATTTGTAAGTCTACGAACTGTAAATAATGTAAGTTAGTTGTAAAATAGTTGACTTAACCCCGCTCCCTTTCTTCGCACGATTGCTGCAGTTGAATGCTACACAGCTTGTTGGCATGATGAAATAACAGCATCACTTATAAATACATAGTCGTCAACAACCTTCTAGAGTTTGAGACATACTGAGATATAAGCAAAAAATATCCCTCAACTTAAAAACATGGGAACGGATATCATGGAATAAAGGTTGTTTCCGGCGCGGGACAGCGACACGACGCGACGCCGACGTGACGGCGTGCGGCGGCGGTGGCGATGTTGAAAGCGCGCGTTTAGCCTTTAAATGTAAGAAAACTACAGACTGTATAAACAAATGTTTCAAATAAAAGTTGTTATTCAACTCATTTTCAAAATTGTTCTCGCTTGAAGTTTGTTTCTACCCCAAAAATAAAAAAAGTTTACGCTTACTAACTTGTTTATGTTCCAATTTGTTTAGCTAATTATATTTTGTATTTTTATAATTCTGTTAACTGACTTATCTGTAAGTTGTTTACTCCGTTAGAATCCTCAGTTCTTCCAGATAATAAATATATAAGATTCATTAGAATCGGATGATCTCTGTGCGATGGAGGAGCGTGTTAATGAGTGCGCGCTTTAAAATATTTGCCGGCAGAAATCGCTTAGTTGACGAAGTTGCCTAAGAAGTGGAGGGGGAAGGACCGTTTTTCACATCAAAAACTCCACTGCGCTAGCATTCCAGGTGTATTAATAGAGTTCTATGGGGATACCCAACGATTGCGTTTGGCAGGTACATAGCTTACATACAGATATACATTTATATGAACAGTATTAAACTAAACAACATAGGTACAAAACAAACATGAAAGAATTTCTTAAAGAGTTTGGCAATAATACATTACAAATGTTTCTAGAAACACATAATTTTCTTAAAATGTATCTTACCTAAAGTAAATACATTCACTTGGGAATGCAAATACTCCTCCGCTGTCATCTGGCGAGGATCCCCTTGTAGACGATTTCGCTGTCTCAGTTGAGCCATCTTCACTGCTGATGTCCGAAGTGCTTGCACCGAGTACCAGAACTAGAATGCCGTTTAACCGCTCAACCATTAACTGATATTTCAAATTTAAAATGCCAGGCTTGCAACGCAACAAAACAAAATACTTGAACTTCCACAAAATTATATACATGTAATTCACTGATGAAGTGTTGTTAACACCTATTGCAACTAATAACAATAACTTAAGCGCATTTACAATCAGACCGTTATAGTGCCGTGAGTTTCGAATCCCCTTAATACAACGTACTGTGTTTAGTAAATTCAAATTTTCGTTCATACATTTGTTAATTTTGGTGCTATAACTTTGAAAGAGGGCTTAAAATGTTTGTATTAAAATAATAAAAAAAAAAAAAAAATCAACTTGAAAAAAAGTAAAAAAGGGGGTTTCTACCCCCCTAAATAAAAAAGGGGGGTCGTAGGGGGATGGCGATGGTTGTAATGAATTTATCGCCCCAATAATAGGGGGTATACAAAATTTGAAGCCGTCTTCTTGTTCGGGTCTTCCCGACCCTCCAGACACCTATAAAAGACGTTCAGATAACTGTTTTACCCCCCTATTCAATAATTAGGGGGGCAGTATCATTTTTTTAAGGTGTTTTGTGTTCCTTAGGATGTAATAAAAAATAAAAAATCAACTTGAAAAAAGGAAAAAGGGGGGGTCGTAGGGGGATGGCGATAGTTGTAATGAATTTCTCGCCCCAAAAATAGGGGGTATACAAAATTTGAAGCCGTCTTCTTGTTCGGGTCTTCCCGACCCCCCAGACACCTATAAAAGACGTTCAGATAACTGTTTTACCCCCCTATTCAATAATTAGGGGGGCAGTATCATTTTTTAAAGTTGTTTTGTGTTCCTTAGGATGTAATAAAAAATAAAAAATCAACTTGAAAAAAGTCAAAAAGGGCGGTTTTTACCCACCTTAAATAAAAGGGGGGTCGTAGGGGGATGGCGATGGTCGTAATGAATTTCTCGCACCAAAAATAGGGGGTATACAAAATTTGAAGCCGTTTTCTTGTTCGGGTCTTCCCGACCCCCCAGACACCTATAAAAGACGTGCAGATAACTGTTTTACCCCCCTTTTCAATAATTAGGGGGGCAGTATCATTTTTTAAAGTTGTTTTGTGTTCCTTAGGATGTAATACAAAATAAAAAAATCAACTTGAAAAAAAGTTAAAAAGGGGGGTTTTTACCCCCCTAAATAAAAAAGGGGGGGTCGTAGGGGGATGGCGATGGTTGTAATGAATTTCTCGCCCCAAAAATAGGGGTTATACAAAATTTGAAGCCGTCTTCTTGTTCGGGTCTTCCCGACCCCCCAGACACCTATAAAAGACGTTCAGATAACTGTTTAACCCCCCTTTCAATAATTAGGGGGGCAGTATCATTTTTTAAAGATGTTCTGTGTTCCTTAGGATGTAATAAAAAATATAAAAAAATCAACTTGAAAAAAGTGAAAAAGGGGGGTTTTTACCCCCACTAAATAAAAGAAAAGGGGTCGTAGGGGGATGGCGATGGTTTTAATGAATTTCTCGCCCCAAAAATAGGGGGTATACTAATTTTGGTTAAAAAATAATTACCAGAACCCTTCAACCCCCCAGAGCCATAGGCTTACCGCATGGGGGACGTCAGACCCAATATTTTTTCTTGGTATAGTTGTCGCCATTGCTGTGTTTAGTTTAAGACCTTTCCCGAGGTCCTAGAGCAAATATTACCCGAGATATAAGACTTTGAAAACCCCTGTTTGAGAGGCCTGTCAAAACAAGTTTTGTTCCCCTCCAGTTCAATTTTAGGCCTAAGGCCCCCAAAATGCTTTTATTTGTGTCAGAGTAATAGGCTACAGCTTGTGTAGCAAAATTATGTGTTTCTGTTTAGTGTAAATATGTTTTTGTCTCTCGCCATTCTAGGCCACCTTTTCACTCAGCCAAATTTGTATAAGTTGGCCTTAGGACTTTGATAATGGGAAGCTTTGTTATATTTTGTTAGAACTCATGCTCATACATGTTACCTGCAAGTTTAATCCAATTTGGTCAATAAAAAATTTAGTTATGAGTTTTTTTTTAGAATTGCCATTTCTGATACTAAGGTACCCCTGGGTATCCTTTAGGCCAACTGGCCTAAGGCCTGTTTTTAAGGCTCGGTCTAGGCTTGGAAACTGCGGGCACATTCCCCCCAGCTTTTAATACTATTCCGAGCAAATTCTGTCAGTAATCCTTTGAGTTATTAACAAAATTACATGGGAATGCACCTCCAAGCTGAAATTTTCAAAAATCCTTTAGTTACTGGTTTTTAAAATGTTTAAGTATTTTTTCTTGTATCTGTTTCATTGTTTAATTTTAAATTGCTTTTCTATTGACTGTATATCCTAGGATTTTTGTAATTTACTTTGAGTTTTATGGGAATTGCCTCCTAACCTCACCTGCCAGTAATTTTCAACTTTAATTCAAATGTTTCCCTGAACTGTACAGTCACATATTTTGTTTTACACACCTTTATTATGCCTTGTAAATGTTGTATACATGTTTTCGTATTATTAAAATCAGGTTTTGTAATTTTTAATATTTTTTTAAATAAAAGTTGCATTAGTAGTGGCATTTTGCCCATTCTGGGCCAATAATTTTTAAAGGTTTGATTTGAACTGGAATTCCTTTGAAATGTAATTGTTGCCATTGAACTAGAACTGTTTTGCATTTTGTGCAATTATTTTTTTTTATTAATTGCGAAAAGGTGAAATTTTTTTGAAAAGTGACGATAACTATTTAAATTGTGCATGGGCTGTTACTATTGGATTTTGGGGTTGTGTCATCTAGGGTCCCGGAGGAGCACCATGACTTTCCTCATCTTATGGGCTCTGGCGGAGAGCGCTGCTTGGGGTTTTTTCTCCACTTCTGCCTGCCTAATAGGATCTGGGCTACTCTCCAGCCTGCCCTCCGCCCTCCGATGTTTTGACCACCCTGCCATGCCACCACCTGCCGCAAGTTGTTTTATTGCCTGTTTTCCTGTATTTTTATTGTACTGTGATTCTGCTGCCAGAGATTTTGAGACTATTGTTGAATTTTGAAGAGTTTATTGTTATTTAGTTGTAAGGTACAGTTATTTATCTATTCATTTATTTATTCACCAGTTCTCATTTGAGGGGCCCCCTCCATAAAACGCGAAGTTTAAAATTCCTTGGAAGTAAATTAATTGTCATGGTAATTGTATAGCTTGTTGCTTGTTATTTAATTTATTATTTATTTATTTATTCATGTATTCATTCATGACAGTGGAAACCTTAAATTTAAATTAACATCCACTATGAAGTTCCTTGCCACTTGTAAAATCAACATTGATTAGTTTTTATTGATTTTTTTAAGGAAAAATAGATTAAATAAATGTAAACCGAAAGGAAAAGGTAGGAGGAAACCTGACAAATTTTGAAAAGATTATGGACATGTATTGTGCATGTATTTTTGTGTTTGTTTATTACAGTTTGTGCCTCTCAAACGGTGAGTTTATTGTATTTTCCTCCACGGTCTTCCTTTGTTTTTTAGGTAGGGCTGTGAGCCGCCCCTCGCCCTGCGTCCATGGGAGCACTCTTCCAGCTCATGGTTCGCTTGGGTGCGGGTGCGGTGCGTGGTTCAGATGGTAGCAGAGCGTGGTTCAGTGGTTGTGGTCCTGGCCTTTGGTTGTGGACCTCACCGGTTCATGACTGAAAGGCTGGGAGACCCGATCACTGGCCACATTCTGAATTGTTTTGGAAGGTCCGTGGATGGATTGCTTCCATCCACGGTCCTGGTGGAATGAGACACTGTTGTTCTGGTGGGTGGAGACACTTTTTCCAATTAGGAGCTCGCCCTTAGCCGAGGCACCGGGTGGAATGTGGTTAATTTCTTGCTTCCGAACTTTAGGGAGCAAGAATTTTCTAAAGCATGGCCGACACTCAAAATTAAATCTTGTTTGTGTGCTAACCCCACCAGAAAAGTGTTAGGTGTTGTTGTTTAGTGTATGTATCTGTGTATGTATGTGTGTGTGAATCATTGTTCAATTTCTGCGGTATAGGCGGTATAAATGGGCAGGTTCTTCTTTTTGGGACCTTATCAGGCGAATAGGCATTTCAGCCCAGGGATCTTAGGAGGTTAAGTATTTGTAGTGTTTCTTGTGAATTTTTGTTGTAGAGTTAGGCATACTGGTTGAGAGCAGGAATGGCATCCATTGTACCTGAAGCCGGAACATTTACGGAAGACGGAGTTGGTGTACGAGGTGCGGTCCCGAGGGGAGACTCCTGGTGCCAATGTGCGGGCATTAAGGGGGCAATTTAGGAAGCTTGTAGGAACCCCACATTCTTGGCATTAGTCACTGGATATCAGTGAGGAACTTTACTCTTGCAAATAGAGAATCGAAGAGCTAAGCGGTGAGATCAATTGTTGGAGTGCCTTACCTACTGGCTCTGCCAAAACCTCTTCACTCACGCAATTAACTCAATGGCAAAATTTATTAACATTGTTAGCCAGCATTTCTGAGATCCAAGAGGAGGACAAAGTTTGGGTAGATACTAGGATTCTTGAACTACAAGGGATCATTGACACTGTTCAGGTAGGCAAGTCAGTTATGGAGACTGTAAAATTGTTTGATGGCACCGAGAGTGCGCCGAGTACGGAGACGATTCTAAAACCCCCTCCTTCTGAGGCGTTGAAGCATTCGGCTGAAAGTGTTGAAGTTGTGGTTTCAGGGGAATCCTCTCGGAAACAGCCAAGTCCAAGTGCACTGCTTCGACTGCCCACTTTTGCTTTGCCATCTTCTTCTCGCGTGGTCACGTCGGGGTTGCGCGATCCTGTGCAAGTGTGTAGTCAGACCAGCAGTGGTCCATCTCTTTCTCATGCTTTTGCCAGGTTGCCCCATCCCCTCACTTCAGTCCTGAGTGGTTTTCGGCCGGTAGATGGGCTATATGTGGACGGTCTACTCGGTTTCCTCGAGTATGTGTTGCGCATGCGTGAGTTCCCTGGCATGTCTGATTCAACCTTGATGGAGCTCATTGCTCCGTACTGCTTAAAGCTTTTGGGGGATAGGCTCCTGGATTGCTCTCTCAGAGGCGTAAGTTTCGACGATTTTCACAAAGAAGCCTTAGAGCTTTTCTTGCCCCGACGAGTTATAGAAAAGTTGAAGGTGGAGAGGGTGTTCCGTCCTTAACACAATGCCGAGGCTCTCAGCCAGTATGTGGGTGACATCCGCACGGTGGAACGGGTCTTGTGACTGGGAATCGGTGAGCAAGAGCTCATCAATATTGTGTTGCAGGGGTTAAAACCCGAGGAACGCTCTCGGTTGGTTTTCGCACCGAGACCTTCTTCTTTTGCGGACCTGGACCGACTCTCGATCCTTTCTAGGAGCGTCCAGGACGCGGATCTTCAGAGGGGGCAGACTGCGGGGCATCATCCCCGGGCTGCTCACCGGCCCGTTGTAGCACCTGTGGGGCAGGGTCCTGAACCCCCACAGTGGCAGAGGCAGCATCTTAATTGTTTTGGTTGTGGTCAACCAGGTCACATCCGGCGGAATTGCCGCCAGAGAGGAAATGCTGGACGTGGTCCAAAAAACTGAGTTATGTGCATGGGGATAGTTTGCCCAATCCTCCCTGTGGGTCTGTTATCAATTGTAAGGGCAATAAAGTCAATAAAGTATCAAATGTTTCGAGTAATGTTCAGTTAAAAAAGACAAAGTCAAATTCTGTTCCCAACACTGTCTCTTTGGCCTCCCCTTCTGGGAGTGCCGTTTCTGTTTCTGAGCCTCTGCTGCGGGGGATGACGGCCCTCGCATCTATGGGTGCGAAGGCGGTGCGCTCAACCTGCCCACAACTGAACATCTCGTTAGGCGACACGGTGCAGAAGGCCCTTGTGGACTCTGGGTCAGCCCGTTGTCTCATTTCATTATCTCTGTTTGAAAATTTGGAATCTTCAGGGCTAATTAAGCAGGTTGAGCGAAGTTTTCCTATCTGCTGGACTGCGTCTAATTCCCCACTCCCTATTATCTATGAAGCCCGTTTTAAATTCAAAATTGAACATTTTTCTTGGGTGTGGAGCTTTTGGGTAGCTAAGGGCCTTTGTTTTCCTGTCACTTTGGGAGCGGATTTTACTAAGCACACTGGCCTGATTTTGGACTTAGAGGCCAGTGTTTCATCAGATTTGCGAGGTGGCTGTTAATCCTCTCCTTGCTGACGAAATTAACAGTGGTGCCGCCGTGGTTGAGCCTGAGTCACCCAGCGAGCCGAAGATGCATCTGTTAGGGCATCTGACTCCTGGTGAGGCTGAAGCGATTAGGGCACTGTGCATTCGTTTCCCTGAAGTGCTGACGCCGAAGCTGGGAGTCACCAATCTATTAGAGTACGAAATTCGACTGACAGACACCCGCCCCGTACGTTCTCATCCGTACAAATTAGCTCCACCCAAAATGGAAACCCTTCGAATCATCATTGATGAACTTCTCAATAATAGGGTTATTGAGCCTTCCCGCTCAAGTTACGCCAGTCCAGCCTTTCTCGTCCCAAAACCCAATGGCAAGTCTCGGATGGTCCTGGACTATCGCAAGTTGAATGCGCAAATTGAAATCGACTCTATGCCTCTCCCCGATTTGCATTCGGCGTTCGATTGGTTCGGTAAGGCCAAGTATTTTTCAGTTTTCGACCTAAATCAGGCTTATCATCAGATTCCTTTGAAACCTGAGTCTCGACCTCTAACTGCATTCTGCGTCCCGTGAAATTTATACCAATTCACACGAGTTCCGATGGGTCTAGCTGTGGGGGCCCAGACTCTCACCAGACTCCTTGATTCCATCTTTCATGACGTCAAATTCAAATTTGTGTTCAAATACCTCGACGATCTTCTGGTGTACAGTGAGAATTTCGAAGACCATCTGACTCATCTAGAGGAAGTTATGAGTAGGTTGCGTAGGGCTGGCCTTACCGTAAATCCCGACAAAGTCAGTTTTGCTCAGTCAGAAATTTCTTTCCTTGGTCATCTTGTTTCTTCTCGCGGCGTCTGCATCGATCCAGCTAGGACCCAGGCCATCAGGGAGTTTCCTCCTCCCAAGGATGCCAAGGGTATTGCCAGATTCATCGGCATGGTAGGTTTCTACCGACGCTTCATCCCCAACGTTGCTGAATTGGCGGCCCCTCTCAATGAACTTCGCTTGAAGGGAGCCAAGTTTTTGTGGGGTGAAGCGCAGCAGACGTCCTTCGATTTACTCAAAGAGGCCATCATGCAGCCTCCTGTGCTGGCTATGCCGGATTTCAACCGGAAGTTCGTCCTGCAAACTGATGCTTCCTCCGTCGCGATTGCGGCTCTGTTGTCACAAAAGGTGGATGGGGTTAGGCAGCCAATTGCGTATGCCTCACGCACCTTGAATCCCTGCGAAAAGAAAAGCTCTTCTGTGTACGAACTTGAGTGTTTGGCTGTCGTGTTTGGTATTAATAAATTTAGAAGATTTTTAGAACATAAAGAATTTTTGTTGGAAACCGACAACCAGGCACTCTCGTGGCTTCTCGCCCATTCCCGCCAGCTTGGGAAAATTGGTCGTTGGGTTGTCCAAATATTGTCCCTTAAATTTCAGGTGCAACATGTCCGAGGCACACAAAATGTGATTGCTGACACCTTATCCAGGATGTATCACTCATCCGACGACCATCCTTCTGATCCAGACGAGACGGGGTGTTCCGTGCTCTTGGATTTCCCTCTTGCATTTTCAGAATTCATTCCTCATCAACTAAAGGATCCTGAGCTGACAAAGATCAAAGGTGAGCTTCAAAATGGGGGAGCCCAACCCCCTTATTTTCTGTCCCAGGGTGCCCTTTGCTGCCGAGCTTGGCAGCGAGGCAAACCAAAAGTAGTGCTGCCAAGTCTTCTAATTCCGATGGTCTTTGAGTACTTTCATTCTTCCCCTGTAGGTTGGCACTTAGGGATACATAAGACCATCGCTAAGGTTAGGGAACGTTTCATCTGGAAGGGTATGAACCGAGACATTGCTGCGCGGGTGCGTTCTTGCCAAACGTGCTCGCTTAGCAAACCCGCTCGGAATACCAAGTTTGGATTGTTGTCATCTGAGCTGGCGGAGAGACCTTTGGAGAAAGTTTTCATTGACTATGCTTCCCACGTAGCAAGTCAGGAAACAAATTCTTGCTTGTTTGTGTGGATGCCTTCTCCAAGTTTTGCTGGCTTTTCCCCTTAAGGAATGCCACTGCACAGCTCACCGTGCAAGTACTTCGTACCCACCTGTTCCAAGACTTCGGTGTACCCGCCAACATTGTTTCCGACTACGGAACACAATTCGTTTCCCATCTGTTTAAGAAGATGTGCTTTGGGCACGGTATCCGCCATGTGACCACTGCCCCTTACTACCCACAGCCTTCGAACGCTGTAAAGGTTCAATCGCAATCTTCGTTCCGCTCTCATAGCTTTCCACGCTGATAAGCAGACCACCTGGGATCAGGAAATCCCCTGGCTCCAATTTGCTTTCAATACTGCCCATCATGAGAGTCACAAGGCGGTCCCTTTCGAGCTGTTCCTAGGCTATCCGCCTAACAACCCGTTAGCAAATGTGTGGGGAATTGGTGACCTTCTGCCACCTCCTGGTGCGGCTGATGTCAAGGCAACTTGGCAAGCGGCCAGGAGGAATTTAATCATAGCTAGGGAATTGGTCCGGAAGAGGCATGATCGCAGTAGAATAGACAACCCTTTCCAGGTGGGGGACTTGGTGTTTTCAAGGCTCATCCAGCCAGTTCGGCTGTTGACAAGCGGGCCGCAAAGTTGTGTCATCGGTGGTCCGGTCCCCACCGCATCCTGAGATTCCTGACTCCTGTTACGGCGCAGCTGTGAGACCCACGGACTGGAGCAGTTTTCCGGAGGGCCCACATCTCGCAACTGAAGCCCTTCCGGGGAGCTCTCCCGTAGGTCATTCTGGGTGTCTTGTGTGTCTGGGTGGGAAGTGCACTGGGCCAGATAGCTTGATCACCTCTTCTGTCCCCTGTGCGCTGCTGATTTTTTTCCCTTATTCAATTTCCAGCACTGGCCAGAGCAAACCCTGGAAGAGAATATTCCCCTCAGTTCGGAAGTCCCTCGGCATTCCCCACCCCAGAAACTCGAGTCCTGTTCTGGTGTTGTGTCTTCGGGCATTGGGAGAGGCTTTGTTTGTCCCTTTGGAGAGGAGTGTCCTCTTTTGTGGGGTGAGGTTGAGCCGTGACTACGTTCCACCGGTGAGTGTCACGTCTCTCTTAGTTAAGTTTTGTTATAGTACTGTTTTGTTGTGGCTTTGGTCTGACGTCTCAATTTGCACAGCTGTTCACCTCGTGCAGGAAGCCTTTGGCGTCCTCTTGTGAACCCCTGAGCAAATTCCGTTGTGCAATGCTGCCGTTTTAGGCATAGATTGTGCGACTGTCATACTGTGAGCATCTTGGTGGTATTGTTAGTCATTTTGTGTCAAGTAATTCATTTTTAATGTTTGTTTGTATTCTTGTGTTATCGCCATGATGTTCTGCTAAGCACGCCGCTACAGCCTGATGGGTATATAATAATTTTTGATTTTCTGAAGATTGTAGGTTAAGACTTTGATTTTTGCTCGGCATTCAGGCGAGGCTTGCAGTAGGTTTTTAGGGTTCCAAGTGTCCTGTAAAATGTTTAAGAACCTTCTGTGCCTCAGGTTAACTACTGGACACGATTTTAGAGCATATTTCCTGGTTCAAAGCTCAGTTTAACTTGGGCGTTTTCTTGCTTTTTGCTGGCCTAAGGCCAAGGCCTACGGGACGTCAGACCAAATACTTTTTCTTGATATTGTTGTCGCCATTGCTGTTTCAGTTAAAGTCCTTTTCCGAGGTCCTAGAGCAAATGGTACCCGAGATATAAGACTTTGAAAACCCCTTTGTGACCCCCCCCCTTTTTGCCTGTCAAAACAAGTTTTGTTCCCCTCCAGTTCAATTTTAGGCCTAAGGCCCCCAAAACGCTTTTATTTGTGTTAAGAGTAATAGGCTACAGCTTGTGTAGCAAAATTATGTGTTTCTGTTTAGTGTAAATATGTTTTTGTCCCTCGCCATTCTAGGCCACCTTTTCACTCAGCCAAATTTGTATAAGTTGGCCTTAGGACTTTGATAATGGGAAGCTTTGTTATATTTTGTTAGAACTTATGCTCATGCAGGTTCCCTGCAAGTTTAATCCAATTTGGTCAATAAAAAATTTAGTTATGAGTTTTTTTTTAGAATTGCCATTTCTGATACTAAGGTACCCCTGGGTATCCTTTAGGCCAACTGGCCTAAGGCCTGTTTTTAGGCTCGGTCTTGGCTTGGACACTGCGGGTACATTCTCCCAGCTTTTAAGACTATTCCGAACAAATTCTGTCAGTAATCTTTTGAGTTATTAACAAAAATACATGGGAATGCACCTCTAAGCTGAAATTTTCAAAAATCCTTTAGTTACTGATTTTTAAAGTGTTTGAGTATTTTTTCTTGTATCTGTTTCATTGTTTAATTTTAACTTACCTTTCTATGGACTGGATATCCTAGGATTTTTGTAAATTACTTTGAGTTTTATGGGAATTGCCTCCTATCCTCACCTGCCAGTAATTTTCAACTTTAATTTAAATGTTTCCCTGAACTGTACAGTCACATATTTTGTTTTACACACCTTTATTATGCCTTGTAAATGTTGTATACATGTTTTCGTATTATTAAAATCAGGATTTGTAATTTTTAATATTTTTTTAAATAAAAGTTGCATTAGTAGTGGCATTTTGCCCATTCTGGGCCAATAATTTTTAAAGGTTTGATTTGAACTGAAATTCATTTGAAATGTAATTGTTGCCATTGAACTAGAACTGTTTTGCATTTTGTGCAATTATTTTTTTATTAATTGCGAAAAGGTGAAATTTTTTTGAAAAGTGACGATAACTATTTAAATTGTGCTCGGGCTGTTACTATTGGATTTTAAGGTTGTGTCATCTAGGGTCCCGTAGGAGCACCCTGACCCTCCTTATCTTTTGGGCTCTGGCGGAGAGCGCTGCTTGGTGTTTTTTCTCCACTTCTGCCTGCCTAATTGGATCTGGGCCACTCTCCAGCCTGCCCTCCGCCCTCCGATGTTTTGACCGCCCTGCCATGCCACCGCATGCCGCAAGTTGTTTTATTGCCTGTTTTCCTTTTTTTATTGTACTGTGATTCTGCTGCCAGAGATTTTGAGACTATTGTTGAATTTTGAAGAATTTATTGTTATTTAATTGTAAGGTACAGTTATTTATCTATTCATTTATTTATTCACCAGATTTTATTTGAGGGGCCCCCTCTGGAAAACGCGAAGTTTAAAATTCCTTGGAAGTAAATTAATTGTAATGGGAATTGTATAGCTTGTTGCTTGTTATTTAATTTATTATTTATTTATTTATTCATGACAGTGGAAACCTTAAATTTAAATTAATATCTACTATGAAGTACCTTGCCACTTGTGAAATCAGCATTGATTAGTTTTTATGGATTTGTTTGTTTTTTTTAAAGGAAAAATAAATAAAATAAATGTAAACTGAAAGGAAAAGGTAGGAGGAAAACTAACAAATTTGGAAAAGATTATGGACATGTATTGTGCATGTATTTTTGTGTTTGTTTATTACAGTTTGTGCCTCTCAAACGATGAGTTTATTGTATTTTCCTCCACGGTCTTCATTTGTTTTTTTAGTGTAAACATTATGAACTTTTTTGGTTAATAAAATCCCTAAAATAAAATCATTAATAATGAGTACAAATAACTACGAAGTAAAGCTGAGGTCAAAGACTTGGAATTGGGAACAACAGGAAATGACAGAGTAACAAAACAGGAAATAAACGGTCAAATTACACAGGTAATTGACCTAGGGTTCAAGCGACAAAATCAAAGTAACTCACCAAAAATTCCAATGATGGCGGCGGAATTCTGACCAGCTACGGCCACGAATCACGGCGGGTGTAGGAGTCCACGATCCACGTGATTGGTTGACGTCGGCGTGGTCGACCGAATTTGGGGGAAACACGAAATCGGGGGAAACATATCGAGGAGAGAGGATGGACAGTCAGAAAAGGAGAGGCAAGAAGTGAAGAGTTGGGAAGTAAGGGGGGCTGGATCATTTAAGTCCCGCAACACTTAGGTTATAGTAAAATACCGGGTGTTGTCGACCTTTCCAACCAAAGTCCACCAACGCAGGGCCAACAGAAGCACTACAGCGACCACAACCCAGAGGGAGAAGAGGACGGACCGTGTCTGCGACCGGAGGAGCCTTGGGAGGATTCTTCAAGACAACCACCGACAAGGGACCCAGGACCACTTCTGGACGCTGGACCACTCCTGGACACCTTGACCACTGGACGGGACCACGGAGAGGCGAGGATCGACCGACAACGCAGGGAGACCACCTGACAGCCAACATTTCGGACTGCGTGGTATGTGATCTTCACTAAATTGCACCTCTAGTTAAAAGGGAAAAATTTGAGAGAACAGTCGAAGGTTAAGGGAAATGATTTGATAATAATAATGATTAAGCAATGATGAAGATATTTAAGAGGTTAAAGCTTACTAAGACAAGAAATAAATAATCTAAACAGAAAGGGGAAATATATATTTATATAAATTTAAGAAGCCTCAGAGTAATGACAGGGTTAATTGTTAAAATAAATTAAAGACGGTAGGCATAACCGGAATGGCCTATAGGCCAAGTTGAGGTGTAAAATAGTTGTACATAAAGATAGCAGTAGCTCGATGTCATTAACCATCGTTCAATTAATTTAGTAAGTGTTAATGAATAACTGTTACATGAATGAATTGATTATTGAAGTATAAAGGCCCACATGGCTTAACATTTTTATGTAATATAATGTGACAATGTTTAATTTGGAAAGGTTTAAGGGTAATTATTTTGATGCGTAATTGATGGATGAAATATAAAGGACTAAACTATTAATAACCTGAATTGAGTAAACCTTTAATCGTAGATTAACGGCTACATGCCCAACAATGTAAATTAAATGTTAAATATCGAGTTAAGGGTGTGTATTCATATGGAAGGTGTGGACTGTGACGTATAGTTGCTTTAAAGAACTTTGGCCATGCCAGAACAGAGTGATCATTATTAATGATTTGTTAGTTTAAGAGAGTTGTTAATTTATATTGTGTTTGTCATTTCAGTTGTATTTTATAAATAGGAGTTAGGGCACAGAGGCCTCTATTTTAAGGGTTGTCACGAATATTTATCATTATATAATAAGGAGGAAATAGTCCTCTGATTTATGAATATTAAAAGGTATATGTTATTACAGATGCTGGTGTCATTTCAATCAATTTCCTGGTTTCATCTCACTAAGCTAAGCGAGTTATGATTCAAACTTAAGAGTAAAAGAAAAATTAATCTTACATGGTGGAGATCGCTGAATTGGTTTAAATACCATAAAATTGATTGAATTGACACAGAGTGAGTGATGTTTTATTAGCATAAGATGGTTATAGAGATAAGAAGGTATTTATGAGATAGGATAAAACTGCATAGGGACAGAAATAATAAATTGAAGGGAAGTAATCGACTAAACGGTTAATACTGTAGGGCACTTACAAATAAAAATAGCCTACAAAATATTTAATCAACAGATATATCGCATAAAATAATAAAAGTCGTCAGGGTTTAATAAAACATAAAAGACAGGTTGTATAACATTAATAAATAAATACAAATAAAACTGTCTAGGGTTTTGTTAATTTAAAATAAAATGAAATGCCAATAAACAAAGTTTCCTTGCCTTCGGATATTTATAGAGTAAAGAAAGAACATCTACAAGCAATATTAGTGAAGTTTAACATTAAATTCAAAGACGAGGACACGGTTGCCGAATTAAGACCCATTGTAGCCGATCTTAAACCTTATTTAAAAAATAATTGGTCTGAAGAAAAAAAATTCATTCTAAGAAAGTTATTAGGGAAAAGATTCTTAACCGATGTTGAGTTAGAAAAATACCCATTGCTTAGGAGAATTGAACAATTCATTAGGGATAGGGAAAACCTTTATGACACGCCAGCCAGCGAGGACAGTGACGGTGACGACTACGAGGACATTGACTTAGCTTCGGTGGACACAGACGACCCTCCAGGTCAAATTACACCCCAAGGGACGAATAGGGCAAATCATAGAGCACTCACGGATAATTACAAAATAAGAGACCGCGAGGATAACATGACGACACCAAAAGAAAATTTACCGTTAATATCTGCTGGTACGTACTACGGTCTACCAACTGAAAACCCCAACGATTTTATAGACAAATATCAAATCGCGGCACAGTCAAATAATTGGCAGGATGCTTCAAAAATAAAATTATTTCCGGCACACCTAGCAGGGACGGCACTTACATGGCATCGACATTTTACAAAAGGGAAGGTGATACACGATTGGGATGAGTTAAAGGAAACCTTTATTAACACTTTCACCCCGGTTGCACAGGCACAAACTTTGCAGAACATCTTAGAAAAGAAAGTACAAGGTAGGGACCAACCTGTGCTAACATATTACTTGGAGGTACTAAACTTGTGTAGGCGCCATGACCCCAATATGTCAGAAAAACGAATAGGACAGTACGTTATACAAGGCCTAAGACCTGAATTTTGTTATAGGGTGTTATCAGAAACTTGTGACACTTTAGAACAGCTAGAAAAGAGTTTAAAGAAAATAGAGTTACAGCTACAAATTAAATCGGTAAATCAAGAAAAATACAGCAGAGCAGAAAGAGAGGGATACACTAGGGAAACCACCACCAATAGACAGGAAATAAACAATTTACATGCAGAAATAAGGACCCTAACTCAGGTCATTGCAAACATGACTATGCAACAAACGCCACAGCGACAAATACATCACCAACACGACAAGCCAAACCAACACAGGGAATACTACAACAATTACAGGGGAAGAGGAACCAACTACAGGGGACCAACTGGATATAGGACGACGCAACGACACCCAGTGCATTAGACACCACGGCACACCATGGGCAGAGGAGGCTACCAGACCAACTACCATGCAGCATCATGGGGCCCACGACATGCAACCCCAAGAGCAGAAGT
Source organism: Allygus modestus (assembly GCA_963675035.1). Classification (NCBI taxonomy): domain Eukaryota; kingdom Metazoa; phylum Arthropoda; class Insecta; order Hemiptera; family Cicadellidae; genus Allygus; species Allygus modestus. The sequence continues at coordinate 241,295,613 of OY776112.1, read as the reverse complement.
TCCATATAACGGAAGCAGGAATTTTACTACATATTGCAGTTACTGCAGAATAAACAACCATAATACGCAGGATTGCAGGTTTAAGAGGCAGTAAACAGGGGAAATGATGAAGACAAGGTCCAAGTATTGTGATTATTGTAGGATGAGCAACCACAACAAAGAAGAATGCTACAAACTACAAAGGGGAAAACCAGATACAAAAAACGCAAAGGAAGGGGCCCTCTCTATACTAACAACAAAGAGAAGGTTCCCTGCTTAAAACAGAGTATAAATTCGCCCTACAAACAAGAACAACCCCAGTTCAGAATATACAACTACGAGAAGGAATTTCCTAAGCTAGATGAAGCTAAGAACATAAAGAAGAAGAGGAAATACATACACAGAAGAGAAGAAAGAAGGCATGAAGAGAACATAATTAACCCTCGGAGAAAAGACCACAATATATACCAAGCTTGCACGACTAGGGAGCGCAGAGTGCAATGGAGAAAACAGCTACAACCATTATCAGGTGGAATGAGACTAAGGGAAGGAGCCAGAGAAGAGCAACGAGCTATAAAGAAGGAAGAGGAGACAGTAAGGATGGGACCAAGGGAAGGAGCAAAGGAAGTCAAAGGAACAACAGAAGCGCAGGAGAACAGGGAAGAAGGAGACACATTGAGGGAACAGGAGAAGGAAGAAATATGCAGGCAGCTGGAAGAGCAAGGAACGCAACACATGATCCACAGCTGTGACATTACACTAGTATCAGAAGGAAGGATACATAAGCCAAGGAGAAAGGAGCAGTTAAGAAACCAGGAGTTACATGATACTCTATTTAAAATAAAACAAACGGAAGACAAGAGAGTACCAGTGTTAACACTTAATGCAAAGTTAACTCAAAATCCAAACAAAATAATTCAGTGTACAGTTGACACCGGATCAAATATAAACCTTATTAATTCAAAGTTCGTACACGGGACAAATATTGAGACAGGAAAATTGCCGAGAGTGGTATCGGCAAATAATACTCCCACAAAAATTTTAGGGATTGCGGAAATTGCATTAAAAATAGATAATATAATTATCAGGGATAAATTTTTTGTCACTCCGAATATCACGAGCGAAATAATCTTAGGGAATAGATTCCTAAATAAGAACAGGGTTGAATTAAATTTCGACACAAAAGAAATTGTGATAAACTTAGGCCAATTTAAACATAAAATAAAAATGGGGAAAAATGGTTAATACAAATTGAAAGCATTAACAGTACTGAGATGGTTTCCAGAGATAAAATCATTGACATAAGAACCGAAGAGGATATGGTAATAGCACCTCATCAGCATAGGAGAATAAAGCTTAAACATAAAATAAATGATAAAACATATTTTGAGTCGGAAAAGTCCTTAAAAGAAAAGAAAAAATGCCATGCATATTTGATAGATGCAGAAGCAGATGAGGGCAGCTATATAACTATTTATAATGCATCTAGCTTCCCAAAACACACAAATGCCAACACTTTATTAGGCTACCTCACTGAGGAAGTAAACAAAGACGCCACTTGTGCTGACACAACAAGGCCGCGACAACAGCCACGCACGCGGGACCGACGTAAACAAACAGTCACAGATAAGGATGGCATAGAACTTAACATATCACCACACCTAACGGTACAGCAGCATAACATGGTCGTTAAACTGCTACATAAATACAAATCTATGTTCACCACGAAGGTAGAGGACCTTGAACCAGCTAATTTGCCACCAATACAATTAGAATTAGTTCCAAATGCTAAACCCGTAAACAGCCCACCTAATAGACAAAGTATGCAGGAGAGACAGGAACTAGATAAACCTTTAAACCAATTACTAGAAGCAGACATTTTAGAGGAATGCCCAGAATTTTGCGAATATGCTTCACCAGTATTCGTAACAAAAAATCGCGACAATTCGGCTCGCGTTGTTGCGGACATGCGTCGTATTAACAACATTTTAGAGAACTGTGTACATCCTACCCCATCAGTTAACTTAGTTTTAAATTGCTTAAATAAAGCAAACACGTTCACAAAATTAGATCTCAAGGGAGCGTTTCACCAATTACTGGTAAGAGAAGAGGACAGAAACATACTTGCGATTAAGACGCAAGTACGTCTGTTAAGATACAAAAGGTTAACCATGGGATTAAAAATTTCTACCGCTGTATTCAGCAAAGTGATATTAGCTTTATTAAATAAGCACCTGTACAATAAAGTTATATTGTATATTGATGATGTTATAGTTTACGGATCATCCTTTCAACAGGATTTAGAAAATTTGGAAATAATTTTAGAAATATTACACAAAGCTAATTTAAAGCTAAACACAAAAAAATGCAAGTTTTTATATGAAACAGTTGATATACTCGGATACACAGTCTCAAAGCAGGGAATTTTACCTCAACAATCTACAGTTAATGCTATACAAGAATTTAAAAGGCAAGACTGTATAAGACGTGTGCGTCAGTTCCTAGGCGCGTCATCATTTTTCAGGAAGCGTATTAAAAATTATGCCCAAATTACATTACCCCTAACAGAGTTAATTAAACAAGCAAACAAAAATTTACCTTTTAATTGGAATGAAGATTGTGAACAAGCTTTTAATAAAATAAAGCAAATTTTAACTAATCCACCATTACTTGCTCATTGGAAAGACGATTGGGAATCAGTTATTTATGTTGACAGTTCATTATTTGCACTTGGGGCCTGTTACTTGCAAATCAATCCTGAAAATAATACTATGCATCCCATAGCATATTTATCACGAAAATACACAGAAACGGAAAAGCGATATTCTAATGCAGAAAGGGAAATGCTAGCCTTAGTATATGCAGTTAATTACTGGAGGGATTTACGCTGGGCAGGCAAACAATAGTTTATACCGATTGTCAGTCACTCATACATTAAAAGAATTTTAAAAACACTTCATCACGCCTAAATCGCCTTGCTCTCGCACTAGTTGACTACGATATAATCGTAAAATATAGGAAGGGAACTAACAATCTACTAGCAGACAGCCTTTCTAGAAATCCACCAGAAGAGGAGTAAGACCAGGACCTAATTCAAGCTACATTAAACATTCAGGAGATAAAAACAGAAAATTTTGAAGAGTTACAAGCAAAAGACCCTTATTTATAAAGCAAATAAAATTAGCTAAGATATCACCAGATTCCGTTCCGAAGAAAATCAGACATGAATCCAGGAAATATGTAGAGAGGGATAACATAATTTATTACAAACATTTCAATGGTAGGGACACGGAATATTTATTAGCAATACCCCAGGAAAAGGTTAACGAAATATTAAAAACCTTCCATGATAATATATTTTCAGGAGGGCATTTCTCAAGCTTTAAAACTGGAAATAAAATAAAATCACGATATTATTGGCCCAATATAAATCAGGATATTGTAAACTGTACTAAAACATGTGAAGACTGTCAACTTAGGAGATCTGCTACTTATAAACAATACGGAAAGTTACAACCGCAAATCCCCTCAACAAAACCGTTTGAAAGATTAATTATAGATTTCTTAGGCCCTATAACACAAAGCCATGTATTTAAATACATTTTAGTAATGACAGACCCCACAACGAGGATGGCATATACACGTGCAACTCGTTCTGCAGACGCAAAAACCGTAGCTAAGGTATTATTGGAAATATTCTGTTTATACGGTTGTCCAAAAATTATTACTCACGACCAGGGTACACATTTCATGGAGCAAGTGCTAAAACAATTATTACAAAGCTTAGGCATAGAACAGCGGCCAAGTCCTCCATACATGCAACGTATTCAAGGTTTAACGGAGAGATGCAACTTGATAATAAAGAAAGCAATTTCACACTACATACAGGAAGACCCACACAATTGGTCTGACGTGTTAAAATTTATAACATTTGCATACAACAATACGATAAATAAAAGCACGGGTTACACTCCATTTTATTTAAATTTTGCAAGAGAAGCAAACCACCCGTCTGATTACATTTATGTTCACGAAAATCAGGACAAGGACGTACTAAAAGAGATTAAATTAATACATAAAATTAGAACGGAAATTCCGAAAATCTTAGAAAAGGCCCAAAATAGTCAAAAACAATATTTTGACAGGACACGAAGGGATTTAGAACTACAACCAGGGGATGAAATATTAATTAAATATCCAACGGATCACACAAAAAAATATAGCAAGTTTCAAAATCGCTATAAAGGACCTTACCATGTCACCGATAAATTAAATGATTTGACTTACTTAGTGGCTTTAGAAAAACGAGGAAAACTAGTGGAGGAACCAGTTCATGTCGAGAATATTAAACCGTTTCACAAAAGAAATTAAATAAAAACAATTAAAATTATTTGTCACAAACAGAACCTCTATTGACGACAACGTAATGAACGTATTAGAAATACGTACGTGTCAAGGAGCTTTCCTACTGTTAGAATCTTCCCCTATTAGGAAATTTCTCTACAAAGCACCCTATTTACACCTGCATCACCTACGACCAGAGTGCGCAACTCGTTGTGACTTAATACACAACGTGCCGCTTGGGAAACAGTCAAAATTGCATCAATGTTACACTGTTGCCAATTAATTTAAAGTACTAAGAGGTCAACTACTGTGAAACATCTACAAAACAATTACCTATAAAATAGATCAAATAAATAAATAAATTAACTTGGGCCTACATACGTATTAGGAATACGTTATTTCCTTAAAAATAAAGACTAACTTCTAATCTACAGAGGAACCCAAGAAGGCTCGACTCTTTAAGCCTAATAACTACTACTACTAGTATCATCTAATGGCCCATATATAACTAGATAGTTGAGATTCCATTGGTAACTCAATAAATTGCAATTTACAAATGAATTTACAAAATTTAGGTTCATGCGATACAAATTATGAACCTAAGCATTTGACAGACTTCAAATAATTAACAAATATTACAAAAAAAATTATAAAGGGTTTCCCACACATGAACTGAGCTCTAAACAATATAACGGGTCCTGACATTTATATTGCGGAAATTGAAATACGAAGTTAAATAACAAAATTGGGATTACCTTGATAAAATTAAATAAGGAAAATATTTATACAAATTATGAATGTACTACGCTTGTAAAAGGAAATTAAAGTTGACCGACCAAGAAATATGTCTTAATGACTTAAATAAGCTGCGATACCTTAAAGTTTGGAGGGTATCCGATAAATAATCCACACTCACTCAAAAACAGAAGATTAAAGCATTTAAAAGAGGAAGGAAGACCACTTATCACTCACAAAACCTTAACACGTGTCCGACACATATCCGACGCGGATCGGTACTGGACCAAAGCCATACTCACTCTCGACTGAGGACATACTATGTACACACAGACTACAACAACACGAAGCGACCGACAGGATGTTACGGATAAGATTACACGCGTGAGAAACAAGCCACGTTGCACTTGTAGACAGGCTACAGATTATTCAGCTGAATAGAGCTGCTACTAGCTGAGAAAATTACATTACTGCGTTACAACAACGTAAATTATATTCTCTAAGGAGATGGAAATAAGACAATTAAATAATATCATAGCTATTAAATCTTGCGGAGAGTTAGTGAAAAGCGCTCATGCTAAGGCTTCATGACATTTAATAGCAAATTACTGAACCAAAATTATTGATCGATAAACAAAATTTATGATAACTTCAAAATTTGTACAACTATTAATTCTCGTGGAGACAGGCTAGTTAATTTGCCGGCAGACTAGATACTTCATGACATTTAATGGTGAACACAAACTTCCAAATTACATTTAACTCCAGTGAAACATACATGTTTACAAATTTCACATCAAGATAATATGTTACATTAGTAATGGTTAAATTCATAGAACATTATACTAACAAACAACATCCTTCACTGATGTCACCTTCATTTCACTACTTAAATTATTTTTCGGGGACGAAAAATTTTCCCGAGCAGGGGAGTGTAAACATTATGAACTTTTTGGTTAATAAAATCCCTAAAATAAAATCATAAAATAATGAGTACAAATAACTACGAAGTAAAGCTGAGGTCAAAGACTTGGAATTGGGAACAACAGGAAATGACAGAGTAACAAAACAGGAAATAAACGGTCAAATTACACAGGTAATTGACCTAGGGTTCAAGTGACAAAATCAAAGTAACTCACCAAAAATTCCAATGATGGCGGCGGAATGCTGACCAGCTACGGCCACGAATCACGGCGGGTGTAGGAGTCCACGATCCACGTGATTGGTTGACGTGGGCGTGGTCGACCGAAACACGAAATCGGGGGAAACATATCGAGGAGAGAGGATGGACAGTCAGAAAAGGAGAGGCAAGAAGTGAAGAGTTGGGAAGTAAGGAGGGCTGGATCGAGTAAGTCCCGCAACACTTAGGTTATAGTAAAATACCGGGTGTTGTCGACCTTTCCAACCAATGTCCACCAACGCAGGGCCAACAGAAGCACTACAGCGACCACAACCCAGAGGGAGAAGAGGACGGACCGTGTCTGCGACCGGAGGAGCCTTGGGAGAATTCTTCAAGACAACCACCGACAAGGGACCCAGGACCACTTCTGGACGCTGGACCACTCCTGGACACCTTGACCACTGGACGGGACCACGGAGAGGCGAGGATCGACCGACAACGCAGGGAGACCACCTGACAGCCAAAATTTCGGACTGCGTGGTATGTGATCTTCACTAAATTGCACCTCTAGTTAAAAGGGAAAAATTTGAGAGAACAGTCAAAGGTTAAGGGAAATGATTTGATAATAATAATGATTAAGCAATGATGAAGATATTTAAGAGGTTAAAGCTTACTAAGACAAGAAATAAATAATCTAAACAGAAAGGGGAAATATATATTTATATAAATTTAAGAAGCCTCAGAGTAATGACAGGGTTAATTGTTAAAATAAATTAAAGACGGTAGGCATAACCGGAATGGCCTATAGGCCAAGTTGAGGTGTAAAATAGTTGTACATAAAGATAGCAGTAGCTCGATGTCATTAACCATCGTTCAATTAATTTAGTAAGTGTTAATGAATAACTGTTACATGAATGAATTGATTATTGAAGTATAAAGGCCCACATGGCTTAACATTTTTATGTAATATAATGTGACAATGTTTAATTTGGAAAGGTTTAAGGGTAATTATTTTGATGCGTAATTGATGGATGAAATATAAAGGACTAAACTATTCATAACCTGAATTGAGTAAACCTTTAATGGCAGATTAACGGCTACATGCCCAACAATGTAAATTAAATGTTAAATATCGAGTTAAGGGTGTGTATTCATATGGAAGGTGTGGACTGTGACGTATAGTTGCCTTAAAGAACTTTGGCCATGCCAGAATAGAGTGATCATTATTAATGATTTGTTAGTTTAAGAGAGTTGTTAATTTATATTGTGTTTGTCATTTCAGTTGTATTTTATAAATAGGAGTTAGGGCACAGAGGCCTCTATTTAAAGGGTTGTCACAAATATTTATCATTATATAATAAGGAGGAAATAGTCCTCTGATTTATGAATATTAAAAGGTATATGTTATTACAGACGCTGGTGTCATTTCAAACAATTTCCTGGTTTCATCTCACTAAGCTAAGCGAGTTATGATTCAAACTTAAGAGTAAAAGAACAAATTAATCTTACATTAGGTAGGGCTGTGAGCCGCTCCTCGCCCTGCGTCCATAGGAGCATGCTTCCAGCTCATCGTTCGCTTGGATGAGGGTGCGGGGCCGAGGTTCAGTAAGATGACACAACGTTCGCCCAACTACCACGTATTATTGACTGTCACTAACGTGCTGCAGCTGCGGACGCTCTCATCTTCCTCATTCTCTATATTACTGGGTTGAGTATTTGTGTGAAAAGAAGTAAGATGACATAACTTTCGCCCAACTATGACTGTCAATACCATGCTGTCAATCTGATCTATTTCGTTCTCTATATTTCTGGGTTTAATATTTGTGTGACAAGTTATAATATGACATAAAATTCGCCCAAAACGAGTTATTTATTTCGAGTTTTCCTATCATTTTATTGTCATAATGTTAGATTCTTCACAATTTTTATTTAATTTGTACTGATTTGTTTATCAAACTCGTTTTCCAAAGTTTTATATTTTATAGATGTTGTATTTATGATATTGAACTCCATGTAGAACTTACCTTTGACCCTTAATTTATTAAGCATGGTTCTTAAACATACCTTTTGGCAGTAACAAGTCTACAAACATCGTCTTAATAATGCAAATTTAAAATTTATCACTAGGTGTACGCTCATTCCTCGCGAATAAGGATAATTGAAACACATGATCAAACTTAAATCGAGTCTCATAAAAAATTCATTATCTGATTTGAGTAACATCATCAGAATACATTCCGTTATCATTCAACTGCAACCAGAATCCGGGTTTTATGTCTATCTAGCTATAGTTTTAGTCACTTCTCCCTTAAGAATCAATTATCGCGGTAGCTGAGAGGGTATCGCACTGGCTTTTGGAGCGTAAGTTCGCTGGTTCGGATCCCACCGCCGACCTAACATTTTATCCGTAGAAAAACATACATACATTTATCACTCGTATTTATCAAAGTAAATGTTGTATAAATACTAAATTTATTTATTTTAAAAATAAATTGAAGATTTCAGGCATGGTTTGTTGTTAGGATTGGCATGGGTGCGTTATCTTAGAACAAACAGAGTATTTTGGGCTAAGCAGTGACTTCAGCAGTGTGGTTAATTTAACTTTTAAGAGAACAGCGAGTTTCCTATATGAACTAATGTTAAAAATTTCTATAGGCCAAGTCAAAATATCGTTAAGGATCATCAATAAGTCGTCAGGTCCAGTTATTTAGATGAAAAAATGAGATTTCAATATATTGTTTCAATAGCCTAGGCTGTCATGAAATTAAATGCTATAAACATGAGTTGGCCCAAGTCCGTACATGAAACTTCTAAAATTACAAGTAGCCTACGTGTACATGCCTACATATACACAGGTCCAAGTTTATGATGAAAACAGCTCACTATAGTTCAAACCTAGGATATGTCAAATCATTTCAGATAACCTGTATAAAAGGCTTAGTTTTGTTAGAATAGTATAAAGCTTTGATTTTGATTCGCTACAACATTCATGGTAATGTGTTTGAAGTATTTTACAACAGTTGTATTTTACAAAATGATTTTTCAATATATTTTTTCAATAGCCTAGGCTATCATGAAATTAAATTCTATAAACATGGGTTGGTCCAAGACCGTACATGAAACTTCTAAAATGGCAAGTAGCCTAAGTGTATATGCATACATTTTATAGCCATAGGTCCAAGTTTATGATGAAAACAGCTCACTGTAATCCAAACCTAGGATATGTCAAATCATTTCAGATAACCTGTATAAAAGGCTTAGTTTTGTTAGAATATTTTAAAGCTTTTATTTTGGTTCGCTACAACATTCCTGGTAATGTTTAAAGTATTAAACAACAGTTGTATTTTACAAAATTATATTTCAATATATTGTTTCAATAGCCTAGGCTATCATGAAATTAAATTCTATAAACATGGGTTGGTTCAAGACCGTACATGAAACTTCTAAAATGGCAAGTAGCCTAAGTGTATATGCATACATTTTATAGCCATAGGTCCAAGTTTATGATGAAAACAGCTCACTGTAATCCAAACCTAGGATATGTCAAATCATTTCAGATAACCTGTATAAAAGGCTTAGTTTTGTTAGAATAGTTTAAAGCTTTTATTTTGGTTCGCTACAACATTCCTGGTAATGTTTAAAGTATTAAACAACAGTTGTATTTTACAAAATGATATTTCAATATATTGTTTCAATAGCCTAGGCTATCATGAAATTAAATTCTATAAACATGGGTTGGTCCAAGACCGTACATTAAACTTCTAAAATGGAAAGTAGCCTAAGTGTATATGCATACATTTTATAGCCATAGGTCCAAGTTTATGATGAAAACAGCTCACTGTAATCCAAACCTAGGATATGTCAAATCATTTCAGATAACCTGTATAAAAGGCTTAGTTTTGTTAGAATAGTTTAAAGCTTTTATTTTGGTTCGCTACAACATTCCTGGTAATGTTTAAAGTATTAACAACAGTTGTATTTTACAAAATGATATTTCAATATATTGTTTCAATAGCCTAGGCTATCATGAAATTAAATTCTATAAACATGGGTTGGTCCAAGACCGTACATGAAACTTCTAAAATGGCAAGTAGCCTAAGTGTATATGCATACATTTTATAGCCATAGGTCCAAGTTTATGATGAAAACAGCTCACTGTAATCCAAACCTAGGATATGTCAAATCATTTCAGATAACCTGTATAAAAGGCTTAGTTTTGTTAGAATATTTTAAAGCTTTTATTTTGGTTCGCTACAACATTCCTGGTAATGTTTAAAGTATAAAACAACAGTTGTATTTTACAAAATTATATTTCAATATATTGTTTCAATAGCCTAGGCTATCATGAAATTAAATTCTATAAACATGGGTTGGTCCAAGACCGTACATGAAACTTCTAAAATGGCAAGTAGCCTAAGTGTATATGCATACATTTTATAGCCATAGGTCCAAGTTTATGATGAAAACAGCTCACTGTAATCCAAACCTAGGATATGTCAAATCATTTCAGATAACCTGTATAAAAGGCTTAGTTTTGTTAGAATAGTTTAAAGCTTTTATTTTGGTTCGCTACAACATTCCTGGTAATGTTTAAAGTATTAAACAACAGTTGTATTTTACAAAATGATATTTCAATATATTGTTTCAATAGCCTAGGCTATCATGAAATTAAATTCTATAAACATGGGTTGGTCCAAGACCGTACATGAAACTTCTAAAATGGCAAGTAGCCTAAGTGTATATGCATACATTTTATAGCCATAGGTCCAAGATTATGACGAAAACAGCTCACTGTAATCCAAACCTAGGATATGTCAACTCATTTCAGATAACCTGTATAAAAGGCTTAGTTTGGTTAGAATAGTTTAAAGCTTTTATTTTGGTTCGCTACAACATTCCTGGTAATGTGTTTAAAGTATTTTACAAAAGTTGTATTACCAGTTTTATGTCGGCTTACTCTTACTGTAACCCAACCCTAGATGTCAAATCATTCAAGATAACCTTCCGAAAAAAGCTGTTTGGTTAGAATAATCTATAGCTTTTATTGTGGTTACCTACTGCATTACTGGTAATGTATTTTAGGTAATGTAGACAATTTTCATTATTAATTTAGTGAAAATATAACCTAGCAAATAATTGTCCTACAAAATCAATTTTAAGGTTGTTCGCTTACTGTGACTAACTTCATCAACTCTTTCTAGACAAATTGAGGCTTCGTATACTTTTTACACATAACAATCACAATATTACCAATTGTCTAAGCAAATTTAATAAAACAAACTATTTTATAAGTTAAGTTGATATCTTAGTATCTACAGTTATCAAAAAGTTATTTTTAGTTTTTCGATCTACCTCACACGTCGTCTGCCACTGTTACAATCGTCGCCTCTGACCGACTGACGATACTTACACAGAGTAGGCGTACTAAGGGAATATTAACAGTATGGATATTTTTTTATAACGTACACTTAATAATTTATAAAATAATAAATATGCTCACAACTTAAAAATATACTTCGATTTATCTCTCTTGTGTGTCTTTTGTTGGTAAAAAAACTGTTGTTAGCCAGTATAACAATGTATACTCTAGTAAACTAACTATTGTTACTCTTTTGTTGAAACATAGACGTCGGTTAAATTTTAACGATTCAAGCACCACTAAAATGGCTTCCAATGTTATTCTTATGGAGAAAAAAATAAATTTTGTTTTAAGATAATTTGATTAATACTGAACGAAATTGTCTGAATAACGAACTTGACCGAGATTTTGACCTGTTAAGTTTTTCTGGAAAATTTTAAGTTTAACTGTGGAGGCATTCTCGAGTTATTGTGGTCACAGACACGCCAGTTGAGTTGATTCTCTTACCAGTCTAAGCAGTAAAGTTGTGTGTAAGTTACTTTCACTTCGTTCAATTATCCAATTATTTGCTTTTAAACAGAACACAATGTCTTTATCTCTAGAAACTATTAGATTATTTGTTTTGGACAACAATCTCTTTAGAAAGATGTAGCACATAATCTTTTCTTGTATAGTCCTTTCCTTTGATCCGTTTCTTGACTCCGTATCAGGTTGATCGCCGCATACTTTTCAAAAAATCAATAATCAAGTAAACGGTTACTGGTAGTGTAGAGCAGGTGGATGGCCGATTACCGACACGTTCTATGTTACCTTCAACTTTCTTAAATGGACTTTAAATTTTGGTTTCTGAACCAATTTAGTAATTAAAGAAATTATTAATATTAAGTTATAAGTAGGAGTAATAAACTTTTAGGAGTTTATTTTAAATTGTCTGTGAAATGTTCTGAACAGCCACCACTGCCCCAGAGTACGGGCACTATCTCTGACACACTCCTGGTAATGACATCCCAGAAGAGAGATAAATTTGTTTGGTGGCAATCAGCTTTCTGCATCTACTTTGTTTATATATTACATTTTATTATTATCATGCGATTTATGAGGTTAGCTAAATGAAATGTTTAGTGTACAACTTGTAGTATTTATAAGTAAATGCTTTATTGGAATAAAATCTGGTTACTAAGGCAATTCTTATCAAGCATTTGTTACTTCACTCCATGATTAGTCATACTCTAAAAATCATAATATTGTAGTTTTGTTTGGTTTTTATTTAATATGTTAAGGATTGAATATTTTACGTTCACAAATATTGCTTGACCTTAAAATATGTATACAAAATATAAAATAAAATAAATTAGATCTAGAGTGAAATAAAATCAAAACATCTTCAAGAATCTTTGACAAGCAATATTCCCTGAGAGCGGATTTCCGATAACACTTTTAACTGAAAATGACAGTTTTGATTAAAGTGTTGTTGACAACACTGATTGCCTTTAATTTGATATGTCCAATATTGTTAACTTTGTAGTATAACATTAGTTGGAAAAATAAATTAAGGGGAATTATTAAATTATTCGTTTAAGGGGAAAAATCTAGTTAAGAGGTGCAGTACTGCTTTGTTCACTAGTAATTTTTCACATGTTATATTATCAACTGCGTTAAGGAAACACGACTGGTAAGCATATTATAATTCCAAGTAGTTACAGAAATTTAATTTGATTGTTAAACTGAAAATGTAATTTAATGCTGTTTATAATAATACAGATACATTATTTTCAATGGGATATATTTTAGGTGGGATTTTAAAAACTGATGTGTTTATAAAAATAATCGTAAATAAACGGGTAAACAGTTTTAAGACATTCGTATTTGTTAATCGCTGTCCCTTATTGCTATGTGGCACATTACAGCTACACTTACCTAAAGTTGTGATGGAGATGTGGCGAGAGCAGCCTGTCTGCGTCTGCTTGTTATTCTTCAATTATCCGGCGGGTGTTTGCCGGTGCAGCAGTTTGTTTGAACACTTCCCCTAGTTTTTACATATGCTGTTCGTCTTATTAAAAAAAATTTGAATTAACTTTTTAGTATGTTGTAGACAGTTGTAAGTTTTATCATATTCGTAAACAAACTTCAAACAATATTTATAATACCTCTGTTACTAAATAAAATAACAATAAAAAACGTACTTTAAATAATATTAGTAAACTAAAATATCATGTGTAATTAAGAGCAGTGTTAAAGGAAATAACAAAGGTTTGAAAACCTAGTAAGACTAAGGAGATAAAGTTACATGAAAATTATTTGTATATGATACAATAATAATAACGTACGTATATATTGAGAAAAAGGTTCAACCAACCCTTTTCAAAACCAATCACTAAAGCTTATGGAAATAAACAAAACTAACTTAAATAAATAATTCTGGACAGTTTTTTAGTAACTATTTGTATAGCATTGCACTTGGGACGCCCAAAAAGTAAAAAAAAAACTTTCCACCAGCTTAGTTTTCCGCGGCAGTTGCAGCAGGCCTTCTTGTCGAGTACTAAGCATACTCACGTAAGACATGAAGAAAAGTTTACTACAACGATATTAATGGTTTTATGTCAACAAAACATTATGGACTGTGGGTGAATTCTGAGATCACAGCATTCCTTTACTTTTTCAAAGGTTGGTGGCTCTTTTTCCCCTATACTTTGCCCGTACAGATATGTCTCGAGTCGGTGAGTGGAACGTATCAAGCAAATTAGAGGGTGAGCCGCTACAGTATTAGACAGTAATGAACAAGTAAACTGGCAGGACTGAGATTTTAACCGACGCGAAGACGCGACGCGGTTATTGGAAGAGGGTCCTGATGTGTAAAGAGGAGGGGAAATGAAGTAAAAATAAAAAACCTTTGTTATTAATTTTATAAATAAAAAATTGCACACATTTGTATTTATTGAAATTAAAGAATAGAGGGAATAGTCGTTTATTTTAATCCGTCTAAAAGCTCTCTATTGTTTTATGCACTTCAATGCCCCTTCGTCGTCCCAACTGAAGGCATTTGAATCGCTTGGACATTAATCACTTGTTGTGAACGCTACCATTATAGCGGGTAAACGCACATTTAGCAAGGGTACAATTAAAATGTCGCGGTACAAAAAATTATTAATGTTATTAGACTGGTTATCTTACTTTTTATTCAAGCCAACAGTTATTTTAATAACTTGCTTATTTGTAAATTCTATTTTATAATCGGAGTATTACTCTTGCACGCGTTAAAGTTTGATTGCAAACATAGTACTTTTATGATTTTTAGAAAGGTTGTATTTTGTATTGCAGCATGTCGTAAAAAACTACTAGATCGATTGAGCCATCACACTTATACTGTAATTGGTTAATGTAATACGTCATAATATGTTGTGACAGCTCGACCAATCTAGTAAACTGGTTTGTATTGCAGCATGTCGTAAAAAACTACTAGATCGATTGAGCCATCACACTTATACTGTAATTGGTTAATGTAATACGTCATAATATGTTGTGACAGCTCGACCAATCTAGTAAACTGGTTTGTATTGCAGCATGTCGTAAAAAACTACTAGATCGATTGAGCCATCACACTTATACTGTAATTGGTTAATGTAATACGTCATAATATGTTGTGACAGCTCGACCAATCTAGTAAACTGGTTTGCATCATGCAAAAAACAGACAGGCCTAAGATTTATTATTATAGCAGGACGTGAGTACAGTAACCACAAATATACTAACAACTTTTTACAATAAAACCGCCATCAGAAAGTTCGTGTAATGGAAAAGTAAGAAAAAGTTACATATAATTTGAGCATTGCTAGATTACGCAGACAAAAATAACACAAATAGTTTTTGCTAGTCTTACGACAGAATTTTCAAGATAGTTTTAAAAAGAAAGGTACCTCAAGGCAATATGTTAGCGATTTATCAATGCAAACTTTATAAGCACTCAACATTCATTATCCATGATTTTACCAAAACTATTAGGGGGGGTCGTCATTACCGGGTTGTGAAACAATTACGGCTTTTGCTGTCTTTTTTGCTCTTACAACGGCTTATCAGTATTTTTTCACTGATTTACATTGTATTTACAAATTAAATGCCACCATCACTTGCATCCATATATTTATAACTAGTTCGTAATTGTAGGGATTTCTGTGGTGACCGTAATAATTCTTCCTCATATCTAAATATTCATATATTCCTCATATTTATACTTTGATTTTTAGCGAATTTCCCCTATAGGGAAGAAGCTATTACCGTAGTCGGTATGGTAAGACCTAGGCCCGGGACCGTGATAACTTTTCGTTTTGAGGTCCCCAGATGCCAAAAACACCATTCGTTCAAAACTATATACATATATGTGTGTGCGTGAGCATGATAACTCTCGTAAAAAAGGTCCGAATTTGATGAAATTTGCAACATTTATTACGTTAAGTTCGAAAACCAGCCAGATCGCTCCATCCAAAGGGGTAATTTGGGAGGTACAAACCCAGTAACTCCAATATTTTAGTAAATCCAATTTTAGTTTTCACCAATGAATTCAGCTTAAAATTATACCCAATTTGGTACTTTGATCATTGCTCTACGTCAGTTGGTTCGAGAGATATTGAAAGTGCTAAATACAGTACGTTATCCAGTGTTATTCTTAAGGAGAAGAAGAACAATTTTAAATCTAGTTTATTTATGAACGTATACCAACCAAACTTGGTATATGGCTTTATCTGTGTGTAGTCTATTGTTATTTGCACAAAAAATTTTAGCTAGATACTTCCAGTAGCATCAAACCTGCGTACTCAGCCCCCGTGATATTTTTATGGAGAATTAGTTAAATATTTCGTATCCCATAATTATGAAAATAAATTAATACAACTTGGTATGTGGTTTCACCTAGTTGAGTTATATTCATATTTACATAAAAACACATATTTTGTGCCCCATGTTGCAGCAAACCTGCATACTCAGCTCCCATGTTATTCTTATGAAGAATAATTAAAATGTTATATTATACCGTTTGTTTGTGAACTTGGAAAGTGGATTTATGCGTTATTAAGACATATGGAAATTCGCTGAGTACGCAGGTTTGCTGCGACGGGGGTATTTTAAGTTATAATTTTTCATGACGTATAAAGTGTTTGATAATTTGAATATTTTGTACAATATAATTTTAAAATTACTGCACCTACATTTTTTTATATTGTCTACTCTAATTCTGTAGTTACAATAACAACATATTTGCAAAATTTTATTTTTTTAGTCTCAATGGTTCTTGAGTAATACATATTCAATAACTGCAAAACTGAGCATTTAGAGCTTACCCTGATAGGAACCTTTTCTTTCGTTCTCGCATTATGGCCTAGTTTATTGGAGGTTTTTTATAAAACCGACATTTTATATAAATTATACTTTAGTAAAGTACCAGCTTTAGGGACAGTTCCTCTTTGGTCATCAGAAATGAACGTGGTAGCCAGTTAGTATTAAACGAACTTGGTAGCCAGTTAGTATTCCCCAATAGATTAATTATGAACTTATATCATACAGTAACTTTTTATAAAGTAATCAATTAAAAATGTATAAAGCACGATTATCGGTCAAAATTTGTATCAAAAGTTTTACTAAATGATTGCAAAGAATATTGTAGTAAGTTTTTGTGGATAAGCATATAAAATGCAAACACCATTTTATATTTAAAGGTACCAAGTGTGTAAATATTCTTATAAAGTGGTACAAACGTAGAGTAAATGTAAGGTTTTGTAATTCTTATCATATTTACAATCATCAAAAGGGAGCTCCAATCATCCAATGTACACAAAAAACCTAAGGAGACAATGTTTTATTCATAACTCCCTAAACTCGATTAAGACCTCTTCCAGGAATTTGTATTAAGTCATTGTTATTAGAATAAGGAATCGTCAGTAGAAAAAATAGCTTAGAATAACTCGTTTGGTTATTTAAATTTATCTAGTTGGTCACATCGGAAAAAGATTCATGTTCTGATTTGATGATTGCTTTTAATACTTTTTACACGATTTATTTTCTGTGCTATTAACCCCTGGAAGTTTGTAATTCTAACATTAAGATACATTTGTTAATTAGTATTTGATTTAATGGCTATTTTACTTCAACTATATATGCCTATTTTTAAATATATAAAAAGTGGTGGGTGCAATTGACGACCTGATTGGCTTTTCTAATTTTCGTGTTTTCGTCAGAGATTCGGATAAAGTAGTTAATCTAATGACAGCTTTAGATTTAATGTTCATCACACTATGATATTAACAGTTAGGTAGTCAACAATCACTTACATAAAACCACTTTCTTTACAATTGCATGAATAATTGTACGGAAGAAGGAATTACATACCAACCTTAAATTATTAGACTACAAGTCTACGGAAGTTTGGTTGACGAATCAAACATTTCTGTATGAAAATTATAAGTGGACAAATACAAGTTTCAACAAGCAACTCACAATAAAAAAATACCGTTCTGATATAAACATAAATGTAATTTACAGATAACAGAATACAATAAATTTGCAACACGTCGCAGCCCTACAAAATATATTCACACTTATACTGTACTTACATACAAGGCATTACATATACTTAAACTGTGGTACAAGGTTTTCTTAGTTTCAGTGCTGTGAAATTTAATTCCTTGTATTCTGTTTAGTAGTACCAACACGTTATGCTACACAATATTTAAAAATAGTTAAAGTTAATCAAATTGTAGAGTATATTGACTGCTGGAAGTTTATGGAATGTTTTTCTTTATAATTTTTTTCTGACTGAAGATTTGCAACTGTTAACTTCAAATTAAGTTTAACAAGGCGTCAGTGACGAGATACCTGGCATGATCACAAGAATGTAACGCAGCGCGATCACGCTACGGTTAATGCCGGTGTCTCACGAATACCTCTCAGTTTTCGTCGTTTTGGTACAAAGTTACCAGTCATGGTTTAAATTATCTAATAAAGTCTAAATAAAATAGTATGTTTAGGAGTGCAATTGAAATAAACTGGCACTTGTGAGTTATTTGGAATTGCTTTATAATTATTACGGATAAGAGTTATAAAAACATCATCAAATGTTGTGTCACCCATAAATTAAATACTGTGGTCGCCCATCGTTAATGTTGAGCAAACCAAAATGCTATGGGTTTTATAAAAATCGTTTTCCAATTAATAATATGTTTAATCAAGCTTTAAACATTTTTTTGTACTGTAAACTAAGAAAAATTGAATTTTTAAATTTCTCAATGCACTGAAATTTGTATTTATTAATCTACCCCAACTGGAATATATGCCCTTAAAGTATAACCAAATTGTATGATTAATAATGTTTCTACACCGAATTTGTTTAATGCATTGGCTTTTACGCCTAAACAAGGTTAATGTTTAAGGTCTCGAAAGATACATAATAACAAAGTTAGCCAACATTTACAAACACCACTTTGTCCGGCCACCTTGGAAACTGGGGCGAATCGTCTGCTTTCCTCTTAGATAATTAACATTCTTTAATGTTTTTTTTCTGGGATCTAATTTTCCTCTAACTTAAAAGATAAAAGAATAAAACTAATTTCAAACTTCTCATAAAATACTATGGTTGTATATTTTTTGTTTTATAAAAACCTTTAATACTATGATAAAATATACGAAATTACATTTTTACACAATTACTACCGTAAACGTCACATAATTATAAACATTGCTAATATAGTTTGTTTTAAAATTAAAAATTGATAATATATTATTTTTTTTTAAAGATTGGATCAAACTTAATATAAAATACTTGCGTTCATCAGTACATGGTTAATATTATATATTATCTTATCTAATCTATTTTATTAAAGATGTCTTTGAATTTTTACCAATATAAATAGAAGAGTATTTTACATATAATGATTTTTAGAACTCTTTTATTTCTTACTCCTTGAAAAAACATTAACGTCTTAGATACACTCGATAATAATTATGTCTTTAACGTACCTGTTCATGTCTGTGTCTAAAGCTCGCAAAAAATACGTCTTCAGTGGATAAATAGTGATTGGAAAAGGGAATTATTACTATAAGATATTATATTAAGATAAGTATACTATAATTATTACATTACCGTGTATATTTTAATCTAATGTTCTATTATAATACGACATTTTATATATATAACAAATGATTAAACTAAATAAAATTTTAGATTTTGATTCGTACGAAATGTGGAAGGAACTGTTACCTTTTATAGTACAATTTTCTAACAAAGCAATAAATAAACGTTATTTGTAATATTTTTTATTAAACATTAATTTTAACGAAATAATTGTACTCATGACTTTGTTCACGTGGTACCTTTGAGTTCTCGTTTATTCGTATTCCTTTCCTGATTGTTATAATATTGTAACCATGGGAACACAAATAATAATTACTCCATCAGATAAACACAGATTAATTCCAAGTCCACTCGAGCAGGGTCCTAAGGATGAATGACTTCAATCCTTCCTAGAGTAAACTTGAGTTAAGGTGCATATTTGTAATTGCCATGAGATGAAATGTTTTAAAGGTACTAAATGGGACAAAGGATGGAACAAACATTGATTTATATAACAGATATGATATAGTAAATCTATATTTTGTAATCATACTGTATTATTGGCCTCAAAGTAAAACAAAAGACTTGGCTTAAACACTCGCAACTATAAATATTCAACACAAAAATATATTTTAATGTGAATGAAATATATCTTTATCAAACACCGCGTCGCCCAAAGTTTGGGTGTTATCTCTGGCTGAACTGTAGTAATGATGTCCCGCAAGACTCATAAATAATATGGTTGAGCCCAGTGACCTCGTTGTCTGAGCTTTTATTATAATCTTGTTTTTCATTGTTTTAAAGTATTAAAACAGGTTTCTATATATAATTATTTATATTACAAGTCACTAGGTTTGTTATTTCTGTGTTATTCTGTTTTCCACATTCCCCTGATAATAGAGGCTAAACCCCTCTATCATATTTACTTTTATATTATTTTTATACCATGTTTAATCATCATATTTACTGTTCTAAATTACGAGGAGGTCAATGTTGAGGTAACTTAGGATTTGTTTCCCAAAAATATATTTAAAAGGTAATCGCCCTTTTGAGCCCAATTTTTTTAGTCCCAGTTATATTAAAAAGATTAAAGCATGTAAAATATAACAACCAACAACATTCAACATCTAATTCAAATTCATAAGTGGTATGATCAAATATATCAATATAATTTGTTTTCACTTTATTGGACAATAATTAGGTGCGTTTCTACCTTGTAACTCATAATGAGTCCTCTCAGCAAAGAAAACCATCTCCTTTCAATAATGACAGCCCTAAATTAATTACTGTATTTTATCCTGGCTTAGTTGAACAATATAATCTAAATTGCCCATAACATTCTTCAGACTTCTCCTTTAACAAGTGAAATATTCAAATCACCCCCCAGAGTAGTTTTCAAATGAGCAACAACATTGAAGGATTTAATTTCAAAACCAAACCACCCACTGACCAGCATGATAATAATATTAGTGGATTTGGGTAGCGTCCTTGCAAAAAACTTCACTGTCTAGCCTGCAAACAAATGGAAGAATCCAAAACCTTTAAGACGGCCACACACTACCGGACTTTTTCTCGAACAAGACTTCGAACCGAGCAGGATTTGGTTTCGAAGGGAGAAAATCCGGTAGTTTGTGGGGCTTCCGAACCAGACACCGAACAAGAGATCGAACCGAGCACCGAGCGCTCTCGAGGCGGTTTGTTGACGAAAGATCAAAGAAAGATCGGTCCGATGTCTTGTTCGGGGTCTGGTTCGGGGTTCGGTAGTGTGTGGTACCTCCATACGCTGCTTCGAGCGCCGTCCCGAGCGCCGTCCCGATTGCCGTCCCGAGCGCCGTCACGAGCCCCACCGCTAGCACTACGACGGTGAGGGTTGCAGTCTTGACCGTTGTCATTCTACTGTCAGTCCACTAGTTTATGTAACGTAGTGTGCACGATGGAGTGGTCAGAGGAAACCATTTTGTTGTTTACTTCCGAATACAAAAATCGGCCAGTTTTGTGGGACCTGTCCCATTCTCTTCACTACCACAAAGTGAAAAGGAATGACGCTTGGAGAGAAGTGGCTGAAATCGTGGGGAGGTCACCGAAAGAGTTAAAGAAGAAGTGGGACAACTTGAAGGCTTCGTTTCGGAGGGAGCGAGCAAAATTAGCAAAAGTTGAGACAGGAAAAGGTGAGAATCTACAGTTAATTTATAGTACAGTTCGGTTCACAGTGCTTGGTACCTGGGAAAGGCGAGAAACTACTGAAATTTCTCGTAAATAAAAGTAGACATAACAAAAACAAACAAAACAAATGTTTTAAAATTAATCAAGTGAATTTTGCCTTTTGTTGAAAAAATAGACTTTAAAACTAACGGTATTAAGCTAAGCTAAGTATTAATCTCTGCTACATAACCCCAGCCTACCTTCATCCCCTAAACCCCTTATACTGCCGCAACCACCTCACCTAAATATGTACCCGACAACAAATTGCTATTTAAAACTAATTGTATCATATCATATTCGAAACAAACTTGCTTTAATGTTTTGAAGAACATCGCAAATTGTTTACCCCGCTCGGTGTTTTCGCGCTCAATCTGTCCGATCCGATGTCTTGATCGGGAAGAAGTTCGGAGTGAATTTAGCTACCTTCGTGCCCTACTCCCTGCTCCCTGCTCGGTCCAATGTCTGGTTCGGGCAAAAGTCCGATAGTGTGTGCCCACCTTAAAGGTAGTTCTACAGCTAAAACATATAAGATATTAGGAAGATTAAGTTGGGAGTAAAGAAATATAGTGTACCAGAGGCAGTGCCTCAAGGACTATATAGGCTCAACAACCAACACCTTAAGAGTCCGAATTACAGGTCATCGGTATGCCCACAGACGACGACATGACAAAGCCCCTGGTAGTTCTTGGAAAAGAACATGGTGGTGACACTTTTGAAAACACATACAAAGTTAAGCCGGTTAGGCAGCTAAAGAATAAGTTTTCCGTGTCATCACTCAGGAGTCTTGAACAAGCCTGCCAGATGATGACCAAATCAAAACACCCCAATGGATTAAATCTTAGATAAAGAGAATTTAAAAAATACTAAAATTTACGTTTTATACATACAAATTAAATAAAGAATAAGTCATTCTTAAACAATAAAGCATACATTATACATCATACCACAAAAAAGCCCATATGAAAATTGATATAATGAAACGGATGTTTTTACTTTATCATTTTTTGTTATCCTTAAGATTTTGTTTATCTAATTTGTTTTTACAGTGTAGTAGTTCTGAAGATGGGAAACCGAAATATAAACTTAATTCTTTAATAATTTTGTTTTTTCTATATATATATATATATATATATATACATTTAAGAAATTAACACCATTTTGTTGCAATATTTCGAGGTATTCTCTTTATCAAGCACAAAAAAATAATGACAAACAAAAACAACAGATCATATGTTATTTACACATTTGGTTAAGATCAGATGATGTGGAATAAAACTATTTTGATACTGTAGAAAGAATAAGGAACCAAAAATTATCAAATTAACGAATTTTGAGTCCATGTGGTTGTTTCGTTCTTAAAACTAACTGGTGAGCCAATTCGACTGTTCTCAAATTCATGTCATTTAATTCTTTGTTTTCAACACTTTGGATTTTGTGTATAGCTTTAAGATGGAAACAATCTTCAATCTCAGCATTATGTTGAACAGCGTGTAAGGCCACCGGCTTGTGTTTGTCTTTATGGTTGACAGAAAACCGATGTCCTGTCATCCGAACACAATAATAATAATAATTTATATATATAAATTTGAACAAATGGTGTTTTTGGCATCTGGGGGCCTCAAAACAAAAAGTTATCATGGTCTCGAGCTTAAGTCTTACCATGAGACCTACGGTAATAGCTTCTTCCCCATAGGGGAAATTTGCTAAAATAAGATTAAATGTGATTATATGTTGACATTATACTATTATACCGGGGGTCCACAAAGGATCTCCGGGGTTGTGATGGCCAATACTGATACTAAATAAAAAATCCGTGTTAAATGTTTAATACATATATTTAAAGCTATCATTCTTTCGTTTATTTTTTAACTTAATACAACTCGTTATATGCACCATTAGTGACACGGCAGATGTCCAAACGAAATGTAACTTCTTCCCAGGTGTTAGCAAGCATTTATATATTGAAGCCACATTCGAATCTTCTTCTGAGGCGATTTAAATCTCGAATTTATCAGAGTAAACGTCATTCGTCACCTTTCCTCAAAAGAAAAAGTCTAAAGGAGTCATACCTGGGCTCCTAGGGGGCCATGGTGTGGGTCCTTCCCTGCCAATCCACCTATCGACAAAACGTGTGTCCAACGTTGCACACGCAAACTGTAGTGTGGTGGCGCTTCAACTTGATGTAAATAGATAGGGCCACTCTCAATCTCAATGTTATCCAACTGTGGGAAAACGTACTCTTCTAGCATTTCACAATAAATACCACCGTTTAAAGAGTTCTCAACAAAAAAAGGGTCCTAGATCTTATCGTGTATAAGGCCGCACCAAACAATCATCTTGGGAGAATCACGTTGATATTCAACGAACTCATGAGGCGGTTGTGAACTCAATATCCTACAATTGTGACGGTTTACGAACCAAACCGCAACAAATACCGTGAAAGTAATAAACAGTAATGCCAACCCAATTGGACTAAATTGGATTAAAATATTGTCCACGACATTATAAAAGGTAAGATATAGGTAAACAATGGATTGGGGTTACAAATGTGGATGAAAAACGAGAAAATCTTGTCAATAAAACTTGATGATCTGCAAATTGCAAAAAGTCAACCCTCATTTAGTTAACTCACACCGTTTGGCCAGGAATTTTTTTTAAATGCCGGATTTCTTTTGTGGACATCCGGTACATTGACATAGTTTTGTATATTGATTTTTTATCAGTTTCATTTACAATTTCTATTTAAATTGTCTGAAACTAGAAGAACGTAGTCATGTCCCAACACGTAAAACTTTAATTATGAAACATTAACATTTTTAGTTTAGTAGGCTTCGTTTAGTTATACCTAGTGGAAGCAGGAATCAAAAGCTCCAATGTAAAGTCGTTACTGAAAAACCCGTAACCGTGTGTATACCCGTTCAAGTTTATAAAATAATAAGAGTTATGTTTTAACGTACGAGTTTATTTGTTTTTACGTCAGACCAGCTCCCAGTGAATTGCATACAATAGTGATTTAGACCCATTCGAACAAGTAATATTAATTTATCACATATTAACACATTTAATCTCTTTTTGACTCATCTGAAAAATAATTACAATTAAAAAGCTCTTCCCTGGAATACATTAACTACCAAAATATAAATTCGCCTAATATAACATTATTGAAGTTGATGTAACACATTTTTGTGTGAAAATGCCGTGCAGAAATTCTCAGAAGTAGCCATTGATTAGTGTAACCATCATAGCTATCAGACATTAATATAATGGGAGAGACTGCTTAGTTAGCACGAGAGGATAAAAGCTTGCAACAGTCATCCTCATCAAGTGGCTTTACTGATTTTCCTTGTTTTAAGCTACTTTGCAATAAAAACAATGATATGATAATTTATTACTTTTATTCTATTTTTAATATTTGTTTTCAGTTTTGAACCATCATAAAATGTTAGTTACTTAGGACTGTCTGGCAAAACTCAGATCACCTAACCATGTTACCAAGCCAATTACAGAAATAAGGGCCCATGTTAGAGTACTAATTCCTTTATGCATGCAAAACAACTGTTAGATATTTGAAACCTATAATGTATTCTTCCCACATCAATGTCGGTTTTAATAATAGTAGTGGAAATCCAAAACATGTATGTAAAAACTTCTTTCTGCTCGCTGTCATTAAAACCAGCTGATTGATTGTTTCATTGGATCAAACTATCTGTCTCAGTAAGTATGTATGCAAATAATTGGATTGAATTCAAATTGTCAATAAATAAGTGATAAATCCATATCATAGCTTAGAAAGTTAATTATGCTTTCAATTATACAAGGGAGAATGTTAATAGATTATTACAAAGGCTGGTCCGTAGAACACATTGCTCTATGCTATGGGTTACAATTTTAAGTTTATTACTTCAGAAATTGGCAAGTTTATATGGTCTTTTTCAATATTTAAATGTTCCACATATTTATTTAAACTAACCTCGGTTAATTGTTTTATGATCTCTGAGCTAAAAAGTATGGAATATCACATTTAATTATTTTATAAATTTGGAGTTATCAACGAGCTATTAAGATATGCAATTTGTACTGCAATAATATTGGAGCCGAACAGATGTTACGGTGATCCAAGGCAAAACAGGTGTCACCAAATAAGCCCCACAGCCTGTTTGGAGATTACATGTTGTCGGGGCCTAATGTAACTGGCAATGCCTGTCTCCTCTCTGCAGCCGTGCATGTATGGCTTGCTGTGTATGTAGCAAATTCAGAATATACATTTCCTACATTTCAAGCTATTATATAATTACGATCTACAAAGAAAAAACAAAAGGAAAATAAGCTAATAGAGTATTCAATATAAATCATGATATAATTTAAGATGGTTTTACATGCTACAATAAGTCCTACTTGGGCTTCAGTAAAACGCAGTTTTTGTGCCCGTTGCACACTGGAACTAAGAAATGCAATCCGAAGCCAATTTTCCATTCCAAGAGTTTTGGGGAAACTTCACTCAATTCCGGGATTACTCCGAAATTGTGACGCACTAGTACCTACCAATTGTCCATGTATATTTGATTTCAATTAAAAGGGAAACACAGTTTTAAAACATACTAAGGCAATATATACTGTACATTTATATTACATAGAGTTTACAACCAGTTAAAATAAAAAAATACTGAACATTTTTTCTTAACAGTTTTTAATAGACTCATAATTTACACCATGTATACATTTTAAATTGTTTATTCACATCATAAACCGTTATTGATTTTGAGATTAAGTTTCCAACAAGTGATTTTGTAATATTATTGGACTGTAAAAGAGCTTTATATATGTTATGGTGAACTCATCATATTAGCGAATGAATATATTACATGCATTTTCAAAGTACTACCATAGTAATTTATTATGTTACATTGTAAAAAAGTTTACTACTTAACAGGACCTTAGTTAACAAAATCCTATCTGATCTCAAGATAAACATGATTCATAAAATTAAAGACCCCATTTTATTTTATAAACGAAATTACTGTCTTAATAAGACAAATAGAGGTCCCGTGCTGCTGCACTGCATTGAAATTAATAGTACAAAAATTTCTTAAATTATTAATGGTGTTATCACCATTATTAAGTTACGTAATTTTTTATATTTTTAATATTAGCATGCTATTATGCTAATCAAATTAGTAGGCCTTCCAGATGTATACAATTTTATTACAGTAATATAAAAATAATTAATAAAAAAATATTAAAAATGTATTTAAATATTAAATAAATATTAATAAAACTAAACAATCAATTTTGGCATTTTACAATACTTCTTTCCAATTAATATTGGATGTGCGTCGACCTTTTAATTTGATTTCCACTTTCACGCTATCGAACGATTTCCGCCATGACAAGACGACGTACTAATGACCGTGACTGAATACTGGTTTAGGCAAGTAGACACCAACTCGATCAATTGTTTGCCCTTGCGCCTTGTTAATGGTCATGCAGAATACAACCTTTATGGGGAATTGCCTTCGCTTGAAGGAAAATGGTACAGTTGAATATGAGGGAGAGAGATCAACTCGAGGTAATCACGTTGCCCAATATTTTTGCCAGTTATGATTCACAAATCTAAACTGTTTTCATACATTTTCTTAACAATAAGTCATGCTCCATTTAGAAGACCTGCTGTGTAATTCAAATTTCTCGAAAGCATTACAATGGCACATCCCTTTAAGACTTGTTCGTGAGATGTCAAATTGGTCATCTCAAGACTATTTAGGAATTCAATTGGAAATTGCAAGAGGTCACTGTCATCCTCTGTGATGAGGGTATTCACACTTGTATAGGTTTTGCTTGAGCCTGGGATGAGGTCTAAAACCCTTTTGTTAACTTCATCACAGTGCTTATTCTTTGGGGTTAAAATGGCACATTTTGGTAATTAAATGTTCCACAAACATGTATTAAAAAGATATGGTTAAAATAAACGCTATCAGGAAACTGACACATACTTTCTCCCTTTTAGCCCAACTTTAACGAATAAATTTCTTTTTATTCAGAATACAAAGCACGGTCGAATGTAAAGAATATCTTGTAAACAAGTTGTTTTCAAAAACATCAACCCAAATCCCTGTTTTGGAGGCACTACAGAATCCATTGCTACACACGTGGTTTTAAGAGGGGAAATGCCCCCTATTCACCCCCCCCCAGGGTTATTAAGGCGCAATATATTTCGAATTCCCTCTGTTGGTCAGTGCTAAATTGACAAGCATATGAAGTTTGAACGATATTGATCTGGAAATAAGAGAGAAATAGTAATTTTTCCTTAAGAATAACATTGGAGAACGTTCTGCGTTTACCGCAAAATGAACATTTCAATTTTCTCCGTAACCAGCAGTCGTAGATTAGTAATTCAAGGTACAAGATTAATTGTTTTTTAGCTCTTTTAATGGTGAAGAGTAATATTTTTTTATATTTATGTTTTTTTATGAAAAATCAAAATCTTACTTTTTTATGTTTTAAGTCTGTAATTTCTGAACCCGAATTTTTAGAGATGCGGGTGATGTCATTTTATTGGAAAACCAAAGCTCTACAAACGACTAAAATTTAATCAAAATAGTTAGAGCCGATTTTAAGAAATTTTAGTTTTTCATGTTTTTGGCGGTTTTTGGGTTATTATTACCCTTAAAAATAAAAAATTAAAAAATGCCTGGAGACATTGTGGATTAGTACCTACATATCAAATTTCATTGAAATCGGAACATTGGTGTGGGCTCTAGCTCTTTACACATCCATACAGACAGACAGAAAGGCAGACAGATAGACATACAGACAGACAGACACACAGACGTCAAGTAAGAATCACTTGTTTGGGTTCAGGGAGCACCAAAACGAATATTTCCACTAACAACTAAAATTCGAAAATTTTGACGAAAACAATACTTTCTCCATAATGGGAGAAAGTAAAAGGAGGAATGGATTTTATAAAGAAAATTTCGGAAAACTATGCTAAAACTGGAGAGCATGGTTTGCTCAACATACCTCCTACTTTGTAACTCTCAAAACCTTTTCGCACAAACATATCCGAATGTAATAATTAATGCCTCAATAAAAAGCCAAAGATTCACTGAAGGCTCTTAGGCCAAAATATTTAGCATAACATCATTATAAATGGAATTATAGAACTATTAATTAGAAAAAGTCAAATTTGTGCTGTATTATAGAGGTTCATTCCTTAAAATTGTCCGATTTTAACAATCAACGTGTCAAATGAAAGAGTTTATTTTTATGATTATTTTAAGAAAAGAATATTTCAAATAACTTCATTAAAACTGGACTTATGGATCGTTGATTGATGTTGAATCCTTTAAAAAATTAATCTGTGTTATTCGGAACCAAGCAGTTCGCATAAAGTTCACTCTACCAAAATAAACAATAGCTCATCTGAAAGCCTGTAATTCACTGATTGTTCTCATACCAAAACATATACAGTAACATAAATTATGCTGGAGTCATTGATCTTTACTTAAAGAAACCCCTTGGAAAAATTAAACTTTATGTTGGTTGTCCACAGTGCGTTCGCTTAAAACTCGTCCAATTTCAATAATCAATGACTTAAGTGAAAGCTGGTATTTCACTGAAGGTATACTAAAATATATAGCATAATTTTAAAAGAATTTGAGGTATCTTCAATTAAAGGCAAATTTTGGAAAAATTAAAATTTATGTTAGTTTAAAGATCATAAATCGCCTAAAACCTATCCGATTTAAACTATCAATAGCTCAAATGAAAGCCTGTAATTTAGTGAGTATTTTAAAACCAAAACATAGTTATTGATCAATAATTGTAGGCAAATACTAAAAAAAATAAAATTTGTGTTGTTTGGAGGTCTACATTTTGCTCCATATCCATCAAAACTAAACAAACTATGGCTCAAATGAAAGCCTGTAATCCATTGAGTGTTCTCATACCAAAACATATATAATAACATAAATAATACTGGATCTATCAATCGTTAATTAACCTCAAATTTTCGTTAAATTAAAACTTAAGTTTGTTACCCACCTTGCGTTCGCTTGAAACTCATCCAATCTCTATAATTAACGGCTTAAAGCTAGTACTCCACTGATGGTTCTTAGGCAAAGATATTTCGGGTAAAATAACTTTAACTGGAGATAACGATCTTTAAATAAAGTCGAATATAGGAAAAATTCAAATTTATGTTATTTGGAGGTCCATAACTCGACAGATATCAATGATATATATCTCATATTCAAGCGTGTAATTCAATGAGTATTTCAAGACCAAAACTAACTATGTACATGAATTCAATCCGGAGATATGAAAAACAATCATAAGACAACGCTGCAAATTTGAAACTCCTATAAGAAATGCATGGTGAGGAATTTTTGATAGAGTATGAGTCGAGTTATGCGGTATATAAATAAATGCAGATTCTTGATAGCAGATCTGAGCATGCATACCTTTAATGTAAGACCTCAATTATGAAAATCTGTCGGGTAGAAGAGCCAAACGGACTCGGAAAATATAAACCGATAATTTTAAATATATAAGATACTTTACGTAGCATTTATTTTAAACCAATATATAGACTGCTTAAAAATCTCAGTAATATAAATCAAGGATATATACAAAGAAACTAAAGTAAAAAAATACATGGAATGAGTGCTGTGCGATTCTACAGATAACTGGTTTTGTCAATTCAATATAACTGCTAAAACACGCAAACCAAAAACAAGACACATTTGTTCTAAGTTAAATATATTTTCTTATAAGCTTTGCCAGTGAATTTTTATTAAAAACTGTTGAACTGTATTGGGTGTTTTTTGGATCTTTAAAAAATGAATTACAGTAATAAGTATTGTTGTGGCGGATTATATCTTAAATTGAAAAAAACGCATTTATAAGTCGTTACTGCTTAAATTTTAGTTTTTTATAAAATTAAGTAAAATAATAATAATTATTATTATAGAATTATTATTGTCTATATATGATAATAATGTAGCATATATAGAAGTAAATCAAATTAAGAACAATGAATAAATTGAATTCGTAAATAAATTATTCTTTATTTATGACTGAATTTATGAATGATATAATATGACACTCAGCTATAATACAGTTTTCCTTTGCTGTGCAATCTTTACAAATCTGCCATATCATAATATACCGTGCTAATGTAGAAAGTATTGGCAACCCTACGGCACCAGAGCTCCCAGTTGTATATATTACACGTTAGCATCACATTGCCATTAGTTATGGTAATGGCTATGTATCCGGTGTCACCCACATAATTAATTAACCCGTTTATTTGAAAAAAAAATTATTTTTTAGCTGAATAACACCATTTATTTATTTATTGAAAACAAAATACTACAAAACAGGCATGCGCCCAATTACAATGTAGCATTCGATAATTAAAAAGAATATATGAGAGAGTTCATGCCGGTCCTTTTCCACTTTCTTCATGCACACAACAATGCAACACATATGCGAGATCACGTACTAAATCTACTTAAAAAAATAGCAAAAATTCATAAATACAAATAAATAGTTATTCATTACAAAATACAATACATAACGTGCAACAACAAAAAAATACAAAATACAGTTTCATAAAAATAAAAATAAAAATTTAGTTAAAAATTTGCTGAAATAGCAAATAAATAATTCGTACTTAAGAATAGTACAGTTCCAATTTACTTACCATTAATAGAGTAAAATTGATATGACCTTTAGATGCTTCAGTTTGTATTCTTCAAGATTAGAATCTGCACTTGGTTGATTTTATTGTGATTAGATTTCCCCGAAATATAATCTTACTAAACAACTTTTCTCGATTTAATTCTCCTTGAAAATCTGGCTTGAATCAGTAGCTCCTTTTAAAAGGCTACAAATTATTCTTTAATAGATTATTAATTTATTACTAACGAATCTTAAATATATGTTTATATGTTTTCTAAACATAATATAAATACACTTAAATATAAAATTTCAACAAAAAAGTCATATTCCATTTTATTTATAAAAATATACTATTTAAAATATAAGTTTCAAATATGTTTAATTTTCAAGCCGGTTGTGCGTGGACACCGAAATTTGTTTGATCATTTTAATAACACCTACCGTGATTAATAAATATTGTGACGTTTAAATTTGTAATGAGATCTTAAAACATACTTAAACTATGCATTTTTACATAACTTGTAGACTGTTTTATAATACCTTTATTGAGAACTGCTTGCTCAGTTGATTGCTAATGACTAATTTACTAAAAAAAACATAAATATATTGGTGCGTTTTTGGTGGTTGTCGACCAGTTCGGGCTCAGGTGAAAATCGCTAGACTATATTGTACGCTGGCTATTAGTAGTCCGACACTTTACCATGCATGGTGAAAATATATGAAAGCTGAAAGCCAGTTAGAAAAATGTTTATAAATATTAAACACATAATTGTCGTCTGTCGGTAGGCCGTATTACTTTTTGAACAACAAATCCACAATTTGTATTTGTATACCAATTATATGCGAGAAAATTAACCTTGTATACAACTAGTTTAGCAGGAAATCAAGTCGTCTGAAATATAAATACCGAAACTAAAAGGATCTCTGCATTCCATTAGGAGTTCATAAACTTTGATAACTTTTTTTCACTCACTGGTTACGTTAGCGAAACTTGTTGATGCATATACTTTAACTTTATAAAATGTAATTAGTCTTACGTTATCTGAAATCTTACGTTTCCCCTTTTATTTTAGAGTCCTGCAAAAATGTGATAATGTGTGGATGAAAGAACATTTCAGTTTACAATTAACTTTAGCTTTATTCTATTATTATTATTATTATTATATTGTACGAGGAAGTAAAATAGTTATATAGCTACTTAGTACCTTATATTATTCAATTATCTGGAGCAGAGAAATTAAAATAACGACAACCCTACCATGCTTATATCATAACGTGTGTGAGTGTGTATTGCGCACAAACTACTGGTCTGATTGAAGTGAAATTGGAGTAATACACCGAACAAAATCAAGCTACTGTGTAGTTTGAAATATTTTAAATCATTTCTTTAATACCATCCTAGCCGGATTTTAATCTTATAGTCTTATTTTTATTGAATCATAATAGTATTTAAACAAGATTACGCTATTCGAGAACTTTCTGCCGCAGAAAACAGATATTGACTACGAAATCCCCGGGGTAAGTTACCGTACGTTGCAGGTAGTTGTAATATATGCACTAACATATATGATAACCTTGTAGAGTCTTACATCATAACTTAACAGCTGCTTTTGTGAGGTTCATTGACAGAGTGGTCAACGCGGCGAGCTCCGAGACCATGACATGGGCCCTGTTGTGAGTTCGGGTGTAGGGACTGGTAGTTCATTGTATCAGTACTGCATAGTAGTGCACAGCTCGTACTGTAATGACTCACCCCAGTAGTGCACAGCTCGTACTGTAATGACTCACCCCAGTAGTGCACAGCTCGTACTGTAATGAGTCACCCCAGTAGTGCACAGCTCGTACTGTAATGACTCACCCCAGTTGTGCACAGCTCGTACTGTAATGACTCAACCCTTCCTTTGTAGTATCCGTTACAGGATCTGTTGTCTGTGTGGACGGATATAGAACGGTAAACTTAAAAAAATAACAGGTATTTTGTTTACATAACAAAACTTAAACATATAAGTACAAACAAATCTTTAAAAGATGCAAAACAAACACTAAAGGACTTTTTACAACATTATAATTTGAGAAATAGGCAAACACGTTCGTCAAAGCTGACATGTCACAACCCTGCCTGTGAAAGACTCGTCTGGTGGCACGTGTTTTAAGATTATCTGCCTTTACAGACTGTCAAAGTCCGACTATAATATGTACGTTCAACGGGGATACGTTGAATACAATATAATTTTAAATACTATAACTAGTGGTAAGTATTACAAATACTTGAAATAGATAATATTTTACAATCATACAGTGTGATGTGTTTTATATTACCCAAATGATCCATTGCCCTAGTGCCACAGGCATAGTTCAGGGAGTAAGAAGACTAGTAATGATTTAAAAAATCGGATTGTGCAGTGATTTAAGACGTAATGAGTGTCACGGGTAAGCCCCACTCTCTGTTTGGGGATTACATGTTGTTAGGGAACGTTATTATATTCCTGAGTGTAAGGTAAATGTTACTAGGTTATTAACTTACTGAAGCTTGTATTGTTTTATATAGTTTTTTTTGTACTTAGTTATTAAATATACCTTTTTACAGCGTTCGGACTGTTAAATATTTTTTATTTGCACATATCATACTAACTTGATCCTATTAAAATCACTATGCATTGTAGTTTTTTAGGGCACTAATAAATAAAGGAATATACGTTTTGTGAAGTTATGAGGAATAAATATTGTATTTATCACGATAGAATGATAATTTCATCAACGCAAAAAGCTATAAACAAACTGAAGGCATTGTTAATACACTGTTTAAACTTATCTTGTTAGAAGACAGCTGTAAAGAAAGTGAAAGCGCAAAGAAGGGAAGTAGTACACTGTAAAGAGGTAATGGCAGATATAGTTTTTTCATATGCATACTACGCCACAGCTCTTTAAGCTAAACTCAACAACCATTTGCTCTCATCATCCCTTCAGATGAAAATGCACCGTATGTGCTATTAAAAACCTTGGAAACAACTTTACGACAGTTGTATTATATTGTGTTGTTTTAGCGAATTTCCCCTATAGGGAAGAAGGCAAATTACCGTAGTCGGCATGGGAAGACCGAGGCCAGGGACCATGATAACTTTTCGTTTTGAGGTCCCCAGATGCCAAAAACACCATTCGTTCAAAACTGTATATATATATATATATATATATATATATATATATATATATATATTTTACTTGAGTTCACGAATAGGGCTACTAATAATGTTATTAGATTGAAAACAAAATTTCCAAAGTACCCTTTTTTAAACATTTTTATTACACTACGCGTTTCCACATACTTTTTATACACTTTGAAAATGGCATTATAGCCGAAACGCGTAGTGTAATAAAAATGTTTAAAAAAGGGTACTTTGGAAATTTTGTTTTCAATCTAATAATATATATATATATATATATTACACGTTTTACACGTTTTATATATATATATATATATATAAAACGTGTAAAGCAATTTTTATAACTTTAAGTTCGAAAACCAGCCAGATCGCTCCACCCAAAGGGATAATTTGGGGGGGTTTTGAAACCCAAAAATGGTTTTTTTGAGTTTTTTCCATAAAAATATTTGAGTAAATCTAAATTTAGTTTCCACCATTGAGTTCAGCTTCAAAAAACAAAGTCAATTTGGTGTTTTCATTATTGCTCTACGTGGATTGGATTGTGTTTATATTTAGAGTGCTAAACACAGTACGTTGTCCAATGTTATTCTTATGGAGAATAAGTATAATGTTATCTCCGTTAATTATGAATATAAATTAATACACTTGGTATGTGGCTTCACCTATTTGAGTTATGAAAAAGTTTGCATAAAAACTCATATTTTTGGGTTCCTCATTTCAGCAAACCTGCATAATCAGCCGCCATGTTATTCTTATGGAGAATAAATAAAATGTCATAAATCGTTTATTTATGAATGTATATTGATGAAACTTGGTATGTGGCTTTATGATACATTTATGATATGGCATTTATGATATTAAGATACATATATTTGCATTATAAAAAATTCGCTGAGTATGCAAGTTTACTGCTACGGGGGTATTTTAGCTTAGTATTTGAAAAAATATTAAGATTACTAGAATTCCCCTTTTGTGGATACAGTCTTGATGACAACGGTCTCTAGTGACAGCTTTAACCTCTTTATGAGTTTAGGTTTGACCCAGGTTTCGGTTATTGTACCATTTTGTTTTACCATAACTTTTAACACTCAATACACCAATTATTAAAGATAGGGAAAGTACAACATATCTCGTAGTTATTTGTCCAATACATTTTAGTCATGTTGCACTATAATATTGTGGCCGCCAAACATTTACTATCATTCCAATAACGCTTAAATATGTTTGCCAAATACACAGACTTAAAAAAAAAAACTTATTTGCTAGTTGGTAAAGAAAAACGTCGAAGGTAGCGATGGGATATTTCGAGTTCTATGATTGATGGTGCTATGACAAGTTTGACAGGTTTGTGTTTAATGATTCGAGATTGAATATTGACTAATGATCCCACTCCCGCTGAATTATTGTGCTCCTCAATTCTGTTGTTTGATAAATAATACCTGAAATTATCACACTTAAGATTTAATTTATGAGTATTTTTAAATTATGTTTGTTTTTAAAAAGAGTTAAAAATTATAAAATGTTTCAAAACCAAACATAGTAAGATATATTTTAAAGATGAAGTTGCAGCAACTCAACAATATGGCAAATGTTATTCTTATTACAATTTAAAATTAATATAATATTATACTATTCCATTATTTCATCTCCTTTTTTATGGCGGTTGCATTTTAATCGAAATTTACCTTAGGTTAAAATCAATTGTATCTCTAACGTGTTGTGTTAACTAACTACTTTACAATTTAAATGTTTGAACTTTTAACTTTTTCAAATTGTTGAAAACCAAATGATTAAATGAAGGGTTTAAAAACCCTAATTGAAACTCTAATGTTTATCAAGACAAAACATAGTATTTTTTATACTATGTTATGCTGAACTATTTCATACTATGTTCAATAGTATAAAATAGCTCTTTAGCCATCCATTTTAAAGTGTTTAGCTCAGTCTTTCTAGAAGATTTAGCTGATCAACGGTAATTTATAATCATAGTTTTACCGATGTATGCTAACAAAATGTGTGTATATTTTGTGGGGGGGGAAACCATAAATTTACTAATCGTGTTTTAATTCATTTATGTACTCAATGCTAAACCTGAAAAACTATTGTCACTAACGGCCCATAATATACGAAGTAATCCAATAAAATGTAATATTTTTAAAGTACAAGTTTATATTAATTGGCCAATGGGCAGAACTCTAGACAAAACTAAAAGCCAACTCCAAGGTTGGATTTCCTTAGGCGGTCCTTGTGTCTAAGCTTATCAGCATAGAAATCGTAAGACGTCTAAATGAAATATATTTATGACAAGAACGTGCACATGTAGAAAAACAATATATTGTTTCAATATTGATATTGACAATGAGTAAAGGTTAGTTTCACTATATTAACTAATTAAAAATCAAGCACAATCTGTAATCGCATAGGCCTCTGTATTTTGTGTTCATCAAGTAAATCGGAACATCCTGGCCCTCTTCCATTAATTACCACCCACAAATCCTATTTCCGTTAATTGACCACAAAACCATCTCGCCGAGGTGGTCAAGCTTGATTGCTTCATTCATAAAGTACTTACACATTAAACGATATAATGTATTTACATTGAACATATTTATATAAACCAAATTGTCAAGCTAAACGTCAACAGGACACTATTAAAGCAAGAATATAATAACTGAAAAACGTCTCGCAGAACACACTATTCTCTTGAACAAAACAAAACATATTTTTATGATCAAGTATAAACAAAGTGAGAACAAATGTAAAAAAGTATTATAAATAGATTAGAAAATTCGGACATCATTACCACAATGGCTAAAGCTCAAATATGAGTATTTGTACAGTTTACTTTACTTATGGTGTTACTCGCGTAAAAAAATAAATTAAGAATAGATTAAATAACTGAACACTTTACTTTTAGTTACACGACATCAAGCAATGTGCATACGTGACCAGCAAGTCTAATAAGGAAACCTTTTTTAACCCACCACGCCCAAGATTAAACTTGAAATGGCTGGCAAAAGAAGTCTAGAGATAGATTTTCCATTGGACCACCAAGAAGTTTTCCCACTTCCAATATATAACAAATGAGTGACTGTACTAATATTATCAAATTACCTAAAACAACATGTAGTTAAAATCAAGTGTTTCTGGAATGATCAGATTTAAAACTGAAATTGTATCTATGTATGCATGCTGGTACGCATACTTTACGTTAAACGGTAACTAAATGTAGTTTAAAAAAACAACGTCGATTAAATTGCACTGGGCAAGAAATTTTACTTTTATTATGTAAAAAGTAATAGAGTCCTGATCAGGACCAAGCTATGGTAGTTGGGATAAACAAAAGAGTAATAGAGTCATGACTCGCCTATTATAGGACCAATCTATGGTAGTTGAGGATAAACAAAAGAGTAATAGAGTCATGACTCGCCTATTATAGGACCAAGCTATGGTAGTTGAGGATAAACAAAAGAGTAATAGTCATGAATCGCCTATTATAGGACCAATCTATGTTAGTTGAGGATAAACAAAAGAGTAATAGAGTCATGACTCGCCTATTATAGGGCGAAGCTATGTTAGTTGAGGATAAACAAAAGAGTAATAGTCATGACTCGCCTATTATAGGACCAAGCTATGGTAGTTGAGGATAAACAAAAGAGTAATAGAGTCATGACTCGCCTATTATAGGGCGAAGCTATGTTAGTTGAGGATAAACAAAGGAGTAATAGAGTCATGACTCGCCTATTATAGGGCGAAGCTATGTTAGTTGAGGATAAACAAAAGAGTAATAGAGTCATGACTCGCCTATTATAGGACCAAGCTATGTTAGTTGAGGATAAACAAAAGAGTAATAGAGTCATGACTCGCCTATTATAGGGCGAAGCTATGTTAGTTGAGGATAAACAAAAGAGTAATAGAGTCATGACTCGCCTATTATAGGACCAAGCTATGGTAGTTGAGGATAAACAAAAGAGTAATAGAGTCATGACTCGCCTATTATAGGACCAATCTATGGTAGTTGAGGATAAACAAAAGAGTAATAGAGTCATGACTCGCCTATTATAGGACCAAGCTATGGTAGTTGAGGATAAACAAAAGAGTAATAGTCATGACTCGCCTATTATAGGGCGAAGCTATGGTAGTTGAGGATAAACAAAAGAGTAATAGAGTCATGACTCGCCTATTATAAAACATAAATAAATGATAATCGTAAGTGTAGATTTAGAACTTGGATAAGGTTGCACCTCTCATTAAATTACCATCCTTTGAGATTTAATGAATGCAAAATGATTTCTATAACGTAATGTTTTGTGTTACATTGATTGTTTTGATCTCCTTGAAAGAGTTACCTTCACATATTGGCACCAAATCAATCAACCTCTCCGGTACAATGGTTTTGTAACTATTCCATGAATAGTTCCGTCTTCAGAATCCAGAGAAAAGCCAACTTTATCTCTGAAGATCTGGACTTTTTTTGTATTAAGTTACCACCTTAAGTCTGGATGCCTTATTATGTCGAAATAATTTATAGTTTTCCCCCTTAGTTTATTGTTCTATTTAATGTTATTTAGCTTGTCTTTATTGTAGCATTTCATATTAGTTACCCAGTAGCATGTATACTAATACAGTACTATGCGCACTTTGTCCTTACTATGCATTCTTCCCGTTCACTACTAGTAAACTTTGTTACTGCCTGTATTTACTGTCATATTACTTGTTTATATTTATTTGAGGCTCTATTTAAATTATTATGTAAAAAACCACTACTAATACCATTACTACCAAAAATTACTAATAAAAATCAACTAATAAAATTACTAATTGTTACCATTACTAATAAAAATCATGTAACAAAGGGTTCTGTGGTTACATAGATAAATAAATTTCAAAATATCTGCCTAAAATGTAACGATTTCAATAGTCATAACGGTTTGTATGTTGTGTTTATTATATAGTTAAAGAAATCAATCTAGTTTATATTGATTTTTTACTAATCAGTAATTGAAACCTTTTCCTCATTTAGCACAGCTCTATCGATATAAATGTACATACAATGATAATGCAAATGTATAGCTCACAACTCAACAATGTGCGGAGGGGTGATTCAGTCACAGTCTTTACGTTATCCAATATTCTTTAAAAAGAAAATCATTGTTGTAACTAATTAGTAACAAGGATATATCACATACATAATGGTTTTCCATTATGGTAACAATATTTTACATTCTCACAATGCATAGTTTAGTAACGTAATTGTGGAATTTTTCCTTAAATATCAAAACAATTTTCTTTAAAAGTATCCTAGCAGACAATAATTGAATATGTACAAGTTTTAAACATTCAATTATGATAGTAATTAGTAATTTGAAATAACTAAAAAAGTTGACTGAATTATTATATTAATCCATATTACAAATTAGTAATATTCATTCGTATTCATCGTGATAATGATTAAATGAAGCATTAATTGGTTATTCATCAATAAATAAAAACAAAATATCAATTAAAACAAGATTATTTTAGGTACTTGTAATTTAGTTTTAGCAAATTTACCCTATAGGGAAGAAGCTATTACTGTAGTCAGCATGGTAAAACCTAGGCCCGGGACCATGTTAACTTTTCGTTTTGAGGTCCCCAGACCTCTACTCGTTCAAAACTGTAGATATATATATATAATATATAATATATATATATAATATATATAATATATATATATATATTATATATATACATATGTGTGTGTGTGCCCGTGAATGCGATAACATGAGTAAAAAACGTCCGATTTCGATGAAATTTGGCTCAAATGTGTAAAGTGACATTTATGACGTTAAGTTCGAAAACCAGAAAAATCGGACTATGGGAAGGGGGTTTTAAATTTTCCAGAAATCAGTTTTTTGCATTTTTTACAATAAAATTTTTAAAACCCAGATGTACACTTTTGGTTTGTACCATGGTATAGAGCTTTACAAATAATATAGTATTTTAAATTATTAACCTAGGTTAAGTGGTTGCGGAGAAAATAAAAAAAATCTGCTCATAAAAATCTCCCATGTTAATCTTATGGGCAAAAAGGTTTTTGGCTTTTCTTAAGTTAATTTTAATGTAAACTTCACATTAGCTCTTACCAATCAACTCAGCTACACAAAACAATCATTTTTATGTTTAAATTGTGATTCTACATCCAACCATTGCAGAGATATTCACGTGCTAAACACAGTACGTTGTCCAGTGTTATCCTTAAGGAGAATAAATAAAATTTTATATCTCCATTATTTGTGAATGTATATTGATGAAAGATTTTCATGTGGCTTCACTTAGCATTGGTATATTGATATTTGCACAAAACTATTAATTTTTTGTTTATTATCCCCTTAGAAGCAAACCTGCATACTAAGCCCTAATGTTATTCTTATGGAGAATAAGTAAAGTTTTATATCTCCCTTAATTATGAACATAAATTAATAAAACTTAGTGCGTTGCTTCACCTGGTTGAGTTATATTGGTAACTGCACAAAAACATATTTCTTCTCTTTTTTTGCAGGAAACATCCGTACTCAGCCCTAATGTTATTTTTATGGAGAATAAAATAAATGCTATAATTCACTTATTTATTGATGTATTTTTATGAAACTTGGTAAGTGGCTTTATGTGGTAGTGAGAAAAATATGCATGCAGTGAAAATTCTGTGAGTACGCAGGTTTGCTGCAACGGGGGTGTTATTCAATTTTTTACACACGTGTAAAGCAACATTTATGACTTTAAGTTCAAAATCCAGACCGATTGATCTATCCGAAGGGGTATTTTGGGGGGTTTTGTACCCCAAAAATGTTTTTTTGATTTTTTACATGTGACCTTTGAAAAAGGAAAATTTTATTTTTCACCATTGGATTAAGCTTAAATAGTCTCACAATTTGGTCTTTTTATCATTCTCTACGTCAATTGGTTACGGAGGTATTAAAAGTTCTAAGCACAGAACGTTGTCCAATGTTAAACTTAAGGAGAATAAGAATAATTTTATATCGTGCTTATTTATGAAGTATTCCGACCAAACTTGGCATATGGCTTCATCTGGTGTAGGTCTATTGTCATTAGCACAGCAAAAACCTTTACCGATGGTTTCCCGATGGTTAAAAAACATAAAACCTACATACTCAGCCTCCATGTTATTCTTATGAGGAAACAATAAAATATGATCTCTCCCTTAATTATGGACATAAATCAATAAAACTTGGTATGTGGCTTGACCTAGATGGGTTATATTTATATTTGTAAAAAAAATTTGTGTTCCTTGTTTCAGCAAACCTGCATACTCGGCCGCTAAATATTTGTTAAGAAATTATTCCGACTACCGATTAATACGCCAACTATTCTTTGTACTTGGAAACTGGCTTGAATAAGTTAAATACTCTCTTATGCTCTCT
This sequence comes from Allygus modestus, assembly GCA_963675035.1. Classification (NCBI taxonomy): domain Eukaryota; kingdom Metazoa; phylum Arthropoda; class Insecta; order Hemiptera; family Cicadellidae; genus Allygus; species Allygus modestus. The sequence continues at coordinate 241,253,513 of OY776112.1, read as the reverse complement.
CACTCTTTTAATGAATTTTAAATATTTATCAAAGGTCCTTTGTTTTGACTCGGAGCGTTTGCCAAAGTTTTTGGCAGAATAAGTAATTAGGAAGAATATCTATTGGTGTCAGGAGTGGAAACTGTTGGTTGTCAAATTTGGTTTGACAGTTGAGTTTAATTTTGTGGAGGCTGAAGGAGTAGGTCGAGTCGAGGCTCAGCTGATAAGTGTGGTGAACGCGTTGAGATAGCTGGAGGGCAGAGTGTTTAGACAGTGCGCGCACATCGGTATTCCACTCACAATACGTCGCAGTTGACTTTGACCTTGGCAATAGAGGCTTTCTTACTGATAATTTGGACATCACTACAATTTCTTGGATAATGAAATTTATGGGAGAATTATTGGATCTAAATTACAAACCATGGGTTATTAGTAAAAACTATTTTTGCTCATTGTGCAACTTTCAGGAAAACGAGCGGGTTTTCACTTCGTGGCAAAGTGCCCGGTGTTTCAAGATTTAAAAAGTTTTATTTTGGAATATTATTAATTGACTACGAGGATTTTTTAGTTTATTTAAACGGGAGGGATTGGCAGGGTTTAGGGGAATTTGTTAAAACTGTCTGGTTTCGTCGACGGAAATTAATAATTTAATTTAATTTTCAGTAGTATAAGTGAAATGCCAGATCTAGCCTATCTGAAAGAGCGTTGGCTACTTGCAACCTCACAATGGGTTTTGCAATAATTACCTTCTGAAGTTGATGTTCCACATATAGTAAAATGTTATTTTAGATTTTTCTAGTCAGTTTTTATTATGTTTTGTGAAATTTGTGAAATCTTTTAAGCGTTTATCAGGATTTAAAGTTCATACTAATATTTCCAGTAAATTTCTTGGTTTGCCATTTGTAAAACGTAAACATTTTTAAATCTTTGTCTTCTTAAAAAATAAAGGTATTTTTAATTTTATTTTGTATGTTCAAATTTATATTAATTATTATTTGCCTTTAATGTTTTGCTAAACCAAGTTTATTACTTTGTTATTTTTGTTTATTAACTTTGACGTTCTAAAGCGTAATTTAGTTAATTTATGTTGTTTCAATACGGAGCTGGAGGGGGATGTACTCAGAAAATGGACTTTGCCAACCCAACAGACGGTCACATACCATTGTTTAACTGTGCAATTTTATATTGTATGTTTTGTAAGTCAATTTATGTTAAATAAAGCACTGTTCTATTCTATTCTAATAACATACGAAGCGGGTGTAACATTTTATCAAACTACGTCGTTATTTTAAAGAAGAGCAACTAGGGAGATAAAAAAACATGTAACGGAAACAAGTGAAAAACAGTAATCATAATGAACTAAAATCCAAATGTTACACAACATAAATATCATTTTAAATGCATAACCGTACTGTGAACAAAATAAATACATTTAAAAAATTTAATAATTAGAAAAGCTTCAAAAACATCAATGTATTAAATGCAATGGGATGGTCAATTCCACTGAAACTATTTGAATATGAATTTCCTGAATAATGCCAGTGTTTGACCAAACATTCAATAGCAGCAGCTGTATAAAAAAAGCATTAAAGCATTAAAGTTATATAATATGAATATTTAACTTTAGTATTTATTTACAACAATAAATTAAAGCAAAGTATAGTTGTGTTTGGCGATAAATAAATTCAAATCCGATGAAAAGTTGAAAATGCACATATATACACCAGTTAACATGAGCCATTATGTATATAACACTATAAATAACTCAAAAGGATCATTTGCGGAATTTTTGTGTTCTTCAACAAGATTTGCAAGTTCCACCTAAAATTTGTAAACTCATAACAACATTGTTTTAATTTAGAATCAAAATGATATTTTATAATAACTAAATAATTATACCTTGATCTGCTTTAATCACGTAGGTTCCAAATAAAAAAAATCTTAATTACTTGTAATTTTATATTCTGTTATGAACTCTTAATTATTTTAGATCAATACTGAATGATGATTGATTATTTAACAGTTTAAATATAGATTTAACATATTACATCCAAGCTATGAAAATAAACTAGAATATTGCTCAAAAGTAACTTTATATATGTTTGATCTCCAAAGTCTAACACTTAATTTTTGTCAAATATGATTGATATTTTATTTAATATGATTTAAAATTAACATAAAATAATATACAATTTTCAACCAGCATTCCTTTTAGTTTTAAATCATTTTCTGATTTATTTGTCTTATTCCATCGAGAAATTCTTAATAGGACTACTGTACCTTAAGAGCTTGAAGCCAATTATACTGAGGACTGAACAAAAAAGATCATTGTTCAAGACATTATTATCGTTATCACTAAGAGGAGACATTTTACTGTTTCTTTTAAATTTAGTGTTCCATTTTGTAAAAAAATATATTATATTTGTTTGTCAAAAGTTTAGACTTCACCACTTCTAAGTCTAGATAAATGATATATAAGTTTTTGATGGGGCTATTGGTTAGAGTGTGAAACTCTGGATTAAATTGTTTCCAATCACTACTGACACTTTGCTACGTGAGATTGCCGTGACCCTCCTTTGATGGGAGTCTTAAACTTTGAAGGGTCCTCCTATCTAGAAAACTAAAATGTATATTATCACTTAGTTGAAAGTTCATTTGTATCTTACAAATGTGCATGCAATTACCATATTTATTTAGCTCCATTGTACTTGAGAAATATGCAGTCTTAATTGACTTCGCTTCAGTTTTAGTAAAGATTCAAGACTGACAATTTTGTCATGTAAATAATCAGAGAATGTATACAAACTGTAAGAGGATAAAAGCTTTCGTCGTTGTTTAGAAGTGGCGATTCTCTTGCCTTTTATTTGTGTGCCTTTTCACAATAAAATTACCTTTCTTGTTTTTTAGGTTAAATAATGTCAGTTATCAATAAGTAAATAAAAGCATATTTAAGAAATTATGTTATATTATATTATGTTCATTATATTAATGAAACTCTATGCATTGTACAGCACAGAGTGAATTCATTACCAGTGTAAGAAATGTATTACGTGGAAAATATTGTTTGCATGTTCTGACAACTACAGTATCATCAATTATGTTTACACATTCAAATGATAATTGGGGAAATAATTTATTTAAATATTTACTTATTGTGGTGATATACACGATAAAATTTCGAATGTGTGATTGCCATTAGTGAAATTGTTTAAATATAATTACATTATTTAGTTATAAAACCGTTATTTGATATCACAACCTATGTTACAAAACGTATTGAGATTTCCAGATAATGAGTCTGATGTAACAGGGGACTACATAGCTATCGACGAATTTTAAGTTATTTGATTTATTGAAATAAAGATTCAAACTCCATAGGTTAAGCACTACTGCATTTAGTAAGCACAACTACTAATAATACTAAATAAAAATAATACTAATTTAAAATAATTAGTTTAGCAAAGCATAACTTTGTTATTATAAATATACATAGCAAATACCAAAGTAATTAAAACAAAAATTTAAATAAAAAAAACTGATAGAGGCATCATTTTCAAAGTTAAGTTTTTGTAGTAGGTCAAACACAACCAAGTTGATGAAAACTATCTCATTCCAACATTGTAAAACAGTGGTAAAAATTTAAACTCATTCAAAATTACCATTTAAAAATGATCACTTAGTTATTATCTGATTTATTGGAGGAAATAATATGCCAGGAAACTTAAAAAAATTCTAATAAATTTGCATATATATGTAATATTTCTTAATTGTTGAGGATGAATCAAGATATAAAGAAACTGATTGCCACATTGCATTCATTGTCTAAACAAAACCATCCTAATTCCAGACCCAAGATCCAAGATAGCAACCATATATTTTAACTAAATTCAAATAAATTACTAACTACTCTACAATGATTAGTAGTCGTTAAAAACCGAGTTTCAATAAATGTAGACCGAAGTAGAAGGGGGCATTTAATGTTTGCAATATTATTGAATTTAAAAATAAGTTGGTCCATACAGAACAACTGAAATTGTATATTATTAAGTCCCATTTCTTATATTCTATTAGTAAAGTGGTTCAAGATTTGTATGTATGGAAATTTGGAATTTCTGTTTTGGTCTTGATACATACATACAAAAACTATCAGACATGTTTTACAGAGGAATAATTTCATCCGATATTTAATTGACAAACAAATAACTATGTTAGCAAAAGATTTAAATATTGTTTAGTATATATGTCTTTCTAATAGTTAATTTTCCCCCAAACGTTAGGAAAGAAAATGGAGTGGATAGTGGACCATAAATAATCAGTGACAACAAAGATTGCATCTCTTGACCATCATTATTACTGAGGAAGATTGCCTCCTGAGGGTGAAAACACTTAACCCTTGGTTTAATTAAAACACTCTAGTCTCTTGGGCTCATCTCACTCACTCATGCACACATTATGTAAAAGTACTTAAAACCTGTTCTTCAGCATTAAGTTGCAACTCATGTCCAATTAAATATTATATTATTATCATACTTTTATTCCATCCTCCATTTCGCGGTTTAATGCTTTAATCAAAATGTTATGCGGAAATTCTCAAGGTCACTTATCCCAGTGTGCTGGATTTCAAAACAGCTTTTTGAAATAATACAGAATTTGGAGGGAAAATTTATTCAACCTTAGTGATGTGAAATGAAACCGCACGACTCTACACTAAACATTCTACAGTTCCCTCATATGGATAAGTTATGTGAGTATACATTGTAAATTGCTTCAATCTCCATTTTAAATTTAATATTTGTTAACTAAACTGGGGTTTATTTATTTTGATATATTTATCTATGATATGTTTGCTTATTTTTGGGAGAATTTGTTTAATTGCGAGGATATTTTGTTTCATAATATTAACAGGAGTTATAAAAGCCCCTGGGGATAGTCTTGAGGGTGAATATTTTTGTTAAACCTGTAAAGACACATCTATACCTCAAGGGTGTTTGTAAATAACACTTGATAAGAATAAGATATGGTTTTGTATTTAAGACATAATAGTTTTACTGGCTTCTCACATAAACAGGCTTATTATTTTAATTAGTAGAAAAATTATACCAAAATTAAAAGCTTTTGTGAGATAAATTAAATGGTGGTAATTTAAAAGTGTATAAATAATTTGTTCATAATATATAACGTGTATCGTTACTAATGCGTAACGCGATTCTTAAAAAAAATAATAGCTTAAACATTTAGCGATAACAATGACCACAATATTATGAGCTGAATATTTAATAAGATGAATGTGGACCTGGGAAAGATCTTAGTGAATAGTTTGTACTATAAGGATTTGTGAGGCAATAATGATCAGGTACATGATAAATCATATATGACATTGAATACTTATTTTGAGTTGATAACGAACTAAGGAATTGCTTAAACAATGCAATTATGTTCGATAGTATCATGTTCGGTGCAAAAATGGCCATTTTCGTCAGTGTTTTTTGTTCGTTTGATGCATGTGTGTGTCCAACCGACGGTTTGAACATTTTTAACTTCGTGACAGGATCCTCGCGGATCAACCTACGTGTGCAGCTTAACCTCTTCTGCTGATGATGTAGCCTAGTTGCTGCAAAACGCGTACAGAATAGCTTAAATCTATTCACTGGATTGTTAATAATTGAATATTTATATCGCAACTGATAATCAGCCCGTAAAATACAGGCTAAAAAATTCAGTTTGACATTCAAGAGTTTACACATTGAAAATTCTGTCTATATGGACGAATACTGGCCTGGATATATATTTCAAAGTTTATAGTATTTCATAGTATTTTGGATTTTTGTAATGTTTAGAATGTTGAGAAAGAAATATTAAAACTATAATTAAATATTTAAACTAAAAAATAAGTAAACATTGTTACTTATTCAATCTGAGAAGAAAATTATTAAATAGCATGTGGAAAAATCCTCTAACTTGCAGAAAGAGACTATATGTAATGATTTTTTAACATTGCATTTGAAAGTGATATTTATGATTTTTGTAACTATGTGAATAAATCAATTCGGGCTATCCAGAAAAATACATAAAAACACAAAAACCAACAGAATATTAGTCTCAAAATTAACTAACCGAACTTTATCACCCAATATTATCCAGGCCTTCATAACGTCGACCACGTACTTAAACGTCCTTTAATTACCAATTGGAGTTTTAAATAAGAAACCACCCATCTGATGGTAAAAACTAATTGGATCAAGATTTGGTGATGAAGATAACCAAAATGGACGCAAGCCACATAAAATTGATATCCATGCCAATTTCCATAGTAAAATCGAAATTGAAGACTGATTCAATTAAAGGTTATAAAAACATAATAAGATAGCAACAGATTTATGATCACAACTAATTTAAGAAATAATGAGATGGCCCACCGACTTGAATTAGAACGATACCCTTTTGGGTTGAACTTGATGTGATATATATGTCGGGAAATATTTCAACGACATGACCTGACACTGTGATTTAAATTGATTTACGTGTTTTCAGCTGTTTCAGCTTGGGTCATGTCATATTCATTTATTAGTTTACGTTAATTTGTTTACAGTTGTTATTTATTTAGTTTTTTAATAATTTGTACATATAAATATAAAACACATTGTGTATATAAAACCTGTGTACTCAGCGAATTTCCAGTGCATGTCTCTTCCCAAGTTTCATAGAAAACATTCATACAATTATTTTATACCAACGAATGCCATGTCCTAATATGCTGAAATATACATTGAATAAATAAACTTTGTTACACTATAGACAAGACTCATTACTAATTTCCTGAAATGACAAATTATATAATATAAAGTTGACGGTACCTTCAGGTGAAGGGAAGTCTGGTGAAGACCAGGAAACGTGGGTAGACGACCACGGAGCTGCCACACGAATGAGGAGCGTCTACTTACATTTGGCAGATGAAGAGTTAACCCCCACCTAGCTACTTAATTCTACCATCTTGATTTTCCTGATTTAATTTGCTGAACTAGGATTATCTAACAACTTGTTTCTACTGGTTATAACTATCTTGTTCCCTCATGACATTATATCATATGGCCATTCGTGGTTTTCTAGCTTCTTAACCTACATAATTTAATAAATGATTGAAAATTAAAAAAAAATCCAAATATGGTACACTTCCCTATAGGAGAAATTCTCTAAAATGGGGTTTCCACTGCAAATACCAATAGAGACTAAGATTAACTATTAAACAAGATGTTCTCACATAATAGTATCATTAGGGCTGAATACGTAGGTTTGCTGCCAAGGGACAAAAATATAATTAGTTTATGTATACATATTAATAAACATATTTTGTACATATCAAGTCAAATAAAATAAAATTGTCTTTATTGCTATAAAACAGTGTAAACAGCATTGGCATGAGTCAGTGTTACAAACATGTACTACAGTTAAAAATGCAATATCCTTATAACAAGACATAGTACAAATAAAACAAAATATATTTTACTGGTTAAGGAAATTATAGATACTATAATATGTTTTATCAGTAAGAAACTCCTTTAGACGTTTTCCAAATTGTTTCAGGGGGAGGTTAACTTTAAGGCCTGCAGGCAAAGAATTAAAGAGCTTAATACAGTTAAAAGACATGTTACGTTGAAAAAAGGTTGTCCTGTGCTTTTGAATTGGAATGTTTAACCATGGGCGGAGTGCGTATTTGGAAGAAAAACTATTGAAAAAATTGTAGAAGAATGTTTTTTGTAAAAAATTATGGTTTCAAAAACATACAAACAAGGGTAAGTAAGAATCTTATTCTGACGAAAAATAGTTTTGCAGGATTCATTCCTTTTGAGTCCAAAAATTATCCGAAGGGCTTTTTCTGTAGGCGAAAAATCGATTTTGTCCTTGAATTCTCAAAACCCCAAATAGGAACATCATATCTAAGATGTGGGTAAAAACAGCCATAATAAAGCGTAAGCAAAACATCAGTGTTGGCAAATTGAGCAAGCTTTCGGAGAGCAAACAGACACGAACTAAGTTTCCCAGTAACCTTATCTATATGATCATCAAATTTTAAGTGAGCATCAAGCTTGAGTCCAAGAAAGTTTACAGTATCTGCGGAAATTACTTCTGATTCATCCACAAGAAGCTGAATGACATCAGTATTGTCATTTCTGATAGAAAAGTTAGGAAGATGGGTTTTCTCCGTGTTCACGACAAGACCATTTGCTTTGAACCATTGAAAAAGATAATTTGATTCAATAAAACTATTCATCTCCATGTCAACTGCATTTGGTTCCCGAAAAATAAGTGATGTATCATCTGTAAATAGGCAGATATCAGCCTTACTTATACAATCTTGAATGTTATTACTGAAAACCAGGAACAAAATTTGACCCAATACAGATCCTTGTGGGACACCCATTTTGACACACATCTCTTAAGAATTAATTTTGCGGATACAATTCATGTTGTCAATGTAGTTCATTTCAACTTTTTGTTTGCAATCTGAGAGGTACGATGAAAAACAATCGTGTGCACGTCCTCTAACACCCATTCCATAAAGCTTCTGCAGAAGGATCGAATGGTCAACAAGATCAAAAGCCTTACTCAGATCAACGAAAAATCTCATAACGTGCTGCTTATCATCAAGTGCATTCACAATCTTATCAACAAAAATTGCATCTAAAGTGCATTTTTCCTTTTGAAAACCAAACTGGTTTTCAAAAAGACACGTGTTTCTACTGAAAAAAGTAAACAGTCTGGCAGCTACAACCTTTTCAAATACTTTTGAAAAGGTTGAAAGTAAGAAATTGGCCTGTAGTTATCACACATTTGGGGGTTTGCCTTTTTATGCAACAGTTTAACAATTAACATTTTAAGAAGGGAAGGGAATTTACCGGAAGAAAAAGAACAATTAATTAAGTGAACCAAAGAAGGAGCAAGTAGATCAATACGATCCTTCAATAACCTAGAAGATATTCCATCAACTCCAAAAGACTTACTGTTTTTTAACGACTCAACCACACGAAGTATCTCAGCAACATCAGTTGGATATAAAAAAAATGATTCCTTAGGGGATCTAGAAGAAATTCCATTAGTGAAAGCAGTAGAAGCGGATGGATCCGGTTGTACATTGAGCTACCAATACCAGTAAAGAACTCATTAAATACATTGGATTTCTTGAATGGCTCATCCACAAGTTCACCATTAGCATCGCATATTGGTCCTGTTTGGTATGATGATTCTTTCTTACTTTTCCTATTGATATCCTCACCAATAATACTCCACATGGTTTTGGACTTAGAGTTGGATTTTTCAATATACCTCAACATATTTTTGGATTTTAATGCCCGAATACATGACCTATATTCTTTTTTCAACCGTATGTAAGACTGCCTATAAGGGTCTGCCGAGGGATGATCTTTGGAAGTACTATACAGAAAAATTAGATCATCTCTCATACTTTGAAGATTGACATCTAGAGCTACTCTGGAATTTAATCGTCTATGTTTAAGTTTAATTTTCTTCAAAGGAAATGCTACATCCAAGAGATAAGACAGAACTGAGTTAAACACACTAAACTTTTCATCCATGGATCCTTAATAACTCATGTCTATCTACAATTCTTTTGAAAGCAAGTGGTGAAAGACTGAAGTATTGTCAATATTGAAAGAACGAGTGAAAAATAACTTGGCATTTGAGGTTATAGGATACAACTTAAGGTCAACAGTTTGAGCATGGTGATCGGAAATAGCAGTTTTTACCACATCTGTGTGTATAACGGAGGAGTTTATATCTGTGTACACATAATCAATAATAGTCCTTCCACCATTACATTCTCTAGTAAAAGAATGGACCGTGTTTCGCAAGCCAAAAGACCTCATAAGATTAAGAAGCTTATTACTATTCACGCTTGGATCAGCCAGATTAACATTAAAGTCCCCCAAAGTGACAGTGTGTGAATAACTTTTCATTATCTTGACCAAACAGTCATGAATCAAATCATGAAATTCATCAAAATCACATACCCTATTAGAAGGAGGCCCATACACACACATAACAGTGGGAGGCTTCGGAGAAACATCTAACCTAATAGCGGCCAGCTCACAAATGCCTTCCTGACAGAACTGATCAACATCAATATGAATATATTTATAGGCATCTCTAATAAACAAACCAACTCCGCCTTTTTTCAGATATATTGCGACAGAATGAAGCAACGAGGGAAAACCCCTTTCAAGATAAGACTTCTAGTTCATTTTTCTTCAAAAAATTTTCGGACACACAAATCAAATCTGGAGATTCCAAGAAGAGAATTATCTCAATTTCACATAAACTTGACACTAAACCTCTTACATTCTGAACCTGTACATTTCTCAGGCATTTGACAATTCGCCTGCAGATTTGCATTACTGGAGGTATGGAGTATATCAACCGTTGAACAAGCTATAGTATTTTGTTGGGAGGCTTCCTTTGTTCTAAAAAATGGTCTTGAGGATTAGCGTTTCGAACTGAGGGTACACTTCTAAGAGTGGAAGTCTGATAAATACGTTTACTATGAGATGGAGCTTTCTTCACTGGACGATCCCTGACTATGACTGGGATTACAGAACTGACATTAATCTTGTCTGAGATGGAAAATAACATGCTATCAATCATTGACAATATTTTTCTTTTGCCTGCAAGGTTTAAGTGCAACCCATATCGAGTAAAAAATTGTTGGTCTAGTTTATCCAAAAACAGAAACTTACCATGATCATATGACTCTACAAGATGTTTTATTTCAGAATTTATTCCACATATGATTCTGTTTAAAAATGGCTTATCAAACCTGAAGGGCAGTCCCACAACAATAACCTTTGTGTGTTTTGTCTCATCAAGGAGTTTCTTGTAACAACCAGTTAAATTAGGCTTACAACTTCCATCAACAATATCATTAGTTCCACCGTATACTAACAAGCAGTCATTTTCTTTCATGTTATCAACTACATGATCAAACCCATCAATGACATTATTCAAGGTTGCATTTGGTTTAAAGTTAACAAATACATTACATTCATCGTGATAGTTGTCTTGAAACAGGTCAGCAAACCTACGTCCATTACTGTCAGCTAGCATACTTATCTTAATTTTACTAGAAACAGCAGCATTGCAAATGCTGGATTCCACCATAATATGATCATAGCTTTGGTTAGCGTTTGAATCGGCAAGGACATTGTTAAGAGACAGAACACAGGAGGATTCACTGCTGCTGATAGTGCTACTGGAATTGCGTAATGCTTTACTAGTGGGCTGATTTATTTTAACTCTGCGCCTACTTTTGCTACTTATGCTATCCATCTATCTATCTATCTACCCATCTATCCATCTATCCATCTATCCATCTATCTATCATCTATCATCTATCCATCTATCTATCTATCTATCTATCTATCCTTCTATCCATCTATCTCTCTATCTATCTATCTATCTATCTATCTATCCATCTATCTATCTATCTGTCTATCTATCTATCTACCTATCCATCTATCCATCTATCTATCTATTGGTTATTCACAGTTTCAGGTAAATCAATGTCATCATCCTGCTGCTCGACAACGCAGAGCATTTCAAAAGGATTATTACTCAGGAAAGTTTGATGTTCCAGGACTTGGGGAGTATTATCGTGAGAACCTTTACTCCTTTTAACTACCTTTCAAGCTTCATTGTTGACTTTCTTAATGTTAAGAGGGGACACAGTCTTACATTTGGTGGTAGTGGGGCCATTCACTTCATGACTTGAAACCAGAGTTACTGCCTGAGAGTCACTACTTAGTTGAGAAACACTAGTTTCAAGTACAAGGTCACTTTTAGATTTTGTATTTACAGTGTACACTGGCATAAAACTATAAGGTTCACAAGTAGTCAAACGACCGTTATACCATTCTTCAAAAGGTAGTACAATATTTGGTATACAATAATGCTTCAAAATAAACATGGCGTTCACAACAACGTTAAAACCACATTCAAACCCATTTTTTTGCTGGAGACAGTCTAACTTAGTACAATCTATACAATCTATGTCTAGGTTCTCGGCGAGCTTAAGAGCAGATCTTTTGTTGCTCCCCGACAAATAATCAAAATTAAATGCTTCCTTCTCGTTTGAGAAGAAAGCAATACTTCACAATACTTTTAGACATCTCCTCAAAATAAGTGTTTATTAGATTGTCATCAACCCATTTCTGGATGTCACAACTCTTGGTACTAAGGCTAAAATGTTCATTATTAACAAGTTCTAACTTAGAATTAAGGTCAGTTATCTTATTTAACAAAGCTTTATTACTAGATTCGATCATTGTGACTCTTTTTAGCCAATTATTTTTTTCGTCCATGATCGAACTGATCTGAGCATCTCGTTCCTTTAGAGCCAGGTGTAAAGTTCCTACCTTAGATATAAGGGAACGATTTTCACTATCAACTATGACTTGTGTTATGAGAGATTTTTCTCTTTCTTTGCGTCTGTGGATTTTTTCCAAATCTAATTTAAGAGAAACAGAATCAAGTTCATGCTTAGATGAATCCAGAATCCCGGATTGTGTTTCATAGTTATATTTAAGTGACTCGAACTCATCCAAGAGTTTCGCAATATTGCTCGATAAACTGTCAAAACTAATATCAGGATAAAAAGTAGATAATTTATTCATGTCACTAGTCAATTGGAAGATGATACTTTGAACACATTCCTCAGCATCTGATGTTTCAAAAACAACATCATCAGTACAGGCACTTAAATTAGTCATTATTACAAATATTTCAGAAAGATTCAATAAACCTGAAATAAAAGCACACAATTTGGGAGGAACTCTTTAATGTCCAATGTCTAATAAATCCTTAAAAAATAAAGCCAAGTCCATGAATACCAAGTCATGCGATCGTTATTCAAAGCATTCAAATTGTTGCATTGTTGTGTCCTTAAAAGTGCAGGTGTTGTCTCTCAATTATTGCTAAGTAGGACTGACAGGGTAGCGAAGTAACGAAGCAACGATTGGTGCCTGCAGATTGTACAAGACAGCGTGCAAGGTATAAATATGTAGTTGCAATGCAGGCGCAAAAAAATTTAGGCCGCCGGCGCCGGTGCCGGCGCTGATGACGGCAGCAGGTAAATTCAGCTTTGAGCCAGGTGAACTGGTAACACTGGAACGACGTCTCTCGCTCGTGCAGAAACCAGGAGCAGCACGCGGAATATTCAGTCCATTAGTCAAACATTTTGTTTGGTTAGGTTCACAGTTAGTGTTCCACATTCAGCCTACTCACAATTTTAGTTCGCCTGATGCTGGGTAATAAGCAAAACAGGTCAAAAACTAATTTATCACTAAGAACAGCTTCATTTATAAGTAAATAATAGTCAAAAACTTAAAATTCATACCCATAGAAATTCACGACAACACTGGGCAATATCTATACACATTTTATTTATCTAGTGAAGTTTACATGTCAAACGAAAATCAATAAATATTTTAAAATTTGAAACTGGAGAGAAAACTTCTGCTTTACATATATATATAGATTTGTTTTCAATCTAATAATATATATATATACATATATTTTCTCCATTCATTTATTGTCAATTGAAAGAAATGTGTTTTAGGAAACTGTATTTAATATGAAAACATAAACATTACTCAAAAAGCAACATACCCTAATCATTCAGCACTCCAAACTGTATACAACAATAACATTATACGTATATACACGGGGATGCGATTTTTATAAAACCACATCTTTAATGTCACTATTAATTTTACGATGGTTGCTTTACTGCTTATTTTACGGTCAGAAACACGATGGGATATCTGGTGACTTGTGATGGACAACGCGGGACATTTTGACGGGTTCACATTTAATGACTAGGGATTGAATATTGACTGATGATCACCTCTCTGCACCGTTCCACGCACCTGAACCCAAATGCTCGGTAAACCATAAGAGTGGCTGAGGGGGTTAGAATGTATTAAGATTGTTTTGAATGAAATAATAAATGTGTTACCTTTTAACATGATTTGGTATTTGGTTAAACAAAATGGTAAGGTTTAGATATGGGTGTAAAGTATAGGTCATATACTACGTCTTAATCGTACAAAATTAAGTAATGAGTTCCCGGACATCGTAATATTGACGATTGAAAAACATTTTATCATCAAAGAATATATCAACAAAAACATTTAAACATACACTTGAGCCCTAATTATTTGAATAGACAGTAATATTTTAGTAAAAGATTTCTTGACTAGCATGTTACGTGTTGTTACAATTAAACAGGATAAAATACACTACGTCTCACATAATTATAAAATACATTTACAGTTACACTGTACTTGTATATAAGACGGTCAATATACATAAAGCAGGGTACAAGGTGATCTATTTCAACTAGCCACACCGGTCATCATCAGGCCCAATCAGACAGTTATTTCATTGAGATTAGCGGTGTAACCAAATGTAACAAACCGAATCAAATGTACCAGTATTTTATGTATATTAACAATCTTTTTACTTTCTCCCCTTATACATAGTATATGGAGAAAGTATTGTTTTCGTAAAAATTTTCGAATTTGAGTTGTTAGTGGAAATATTCGTTTTGGTGCTCCCTGAACCCAAATAAGTGGTTTTTACGTGATGTCTGTCTGTGTGTGTGTGTGTGTGTCCGTGTGTGTGTCTGTGTGGATGTGTACAGATTTAGAGCCTTAACCAATGGGCCAATTTTTATGAAATTTGGCATGTAGGTACTAATCCACGATATCTCCAGGTTTTTTTCATTTTTTGAATTTTTGATTTTTAAGGGTAATTATCCCCCCAAAACTGCCAAAAAACATGAAAAATCAAAATTTCTCTAAAACGGCTCTAACGATTTTGATTAAGCTTTAGTCGTTTGTAGAACTTTAGTTTTACAACAAAATGGCACCACCCGCATTCCTGTGAAAATTTGGGTTCAGAAATTACAGGAGTTAAAACATCAAAAATTCAGTTTTTTGGATTTTTCATAAAAAGACATAAATATAAAAAATATTACTATTCACCATTAAAAAGAGCTCAAAAACTAAATAATTTAGTATTTTGAATTACTATTCTACGATTGCTGGTCTCGGAGAAAATTGAGATTTTCATTTTGCGGTAAACGCAGTACGTTGTACCCATGTTATTCTTAATGGGAAAAAAAATACTATTTCTCTTTTATTTACTGATCAATTTCATTCAAACTTGATATGCTTGTCAAGTTAGTATTGACCAACAGAGGAAATTCGAAATATGTTGCCCCTTAATAACCCTGGGGGGGAATAGGGGGCATTTCCCCTCTTAAAACCACGAGTGCAGCAATGGATTCTGTAGTGCCTCCAAAGCAGGGATTTGGGTGGATGTTTTTTAAAACAACTTGTTTACAAGATTTTCTGCACATTCTACCGTGCTTTGTATTCTATATTTAGTAAATAAAAAGTAATTTACTCACTAAAGTTGGGCTAAAAGGGAGAAAGAACGTGTCAGTTTCCTGATACCGTTTATTTTGTAATAAAATCGTTGGTGTAACTATATTTTGCAGTGTTGTGAGTCGTAATTTATTATATCCGGTTTATGTTAATAATAAGAAACACTTGCTAATACCACTTCAATCGTGCATTGGTCTGCTTTGAATACTTTTCTTTATATTGGACTAGGAGACGGATTCACAGCTTAGTGAGAAAATATTGACGGAAAAGTGCGTGTTCATTAATCAAGGACAAACCATATAGAATATTTTGACCACCACTCACACCAAAGAAGAGAGAAAACCCTCATACTTTGATTTAGTTTTACAGAAACATTGGCCCTAAACTATTTAGCAATCAGAAGGCAACACTTACAAAGTGTTGTTAGTATACACTACTTAACGATTAAAAGTTATAAATTATAAATGATATTCTTTGGCTACGTATAAACTTAGGTAGATGCTCACATAAAAACATCGAAATAAATGTACGAGTATGTGAAAGCATTTATAATCTGCCAAAATAACTCCAGGATATTTCCGGAATGAATTAAAAATTGTTAATGCAGTATTAAAACTAACTGCGGAAGTTATTAAGCCCGTTGAACCTGGGTCTAGGAGCGAACGGCGTATTATTAAAGAATAGGTAATTTTAAATTAGTCAATAACTTGAGGTTAAACTCTCAAATTATTTTACCATTATTATGTTGAACCTTTTAAACTTCTAGTCGCAAAACAAAACATGCTTATTCTTTTTAATAAAACAAAATTAGTTATTATCTTTTGTCTGTAACCACCTTCCTTACAATATCGATTTTCTAACAAGTACTGACTTAAACATTGTTTTGTGGATGGCTTTGCATTAAGGATGGGGACAGTATGGAATTCATTACGATCAGTTCCATTACATATCTGTATATCTAATTATGTAAAATTATGTAAGAGGATTTGTTAAAGAAGAATTGTGGACGTTTAGTAGATCACAGGATGATGAGATATGGCTCAAATGAAAAGAACTGACCCAATGAAAAACTCAAATGAAAAAGGAATCTCAGGAAAAATACTAGTTTATTTATATTTTTGTTTATTTGCATGTCAGCCTGATTTGGCCAACTGACCCCATAACAAAAGTATGAGGACTACATTATGCCTAATTTTACTACATTTTACATGTGATTTAGGCGTCTAATCCATGCCAGTTTCTAATCAAGATTTCCAAAAAAATTCCTCTGGTTTTTATTTGATACACACCTTTTTAACACTAACATTGTCTGAGATAATTTGTAATTTATAAATGTATTAGCTGTTGAAAGTACATTTAAAAAATGGTTAAGGTTTTTGTTTCTTATAATTTCAAAAGATCATTTTTATTTTGAACATATCTGAAACAACATTTTATGAAGACAAATGTCTTATACTTACTATTTAAACCTTGAATATATTATGGTCCGTATTATTATGGTCCGTATATATCTTAAAAATAAGAGCAAGATGATTTATATCAAAATAATAATTGATTAATTTGATAAAGTATCTAATAATCCAAAGACTTTTACATTTATTATTAAATATTAAAAAGCCATCGTTTAAATTTTTGTAGTGTTTAAAATTATGTAAAGGTATTGACTGATATTCCTCATTATTACCCGGCTGAGAAATAATGAAAGTTTTTACTATCATTACAGGAATTTAATTTAATCTAAAGAACTCGAAGCCTTTCTGTTTATAATTTCTCTAAAAATATTTTAATGCCTGAAATGTTGGACATAGTATACAAATCATTATCAGATTTTTAAGGACATTTTATCAAAACATTGTGCACAAACCTTTTCCGAATATACTTCTTATAAATCTGCTTATAAGTCTGTTTTAGTAATAAAACTGTCTTTTTGGTCGACATACTTCTTATTTCTCGGCCCATCTCATTTTTGTCCTTGGGTGTTGCACCGGTATTCGTGTGATTTCAAGAGCGTTTGCGTCCTCAAGACATCAGTGCAGTGAGGACTAACTCCCAAGTAGTCTCAATAAATCTAGTGAACCTCAGTGTTTCCTGCTGGCTGAAAACCGACTCCTACACTGATGGTTAGGAGCCGCTGACGAAATCAAACTAGCCCAGCATATCCCCATTGGTAAGGGACAGTATCCACATTGTGTAAAAACTGTCATATTTTAATGAACTGTTGTATATTTTAATGAAAAGATTCACAAATAAGTTTAAAACATATTAACAGTAATAGCAATAATTTGAATTTTGAGCCACCAAGGGAAAGACAGGAAGTCGCTACTATTGGTTAAGGGAATCAGGTGGTCAGAAGTACAAAGGGCAAGAGGAGAACACTTCTTCCCAAACCTGCAACAAGTAAATTGGTGCTTTTGCCCAGTGCGGTGAATTAGGGTTAATATTTTCCCATAAAAATTTAACAATTTATTATATTCTTGTTTTTGAACTAACCAGATTTTCCAATCAGGCGGTAAATTTGTCCATTCTTTCTCTCTTACAGTCCACAAAGAAAAACAATTTACATTGAATTTGAATAAATTTGTAATTCGTAAAACCCTCCCTGCATTGAGAAATAGATGATAATACATGATTAAATAAAGTTGCTGAAATTGAAACCATGATGTTTTGTTGGCAATCTTTAAAAAGGGGCCCTTAGTCAAAATGTAAAGAAATCAGAACCCTCACTAGGCATTAACCCCAATTTGACCACAATTTGAGGTTTCATTATTACCGGATGACAGGACAATGACGCTTTTTGCTGCTCTTGCCGGCTTTCACTGAGACTTAATTGTCTTTCTTACCAACAGTGACTTCGCTTTGTGTTTCAGTAATTAAATTGTACCATCCCTCTCAACTAATATTTTTATGAATTTTAAGATGTTTTGTTTATATATGTTACCTTATGTTGACTATAAATCTACAAACTGCATAAAAGTATATAGATAAATTATGTACATAATTGTAAAGGGAAGCAAATTCGAATTTTAACTACCATCAGCGGGTTATTTTTCAAATGATATACACTTAAAAACTTATTGTATTTAGATAAAGACAAAACTTATAAAACGCTTGTACACGTCTGAGCCAAAGCTCTTAGGCGGCTCGTCAAAACACTTACGGTAGTCTTAAACATGTGTAAGGTAATTAGTCTCAGCCAATAGAGAACACAATATTTGCCAATTATACATTCAACACAATCAATTATGGGCACCCAATGTTTAGCGTCTTGATAAAATCCCGGGGTTTCCACACAAATTTGTGAGGATTTTACCGCTTTCCCTATGCGTTTGTATTATCTATAACAGACATGTCGTTGGCGTAAAAAAAACAGATAAAACGGAATTCCCAGGGTTTGAAATGTTTGCATACAACGTACTGTAATAGTATTTAGTATCTAATAATATTGTTGCTAAAAATAAAGGTAACAAATAAAAATATATTTTCTAAATATTTTTCAAGTATCTTACCTTGTTTCACTTTTTGCCATTTGTTATTTTTTTTACAGTATAAACATGCCAGTATAAAAATTCCTCATGTCTTTTTAATGTTTTTTAGCTAATATCAAATCCCAAACTAAAGGAACAGCGGTCTGATTTTTTTTATCACCAACATCTAAATTGGAAACAATAGGTAAGGTGAATATTTTATCGTTCTAAAGCCTCAGCGGGCTGCGACTGTCTAGCTTTGGATTGGCAGATATTACCAGGAGAACAGTCCAACGGATAAATTATCTGGATTTATCCCAACGGAAAACAGTGCTACAGATAATTTAAACATTGGTTTTGCAATAACATTATTTATATCTAGATGAATGCTTATCCCCTAGTGACTCTTTGGAAAACGCCATCGAGAAATAATATTATCTCGTTTGTCAATGGCATTAGTATGGAAAGTAAGAAAAATCTAAATATATCTTTACATATTATACGTGGACAAATTATCCCCGCCCACATATTACCTTTTGCCCCTCCAAGTTGGCAGTGGGGGTTATAGTGAATGTGCTATGAAGGGACTGATTGAACTAGTGAATTCAAGGAAACATTTCGAAAAGGGCTTTTAATATTTTTTTATTTTTTAAATTTGAAATAACAGGGTGCCACTTTTATATTTTATCATGCGTTAATAGTTTTTGTCGTGTTCAAAGTGGAGCACATCGATGTGTTTAATATAATAACAGTAATAATCTAATAAATCACTAACATCAATTTTTTTATACTGAAGGACGAATTACTTAGTGAAAATTAATTCCATGAGCTACCAAATATTAAATAATGGTGAATAAAGCCTTATTTATTATAAATTTATCAGTGTAAGTTGTTTTAATCTATTTGAGTTATAATTTACTTCTCACACGTTTGATTGGCTTGGACGTTAAACTGGTACTGACTGTGGTTTAGTCTGCTGTAAAAATTGAGTTTAGTTTCATCAATTTATAATTATGGTTCATTCCTTTGCTTGAAATTACTTACAGGCCATATGCAGTTTAGTTTGGTTTTCATAGTATTATGAACTACCATAATGATATACTCTGTGTGCTTGTGTAAGGATAATAAAAAAAACTGTTTAAATGAGTCATTTAATTTTAAATAAGTGAGGCATTATGTTTGACTTTATCAATATTGATTTATAAATTGTAAGTGGATTGACGTACATATTTGGAATTCATATGAATTCATTTTACACCAAGTGATATTATACAGTTAATCAAGTGTATTTATTTAATTTTCATCTTATTGTGTTAGTTAAAGTTATTTTTAACTTAAGAAGATAAACATAATTAATATATATATTTAAAAGTTAATTTATAGTAGTTATCAATTTTATAAATAATTACAGAAAAAAGTCAAAACTACGAGACAAATTTGAAATTCCTGAAACCTGAGTTTGAAATCCTCAAAGCACTTAAGTATTTTTGAAATCGCTTCATTAATTTATATCAGGTTTTCACAGTTAACCCATTTTCACAGGATATAAGTGCTGCGCCTTAGCCGCCTCTGCCGCGAAACCTAGTTAGAGTTTGCGGAAACACTGGAGCGATAGTCTCACACCCAGCCAATGACGGGGCAGCTTTATCTAAGGATATAACAATCAAAGGACCGTATCGTACTTCTGCTTAGTGTAAATGTAAACACGTTTGTTTTCATTTACAAATGTTGGTAATAGTATTTTGCAGTTAGTTGAAATGTAAAAAAATTTGGATTGCCACGGGTAAAGCACTGATTAATATTATCGCTATCATAAAAATTTGTTCATCCTGGAATATATTTTGTCATCAAATTTTGAATATGTGATGTCCACACTCCAACTCTGTCACGTGTTTGTGAGCCTTTCTGTTTTACGAAAACTAAGATACGTGCCACTACAGTCTATCTTAAACCAATAATATCCACTTCCCACCAGTAATCAATTTAAATTCACTCTAATCCTCTATTCCCATTTTAACTATACTACAATTGCACATACCTGTGCTATGAACATTATATCACGGGAAAGTAGATTCTCCTAAGTACCCAGAACGTGAGCTTTTAAGTTATTTAACCATCCATTAAACGAGTAAATATTTTGGTCGACAATATTTACCCCAGTTGCACGAAATTGTTTTAATGTTGAGTGCTAGAAAAGCCATAGCTTATTTTCGTACAGATTTGTTTGCAAAGTATCGTCCAACCACACTAAGATAACAATTGTATTGATTAAGTTCATCACTGACGTGCTCATTTTCCAATGAGTAGCAGCTAATACTTTGTTGTGAGGAGTTTCTTCCTACTTTACATTATCATGTTAACATTTTAAAGACAACAAAGGTTTCGAAAATGCGACTAAATTACTCTCTAACATTTCCCTACTTATTGTGAGGCTCAATCTACACTCTTTCATTTTTATTTGTCAAAATATATTACTATTTACACTTGTTATTGTTTGAAAATACATATTTCATACAACACATAAATAAATTACTCCGATATAACATAGATAACCTCTATTAATACCCTGGTAACGAGAAATGAAATAAATGAAAGTCCTGTAGATCTGTTCTAGTGTCTGTTTATGTATTAACAACACTAATGTTTTTTACTAAAAATCATACGATCATCGGACTAAACTATTGTAAGATCAACAGTCTCCAATATATTTTCATCGAAACTAAATCTAATCGTAATTAGTAGGTAATTGTAGGGGTTTCTGTAGTGTCCGTAATTACTTTTCCTCATTATTACTTTGCTGAAAAACGATAATGAACCTTTTTGCTATCCTTGCAGGCACGAAGAATTTAATTTGGCTTAAAATAATCCGAAGTATTTGTGCAATAATTTCACTTTAATAAGTTTAATGCTTAGGACTGTGATTACACTGTAGCAAGACATTTGTAAGATTTGTAATTATATACGTTTATGATAACGGAATAAAATTATTTTTGAATATACTTTAAATATTATATTTATGCTTAGGAGTATATCATGTTTTCGAAAATTAGTTTTAATAGTTTTCAACATAGAATTATTGATGCTAGTCTTACGACAGATTTGTCAAGTTAGTTGTAAAAAGAAAGACACCTCAAGGTAATATGTAAGCGATTTATTAATGCAAACATTATAAGCACTAAACATTCATTATCCATGATTTTACCAAAATTATCAAGGGGGTCGTCATTACCGGGTAGTGAAACAATTACGTATTTTGCTCTCACAACGGCTTATCAGTATTTTTTCAGTGATTTACATTGTATTTACAAATTAAATGTCACCATCTCTCGCATCCATATTTATAACTAGCTCGTAATCGTAGGGATTTCTATAGTGACCGTAATAATTCTTCCTCATGTCCAAATATTCATATATTCCTCCTATTCATACTTTGATTTTGTTATAAATATAATATGAAGGGATCAATGATTTAAAACAGTTAACAAATGTTTTTAACTGTTCAAAATCCATTGAAATGAGTTGCATAAATCATTAGGAAATATGCCAAGTAATATATAATATATATTTATATAATTTTTGTATTCTTAATATATTATATTTGCCTGCTCTATTATTCATTAATGTTACTTATCCAATAAAGTAAATTTTGTCTCCAAATTTATCTAGAGTTTATATTAAACTAACAACTACTAAGACATTATTTCCGACTTATTTTTGGGCATCACCCACCTTCAGGTTTATGTGGCGTTGTCCAGCGGAAACTGACGGAAAACCTCTTGTCAGATATTTAAAAGCAACACGCCACAACACAACACGAACATACACAAATAAAAACAAAGTCCCATTAGGTAGGGACTTAATGTGGCGTATTTTTACTTAATGTTAGCGTATGGTGGGGGAAGCCCAAAAACAAGTCGGAAATAATTAAAATACCCCACCTACAAAGTGCCTTTTAAAGAAAGTACTAAGACCTTGACATTGTTTTTATGAGTAATCCCTATATTCTACCTGAATATAAGGTTACCTACAAACTAAGCGTAAGTATAATTGTCAAAGGATATTTTTACTTTGAACGATTTTTTTCGCTTAGGTAAAATATAAATAAATGGTTTTTCTCCCAGTATCTCATAAATAAGATATGACCAATATTAAATCCCTCGAGAAAAAAGACAGCGGGTCAAGCACCGATATCTGAATTCTGACATATCCAGCTGCTTTGCATGGGCATTGAACGTCTGTGAACGGTAGTCAATACATCGTAGTGCCAATATTTTATATCAGCCACACATTTACTTTGCAAGCAAAATGTTATTTAAATATATTTCACATATTATCAGGTAAATAGACGTGAGTGGTTTTAGTATTTACACACATTATTTATGCATCCATACTAATCACTAGATCAACATTACATTCCTTATGTTTACTTCGACTGTAATTTTAAACCTTATTAGGCTATAATAAGTTTTATCGATTTATTTTCACATGAGAAAATTGTAGCAACCTTTATAATACATTGTATTAAAGCTTTAATCTCTAAGATGTTACTAATTACAAATAATAAAACAATTATTGTACGTCTTGTTGGTTTTCAAATCTTAGAACGTTCCCTAAAAGATGCTAAGTATACTGTTGAAGATTTTATTTAACCTTAGTATCACAATAACTTAAGACAGGTTAATTTTAACAAAAGAAAAATATGAAGACTGCTTACAGCAGTTAAATTTTTTTCCTCACACTGCTTCAAAAACAGTTGTTTTCGACACATGCATTGAGAGCTAAAGTTGTTCTTTTTACCCCTACAATAAAACGTAAAATTTTGATGATATTTTTCGTCCTACATTATTTTGTGACAATTTTTGGTCGAGGTCATCAGCTGTTAAATAATAATTTAAGGAATTGTTCAACTTGTAAACAATGGAGACTTGTGTAACCGCTGTTTGTTTAGAGTAGCAAGATCAAGATGGGAAAAAGTTTAAAGGTAACCAAGTAAACAAAATTTAGGTTTTGTGAAATTGTTATCTTAATATTAGTTGCAGTACCTATGACGAAAAATATAGTTCATCACTAGGACTAAAAGTGGCTTTTAGATCTTTGCTTATTTTTCTTAATCTTGAGCTCGTATCGAAAAGCGTCCCTTTTGGTCCTATTTTATCAAGGTTCGTAGAGCTTTCAGACCAGGTGTGCTGAGTAGATCTATTTAAGGTTTTCTACTTTACCGAAAGAGACCTCGTAAAAACAGCTGGAAGGTCACGTGATCACCAATCCAATCTGCAGTGTTGCTGGAAACACGATATTTATCTATGAGTACCATATTTTCCTCATCAGTGTAATTAAAAATAACATTGTTTAACTGCTTACATTCTATGATAAGCTGTTATTTTATGAAACTAATATATTGTTTTGATTTATTTGTATTATTAGATTAATGGATTCAATGTTAGGGTTTAAGTTTTCTTTCTGCATGTCCAGTGACAATTTAAAAATAGCTGTACCATTATTATACCCTTAAGGTTGGTAACACTTTATGGTATGTTGTTGATTTATGAATCAGCTGGACGCCCTCGTAAGACATCTTTGCTGCGAACATTACTCTTATGTAAGTAAGCACACCTGGTCTGAAAGCTCTAAGAACCTTGCTATTTTATATCTGAACCGAATTTGCGTTTCATTATTTTCGTTTGAATCAAGTATCACTTTCAGTTAGAATGTAATACATTTTTCAGATAATTTCTAATTTTAATTTAATTGATTTCTATTATACTATGATTATAACACGCCATGCTGTACTTGATAAGACTGTGTGTTATTTATTATAACGCACCAGGATATCCTTCCCTAGTACAGAGAAATAGTTAATTCTCAGTATCAGGTTGTTTTACATCAGTCGTAAATATCATTAGACGCACAAAGCTAAGAATGATTTCTATTTGCAAAATGTATTCATTGAATACTAATGATACCATCAGTTATAATAAATTAGGATAGTAGATAAAACAAAGGTTGAAGACAGCTAATTATTTAAAACTGCTAAAGTGGTGTTCTAATTTTTTTGTTTTTGAGTCTATCCAATGTAACTCCAGGTTCTCCGCAGGAATATGAATAAAACTAACGAAAAATCTAGCAATTATACAACTTGCTAACTAACATTCATGATTTTTACTGTAAGATAATTTCAAATAGAATAAGTTAAATTGTTATTAAATATTCTTGGATGAGGTTACATTTATGCCGTTTCCAGATTCTGGAGAGTCCCAACAGGTACACTTTTAAACTATAATCTAAGTAACTGCCTTACGCCTAATATGTTCATTGCATTATCGGTTTTATATTTATTTATATAATAAGATGAATATAACTCTACATTAAGTTTATTACTAAGAGACATTTAGCATATGCACCTATTGTTCGTCATTTCACCAAAATATATGAAGTACTAAAAATAAACAAACGGAGCTAAACAAACAACCATATAAATAAAACAACAAATGTATTATGAAATTTACAATAGAGTATAAAATGGATGGGTTATAAAAGCCTACATTTAGTAAGTAATACGATTTTAAAAGTTTTGAAATTGTAATATAGAAGATGGTATAGATAATAGGTAGGTGGTGTATCATTCTAACTGCGTAGTGGAATACGACTGTCTAATTGTCGGATTGGCAGGTATTACCAGGAGAACATCTCCGAGGCGGTTACATTAGCTAGATTGATCCCTGGGGTGGGAGAGCCCTTCAGTCCTTTAGATAATTTAAACTAAGAGGTTTGAGTTATATTTAGTCGTTTTTAGTGAATTTTCCCTATAGAAAAGAAGCTGTTACCGTACTCGGTATGGTAAGACCTAGGCCTGGGGTCATAATAACTTTTCGTTTTGGGGCCTCCCGATGCCAAAAACACGATTCGTTCAAATTCATATGTATGCGCCCGTAGGCACGATAACTTTCATAAAAAAGTCAGATCTTGATGAAATTTGGTATGAACGTGTAAGGCAGCATCTATTTTTATGAGATCGAAAACCAGACAGATCGCGTAATGACCGGGGTTTTGGGGGGGTTTTGTACCCCAAAAGTGTGTTTTTTGAACTTTTTACATATAATTATTTTTAAAACCAATCTTTGGTTTGCTATATTGAATTTGGCTTAAAAACAAACAATTTGGTTTTTTGATCATCTCTCTTCGTCAATTGGTTACCGAGATATTGAAAGTGTTAAACACGTTGTCCAATGTTAATTTTATGGAGAATAAGTAAAATTTTATATATCGCTTATCGAGGAACATATATTGATGACACTTTGTATGCAGCGTCATATGATTGGAGTTTACTAATATTTGCATACAAAACCCATTGTTGTGGTTTCCACAGCAGCAAACCTGCGCACTCAACAGCTAAAAATGTGATATCTAGCTTGTTTATGAACATAAATTGGTTAAACGTGGTATGTTTCTTCATCTAGTGGTTATCCATTGGGATTTGTATAAAAATTCCATTTTTGTGGTCCTTGATGCATTAAACCTAATGTTCTGTCAGTCCTAATGTTATTCTTATGGAGGATAAACAAAATGCCACGTATCGCTTATTATTTATGAATATGTTTTAATGAAAGTTGGTAAGTGGCTTCATTTCTTAGTGAACTACCATTTGAAATTTGCTGAGTGTGCAGGTTTGCTGCAACGGGGTATTTTAAATTGTTTTATTTTTTAAATAATACTAATCTTGCGGATCTGTAATTTTGGGAATTTACATGGAAAATCATATTCAATTAATTATAATTAATGTCCTTAAATAAATAGGTTATTTATTTTCATTTGATTCTTTTGCAATTTTTATTTCTATACCATGTAAGTAAACCTACGTCTTAATGGTACCTTTAATTTTGTTAAACTGTATTCTGTGGACAAACCGATGAGCTTGTATGAATATCATTCACGTGTTAATATTACCTGACCAAATAAAGTCATCTTCTAAAATCATATATAAATATAAAATTCTTATGATCAATGTGACAAAGCCCTTGAGGAAATTTTAGATATTTTATGACGTTTGACCCATAAATTCCCTGTATTTGAACCCTAACTACCATATTGATATGTAATTATTGGGGTTTATGCACGATACACTTTCGAGTCTCGTATAGTGGATTTTCTATTTGTATGATGCATTCCAAAGTAAGTGTTATAAATATGGACGAAGTCCAAGAATCCCAGTCACACCACAATGTGCATTCTGTTAGACTGGTGATTCTTACCGGCTGATTAACAAGTACCAATGAATACACTGTATTTATTTACTGTATATATATTTCAATAAATAACTGTTCAAATCAAATAATCGTACGCAGTAGTTGCATATTGTAACTTTAAATGCGAATTGGGTTAAGTCCTAAGAGATTGTGGAATATATTCTGAATGTTGACATATTTAGGAATCAGAAGAACATTCGATATATTCTGCATGACAGGTTTTTCTCACGTTACCAAATTGAGCATGGCTGATTTTTACATAATATCAACAAAAATACAAAATTGAATAACAATTAAAATTATATTTTTTGGGATCTTCAAGCATAAAAATTGCATTTTCAGAAACAGCAGTACCATTTTTGAAAAAAAAAAACACGTTAACACGTTGAATAACATTTTATATATGTAGTGGTATATAGTGGTTTGGACACTAACCAATAATGTATTTTTGAAGTAAAACTGTTATAAGTTCATGAAATAAATATAATAAAATAGATGAACGCTAAAATTTTACCCTGAAATTATGATTTTATGACTGATAAAATGGTGTTAGTTCAAATTTTTGTCAAATTTTATTCAAGTACGCAGGTTAAGCATAGTTAATATAACTTCATATTTATCTTTGGTAGATTATTACAGCCATTATATATGAATTGTGAATTTTAAATGAAATATTTTACATTTTCATCCAGGCGTGATAGGGTGACAAGAATCTCTAAAATAAACTAATGACTATTACACATTATCTAAGTTATTATTTTTTTATTATTTTCTAGGAATTTTCAACTAAATTTAACGTCACTTTCAAATTTTCCCTTTAGCACCTTGCATTAAAGGCTTGTTTGTTTACTTTCACTCTCTTGGGTTGTTTGGAACTTGATCCCACGATTATAACGTTCTCGCAAACAACCTAAGACTTTGCTTTTATCAAATAAAACAAATAGTTAAGGTAACTGCAATAACAATAATTTAAAACCACAATAATAAATCGTACATAAATATAATTTGAATTACTGTAACCGAAGTTCAAAGTTAAACCGTTTGAATAATCAAACTAATCGCAAAATAAAACAAAACAATCTTAACTAGGACATCTATCTATATATAATTGTTATTGACCAAACAAATTTGATACGTATGTATTTCGAGTGTTTAATTCGTGGTCTACAAAAACTCACTTTTATTATGTTATTATAATTTTTATAGTTATTTTTAAAAGACAACTAACATACTTTCTACTTCATATTGTACTATTTTAATAGAATACTAATGCTTTAATCTATGTCTCGTAAATTACTAGCTAAGACGTACCTCTGGTTTAAATATGACTATGGAAACTTGATTTAGAATAAGGTGAAACTTAAAAGCGTAGCTAACTTACACCAGGTATGTTCTTGTGTATATAATTTATTTTAATATATGTTTTGTAATATATATATTTTTAAATGATAATTTATTATATGTTCAAGAATACAATATATTTCTTATTGATCTCTATTTAAAGTTGGTAAACACGTATTAATAACCAGTAACGAACCCTAGTAGACTGTATAAGTAGACTAAGAAGGTTAGCAAAAAAATATCCATATAATGTTGGCGGTCTGCCATATAATGTACCATTAATATTAAATATGCCTTATAAAAATTATAATAGGAATAATAAAAATAACTGGACAAAATGATTTCATAAACATAAAGTAATGTACTATCAAACGGAAAAATTATGAAATGTAAAACTTAGAGAATTTATTTGTCGAAGTCAAGTACCAGTTCCATTACACTTGTCACTGAGAAGCTTTTATTAAATTGGAATTTGAGAGCGTTGATTGACTGGATTTCTTATCAGTGTTGCATTTTCAGATATTTAATATATCCTTGAATGATTGAATAAAGAAAATATTTGCAACTTAAATTTAGATCACTAAACAATACGTTACATTCCATGATTTGCAATTTTATTGCAGTTTACACTGTATGAATATTTATTTATGTAAATTTTATTTGTTTATGAGTTCACACTTAATATTTGGCTACATCTAATTTACTTATGAAAATATGCCATAAACAATCAATATTACACAAGAGTACATTTAACTGAAGAACAATCTAAATTTACTTCCCGATTATGCATACATTAATTTGTGTAATACATACAACTGAGTCGGCAGGATTGACAATAAAGATATAAGTGCAAAGACAATGTTATTATTCAGCAAATAATGCCTGTGATGTTTATGAATAGAGGGGAAAAGCAACTGTGGAACACTATATATTAAAAATAATAGTCGTTTTCGCATAAATTTATTTGTCACACCTATAGGCATGTTGAAAATTATAAACTTGTTGAAGTATTTGTCATCCGATACATAAAGAATATCAACTTAGTAAGTAGGTATTGAATATTGTATAGTAAAATAAAAGAAAGTATACTCTAGTGAAACAAAAGAAAAACATAAACACATAAGTTAAATACAGGAAAGAACCTACTATTTAAATACAACAATAATTAGCCGCAGATTGCGATACGGGGTGAATGGGAGGATAATAAGATTGTACTCGTGCTAAAGTGTTTTAGGGCGGGATATGTTTGTGGCTTCACATGGTTTTAGAATAGTTTCTTAGAATATGCCATTTCATTTTCTTACGATTTCAGCGAATTATTTTCTTATTTACTCCTAATTTTTTATAAAAGTGTAGATTTTAATTATTCATGTTTTTAAATTTGAGTGATGTAAGCTAGTAAGCTGTGATGATATATTAAAAAGCCAGGTTGTTGGGTTTTTGTAGGATCGATTTATCTAGCTTATAAGTTGGTTCAAGAAATGCAAATGAATTATTATAATTTAATGACCAAGTTAGTCTTTCTAAAAACTTGTCAAAAGGTGTGTTATTTACAACGCTAAGTTTCCTTGGTTTATTAATATTGGTTATATTTTTATTTATTGATAATATCAGTAATATTGTCCTAATTTATCTGTGACTGTACCTTTACATTTGTTATTCTATTATTAATCGACTAAAATATGATAACCTTGCCGTCAACAGTTAGAAATAGTTTCAGAAAAATCCACTACATGTTTTACCTTGAACGGCATCATGACAAAATCAATAAGCGTTGTACATAAACGATTCGTCGATGGTTAAAAACTTTAACAGCCACAAATATTATGTACTAGTAAATTCTAACCAACTGGAGTTAGGTTCTATTATCCTCAGTCCCAAGAAATCTGTAACTACGATTATAATTTTATATTTTCTATGGTTTTTTAACATTACAATATATTATCTAACCAATCGGCTTTAAAATACCCATACATACTGATTTATTTTTTAAATTATGGGTATAAATTCCAGAACAGTTTCCGTACTAAACCTTTCTAAAAATATCTACAAGTGGTAATTAATGTAAACAATGTTAACGGTGTAATTATTATGTCATTGCAATAAATACGGAAGGTTCTCTTTAACAAACATCTATTTAATCTCAAACCTTGTCCACAGTGTCAAATGAAGAGTACACCTATAAAACTTTAAACCTAAATACAAAGACATGACAAGATATTTTATAGGAACTTCCAACTTAATGTCAAAAGGTAAAGCGTGGCTTTAAAAACAATACTAACAATATTTTGTAGCATTGTATTTTTAATCAGATGTGTCACGTATTAATATTTAACAAAGTTGTATACTAGCTTCTTATTATGAACCAAGCATAATTCAGTTTTCTAAAACTAACCGTGCGTTATAAGGTATAAAATTAAACATTCGGTATTGTGAGAAGTTATATGAGGAAACTTGTGTTTCTGCTGTGCGGAACCGTGTGCATTGGTTGTTGATTATAAGCGTTATAGTGAAATCAAAGGCACTGTCACCAGCTTGCCCTTTGATTAGAATTTAATTACGCTTTTACCCCATAGCGAGTGAAGGTTTTCCTTAATTTTACCCTACGAAAACTAGCAAAGTTATATTACACAATATAACTTCTTTAGTTTTCACACTATCTACGACAAACAAATTAGTGGTTGCCAGCATATTGTGTTACAACTAATCATCGGGGTCTTGTTGATGGCCTGAAGTATCGATTGTGAAAATTATAAAACTTGTCTGATTTTTTTAAATATAAAATAACGATGAATGATTAATGACTTCACAATAATATTCTGGTAGCACATCAGCTTGGTATGATTTTTATACAATTTAATTTACAGTAAAATCTCAACTTTGTTGCAAATTCATATATAAAACAATTTTATCATTTTAATTTTATCTTAAATAGGTAGTATAAGGGCGTATTAAAGTGCCCTTAATGAGTTGGGACTACTACGTTATTAAAAAGATTTGATTAATATTAAAAAGTTGACAACATTTAAAAAATTACATTCATGGGCAGTGGACAATTGTTGTACTCGTATTTAAAAAAAGTGTCAAAAAGTTATTGAATCAGTGATAAACAAAGAAAAACATTTGACGTTGGCAATGGAGTTTCCGTACGGTCAGGTGGTTTTGGCCTATTTTTGGACCAATGCAACAAATGTTCGGGCAAATGCACCAGTGGTTGGTAACAGGCCGTTTCCACTAACCTGGGACTCATGTGACGGTAAATACACCGGGACAAAACTGTCCCAGACAGTTTTGAGTCGTCACTTGCCGCCTTTTGTGAAGACTCATGTTGCGGTGCGAATTTTCACTAGTGGAAACGGGGCTTTAAGGTACGTTTTCATTCTGACAAGTCCCGGGCTCATGTGACGACACACGTAGCGACGCGGGTATCACGGGTCTTTTTAGTCCCGTTTCCATTGGTACAAACATGAGGCGTCACTTGTCACCGGATGTTCAAGGACAGTTTCCAATATCTCGCTGCAATATTGTCCTGGCATTTTTAGGGCAGTCTAGTAATGTACTCAGCAAATGTTTATAATTTCACATCTCGCTGATATAGTTTTGTATATAAATACATTATACTATATGGTTTTAAGGAGATAACTTAAAACATACTTGTTAATTTATTTAAAGATTAAACATGACCAGGGCAAAGCTGTCCCAGACAGGTTTGAGTCGTAGCTTGCGACTAAACCTACCCTCGCTCTAACAACTCGTAGTAATATGTTACGATCTTTTAAAAAGACTTATGTTGAATCTATCCAAATCGAAAGGGGGCTTTATAAATACAATTGTTGTTACTTTCTTAGTTTTAAACCCAGCAGAACAGCATTTTTGCATTTGTTTAACGTGGAATTATGAAAAAAATTATAATACTGATTATTTTACAAATTATAATAAATATTATAATAAATTATAAATTATAATACAAATTATAATACTGATAAAATAAGGGGGTTTTCAATCCCGCATCTTAAACATTGTGCCTGAAACATATATTCTTGATGTCGTACTTGCACATGCTATTCCATCAACAGCTTTCAAATATAATTGATTACTATTCTTCCATAACATTTACATTGAAAACTGGAAAGGCTGTGGGCATATTTCTAAGTACCAATGTAAATTATAAGTGGATTCTGCAAATCTAATAGACAATATCTTTCTAACGATATGCATAAATTTCTCCTTCGACACACACAAGCTAAAAGCATACCACAATTTGTCTGCTTGCTAATAATATTATGATTTTGTTTTATTTCTATAATATCTTTCACACAGTTACTTATTGTATATTTTCATTATAATCAAGCTAACAGTTTTTATACACTTTTTGTAAAGCAATTTTAAGCTATGAATATAAAATTAATATACTGAAGAGAACGCAGGTTTCTCAATTACAACAACTAAGGGGAAATTGTTTGATTTATAAGTGTATAAACAATATATTAGTCTATGCCAGACATGTACATTTTAATAAGTTGATTGATCAGTAAAACTATTATTACTATAAATTGATGACTCTAAACGTCATTTCTTGTGTTAAGAAATGCACTGCCAATATTTTTATTCTGACAAAACCTTTTAACTACTTAAAAGGATAATAAAAATGATGAGATTATTTAACGGCCTTAACTGATTTTTGTAGTATTAATTATTAAACAACTTTTTGATTAGCATATTACGTGTTGTTATTACTTAAGGGATGTAGTCTAAAAGACGTCTTACAACACTTAAAAATATATTTACATTTATACTGTATTCACAAAACAGACGGCAAACATATATAACAGATGGTAGAAGGAAAATAATTGTATTGCCTTGTACCATCATGTTTAAATATGTTTACCGTCTGTTATGTGGATACAGTATAAGTGTAAATATATCTTTAAGTGTTGTAAGACGTATTTTATTACATCCCATATTAGTTATTCTATATTTATCTTATTTGGTAAGTAATTATAGTGAGTTATAGTAATAATAACAATAATTATATGGAATTATAAACAAATTTATACAATAATAATTTATTTATCTATCATTCTGATGGATTTTGCGTACTGGATAAGTCTTTGATATGTTGCTAACTATAATGCTAAAGGATTGTACTCAATCCAGAATAACTATGATTTGATCAACTTTAATATATGATTCATATATGTTGTTATTCGACTAACGAAACCTAATAAATAAAAAAATAAAAACAATTTGGGTGAGCGTAACAGAAAATGCATCAAACGAATATTATAAAAATAACTAAAAATATAACGAGAGAACTATGATTTGAATTATGTAGATTCCTCTTCAAATATATACTGTCGTGTTCTTACAGGTATTAACTGTATTTATTATCTGCTTGGGGCGAGAATAAATAAAAGAAGTTTTTTATAAGGAATTAATGTAGTGTCACTATACTCTCAAAGGATAAAAACGATAGGATTGACCTTATAAAACTACTAAATGTGTATATGAGCTTGTAAATGGGTCAATTGAAGATGTTATTTAAAAAGCCACTTTTGGCCCTAGAGTTGAACTATATTTTTCATCGTACTGCAATACATCGTACTTCAATACTTATACATCGTACTGTAACAACTTCACAAAAACTAAAATGCTATGGCCTGTTTGCCTTAAAAGGTTTGCTTCTATCTTGATCTTGCTACTTTAAACACGCAGTTGTTTATTTAAAATTGTTGAATAATTAGTTCAATTCATGATTTATAACCGAAGTAACAGCTGATGACCTCGACCAAAAACTGTCATCGAATGATGTTTTTTGTCCCATGTCGAAAAGGTTCATCGAAAAATAGTTTATTATTGAAGGAGTAAAAAGAACAACTTTAGCATCTCAAATCATGTGATAATACCCTTCTTTTCAGCAAACCTACATACTCAGCGAATTTCAAATGGTACTAAGTCATGAAGCCACTTACAGACTTTCATCAAAGCATATTCATAAATAAGCGAGATATTACATTTTATTTATTCTCCACAAGAAAAACATTAGGACCGAGTGTGCAGGTTTGCTGCATTAAGGACCAAAAAAACCTGGTTTTTATGCAAATATTAATGGATCACCACTAGATGAAGCAACATATCAAGTTTTACCATAATTCATAAACAAGCAAGAAATCACATGTTTCTTATTATCCATAAGAATAACATTATCGCTCCTGAGTACGCAGGTTTGCTGCTATGGGGACCACAAAAAATGGGATTTGTATGCAAAAATCAGTAAATCCCAACCATATGAAGCCACATACCGAGTTTCATTAATAAGCGAGATATAAAATGTTACTTATTCCTCATAAGATTAACATTGGACAACATTCTGTGTTTAGCACTATCTCGGTAACCAATTGACGTAGAGCGATAATCAAAATACCAAATTCTTAGTTTGTTAAGCTAATTCCAGCAGTGTAAGCTCAAGTTTGGTTTTATAAATAATTATATGTAAAAAGTAAAAAAAAAAACATTTTTGAGGTACAAACCCCCCCCCCAAAACCCCCCCTTATAATGGTGCGATATGTCTGGTTTTCGAACTCGTGAAAATAGATGCTGCATTACACATTTATACTAAATTTCATCAAGATCGGAGCACTTTTACGAAAGTTATCGTGCCTACGGATATATTATCTTTATATATAATTCTATAAGCGAAATTTGTTAGTAAAAATTAAGGGAGTTTGGCAGATTGCAGGATGATAGGAGACTGCTCAATTAAGGGTCTCGATCCCAGTGACTCGGGAGTAAAGGCAGTATTTATTCAAATTTACCAGCAAACAAGAAATAACGTAAAACATCCCCCAAAAGAAAAGTATGGGGATTTAAAAACATTTGCATTTTTCATATTAAAACATGTGATCCTATTTCCATTGATCTATTTTCCTCAGCATGAAAATCAGATGAGGCAGGGTGGAGAAAGGTACTAGGGGCTTTGGCCCCTTCAAGCCACCAGTAAATATATATATATAAATAATATATATTATATATATTATATTATATACATGTTTATGTTTATGTTTATGTGTTGTTAAAGGGACGGATTCAGAGATCCAAAGATTCAAAGATCCTCACACGTCAACCGAAGCTTATTGTGTGTCCCTTGTACGTTAGTATGGCAAACCAATGCCCGTACCCTTTACGAGATCCAGGAGTTTTTTACCAATACTAGCGTCCCTTTCATCACCTGGTTGCTTACAACCAAACAGAGCCCTTCTCCTTGCCCCGAGTCTCTCGCAGTCCAGTATGATATGCTTGGCAGTCTCTTCAGACTGATTGCAGAGCCTACACACCTGACTTTCATTTCTGAGTCCGAGAGTGTGGAGATGTTTCCTGAAATGGCCATGTCCAGTTATCAGAGCAATCAACTGCTTAACCCGACCTCTGCCCAACCTCACCAACCAGTTAGTGAAGTAAGAGCTAGTATCTGCTAGCAGCCTTTTGCCAAGTGCTTGACCAGTATGACCTTGCCATTGCTGGCGATGTAAGTCCCTGGACCATTTGTTTATTGTGTGAAAAGCAGTTGTTTTGCTTATGCCACAGCTTGGCTCTGGACCAAAGAATGGCATACCGGAACCTCTTTTAGCAAGCTTATCTGCACACTCATTGCCACCTATGCCTACATGGCCAGGTACCCAACCAAGATGCACCGAGTTGCGTGTCGCGAGTTTGCAGAGAGTGTTGTAACATTCCCACACCAATTTTGACTTGATTTCGTTGGAGTCAAGAGCCTTGAGGGCAGCCTGACAATCTGACAAGATTACTATATGCCTGTCGCAATAGCGTCTGGCAATGCCGAGATTGGCACAAACCATGATGCCACAAATTTCTGCTTGAAAAATAGTACAGTGTTGTCCCAGACTTGCACAGAGTTCTGTTCTAGGTGATTCACTGTACACCCCGTAGCCAGATTTTCCTTCAATGAGAGAGCCGTCCGTGTACCAGACAAGGCTACCCTTCCTGGAATAGGGCCCTTCCTCAGATGTCCACTCTTCTCTGGAGCAGAATCCAACAGAAAAAGGTTTAGTGAAAACCATCTCCGTACTCATGACATCTGATGTCATATCAAGCACAGGGTTTTGAGCAACAGCTTTGGTGATGGTGCAATGGCCTGTTCCAGACAGGCCTTCCCTCCATTGGCCTGCGACTTTTAATCGATAGGCTGATTTCCGTGCTTCTGCCTTGATGAAGATATCCAAAGGCAGTAATCCAAGAGCAACTTCGAGAGCTACTGACGGGCTACTCCTGAAAGCTCCAGTGACTAGAAGTGTGCCCAACCTTTGTAAACTTGTGAGTTTGGCTATGGCTGTAGTCTGGTTCACCTTTGTCCACCAGACTAGTGATCCATATGTGACTTGAGGCCTTATTACTGCCTTGTACAGCCACAGTGCTATGTGAGGCTTGATCCCCCACGTGGAGCCTACAAATCTCCTGGACGTCATGAGCGCCCATTTCGCCTTATGCAGTGTATTATTCAAATGATCATTCCAAGTCAGCTTAGAATCAATTGTCAGCCCTAGGTATTTGACTGTACCTGATACTTCAAGCCGTGTTGGTCCAAGTCTCAGCCTGGAAAGAGACTCCAGGTTCTTTTTCCTTGTGAACGGAACAACTACTGTCTTTGAGGGGTTTATGCTTAGACCCTCTCCAAGACACCAGACATTGACATATTGAAGATTGACATTCATGACATCAGCAACAATATTCGTGAACCTTCCCTGTACCATTAGGACTATGTCGTCTGCATAGCCCTGGACAAAGACGCCTCTGCTAGTGAGCTCACGAAGGAGACCGTCCACCACCAGGTTCCACAGAAGAGGCGAAAGTACACCTCCCTGCGGACAACCCCTCGTGGGTGCGATCACTATCGATTCACCTTGAAGATCGGCTCTAATCCGCCTGGAGCAGAGCACGGTCTCAATCCACCTACATACAGCAGACTCAAGACCACGCCCACGCACCGCCCGGACCATGGCCGTGTAAGTGACATTGTCAAATGCACCTTCAATGTCCATGAAGGTGCATAGAGCGACTCCTTAGCAGCAAGGCTGTCCTCCACCCTGCTAACAAGTTGATGCAGGGCAGTTTCGCAGGACTTACCAGACTGATAGGCATGCTGGTTTCGATGGAGAGGAGTACCTGAAAGCACTCCCTTTCTTAGATGTCTTTCTACCAGTCTCTCCAGCGTCTTCAAGAGAAACGATGAGAGACTGATAGGCCGAAATGATTTTGCAGTTGAGTAGTCTGCTCTTCCTCTCTTGGGAATGAAGACCACCCTACTGAGGCGCCAGGCTTGAGGAATGTACCCATAAGCCAGACTCGCTCTGAAGAGTTCGCACAGGAGGACCAAGAGAGCTTCCGGTCCTTGCTGTAGCATTGCCGGTATGATACCGTCCCCCCCAGGAGATTTGAAAGGGCCAAACTTGCTGATGGCCCATTTAACTTTGGAAAGTGTGACAATCCGTCTGGCTAAAGTCCAGCTTCCGCGATCAGCTCTTGGCCATGAGCCCCTTTCGCTGTTGCCGGACATGCCTAAACAGTCACTCTCAAAAATGCAATCCGGAAAGTGAGTCTCAAGGAGAAGTTTGAGACTTCCTTCAATTCCAGTGGTATATTGTCCCCCTGGTGACCTCAGGGATCCCAGGAGGCCAATAGGGCTTGAAGCTATTATAGATATTATATACATAGATTATATTTATGAATACATATATTATATGAATTTGACCGATTTTTGTTTTTGGCATCTGAGCTAGGGCCCTAAAACGAAAAATTATCATGGTCCCGGGCCTAGGTCTTACCATGCCACCTACGCTTATATTACAAACGGGTTCCAGAACATTTAGACCAAACTACAGACAGAGAGGTATGCGTGCGATTTCATGACAAGTAGCAGCAAGAAGTTGTTCATGTTTGCACTGTTATTGCAGACATGGCAATAAGGCAAGTATTGTCTGTGTCGTGGCGCGTTTGGCTTTGTCTATCTAGTTCCCGCTGGTCTAATGGCTTTACTGTGTCAAATACACTGTCACCAGGCTGGCTTATAATTAACACCTAGTTGTCCTGTAATAGGGTTAGAATTAGTATGACTTTAAAGGCTAAGACAATCTCTTGGCAATTGTAAATCTGAAATTATTAACGGTCATATTCGTACTTGTTCATTAATTCGAAATATGACCATGGTAATTTAGTTGTGGGCAAATAAAATTCCCTCATATTTTATTAACTGAGTCATATATATATATATATATATATATATATATATATATATATATATATTTAATATATATAAATTCATAAGTAGGAATTTCGGAAATACGAGTTCCAAGCATCCACTAATCCTTTATGTGTCAATAAAAAGAGGTCACCACGTATATTTCATGGATTCATTGATAATTTACGTTCATCTGCCACACAGGTCTTTAAAGTTTCAACTTAAATCTTATAGAACAAAATAAATTATATTTAACAGCAGTTGACACATTAACAAAGCCATCTGACCACCTTCTACACCCTCGAGTTTACTTATTCTTTTTTCCAACTATCTTTAAATCCGAATAACACTCAATGAATAACCAAAAATACTGCTTAAGAATTAAAACTTCTTTGACGTGGTTAATTTAAATCTTACCTTGAGATAATGGCCCATTAGCAAAATCATCAGATTCATTAGACTAGGAAAATAAGATAAACATTGACATATTTAAACATATTTAAAAACTGCAGGGAGAGATATTTGTCCTAGAATATGTTTAACGGTGATCCCCTGATTAAATTTGATGCTGTATACTCTGAGTGGATTAAGCTTTTGCCGCCTTCCATTTAATATTAAGTAAATTTGCGATTCTATCTTATGTACGATTTGGGCAGTATGTGTTGGTATAAATATTAATTGACTGAGAAGTTTAGCAGTGAATGGGCTAACCAACAAAAAAAACAACGAGTTCGCACGCAGCACGCTGACGTGAGGGAATTGAATTTCCAAATAAAAACTTTTAAAACTCAAAATCAGTGTAAAAACATACATTTGTCCAATTTTTATTGAAATCTGAAAACATTGATTTTTTGGCTGTTTTGATACTTCTGGTTTCATTTACTTGCAAAGCTGGGAATACAATTTTGCCCAATATAAGGTTAGGAGAAGGTCCAGACAGGCTTGAAAGTAGGTGTGAGGTTGCTGGGGATGATAGAAGTACTCTAACAAAGGAATAACAGGCTTTTCTCGTGTAAAACCCCCATAAGACAACGTACTGTGTTTAGTCAATACACATTTTCTTTAATAACTCAGTAAATATTTATGCTAGAGTGACGAGAGAGGGCTTAAAACTTTCGCCTCTCTAATTCCAATCTTTTTATATGCATTTATTTTACATCTGGGGCTTTTATGACCATTTTTGGGCCCAAAAACTCGAAATTTGAAAGATTAATCCCCCAAAAAAGGGGTTTAGAGTTTTCCGATTGTTTTGCCCAACGAACTTGTCCAACTGATTACAGAAAGGAACGTCCCTACCAAATTTGAAGTAAATTGGACGAAAATTGCGACCGCTAGAGTGCAAACACATATATATATATGTCTATATATATATATATATATATATATATATATATATATATATATATATATATACATATACATATATATATATATACAATTTTGAACGACCCCCTAAAACGTGTTCAGGGGGTCACGTTAGGAACTTCTATGGTGGTCCCGGGCTTAAGTTTCACCGTGCGGGTCATGCTAATAGTTCACTTTCCATAGGAAATTCACTAAAAATACCGATTCTTCGATTTCATCCTCATATTTTCATTGCCTTACGTATATGTATTTCTTCATAGAAATATTGTATTTCGTACTTTATTTTCCACGATAATTGTATCCTTTTGTGGCATAAAACGTTCAACAATCTTATCCGCCATTTTACAATATATGGTGGCGAAAGCTCACCTGACCCGAAGTAGAAAACTTTGAATTTGAATCGGAAGACCTTATTTAATGCACATTTTCCAGAAAATTAATTTTTGCTCTCAATTTTCCCATTTTAAAATTTGATTTCACTAGCCTCTGTAATATTTTGTCTCAATATATGGCCCAGCGAGCACATAATAGAATAGAGAAGCCACTCGGAGCGGAGAGTGCGGCCAGCCTGGCGGACGGATGAGACAGTCCAAGATGGCGTCACCGCCCTA
Organism: Allygus modestus; assembly: GCA_963675035.1. Lineage (NCBI taxonomy): Eukaryota > Metazoa > Arthropoda > Insecta > Hemiptera > Cicadellidae > Allygus > Allygus modestus. The sequence goes on along the minus strand of OY776112.1, from coordinate 241,212,800 downwards.
GTCCGAGTGTCTACCACACACCGCTACGTACTATTTCAATTAGTCCCAATGAGGGTGGATACGGCTTTTGTTGTAGACCTGAGATGTCGGATTTCACGAGATGGTAAATTGATTGTGGATACCTGTTTAAAACGGGGTATCAATCCCCCGCTGGGATTAAATTTCACAAGAGTACATTGTTTTAATTTAATTTAATATTTATATTAAGTGGTTAAAAATATGATTGCTTAGTCATAAATTGTATTGAATATTCCTATAATTTCTCTATGAAATCCAGTCGCTCTACATCTATTAATGATTCTTTTTGTGTTGGCCACAAGAAAACTAAAATTAAAGTACCAGTTATCTTGCATATAATAAATAGTATTTTTATTTATGGACTAAAATACACTTAGAATAAATAATATAGTAAAATACACATTTGTACTATCGTTTACATTTTAAAATCATTCCTTTCCCATTCGTAAACTAAGGTCTTGTACAACCTTCTAAAAGTGTGCCGACTTTGCGAAAGATGTTTTAGAAGTGCCTAGCTATAATAGTCTAAGTGAAAACAATATTCACAGTAAAATGTAAAACCATGTACTCGGTCAATCTGAAGGTATGTTATGGATTTATTCCCCAAAGTTTGAGTTTTATAATCCGTAGTGTTGAAATCATAATGAATAGTGTTCCAATAATAGCTCGAATTAATAGCTCATGAGTACTTTTCTGTATAATTATCCATCATTACAGTATTATTATTAATTAAGGTCTGCATACATATAAGGTGAGACAACAACTGAATAATACTGTAATTTCTTTGGGTAAATGAACATTGATTAATGTTTTAAAACTATTTGGACTAAGTTATTTAATACACATAATCAGCTATAGCGAGTGAAACTTCGGAGATATTACAAACATATAAATAAGTAAATAAAACTGGTTATTACACAAATTATTTTTCATTTACTAGTCATTAAATGAATACAATATCATTACTAATCCTAGCTAAAATAAAATTACAAATAACAAGAAAAACAACGTAGCCGGAAAACAAACACACTGCACTGCCTATGGTCGGGCGCGGCGCGGCAGCCAGCGGGCTGCGCGAAAGACAGTTTTGCCGCTTTCTTATACCTCTACTTCTGAGGAAACCAAACATTTTAGAAAGAAAAAGATGGAATAAAAAATTAAATTTGTTTATTTATCTACAACTTTCCCGCTGATAAAATGTCTCTGACCAAAAAATAAAAAAACTTCCGCACAGAACAACTTTTTCATGTCTGGTTTTTAAAAACAGAGCTACAAGTGTGTATTAAATTATTGATATACCATTTAATAACATTATTATTAACTTTAAATTATCACCATCTTTATCCTCAGACTCTATACTATAATTAAGCACAATTTAAACAATATTCTTCAACTATTACTGTTGATAATGGCCGTGTATCGGTCGCGAAGTTTTACCGCGCATTGAGCTCGCGGATCGTTGATTTCAGGCTGTAAGCCAGACCAACATGGCGGATCTTGCCACACTTTAAATGCACGGGGTATAAGCACTTGTCTTCTCTATTCTATTATGTGCTCGCTGATATGGCCACACTTTAAGAAGAGGGTAAACATTTCAATCACATTTCAAAATAGTCACTTCTTGGAATGATGTATTTAAGTAAATCCTATTTCTGTTCTCATAAAAAAACCTCTCTAACAACCTTCTACGAGTTCCATGTCTATTTTGTATTCCTAATTTAATGTCCAATGAAAAATGATTTATACTCTGTAACTTCTGAGTTTTAAACACTTAAAGCTTTCAAATTTGATAGTACAACATTTGTATTATACGTATTAATATCCTAATAAAACAGACTACTTTTAACTTAGGAATTATTATCTACATGTTTATGTAGATCTATATGAATATAAGTCACAGGCGAGTCACAGTTTTATTATGAGGATAACTGGTAGGAATATAGTGTTAAGCTTTAAAATAATATATTCAAACTCGTGCGGAAGAACTTCATCATTTGTCTTACCTTGTGATATGTGAAATACTTCAAAATCAATCAGAGCTAATTGTAATATTTGTTTATTTCTTTTATTTTAACTTCACGCCTTTTTGTAGATGCAACTTTTTATTTAAAAATATAATTTGGTATGTATAACATTTTAATTTACGGGTTGGAATCAAAGACGGATGTAAGCGGAATATAACGTATTTAAATACATTCCGTAATTTTAATAACACTCATGACACTCAAACATTTTTTTAATATAAATTTAAATCTACGATGTGGCTAATTATTAAAACAGACCTGTAAACAAATTTATATTCATAGAATCAATGGAATAAGTAATATAGGACGGTTTAGGTTATGGTAAATTGTTCTTTGTACACAAATATTTATACAGCACTGTACATTGGTAAAATCGTACTAAAACATAGCCAGTTACCTTATTCTGTTAAAAACATGTAAAAGTATTTTTTTGTATGTCAACGCCAACGGAATTTTTGTTAATAAAGTACACCAACTCTTTTAGGTAAGTGGTCCAAACTCCTAAAATCTTTGTGGGCACCCCGGGATTTGAACCCGTGACCCTTTGAACCGAAGTCCAATGACCGATAGGATAGCGAGATGCCTTAGGGTTATTATAGTATTACTGCTTTAATTTGAATGATAATTTTATGCAACCTGAACATATTTAATTATTTGTTGACTACTTTTTCTGCGGATAGGCTACATTCGGAAGTTTATCAGCAAATTTATGTTTACAAGCAAAGATTTCATCAATATCAAACCTGTTAATGGAATAGTAAAGTACGAGAATGTAACTGAAACTGGATATGGAGAAATGAAGTTGATATGATAATGCAAAGCCAACGTGTTCTACCTGCACTTTACATGGAATGATATTAAATTAAATTTATGGCAAAAATTCCCGTATTGGATGGAAAGTAAACGTTTAATGCAAATATTTAAGGCAATTAGGCAATTTGTATAGGTAAAGAGATCTATTTCGGAGAATATATCTGCCCATCTCTTATTTCTTCAAATTGTAAAATTTTGTTACAAATAAATTTTATTTTTGGAATTTGTTTACATATTCACAAATTAACATGGTACATTAATTTGTATGTTTTTAATACCCAACAGAGTATTTTTCCCCCTCTCATTTTTGCGGTTTTGCAGACATTGTTAAAGGAATTCGCAGTTAATTGCAGAATGAATGAAACCTATCAATATGCATATTAAATTTGTTTTTAAAAGACAGAAAACCTTAAAAATGGTAAAATAAATCTAATTCAATTGTTTTTTTTAAGTAAACAAAATAGAAAATTTAGAGAATAATTATGAATGATATTTTAAAAGTAATTCATTATTGTAAATAAACTATGTTATTAGGAGAAGATGATAAATGTACAACGTGTTAGCAACCTGATTCCCTATGTAGAAATGTATACTAGTCATGAAACAATTTATGTATGAATTACATATCATAGTATGATATAAGTGCTAATTATCAATCTGTACGCAGTCTATTTGAAATGGTAATGACACCCATGTAACAATAAATGAATAAAAAATAACTGTTATATACTTGAAGTTCAAAAAACAATAAACAAAATAGTACATAAAGCAGCAGAAAAACATATTTTTAATACTAATATTAAAGTTGTTATAATGATTCTTTTTTTATGTTTTTGTATTCAAAGTTATAATAATAATAATAATAATAAACGTCTTTACTCAGCCATAGCAGCGTTATTCAAAGCTACAATATTTGTTTTACAAGACAACTGTTGTCAATACTAATTCTAAAAGTCTTATATTAATTTATACTAATGGAATTAAACATAACTTTTAACTATTATAAACAGCTTTTACCGCGAAATAATGTATGTCCTAAGATTCAATAGTAATTTTCCTACGAGAATATATATATATAAAAATACATATGAAAATACCATTTCTATAGCGTATTTTAGGTCAAACTAGGCCTAGCTAAACTGCTATCTAGGTGTACACTTTGGGTGTGCTGTAACTTTAGAGACAATAAATTTTTCACATCAAACATTCATGCATAACTGTACAACTAAGGTACAACTGTACATAACAATACTACACTACTGATATAAAATTAAAGACAATACATTGCTAAAACACAGATAATATCGATTTTATGACACAATCCTAACCTCAGCAGACCAACCGACACAGAAAATGTAAAGTCATTGACATTCATTCCCGGTGATTACAGAAGCTACGTCAGTCCACCAAACTTGCATAAAAATATACTAAACTTTCTAAAATTTGCACTGACAGGTCTTTTGACTTATAACAATATTTATATTATTCATAAATTACGATTTTACGAGATGGCCTTATATACAGTTGTTATGCACCTAAAAGGTATATCATTGATTATTTTCCTCCATTTCTGTCCAAAGGCGTATACATTATGACCAATGCCGTCTAGACGTCCATTTCTAGCTGAATAAATTGCTACAATCAATTTTCGAATAAAACCAAAATTTTCCCCGGTGTGATTTTTTGACTCACAGTGTTTTTTGCCATTTCGTAACCAATATAAGGCGGAATCGACTTTGCCACATATTTTCATTTAACTGTTATTATAAACTAAATTTTTTTTGCTGCTAGAAGGTTTAATCATATAGTAAAATTATAGTTTAGAATCTGATCTTTCGATTGATTTTAGTATTATCTGACTTCACCATCGTTTTCAATACTTTATACCTGTTTAAAAAGATATGACGCGATATGACTTTTTCTGACATGAGAGCACCGAGGTACCAACTTGAATTGACTTTTAAAGTCATATGGGCGCTCGGAGGGTTAACAACAAAGATACAAAATTAAAAATGAATCTACATTGATAAGAAAAATGGGAAATTTTAAAAGGGAATATTTATTTCATGGACATTAAACTGTTGGAGTAACTAATCACCATTCTCGGAAATCGTACATTATTTTACTACGAAAACATAATCCGTATGAGATTAAATCAATGCATATTTAAAGGTAATTATACGTGTTTAGGGCTTATACTACAGCATATGTCCATATGATAAGAAGCTTAATAGAATATTATTTATTTATAAATCATTATAAGCTTTTAAATTTATGCACTTGAATAATCGTTGAGAAAACGTGATAAGCTATAAACATTACAAATACTTTAATAAAAATAGAAAATAATTATATTTCAATACTACATTTTTATTAATTAATGTGCTCTACAATCACATGATTATCTTAAAGTCTTAATGATTCAACAATAAAATATCAATGACTAAGTCATTGGCACTAGGTCGAACAACTCACTTCAATATACAAATATATATATGGAATTATTTCCCCGCAAAGACTATTGATCTGTGCGCAGGGAAAGAGTTCATACGTAACATCAGACATGTAAACGTTTAAATGGAGCACTAGCACTGCATATGACTTAATTTTTCAATAGGAGATACGTGGTACAACTACCTAAACTAACTTATGATCTAATATGATGACACAAATAAAACTAACTAAATAATAAAAGGGCTACCTATATATAATTTAAAATAGGTAAATAGGTAGCCATTGTTGATAAAAATAAGTTTAAACGAGTTTGCACGCAGCACGCTGACGTGAGGGAAGTGAATTTCCACATAAAAACCCATAAAAACTCAAAATCAGTTAAAAACATACAATTATTCCAATTTTTATTCAAATCTGAAAATATTGATTTTTTGGCTGTTCTGATACTCCTGGTTCTATTTACCTGCAATGCTGGGAATACAATTTTGCGCATTATAAGATTAGGAGAAGGTCCAGTCAGGCTTTAAAGTAGGTGTGAGGTTGTTGGGATTATAAAAGTACACCAAAAATGATGAACAGGCTTTTCTAATGTAAAACCCCCATAAGAAAACGTACTGTGTTTAGTCAAAACACATTTTCTTTAATAACTCGGTAAATATTTATGCTAGAATGACGAGAGAGGGCTTAAAACTGTTGACTCACTAATTCCCATCTTTTTACATGCATTAATTTTACATCTGGGGCTTTTCTGACCCTTTGTGGGCCCAAAAACTCGAAATTTGAAAGATTAATCCCCAAAAAAGGGGTTTAGCGTTTTTCGATTGTTTTGTCCAACGAACTTCTCTAACTGATTACAGAAAGGAACGTCCCTACCAAATTTGAAGTTAATCGGATAAAAAATGCGACCGCTAGAGTGCATACACATATATATATATATATATATGTCTATATATATATATATATGTTTATATATATATATATATATGTTTATATATATATACACATATATATATATATATAATTTTGAACGAGCCCCCAAAACGTGTTCAGGGGGTCACGTTAGGAACTTCTATGGTGGTCCCGGGCTTAAGTTTCACCGTGCGGGTCATGCTAATAGTTCACTTTCCATAGGAAATTCACTAATAAATCAACCCAATTGCTGTACTACACAATACAGTGTTCAAGTATGGGTAGGTTCTATATGTACATTTCTGCCATGTGATCTCTAATGCATCGTAAGTAACGCGTCTCTGCGGTGCTAAAGCTCTTGGTTGTATATATAACAAGTTAGCGTCAAATTACCATTTCTGTTGGTAATGGCTGTGTGTCTGGTAACAGCTTACCATTCTCCTCATGTTACACTATTAATTAACTATGTTTACAAAACACCATTCACAACTGAGTTGTTGGATAAGGTACAGAACCTTCGAAATTTTAAGAGAAGGAATTTACGATGATCCTTACAATTTATTATTTTAAGAGACGATCTTTATATTCTACAAATTTTATTCTTCATGATTGTAACTTGCTTTTATTAGCGAATTTCCCCTATAGGGAAGAAGCTATTACCGTAGGTCTCATGGTAAGACTTAAGCCCGAGACCATGATAACTTTTCATTTTGAGGTCCCCAGATGCCAAAAACACCATTCGTTCAAATTTTTTAGCGAATTTCCCCTATAGGGAAGAAGCTATTACCGTAGTCGGCATGGTAAGACCTAGGCCCGGGACCATGATAACTTTTCGTTTTGAGGTCCCCAGACCCCAAAAACACCATTCGTTCGAAACTGTATATATATATATATATATATATATATATATATATATATATATATTCTAATCCAGCTATCTATCAGGCGTCATTTTAAACTACCACCCTGCGGCGTCATGCCTTAATCGTCATGTATATTAATATTTTATTAAAGTATATTACATTTAAGCTCTCTAGTAATAAATTGCTGACGTCAGATTCTTAAAATTCCAAAAAATAAGATTTTAACTACTTCCCTAACAATCTGAACTCATTTGAAACAAGTTACTTTACAGCGTCACTCGTATATTTCTATCTAGTCTAGTACCACTGAGGCGTCGTGCTGTATTTTTTCTTTCTGGAATGCATACCTTATGGCATCATGCAGTGTTGCCAGATTGAAAACTTCGACACAGAGGTTTGATTGAGATTGCAAGGCTCTGCTAATGCTTGAGTTTTGGAATTCTGTCAATCATCCGTTTTAGAAAGGCATTAGGTTTAAATTAATAAACTAAAATTGAATTACGTCATTGTAATTAGAGTCAAGAAGTATATATAGCCTACACTCAACCAAAGATGATTCAGTAAACATGTATTATATACTAACAATAACTGTGTACCCGTCCTTCGTGCGGATTGACGACTTTGTGACCGTTAGCAGAAAAATTACATCTTCTAAATATAACCTTAAAAAAACAAATTACGAGAATAAATCGATTAAAAATATTTACAATCTGCTGGAATGTGGCGCAACAAGAAAATCAGTTTATTCTAATGCATATTAATTTAAAAATACCGTGACGCTAATTTAACGTGCTAGTGGTTATTTTGTGAGCAGGACTTCTTCAGTTTTAACCGATGTTAATGTTTTCGGTGTGGGAAGAGCTCAGCGTGAAATCACATCGCTGTTCACATTTTTAAAATCATCTAATTTGCGAGAAGATTATATTATAGTCTGATTGTTAAGGGAGTGCGGCTGGAGCTCCGCTCTACCTGCGAGGGACCCAACTCACGCACGCACACTGACGCACACTCACCACCGTCCTAATTGCCTGGAAGCCCCGATCCCCTTCACTACCTAGAAATATAACACCTGCTGTATGATACCTCAAAATCGCAATTCATTTCAAGATAGATATACAGTAAAAAGCTTTGTGTCACTAAATTTGTTGTTTAATTCCATGAAAAATGAGTCCAAACACGAAATGATTATGACAAAAAATAGTTTACTGATTGGGGATAATAAAATGTCAGATTGGTCAGAAACGTTTATCGTCGTTGGCAGCCTTATCGTCGATTTCATAGGTTGGCATCGGCGGTTTATTCAGACGTATACAAGTTGATAGAAGTCAGGTTTTCTCAAGTCCTTTGTGAAAGGAATCCCGCGGTTATGATAGTTAATATGAAAATATTCGTAACTTCTAGTATTGAAATGTTCGTAACTTCTACATTTTTTAAGCAAAATATATATTGTTTGGTATCATTTTACTTATCATTTTGAGCTAAAGTCAAAAGCATTAATAGATTTTACAACGAAGGTAAAATTTAAAAAAATTGATAGTCAAATTTCTGTGAGCCAGTGATGACTCAGGCGGCAGGTCAGTGGTCCGTCCTAATCCCCTGCGTCTGTGTGTGTGAGGCCTGCGTGTGTGTGAGTAGAGCCCACCCTTCTGCCAGCCGCACTCCCGTAACAATCAGAGTATAGTCTGTAAGATTAAAATTGGAACAGGGCACATTTGATTTGTAATTAAAACACTGAATAGAGTAAACACAATTTATCAGCAAGATCATTTATGTTCTTACTCAAACGGTAACCCAACATTTATACTGTGTTGTAATAAGTCCCTGCGATTCAATAACTAGTAAAATACAAGTAAAAAACGGGCAGAGCCATCGTACTGTAGACTACGGTTAGTAGCCTAGACAAGTAATGTGGTCTATTCACTATCGCCATCGACCCTTGGGTAGCGTAACTTCGCAGCGGCGCGGCGCGTGACTCTCCACTTGACTGTACAATATAAATATATATTATCGTTAAATGCTTTCCACGCATTCTACTATTAAGTCTCGTGACTCTTCTAATGGATTAAAATAAACGTGTTGTACGTGATTTAAAAGTTATATCAAATTAAGAATGTTATGTTCCAACCAAATCTGAAATTAGCTGTTTTTCTTCTTAACATGTCTTTACGGGTTGAATAAATTAATTTAAAAATATAAATAAGTTCAACAAAGATGGATAAATGATATTAAAATCACCTCAGCCATGGAAGTATAAGGTCAATGATTTTTTACAAACCTGCAGGATGTATTTCACTTTAAGATGTGAAATACAACGAGAAGTACGTCGTTGAATTCATATTTTGATCTTGATTAGAATGGTTTGCATAACTAATTTAATAGATTTTTATATTGGTAAGACAATATAATATAATAACCTGAAAATACTTTTAAGTTAAATTCATAAATTAATGCAATCTGGCCTCATAGTGTCACGTGAGCTAAAGTTTATGGAAACACGTTAGATATCGTAGATCGTAGGTAGAAGTTTCAACCTCGAGCCTAATTAACAATCCCGGGATTTAGGGATTGTCCGATGTCAATCTCCGTCCGATTCCAAACAGTCCGATGGCCTGTCCAAGGATTTCGTAATTCTGGCGATACATAGGACCGTGCAGTTGCGATTCTTGGCGTACACAAATACAATGTCCATAGATCTACAGGATATATAAACTAATAAAGTTAGGTTATTTTTACGTTAATGCAAATATTAGTGAAGCTAATCAAGCTAATCTATAACAATGGTTGCAAACTTATAATTTATTTACTTAAATTAATATCTGTTAGATAAAATAAATTGAAAAATGTGCTATTTTATATTGTCAGTTCCGGTATTGGAGGTGAAATATCTCGCGGGGTAGTTAGGAATCACCTGTTTAAAACCTTTAATTGTAGGCCCCATTATGAGTGAGTGAGTCCATTGATTATAAATTTAAAATATTACGCTTACATGGAAAACTGTAGAACACGAAAACTGCATTTTACTTAACTAAGTAAAATACATAACCATGTAAAGTACATTTTTAAACTAAATCATAAAGAGCTCACGTTTTATTTAATGTGAACGATTATTTGAAAATTAATAATAAAATGAATCGTGCTTAATTTTCAAGGGCATATCTGTAAATTGCCCTTAAATTAAATGGCGGTATAAGACTGCTCTTTATTCAGTTAGTAGAATGGTAGAACGCAGTTCTGAAGCAGTAAAATATGCTATTAACTGGATATACTCAAACTACTGACTTGGATTCACAACTTGAGAAATAGTTATTAATGACTTAACTCGATTTCAAGCAATATGTCCACTATAGTTATTAAGTGATGATCATTACACAATTAGGCAGAATTGATGCAGTAGGCTTATCTTATAAATTAAATTTAGTACTGTCACAGGCTATTGACCTGTGAGGTGAACTACATACAGCGAGGTACCGTAACGGCATTAGTCACATGGGCAAGCCAGAGATGACCGCTCATGATCTAACAGGAGTCGGCCGGGACCGGGATCGAACCAGCCACGTCTGACTTACTAGTCAGGCACTTTACCTCTGAGCTACCGCGTCCGGTACAGAAACTTAAAGCAATGATGGATCACTTTTGTACTATAAGGATGTTACATTAAAATTCGACTATATTAAATGAATTTACTAAGAATTAACTTAAATATGGACACTTATTATTAACTTGCCGTTAATCTTTTTATATTTTTTTACGTTACGTCAAGTACTACTCTTTAGAAAAAGCCAAGGTTCAGAAGAGCTGAGTACATGCACCTATTGAGTACTTTTTTATTAAATAAATAGCTCAGGAACCACTTGAAGTTAAACTTGAAATTCGGCATGCGTATTATACCATATGCCATGTAAGATATAATTAATACCACAGAGAAGAAAGAATCAGAGAGGTCACTTTCTTATGGGAGTAGTGTACACCTCTGTGGAAGTTAAGGCTAAGTTATCGTGAGCTCAGGTTCAGAGTTTCCTGCCACTTCATCACATTAGTGAAAGGATTTAACATAACCATTCACTATAAATACTTCAGTATTTATAGTCTTCAGTATTTATAGTCAATGGCATAACTCAAAACTGATATCGCACTTCTGGTAGAACTCATGACATTGAGGTTATAGGAAGTGAGTTGGCCAACAATGGTCCAACTCAGCGTGCGTAAAATAAGGTGCAGCGTTAATAACAAAATAAGGGAATCTATGTTATGTAGACAACAATCGCTAAGCTAAAAATTAAGGCAGTTGATATAAGTCAGCAAACTATATTTCGGTTAAACATTTTAAATAAAAAATTCCGATTTAGTATATTTTTTATTTTAGAATTTATTTCGATTTCACAGAGTATCGAAAATCAATATTGGGTGAAATTTAATGAAACTCTGGGAAGAACTGTGATAAAATGGAAAAGAAAACTATAGGCTATCGATCTACTGTATAACATGGAATACACATATTTATCCATAATTTTTAGCTAATTATGTGTTTTGTTGGTCAGTCTTCAGATGGTTTTTACGATAAAATGTTGGTATATATAAAGTCTATAATTATCTTTTCGTTATAAAAACAAAATAATGCATTTACGTTGATTTGTATTCAGATTTTAAGCTGGATGAACAACTTCGTAAAAATTAATAAAACTTAGTTTAGTTTTTAAGAAACATAGTTTGACTTAAAGTGATTGTAAATCTGATTCAATAATCAAAACTGAACTAACAACAAAGTTTTAACCATAGAATTGACCCTCTTTTTGGGATATTTTGCATGCAGGCGAAACAAATTTGTCTTATACTCAATGGTAATATTACGAGTGAATGTCACCAAGATGGCTTAAATTATGTTAAATAGAGGAAATCAAACGTAAACATGATAAAGATTATTATGTTTACAATAAATGTTGAATTCATTGAAATATTTAAACAAATTACACTTTAGGGTATAGTTTAAAGGGTTTTACTCCTGATTCAAATTACTTTACAGTACCTTTACATCAATATTTACTATGCCTCCAGTTCGGATGGAAAACTATCAGTGAAGTGAAATTCGGGAGCCCCGTGTTTTTAAAAACCTCGCTTGAGGAATACTATGACAGAAATGATAAAAATACAGCGTGGCTGGAAAACACTAAAATACTGTATCCTGCGTTGGTATCTGGAAGAGAACAAGCAAACGGCAGACAGTTTCAAATCGATGGAACTATATTATTACCTCCCTAAACTATAATAATATTCTCAAAATAGTCCAGTCCCAAAAAAAACACCCGTCCGTGCAAAAGGTCATGTAGTTCAAATGTTCTAGTATGCTATTAGGACCTATGCCACAAGTAAGAAACAAAGTTTGCAGCTTCGAAAGACCTGTGCTACTGGCGTACATACAGTTTTTGCACTTTTTTAAGTTTTTGCTAAATATCTACGAAAGTATGCCTCGGACAGAATTTTTTGCCCAATCCTTTCTTAAAATGGATGAAATTTGCTCAAAATTTCAAGTTTCAAAATCACCAAGTGTAAAAATCCCCAAATTCCAGAATGACCCTAATTATTTATGTTTGCTACCTGCTCAACGAGTCTCAAAATTCCAAAAGACCGCACGCGCACTCACGGGTATACCTGTGAACTAGACCCGTGCGGTACAGAACACAATACAATCCAAAATCATTAAATATATAATAAACTAGTGGCTTGATAGGACAATAGCCCCTAATCTTGATCGAATACTCTGCCTCGCGTGATATCTATTCTCTTAACATGCTGAGGAAAATACAACTATATCACGTGTCAGTTCGTAAACAAAGTAGACACATACCCACATGTTTTAATGTAAACAAAGCAGACGTTTTTAAATCCCAATGCTTTTACTATGGGGGATGTTGTACGTTATTTCTAGTTTGCTGGTAACATTTTGGAAATACTGCTATTTTTCCCGATTACCTGGGATCAACACCTTTAATTTGAACCCTCTCCCATCATCCTGCGATTTGCCAAACTCCTGCAATTTTGACTTAAAAGTTTCGCTTGCAGAATTATATATAACTAGTGGCTTGAAGGAGCCATAGTCCCTAACCTCGTTTCAATACTCTGCCTTATCTGATGTCTTACTCTTTACATGCCTGAACAAAATAGACACTTAATCACATGTTTTAATGTAAACAAAGCAGACGTTTTTAAATCCCCATGCTTTTCTTATGGGGGGTGTTTTACGTTATTTCTCGTTTGCTAGTGACTTTTTAGAAATATTGAAATTTTTCCCGAGTCCCTGGGATCGAGACCTTTAATTTGAGCCATCTCCCATTATCCTCCGATTTTCCAAACTCCCGCAATCTTGACTTAAAAATTTCGCTTACATAATTATATATAAAGACTAGTGGCTTGAAGGGGCCAAAGCCCCTAACTTTGCTCCAATAGTCTCCAATAGCCTCATCTGATTTGAATACGTGTAATTTCGTAAACAAAGTGGACTCATAATCACATGTTTTAATGTAAACAAATCAGAAGTTTTTAAATCCCCATGCTTTTCTTATGGGGGATGTTTTACGTTTTTTCTCGTTTGCTGGTAACTTTGTGGAAATACTATTATTTTTCCCGAGTCCCTGGGATCGAGACCTTTAATTTGAGCCGTCTCCCATCATCCTGCGATTTGCTAAACTACCACAATTTTGATTTAAAAATTTCCCTTACAGAATTATATATAAAGACTAGTGGAGCCATAGCCCCAACCTTGCTCCAATATTCTGTCTCAACTGATATTTTTACTCTTTCCATACTGAGGAAAACAAAACAGCTGTATAATTAGTGACACATGATGCCAGTTCATAAACAAAGTAGACAATTAATCACATGTTTTAATGTAAAAGAAGCAGACATTTTAAAATTCCCATACTTTTCGTATGGGGTATGTTTACGTCATTTATCGTTTGCTGGTTATTTTTTAGGTATACCGTTATTTTTTCCGAGTCCCTGGGACCAATACCTTTAATTTAAGGCCCCTCCCATCATCATGCGATTTGCCAAACTCCCACATCTTTGACTTAAACATTTCGCTTACTGATTTATATATAAAGAAGTTCTTTAAAAACAAACTTAACATGTTTGCGTCGGTTGGAGGCTTTTTAAAATTAAAACCAAATATCTAAAACATTTAAAGTGGAAATTATGGTTTCGACATTCCCTTCTACACAAAATTTTATTTCTTAAAAAAATATTCATAATAATCCGTCAAGTGGTTAACTCAGAATTGATGGATAACAAACAGTAGTTTCTTTAATATATTACCTGATGTCCCTTTCCCCGCGCGGAGGTCTAGGCTGAATGGTTTTAAAATGTAACATTATTATCAGCAATTTCACAAAATAAAATCAAACTCCAAATGGTCCGTAAGGTTGTGTTTCAAAACAATCTTTTATAAAGTATTTTTAATACGCATTTTTACACGGTACGCATCTCTAGCCTACTGAGGTATTATAATGACTATTTGACAAATCTGTTCTCGCCTATCTTGATATTGATTAAGAATTTAACTTAAATGTGGACACTTATTATTGACTTGCCGTTTATTTTATTTTATATTGTATTCACGATATAAGGATGATTCCAAGTACTACTCTTAAGAAAAAGTTAAGGGGCCAAGAAAGCTGAGTTCCTGCTGAGCGAATGTTTTAATAAATACATTGTAGCTCAGGAACCACTTGCCGTAAAGCTTAAAATTGGGCATGTGTATTTTACTCATTATGAGTTACTTTGGTATCTAATTTGAGATACCAAAGATTAAGATAAGCAAAGAAATCATCCCTAGACAATTTCTGCGAATTAAATAATTTACAACGAATATGCTTGGCTTAGGTACTGGAAAAATAGCTATACAATGGAAAAGTCCTCTATTTCGTTTTTTGTTACATAAAGAACATACGTAATTTTGATCCGCTAACCAAGGCATATAGTTTAGCTAGCCAAATTCCCCCTAACTTAAAACCCCGCCTAATTATATTAATGTCTAATACCTTTTTAAAGTAGGAACTGTTACCCAACTCAAAGCTGGGGCTTCCGTTAATCTCATGATATTGGCTGGCCCAGCAGCCTGCACGCATCGTTGCCTCTCTTATCACACATCTGCGTCTTATCTAACAATACAACAGTTCACCGCAGCGAGCGTCGCTGGTTCATCATCACAATTCTCCCACTCTGCTGATAACGTTACCGAATATCTTGACGCTATCTCAACCCAGTTCCTATACAAATACACCCTTTTCTTATCACTTCTCTCGATTGAATGTGTGGCAACCGATCATTGGGACAGTGCATTATGAAATTTGAATGTAACTTCAAAGTGAAACAAAAATGCTTTTTTCTCCCGTTTCTAAACGCAACATTTAATTTAGTGTTTTTTAAGGCTGGCCCAAAATACGCTTTATATAAAAAAACCGTAAACGTTGCTCCACTTGGTATGTTCTTCAAAACCCTGTACTTGTGCCCCGTAACACATTATTGATATTGCCATTGCCCTAAAAAACTCGAATATTGCCTTCAATGGAATTGATTTATTTCCCGTAAAGCTCACCTACGTATGATTGATGGTATTTTTTGCTGTTTCTAACCTTTGATCTAAATGTGTGTTTAAAGATAATGTTGGTGTTAGTGTCACCCTAAGATATTTATAACTATTCACACTTTCAATTTCGTCCCCTTTATATCGCCATCTTTCTTGAGCACCCAGTCTACCCCCATAACGAAAAAGTAATATTTTTTATTCTTCTAAATTTATCGTAAGAGAGTATTTTCCCAAATTATTTATCATGTACTGTAATTCAATTGTCAAGGCGGCTGTCAGCAACAATGTCATCTGCATATAGTAAGTTGTTAATTGTTGTTTCCCCGAATCTACAGTCGCCGGCAAAACATTCAAGAAAAGAGTGAACAACAGAGGACTACACAAACAGCTATGCCTTAGCCTTTCTTTGTAGAACAACTTTCAGAAACACCACCCTTGCACCAAACAGACCCTGAAATTTGATCACACATATTCTTTATTAAATTTATTATTTGTATTAATATCCCAATGTTATATAACTTATAATACAGTGCATCCCTATCAATCCTGTCAAAAGCAGCGGAAAAAGTTTTAATTTTGCTATTGAGGACAAATTAAATAAATTGTCAATGGTTGAATAGCCTTTACGGAATCCCGCTTGAAACTCTGAAACTCTGTATCAATTTTGTTGTCTGCTACCAATTTTTGAAGTATATTTGAAATAATGCCAGTAAACAATGTAGCCAATGCATCCATAAGCCAAATCCTTCGGTAATTTGTAACCTGGTTAAAGTCACTCTTTTTATGTAATGGGAAACTACTGATTTTTTTAACTTGTCGGGATTTCACCATTATCTAAAATGCAATTAAATACGTTCAATAAGATTGTTAAAAGTGCGTCTGGCGTCTGGCTCCCGTTTATAAAATTCAAACGGAATCAAACCTCAGCACTTTATTGGTCTTAGCTTTCCCCAGAACCTGCTTTATTTCGTCGACAACAATCCTATTAAATTAAACATCCTCTAAGTAAGTTTTGGCAAAAAGAACAGGCTGTATAGTTATTAATTACAGGCGGATCTAACAATAATTTAAAATTATCACCCAATCTCCTGTTTAATATTAGTGCCCACTAAATTTTCAGTCTGCTTTTAAAAGTATTCGCTAAGTACAAAAATTGCTTCACATTTTTTACCTCTTAAACAGGGCCGTTTTTAGGACCTCTGGGGCCCCGGGCGTATACAAAAATGGGGCCCCCTAACATAAATACAAAGATGTACGAGTATGTAGGTACATGTTTATAGCAAAGATATTTTTTCTATTCCTTAATATAATGTAATTATTTATAATAGTCTAGCTTTTAATAAATACACCAAATACTGAAATAAATAATAAATTTTAATTTATTATCAAAACTTTAAAACTCACAAAAAAATTCGTATTTAATTTTACTTACAACATTCAGTATGGTTTTAGCTATCTTTTAGCTCTCTTAAATCTTTTTAGGATAAGCTAATAATATATTAAGTTAATACACAATAAAAAACATAACTAGTTTTACCAACAACACTAAGATAATTAATATCAAACAAAATAGCAATATAGAAATATATATGTTTGAATTCGTTACACATTGATTAGGAATTCTTTAAAAGTTGTTTTTATCAACATACTGCTGGATAGACTTTATTAAATAGTATTTAATGCAGTATAGACAGTAAAAACTCCTTCTATCTGCATTTCTTGGCTGAAAAATCATCAGTCTTCTTTATATTAATAAGCAAGCACAAAACTGTCCCTCGTTTTCAGCTTGGGCGCATCGTAGGAGGAATTCACGCATGCCGGTTAGAAAGGTACTGTCCTGTATATGAGCAGAAACCTATTATAATTTACATCGGCCCTCAGTGACTCCCGACAGGCTTTCAAAGTTTCAATGTTAATCTTATGGAAGAACAGTTATTGATTAAATTGTATTTTTGAAAGTTCTTGGTACAAGAAATGCCAGCAAAACAACATGAACAAATGTTTTAGACATAATCTATATTTTATAGGCTAAGGAGATTTTTCTGGTACCGATTTCTCTGATATGCGGCATCGTAAAATTATGAAACTTTGCACGATTATTTAGTACGATTAGGGGATATGTCGAATGCAAATAATTTTGTGATTCGGTGTTAAGGCTATGCTCGTTTGGCCTTCAAAGTTTACATATTATCCTTATGGGAACTTGCGTTCTGCTTTTCCTTATGTTTTCCATTTGATAAATAGCTGAGTTATTCAAATAAATGTGTAGCAACACAGCAAGAACAGACGATTCGTAAATACAAAATATTACTGACTAATGGAATGGTAACACCCTTCTTTTAACTCCTCCGTTTTAACTTTACATTAAAAAATAAACCTGTTTGTGAGGGAGGGTGGAAGAGGGACGGGAAGTTGATGAGATGGAGAGGTTTCAGGCATAAATAAAAAGACTACTGATTACTGGAATGGTAATGCCCTTCTGCTATCCATTTTAACTCCTCGTTAAAAAAATACCTGGTAGTGATGATGGGGGAGGGGGAAGGAGAGCGAAATAGAGAGAGAGGGACAGAGAGATGAGTGCAACAGTACCCACTTTTTTCGTATAGTCGTCGAATTTATACATTAAAAAAATACTTGGTCGAATTTCGGAAATAGGGCAGTCTCTCGTTATAGATTGATACACAGCCAAGGCAACGCAGAGTATCATACTCAGGATGCTTAAAGCTTTTAATCTCTCTGGTTTAATGCTAATTTAAAAGTAACATTTCACTTTAAACTTTAAAGTTATTTTTGCGGATACATTTTATATCATCACACTGAAAAATATTCTTACATAGGTTTAAATATTTGAAAGTTTAGTAAAAGGCAGTTATATTGTAGACGTTTGAAAATTATTTTCAAGTTAAGTTTACGTGATGATGACACAATGACATACTGTCTTCATCATTGGCTTTCGTCTCTTCCTACGTTTAAACTGTGTGTGTGTGTGTGTGTGGGAATAATCGGAGAATTCAGTATTGCCAACAGTGATATAAGCACACACCCCCCGTAACCCTCACCGAGACCAGGGCAGTGCTGATCGTATTGAGTAAATTGATTTAAAACAAACATCTTTACCTTTAAAATATTATCAAATCCATAAATATAATTTGGAAAAACTGAATAAAAAAAGAGGCCACAAGATATCCTACCAGTATTATTATATTTGTTATTAATTGTATTATCTTATCTAGAATAACCTCAAATACTTAGGACTACTCAAGTGTCCTACGTTAACTGACTTTCGTAACCAATTATAATTTTGATACAATTATTTAACGACTTTGTGTTTGGCTGATTGTTCGTAATATTTTATAAAATATCATATTGAGTTTTGTAGGAAAAGAACGACAAACGTAAATCTGCTTTAACGAAATCGAAACTTCCAAGTACTGCAAAGCATGGCCAATATTAAAAATAATTAAGGGACTAGGGGATAGGCTTAAAAATTATAGCTCAAGATCATGATCATGTATTGCCGATTTCAAATATACGATTTAGCAAAATAAGGTTCTCTACTTTGCCGTCAGTAGTTATATTTCAGATCTTATCTGGCCTGTTACTGGATTAGGGCAGGTTTATGAAATACGCACACATCATTCAAAATAATGCAAATTAGTGAATGAATTTGGGTTTGATACTTAGTTTGATCGTATACCTTATACAACTAAAAATTGAGTGTGTCAGTGAGTGAGGGCTTTGTCTTTTATAGGTATAGATAATCAATTAAAATCAAGGTATAAGCATATTATGTTTCAGCCGTATATTAAATGTTAATAGCTAATCACGTGAAAAGCTAAAATCTCTGTTTAGAACATAATAATTGTAAGCTGACACAGAAATTGATATAGGTCAGATAGATTTATTTTAACCTGAGAAGCGTATGCATAGACATGACAGCAATATATTGTACCTAAAAGTATATAAATGAAAAGCTTCTGGCTTTTGATGCCAGAAACATAAACTTGTAAATGATAACTGATGAATGTTCAACGTTGCCATATTTCATGACGCCGTAACATTATAATTGTATACTGACGCGTGAAGGTGGTATATTGAATATACAGTATATCTGAAACAACATGAGCGCTCCTTGCGGCGTTCTCATGAAACTGCATGTCCAAAACACCCAGATAAACTATCTATGTTATGGCGTCACAAACTTCAGGGAAACTAATTAATAACTAATTAATGGGTAAAGCAAAAAAGATAACTCTTATATCATTATGTTCCTTATAGTCAGCTCTTCAATCTTGAGGAGTTTGAGAATTGTAACTTCTTTTTTTATGGAAATAACATGGAAAAACCATATGGCGTCAAATATACGACGCCACATTGTTTTTTGACGCTGCAAAGATAGGGAAAATCTTTCACATTGACGCCACATGAATAGGAAGATATATATATATATATATATATATATATATATATATATATATATATGTGCCCGTGAGCACGATAACTCTCGTAAAAATTATCCGATTTTGATGAAATTTGGTATAAACGTGTAAAGCAACATTTATGACTTTAAGTTCGAAAACCAGCCAGATCGCTCTATTCGAAGGGGTATTTTGGGGGGGTTTTGTACCCCAAAAATGGGTTTTTCGAATTTTTTACATATAATTTTGGAAATAGTCAAATTTTAGTTTTTACCATTGGATTCAGCTTAAAAAAACACACAATTTGGTATTTTGATCATTTCTCTACGTCAATTGGTTACCGAGATATTGAAAGTGCTAAACACAGTACGTTGTCTAATGTTATTCTTATGGAGGAAAAAAACAATTTTATATCTCGCTTGTTTATGAACGTATACTAACGAAAATTGGTATACGGCTTCATCTGGTTGTGAACCATTGATATTTGCTCAAAAAAAATTTTTTACCAAAGGCTCTCGTAGCAGCAAACCTGCGTACTCAGCCCCATGTTATTCTTATGGACAATAAGTAACGTGTTATCTCCCTTAATTATGAAAATAAATTAATGAAATTTGGTAAGTGACTTCACCTAGTTGAGTTATATTGATATCAGCATAAAACCCCATTTTTTGTGTTCCTTGCTTCAGCAAACCTGCATACTCAGCCGCCATGTTATTCTTATGGAGAATAATTAAAATGTCATAAATTGTTTATTTATGAATGTATAATGATGAAACTTGGTATGTGGCTTTATGTGGCATTAAGATAAATATATATGCATTGGAAATTCGCTAAGTACGCAGGTTTGCTGCTACGGGGGTATATATATATATATATATATATATATATATATATATATGTGTGTGTGTCCGTAAGCACGATAACTCTCGTAAAAAAGGTCCGATCTTAATGAAATTTGGTACAAATGTGTAAAGTACCATTTATTTGAACAAGTTCGAAAACCAGATGAATCGCACCATCCGAAGGGGGGTTTTTGGGGGGTTTTGTACCCCAAAAATGTGTTTTTTGGGGCTTTCACATGTAATTTTAATTTAAATCAAATTTTAATTTACACTATTGAATTCAGCTTAAAAAAAACAAACAATTTGGTATTTTGATCATTGCTCTACGTCAATTGGTTACCGAGATATTGAAAGTGCTAAACACAGTACGTTGTCTAATGTTATTCTTATGGAGAAAAAGAAAAATTGTATATCTCGCTTATTTATGAACATAAACTGGCAAAATTTGGTATATGACTTGATCTGGTTATGGTTTATTGTTGTTTGCACAAAAAAAATTTTTCGTCTATGGTTCCTGTAGCAGCAAACCTAGGTACTTGGTCTCCATGTTATTCTTATGGAAAATACTTAAAATGTTATGTGTCGCTTATTTATGAATGTATATGGATGAAACTTGGTACGTGACTTCACTAAGATGAGTTCTATTGATATTTGCATAAAAACCCATTATTTTGTGTGCCTTGTTGCAGCAAACCTGCGTACTCATCCCCAATGTTATTCTTATGGAGAATAATAAATATTTTAAATATCGCTTGTTTGTGAATACATTTCTTATGAATCCTGTTAAGTGTTATGTTATATATTCATTGGAAATTCGCTGAGTATGCAGGTTTGCTGCGACGGGTGTATTTTAAATTCATGTTATTAATTTTCCCAATAATTGTAGAATCCCCTCAAAATAATCCAGTTTTAGGATTTAGGAATTACATTGATGTTCTTGCTGGGCTCAACAATGCTCTTAACATTATTAAAACAAGAATCCTTTCACGAAATTCATTGGTTAATAATTTTATACTCAGACACTGATTGTGTAAGAGTCTGTAAATTATAAAGAAGGAAATGTTTAATAATTTGTGGTATGAATAATGTTTGCGCATGGTTTAGGAAGTAATAAAGTTAATAATACTGCAAAATATCAGATTTTGCAGTGATTTAAAGCAGGACAAAACAGGTGTCACAGGTAAGCCCGACTGTCTGCTTGGGGATTACATGTGTTAAGGGGAAGCGTTATAATACTCATGAAGCTGATTATGCAGCTAAAGTAAGAACTGGTTGAAAGCTTTCTTACTGATGTGGTTTTGTTATTAGTGAATTTCGTATGGAAAAATTAACTATTACCATGACCCGCACGGTCAGACTTAAGCCCAGGACCACCATAGAAGTTCCTAACGTGACCCCCTGAACACGATTTGAGGGGTGACCAACAACTTTATATATATATATATATATATATATATATATATATTAGATAATCAAATTCACAGAATAGGGCTACTATAAGATAAGTATAAAAACATGGAACTAACCATGGTACAGGGTACTCATGGTTATTTTCATGTTTTTATACTTATATATATATATATATATATGTGTGTGTGTGTGTGTGTGTGTGTGTGTGTGTGTGTGTGTGTGTGTGTGTGTGTGTGTGTGTGTGTGTGTGTGTGTGTGTGTGTGTGTGTGTGTGTGTGTGTGTGTGTGTGTGTGTGTGTGTGTGTGTGTGTGTTCGCACTCTAGCGGTCGCAATTTTTGTTTGATTTACTTGAAATTTAGTAGGGACCTTTCCTTCTGTAAACAGTTAGACAAGTTCATTGGCAATACAATCGGACAACTCTAACTCCCCCTTTTTGGGATTTGAATTTTTCAAATTTTGAGTATTTGGGCTCAAAAAGGGTCAGAAAAATCCCGGATGTAAAATTAATACATTTAAGAGGTGGACCTTAAGGAGGCGAAAGTTTTAAGCCCTCCCTCCCACTCTAGCCCAAAATTTACCGAGGTTTTGAAGAAAATGTATATTGACTAAACACAGTTGCCTTATGGGGATTTTACATTAGAAAATGCTGTTATTCATATGTTTGTGTAGTTTTATCATTCCCAGTATTCCCACGCCAACTTTCAACTCTGACTGGGCCTTCTCTTTTCCTTATAATGTGCAAATTTGTTTCCCAGAATTGCAAGGAAATAGAACCAGGAGCATCAAAACAGCCAAAAAATTAAATGTTTTCAGATTTTCACAAAAACTTGAATAAATGTATGTTTTAACACAGATATTGATTTTTTAGTTTTTTTATGTGGAAATTCAATTTCCTCACGTCAGCACGCTGCTTGCGAACTCGTTTTTATTTCGTTTCTATTAATTTTTATTGTTAACGATAACATCCATCTCGTCACTGCATCCTGGATTTTATATATTTCTATGAAAAATATAACTATATATTTCCATTAAAGGATGTTATTTTTGGTAATATGACCGTTAATAAATAATGGACGCTTATAAATAAACGGTATAAAAAACTTCCTTTTAAGCCTTTTTTAATCAATACACATGCTTACATCCATTATTAATCAAGCAAGTTCGCCTATCAAATAAATCTTCCTTCTAAACTAACTTCTCAGAAATCTTCACCCAAATAGAGTATTATTGTTACAGCATTACAGAGTTATTTGCTTTTAAACTCACACATACAGCGGTTTGGGTGAACCATAGCATAGTCAGTCGTAATACTCTGAACCTATCATGGGTTGAATTCCATGATGTAAGATGTTTCCTTACACGTTTTTACCAAATTTCATAAAGATCGGATCATTTTTACGAAAGTTATCGTGCCTACGGTCACATATATATATGAATTTGAACGAATGGTGTTTTTGGCATCTTGGGGACTTAAAACGAAAAGTTATTATGGTCCTGAGCCTAGGTCTTACCATGCCACCTACGGTAATAGCTTCTTCCCTATAGGGGAAATTCGCTAAAAATAAAGTATAGAGATGCTATAATAATTCCAGTCTTAAAATAAGAATGTTTTGGGTATGTAACACAGTATTGGGTTATTTACATAATTGTTTACTAATAGTTTAAATTGTTTGTGAATTATTTCCCATGAAGCTTGAAAACGTTTAGGTAGACAAATTACTTTGTTAATGTTAATTGTGGATTTGACTGGATTGCTTTCTTCTTTACGCAAGCAAAGCTAAGCGATAAAACCGAGTGGGTTAGAGTACTGTCCTCATTGTCGAGGGACACCAGATCGATCCTGAGCAAAATATTGGAGTCTTCTGAAGGTTTAAAACTGGATAGGGCTGATAATTATATCCAAGAAAAATTCAGCTTTAGAGCAGTGTTTGCGTAGTCCCCTTTCAAAACCTCAAGGGCCGAAAAAAGCGTAGATAGGGATATACAAAAGATAAATATTCATCACTAATGGCTACTTAATCATATAGTTTGTTTTTATTCGCACATTTATCATAAAGTGTGGTTACTAATTAAATGACGTTCAGTCTGAACATATAGAAATACTCTACATAAAGCATAAAGTAACAATTGGTCGATACATGAGCCGGTGGTAGCCACACCAGCAGCCATAGAATGGAAGCTCACTATGCCCGGGTAATAGCGTACACAGCTATTGTTCATGTGTATCCTACAATAAAGCTCTTCAGGCTAAATGCGATCCATAATGTTTTTATCTTCCCTTTTCATAGTGATGCATGAATAACCGTTGTTAAAAACCCGCAGATACATTTTATGTAGTCACGTATTTGTTCATTTCAATTGTGATTTTGGTCCCCCTTCTTTAGTTTTACATCTTTTTGAAATCTCTGATCCTTGTAACCACTTCAGATTCTTATTATTTACTGCGCCAAAAAATACATTTATATAAGTATGTAGATGAGTTCTAGTCTTAAACTAAGACTTATACTTAAAAAAATCATTCCTATAAATATAAAGCTAATTAAAATTTAATTTAATTTTCTTTGATGACACTTAGTCAAGAATAACTTTATATTTTAATTAACATTTATTAAGATCCGTTTTACATTTAAGCAGGATAAAATAAAACTACGTCTCACAACACTACAAAATATATTTACACTTATACTGTACTTACATACAAGACGGAAAATATACAAAAGATGGTACAAGGCCTTTTGTATATTTACCGTCTTGTATGTAAGTTCAGTATAAGTGTAAATATATTACGTAATGTTATGAGACGTAGTTTGATTTTATCCTGTTAGCAGTGGTAATATAGCGGTTTTATGCCAACAAACCCACATCCGGAAAAAATGGCCAAGAAAACCCATAAATTGTCCTCCAACTGAAAAATTAAGTCCGGAGAAAAATGTTTTTGGACCGACACTTTCTATTGTTTATATTATAAATATTGCTTAAATAACATTTTACATAGTCAAAAGTACCATACTCAACAATAATCAATCACAACATGTGTTTAATACATCAAATGTATAGTAGTACATGTATAGGAGTATGTATGTATCTACTATGTTTATGGACGTGGCTGCATATTGTTTATTTTCACCTCCTTTAACTTTTGTCTACCCTTTTAAATCTTTAGTGTGTATATATCTAGTATGTGTATGTGTGTTAATACCCATTCAAAAAAGTGAATATATATATACATATATGTAAAAAATAACAAATTTGTTTAGATTGGTTATTGCTCTAGGCTAGTGTTTATGTAAACACCAAATATTAATTTTAATACATCTGTAGTGGCAACTGACTATCCACCAATGTTTATCATGTGGTTTTAATTTAAAACAAATCATATGTTTCATTATTTTTAATGTTATTGTTTTTATTTATAAATATTGGAATTGGGATTGATGTAAAAATACAACATTTATTTTTCAGTATAGCTTTTCTTCTTTTAACTTAATTAATTAAGGAACTGAAGACCTAAACAGCTATAATTGGTGACCCCGACTAAAAGAACATTTTCTACAGTCTACTTTCAACTATAATTTAATTGAAATATTGGTTTTTTTTTGCAAAATTGAACTTTACTTCTACCAAGTTTGTTTTCACGATGTCATTAGAAGAAATCGAAAGACAGTTGGAAGAATTAAGAGCTGCAAATGTTGAATTGAGTCAGAAACTCGCAAGAGAACATAATACAATCTCTCAGACAAATGTAACTGCTGTAAATCGAGTTGCTGTGAAGTTACCTCCATTTTGGGCAGATAGACCAAGTCTCTGGTTTTCACAAGCAGAATCTCAATTCATAATATCTGGGATTACCAGCGATGAAACAAAATTCCATTACGTTGTGGCTCAACTAGACACTCGCTACGCAACCGAAGTGGAGGACATAATCAGTAACCCACCGGATACAGACAAGTTCAACGTTCTACGAACTCAACTGATTCA
Source organism: Allygus modestus (assembly GCA_963675035.1). NCBI lineage: Eukaryota > Metazoa > Arthropoda > Insecta > Hemiptera > Cicadellidae > Allygus > Allygus modestus. Next base: position 241,186,489 of record OY776112.1, on the reverse strand, counting down.
ACGATTGTCGGCATCAAAGGAGCAGCGAATACGACAACTTCTCAGCGATGAAGAATTAGGTGATCGAAAACCGTCACAATTCCTACGTCATCTACGCTCCCTAGCTGGATCCTCGACTCTTCAGGACAACCTTCTTCGTCAGCTTTGGTTACGGCGCCTACCTCCACACGCTCAGGCGATTCTAACCACTCAACTCGAGCTTTCGCTGGACAAATTGGCTGAGTTAGCTGATAAAATCATCGAAGTAGCTCAACCACCCGTCCCTATGTCGGCTACCGTAAACTCAACATCTTCTGACTCAGGTAACGCCTTGTTAGATACACTTCGTTCTCTTTCCGATCAAATTGCGGAACTCTCTGAAAATTTTAAACATAACAATCAGTCCCGTAGTCACCCTCGAAGTCGTTTAATGTCAAAGCATAGAACGGAAGAAAACAAATCAGTACGTATGTGCTGGTACCACACTAAGTTTGGTAAAAATGCTACAAAATGCATCCTTCCTTGCACTTTTCAGGAAAACTCCAGCAGCAGTCAGTAATGGCGGCAACGGACTGCACAACTGCTGGTAGCCGCCTTTATATTACAGATCGAACTAGTCGAAACCGATTCCTTATTGACACCGGATCTGACCTCTGTTGTTTTCCTAAACGACTCCTACCTGATCGACGTTGCCCGACTGACTACACATTAAGTGCTGCAAACAACTCAACAATATGTACTTATGGTTTCATAAATCTTACATTAGATTTTGGTTTTCGCCGTTCTTTGACATGGCGCTTCATTGTAGCTGATGTACACCTGCCAATTATTGGTTCTGATTTTTTGGCTTATTTCAATCTCTTGCCAGACTGTCGTAATAAACGTCTTGTCGACGGAACAACAGGTTTCGTGACTTTCTGCCAACCAGCTCAGAACTCTCAACCCAGTGTAAAGGCTCTCTCTGAAAACACTCCCCATCATGAGATTTTTGCAGCTTTTCCAGAGTTAATCCGCCCATCTGGATTGCCTCGGAATGTTCGACATTCAACTTTACATTATATTCGGACAACTGAAGGTCCGCCAGTGTTTTTTCGTCCCCGTCGTCTCGCTCCTGACCGTCTTAAAATAGCCAAGTCAGAGTTTGACTCAATGGTTCAGGAAGGTATTGCTCGTCGTTCTGATAGTCCTTGGGCTTCACCTCTCCATATGGTACCCAAAAAGACTGATGGATGGCGCCCATGTGGAGACTATCGTTCACTCAACGCCAGGACAATTCCTGACCGGTATCCTGTTAGACATATACATGACTTTGGTCATTGCTTACATGGTTGTACTGTATTTAGTGTAATCGACTTAGTTAAAGCCTACACTCAGATCCCTGTAAATCCTGACGACATTCCCAAAACCGCAATTACCACTCCGTTTGGATTGTTTGAGTTTCCTTTTATGGGATTTGGGCTTCGAAATGCTGGACAGACATTTCAAAGGTTTATCGATGAAGTTCTTTCTGGTCTAAATTTCTGTTTTGCTTACATCGATGACATTCTGATCTCGTCTCACAATCAGGAAGAACACATGAAGCATCTGAACATCCTCTTTAAACGTCTCTCTGACCATGGCATTCTAGTAAATGTTAAAAAGAGTGTCATTGCATCCTCTGCAGTCACCTTTCTTGGCTACGAAGTATCTGCAGCTGGAACTAAACCTTTGCCAGATCGTGTCATTGCCATCCAACAGTTTAAAAGACCACAGACTGCTCGTGATCTTCGTAGGTTTCTGGGTATGATGAATTTCTATCGTCGCTTTATTCCCAGTGCAGCTAAATATCAGTCCTCCCTCCACGATGCACTTGCTGGACTTAAAGGCTCCCAACCTGTGAACTGGAACGAGGATTTAGACGAGGCTTTCACTAGATGTAAGGAAAACCTTGCCAATGCTACATTGCTCAATCACCCTGACCCTGAAGCTCGTCTTGGATTGTTTACAGATGTGTCTGCAACCTCTGTAGGTGCCTGCCTGCAGCAATTTACAGAGTCTTCCTGGCAACCCTTAGCTTTCTTTTCTCACAAACTTAACGAAAAGCAAAAGGACTGGCCAGCCTATTACCGTGAATTGTATGCTGTCTATACAGCAGTACAGCATTTTCGACATGTACTCGAAGCACAACCTTTCACTATCTTTACAGATCACAAGCCCCTAATTTATGCCTTCCAGCAAAGACGAGATAAACTGCCTCCCATCCAACTCAATCAGCTTACTTTTATTTCACAGTTTTCGACCGACATTCAGCACATCTCTGGTTCTACAAATATTGTCGCAGACACCTTGTCACGTGTTGAAGCTATACATCCATTGCATATAGGTACGAAAACAACAATACTATAATTTCCACTACCTATTTTCCGCAACCCCCTTTAGTGAAATTGATATTTTTTTGTTTATTTTGCTGTAATCACACAAAAACTACCTTTGGTGTTTATGGTCCGATTTGTCTGCAATTTTTTTAAGTATCATTAGACCACCACCAGATGAAGCCACACACCAAGTTTAATCGATATGCATTCATAAATAATCAAGATATCAAATTGTATTTATCCTCCGTAAAGAATAACATTGGACAACGTACTATATTTAGCATTCTAAATATTTATGCAATTGGTGGGCGTAGAACAACAATTTAAACACCAAAATTATTGTTTTAGAGCTGAACTTACTGGTAAAATAAATGTGTAGTTTTAAGTAAAATTAACTGATGAAAAACTAAATCCTTTTACCCATAAGATTAACATAGGAAATTTTATGATCACGTATTTCAGATATTCTCCTCAACCACGTACTAGATTAATGATTATTATACTAAATTATTTGTTTCTTTAAGCTCTATAAAATATTATAATCAAAAATTGTGTGATTTATACATTTAGAGTGAAATATGCAAAATAAAAATGATTTTTTTAAAGTTTTAAACCCCCATGAACCTTCGTTTCCGTGGTCCGATCTTTCTGGTTTCCAAACTCCAAGCTATGAATGTTACTTCACAAATTTGTATCAAATTTCATTAAATCGAACCTTTATTATGTGTTAACAGTTAACACATTAACAGTTAACATAACATAACATAACAGTTAACAGTTATAAACAAACTGCAAACTCGGTTTCTCACATAAATACATGTACAAAATTATAACACATAGTGTTAAGTGCATTTACATATGAGTTTCCGAAGAAAATAAGATTTATATCTGCAATCTAAGAATAAAAATACATCAGTTACAATAAAAATATGTTTGCCAACGGTATCCTATACCCCAGTTTACCCTTCCTTTTAGACTCCTTTTACACTACGCAACCTACGATAATAGCTTCTTTCCTAGAGAGGAAATTCGCTAAAACCAGAGGCCACTGTATGGGTCAGCGCTGTTTTATTGGATATTCTTTTCAATATTTGATAATCTCACTTGGTAGAGTAGTTGTTGAACAGAAAGTCTGTTATGAATCTACAGACGGGTGTGGCGCATCAGACAATGCACCGCTCGTTCTCCGAGACGCAGACGCACAGTGGTCGAAAAAGTCCATTTTAGTGCAAAAACCTCCAGTTGACCGTAATCACTGACCTAGCCTAAAACTAATGTTAATAAATGAATGCTGATTGCAATATAGATTATTCTGATCAATTATAATCATATTACTGTGTGGTCATGGTAATCCGAACCTTCAGTAATCCGAATTACGCGGTAACAGCGGTTTTGATTATACGCTAAATTTGAATCTTGCATTTTTATATACTGTAATAAGTAAAGTTTTATATTTCACAAAAAAATTAGCTAATCATGGATGCTAATCATTCTTTAAGTTAACCACAAAAGTACCTAACAATAAAAAATCTATGACTAAAAAAATGTTAGACTCTATTCCGTTAATGGAGTGTACAAATTTGGATGAGATGTAGTTTGAATCTTCCAAACTACGAAAGGCAGAAAAATCTGTTTATTACAATACCTAAAAAGTTTACATCTTTTATATGAATATGTAGACTGAGGAAGATGCTAGAGAGGAAACAACAATAGTTGTCTTATTAAAAACTTGTTAGTAAAAGGCTATAAACATACAAAACACTTATTAGTAACAAATAATTATCTAGATTTAGTGCAGCTGTCCACCATTGTGAATATTCGAACTATGGAGATTAAGATTATTCACTATATTGACATCCGTAAAAGCTTTAATGTAATTGTTTTATACTTATAAATTAAAATTAATTTTTTGCTTTTTCGTTAGGTATTAACGGACAATAATTTTCTTAGTATAATGTGAAAATAAACGAAACTGAACGAAGCTTATGCAGTAAGCACTCTCGTAAAAAATATAGTGGCTTAAGAAAAAAAAACCCACACCTAAGTTCCATACCCTAAAAAATATGATTAACTTTTAAAAATCTCTTGTCTTTTGGAGCTAGAAAGATGAATGCAATTTTTCATTGAAGTACTGTAAATAACTGATTCAAAAAATAATTTACAAACCACCAATTTGGATATCTTATCTTTCAACCACTCACTGTTCCTATACAAGAACTTTTCTTTGCTGTGCTGTACCTCTCTCTTCCTTCTATTAAAATTAGACAGAAACCTATTTCTTATCTCTTCACTTGTTAGTGATAAATTTTCGTCGGAAAGTTGAGGATGTTTGCTATGTAAACCCTCTTCTATTTCACACAATTAATCAACAGTTCGCACAGATACTATAAGCAATGGTAAACTCTGCCATATTAATACATTTACACGCACAGGTTAAACGTTTAACGTAAAATGAGCAAGACTCTACAGAAAATATTTAATCAAATATTGTGATACAATTCAATAAAAATTGTAGATAACAAGGAAAATCCAATACAATAGAGTACGGGCCTTATCGCGATGAGCCGCGCGCGCCTACCGCGCCGTGCATACGTTTCTTTCGGTGGCTGTCCTGAACACCGGCGGCGGAGGGCGGCAATGAAATTTATATTGCAATTACCTGAATGTATGTCCTCTATGACAAACCTATTCTCAGGGCGACTGTCGATAACAGTTTTTTCTCCGGCTCATATAAATTATAATAATTAATATTATTTTAAAATTTGAACACTGTGTTAAATTTGGCCCAAACTAAATTTCAAAGTTGAAATAAATAAATAAAAATGCATGTTTTCTTGAAGATTATAAAATTTCGTACACATACATATAAAATAAAATAAGGTTTTTTTCAATAAACCAGATCTTTATATAAGTGTAGAAAAGTCCAACTTTTACGGGCAATGATGAATTAAATTGTAATTATGTTGAATATGTATTTCACGACGATATATACTTTATTTACACATTAAAAATGTCAAATTGTACGGTGAATCCATATTGTTCGGACATTTCTCTACAAAAAAATAACAAAGTTATTTGCCTTCGTGAAATTTCATTTTTTGGGGTTTTTGCAGCGATACGACCACTGTGAGACGGGCGTTGACACTTCAATGCAATATCCTGACCAGACTTCTAATTCATAACCTTCCGTATTCAACCCAAACCTTTTTTTCCAATTTGATTGTCTGATAGAAAGCTATTTTTAAATTATCTTGGTAGGAACTGTAATTCAGACCGTTATTATTAGTTATGGTTAATATGTGGATACTCTCTCATAATATATTATTTTTAAGGGCGATCTTTTATCAGAAGGTCAAATCTCCATCAAAATCGATAATTTAGCCATAATTTATTTATTTTATAAAATTAAAGAAATAAACAAACTATTCAAAACCATAACATTCTTAAACTAAAATAATTACCTGTTAAAATAGCCATCATTATATTAATAGGCAAGCGCAAAACTGTCCCTCAATATTTTTCAGCGAGTGTGTATCATAGGATAAATTCACGCATACATTTTTAAAGTTATGTTCGTATAGATGTGGAGAAACCCTTTATAATTTAAATCGGCCTACAGGGCTATTCCCAACAGGCTTTCAAAATTGCAATGTTTATCTTACGTAAGAACATTAATTAATTGAACTGTATATTTGACAGCTGTTGATATAATGACAGATGCTAGCACAACAAGTATAGATCGTTAACGCACAATGTAAATAAAAATAAGTTGACTGCTGGAATGGCAACGCCCTTATGATATCCATTTTAAATCCACATTAAAACAATTCATACTGGGTGACAAGAGTGGGATAAGGAAGGGGAGGGGGAGGGAGAGCGCAACAGGACCCACTAGATATTTAATTAATTAGTTTAGTTTTTCGTGAAATTGAGTACCATGGCACTGGTTCAAATTATTTTGTTTATCTTCTAATGCAGGATAGTGTGATAAGACATCCACGTAAACAGTCAATATTCGTCTAATCATATTGCTCGAATTTCGACCACTGGGCGGACACCAGTACCTATAAAACGCTAAGAAGATTTATTCAATTATAATTCCTCCTCTATTTCCCAAACGATTTCAACGCTTAAGGTGTATAAAGATGGCCTCAATCTATATATGTGTGAAGTGGTTTCCAATTTTCGATACGTATAAGCCACTCTCAGTATGCATAAGCCGCTCTCAAAGTTTATTTTTTCCCATGATGATAACTTGAGGAACCACTGTAATTCAATGTCATTCTTAATCAGCTGTTTTATGCAATACTACACAGGACTACTTTATTATGTTATAAGTTACACAATAATATATTGGTAAATTTAACCTTAAAAAACTACTCAAATGGTAACACAATTTAATCATTGTTCATGACAAGCTTGAAGAACTTTGCTTGGTTCCAAACAACAAGCTCACTAGTAATATTAATTAACTAAACTAATACATTGAAGATATCATATTTCAAGGTTATTTTAATGGCAATGGTTCTAAGTAAAAATAAATAATGCAGAATAAGAAAATTTACTTTATTCAATATTTATAACATAAACTATTTTTTTCTATTTTTTACGACAGTGAAAACTAAATGTCTGTAATCATGACAAGGTTTGGTAAAAATATACGTGAAGCGCCATCATTGTTCACTTTACTGACGACAATGTGGACGTAGGTAATTAAGAAAAATACTTGGTGCTTTCATATCTAAAACTATAACAAATTGGTGTCTAGTGCCAAAGAGCTGTTTTACCTGGTAGAATGCCATGTCGGGGAGTTTCAATCAGGAACATAGTTGGCTAACGATGTCACTCCCTGCGCTACATAGTGTTTGTTCGAAATTTATACAGAAAGAAAAGTCCGAAAATTTCTGTTAAAAGAGCAGTTATTTATCCAGACTTAATGTCTAGAATTCATTTCGATTTCATTTAATATAAAGCCATTATTAAAAAAAGGGTGATTACTAATAAATGCCCTAATAATCAGTTAAATGTAATCTACATAGATAAGACTAATTTTTGTCTATACTGCGCCTATAATGTAAGAATAGGAGAAGTAGAGTGAAATTAGATAGTTAGAAAGGAATTTAAAAGGACCTACAATAGGATGCATAATAATTAGATGGTTTATTATTAGATTGTTGTATTAGATGGTTATTGTTGGTTGTTGAGTAGATTATTATTATTAGATGGTTTGATTGGTTTTATTACCAACAAAATTTTACTGCACATAACAAAGTTAACAAGTGAATAAGAATGATTAAAAACAACAAAACTAAAAAAACGAGGATACAAACTGGAAAATGTTAAGGATAATCATACGAAAGGACTAACATAAAAATAAAAGTAATAATTTTCAATGTGTTTGATCACACAACAGATGTAAGGAGCCCTATAATTCAGTTTGAGGGGCCTCGTCAGTCAATATTCAATCTCAAATCATTAAACACAAACCTGTCAAAGCTGTCCTAGTGCCATCAATCATAGAACTCGAAATATTCCATCGCTACTTTTACAGTTTTTTCTTTACTAACCAAGCTATGAATATTTTATAAAACCTTATGTGCACAAAATATGTAAACGCAAAAGGAAAGATGGTATAAAAGTGTAATTTAAAACATTTGTTTATGCAATGTCTCATATTTAAGACTAAATGTTCAAAAGTGCCGTGGTCGGTTTATACGTAGATAATTTTATTACGTAGATTAATGGTGTATCGATAGTGATGATAAACCATTCAGGCTCAAAATCCCGTACTTTTCCCGGATCCCGGATCAAGGGAGGTTAAAGGTGAGGAAGCTTGGAGGAGCGTTTGTAAATCCCGCCCCTTGTTTTTTGTAAAGAAAATCTAATACCATTTTTAAAACTGTCAAGATTTATACCATATTACGTCAACCAAATAACTACCACATCTGAACCCGTCGAACCTACTTTTTATAAACCACTATATTCATAACAGAATACGGCTTTACAATCAGTTACCGTACATCATAAAAGATAAAATAGTTTCTTCAGTAGCATAACACGTGTTTTTACAATTAACAGGAAAACACGTTTATGTTTATGTTTATGTGTTGTTAAAAGGACGGATTCAGAGATCCAAAGATTCAAAGATCCTCACACGTCAACCGAAGCTTATTGTGTGTCCCTTGTACGTTAGTATGGCAAACCAATGCCCGTACCCTTTACGAGATCCAGGAGTTTTTTACCAATACTAGCGTCCCTTTCATCACCTGGTTGCTTACAACCAAACAGAGCCCTTCTCCTTGCCCCGAGTCTCTCGCAGTCCAGTATGATATGCTTGGCAGTCTCTTCAGACTGATTGCAGAGCCTACACACCTGACTTTCATTTCTGAAACACGTTAGTGGTAATATAGCGTTTTTACGCCAGATAAACCACATCCGAAAAAAATGGCCGAGAAAACCCATCAATTTTCCGTCAACTGAAAAACAAGTCCGAACGATCAGTTTTTGCACTAACACCCGATTTTACAACATAACCCACTTCCGAAAAAATGGCCAAGAAAACCATTAATTTTCCGCCAACTGAAAAACCAAGTCAAAGAAAAGTTTTTTTGAACCGATACCTGATTTCTATTGTTTATATTATAAACATTGCTTAAATAAAATGTTACATAGTCATAAGTACCATAATCAACAATAATCAATCACAACATGGCCTTATTACATCAAATGTATAGTAGTGTAAATCCACTATTTTTATGGACGTGGGTTAAGTTCGGCACTTTTCACCTCCTTTAACTTTTGTCTACCCTTTTATATCTTTAGTATGTATATCTGTAGTATGTGTATGTGTATTAATACCTATTCCAAAATGTGAATATAAAATAAATATTTTTTTTCAGATTGGTTCTAGGCTAGTGTATATGTAAACACCAACAATTAATTTTAATACATCATTTGCATATAGGTAAGAAAACAATACAATACTTTCCACTACCTAGTTTCCACTACTCCCTTTAGTGCAATCGATATTTTTGTTGTTTATTTTTTTGTAATCTCTCAAAAACTATCTTTGGTGTTTATGGTCCGATTTGTCTCCAATTTGGATATGTTGTTTTCCTAAGCTAATGCATTAATAAATCCCCCTATATTTTCCAAAATCAAGATTACTGTCAATTTAAACAATATTTTGTAAATTACTGCCAATTGCCAACTTCTTGATTTTACTGTCCGATTTGGTTTAATTTCAGATATGTTATATCCCGAACAATTATATATAAAATTACCATATATTATTTTCAAATTCGATACTCCGTATAATTTATATAAAGAAAGAAAGAAAGAAAGAAAGTATTTATTTCTATTCAAGTACATAACATAACATTGAATTCACTTATTACATAAATAAATAACAAATCAATAAACAACAAATGATTCAACATAGAGTCTTAACCTAACAAAACAAAGATAATTAAGTGCTAGTTAATAAGTAAACAAAGTACCTAAACAGAAATTAGGTTCCCCAAAGGCGAACCTGTGTCGGGGTGACCATCATTTTAATAAGAAAGGGATGCAGGCCGGTGCATTAAAAAAACTGAATTAACAAAGTAACAGTAATGACAATAAATAAAAAGTGCTAACTATCGTAATAAAGAAACATATATCGTACAAATAATAAACAGTATCAGGCATAATGACATAATACCGAACAATTTTAACAAACTAACTTTACCTGGCCAAAGCGCTATACTCAAACATTGAATTCAAAAAGAATATTTATATCTGGAATATCAAATAGCCAAATAATTATTAATTTTTGAAACTTCTTTAAAATAAAACAATTCCTTATGTGATTTGGTATTTTACTGAACAAAGTTGGACGAATGTATTCAAAAGAATGTCTAGAAAATTCTAACCTAGGCAATGGTATAAAGAACGAGTTCGATCGTTGGTGCCTTAATTCATAACCTCTTTCAATTGAAATCCATTTTTGAGATTTAATAAAAAAAGTGCTTACTATTCTAAAAACGTATAAGTGTTTTAAGGGGAGTATGTTTAACGATTTAAAAAGAGGAAAAGAAGGTTCCATCATAGTTTTTTTTAGCATGCAACGAACAATAAACATATTAACCAAAAAATTAACTTTGAGATTTTGATCCGATTTGTCTGCAATTTGGATATGTTACTGCCGTAGGCTATTGCTATAAGTACATACAACCTATAATTTTAAAATTGTATTTAAACAATATTTCTTTAATTATTAATATAGAGGCAATCACTGACTTCTTTATTTACCTTACGAACTAAATTCTTTTTGGATATGTTATAGCCCCCAACTATTATATTAATATTATATTATTTGCAAATCCAATAATTTGTATAACTTATATACAGTATATCCAAAAAATACTAACTTTGGTGTTTATGGTCCAAATTGCTTAAAAGTTGGATATGTTATTGTCCTAAGCTAATGCATAAGCAATCACCGCCTATCCAAATTTAATATTACAATTAATTTTAAGAATATGTTTACAAATGACTACATTGCCAAATGCTTACTTGTTTATTTACCATCCGATCTGATTGGTATTGGACATGTTATACCCCTTACTAACATATGTTATTCCTAAATTCGATTCTATGTAAAATGTGTATTTTTTGCAAAAATGCTACTTTAGTGTTTATTGGTCGAAGTAATTCATTATTGGTCTATGTTGTTGTACTAGGCTAGTACATGGGTAAATACATATAATATATAATTATGTCCCAACTCCATCCTATCTTAAATTTATAAACGATATAGTGCCAAGTTTCAACTTATTTATATACTATCTAATTTGGTTGAATTTTTGCAAGTACCCTCAACTATTATATGCAAAATTAAATGTGATGCTATGTAAAATGTCTATACATTAATCACAAAATACTAACTTTAGTGTTCGATTTAATTGATTTTTGGATGGAGTTGCCCTAGGCCAGTGTGTGTGTTAATGATACCCATCCCAAAACACTAACTTTGGTGTATTTGGTAGATTTCAATGGTTCTCAGATGTACTGTTATCCAAATTCAACCTTATCTTACATTTAAAAATGAATTTTATAAATTTATATTACAATCACACACTGGTTTATTTACCGTCAGATGTAATTGAATTTTAGAGCTGTTATTTTCCCGAGCATTATATATACATAACATGATGTTTCTATAGTTTGTACAGTTAATTAATAAATATAATTCCCAAAAGTATAATTTGGTGTTTGTGGATCAGTGTAGCTGGTTATCTTCCCAGACTAATAAACCTATAAATGTCTATTATTATTTCTAAATAACTACAGTTAAACAATAATGTCACCACCCGCACTATATATTAACTTCTCTAGTTCAAACATTATTATTTATAAATTATTAAATCTTGTGCGATATAAAGATATGACTCCCACACACATCAAAATTCTACCAATTGACAGAACTTGTAACATTTATGTCCCCGTAGAAACAGTCCTGCATTATCAGCCCTAATGTTATTTTTATATAAAATAAGGGAAGTTCAGTATCTCCCTAATTATGAACCTACGTTAATCATACTGGGATTTTAGCTTCACCTGGTTGAGTTTTATTGATAATTTAATAAAAAAAGATTTCTTACCTTACTTTCTGCAGCAAATCTGCGTACTCAGCCATATGTTATTTTTATGGGAAATAAATCAAATTCATGAAAAATGTATATACTGATGTTATGGTGTGTAATGTGTAATGATGTAAATAACGTGAAATTAATACAAAATGGTGTGTATCATCACCTGGTTGAGTTATATCATTTTGATAATTGCACAAATAAACTTATATTTTCTCCTTGTTGCAGCAAACCTGCATACTCAGCCCTAATGTTATTCTTTTGGATATGAATACAATGTTATATATCACTTATTTATGAATGCATTTTTATGAAAGTTGGTAAGTCGCTTTATATGGCAGTGAGACACATACATATATGCATTGAAAATTAGTTAAGTAGCGGGGAATTTATGTTTTAGTTTGTTTTGACTCGTGGGAAAAAGTAAAATTTAACATAAGAAGAACAACTTTCTACTTAATAATTTATTCTGTCCTTAATTTATTGTACTTGATGTCTGGTGTAACTGGTCGAAATGGATAGCGTTTACCGTTTTGTATATACATTTACCGTCCTGATGTATTTAAATTATAAGTATAATACATTTAAATAGTACTAAACAGTAAACATATGTATAACTATTTATGTATTTATAAGTGTAAACGAATGTCATTTCATCCTGTAGTTACAACAACCCAGAAGACGCCAATCAAAAATTATAAAACATAATTATTATTTATTTAGAAAATGATGCCTTGGGCGTTAATTTATTTTAGAGTTCATCATTGTATCCCTCTTACAATTACGGCAGTGTGATTTATATAAAATAAATACGTGGATTTTGTAAGTAAAGTATAAAATAACAAAATACTTCATCTTGACGGAAATCATATTACTGATTATTTCTACCAATTTAAAATTTAAAGAAACAATAAAGTAATAAAACTTTACGTTTAAAACAATTTAACAATTAAACAATTCAACAAAATTATTAATGTAAATAAATAAATACAAAATTATTAAAACAAATATTGAACGAAAGACCTTTTCCACAATAACAACTGTTAATTACCGGTTATAGTTTGAATTTTAAATTTACAAGATAACTGCGTTTTCCCCAAAAAACTTGTACTTTACGGCATGAAAAATAAATATTCAAACAATACTTCTTGCCTGCATCATCATATTTTCAAAACAACAAAAATGTATACTACGAGTTAAAAAAATCGCATAGATATGTAGTCACAGGATTATTAATCATCAAGAAGTTTATGTGTAGAACTAAAATAAAAAACTCTCTTAAAATAACTAAAACTACAAATACTTAACAATCCAACTCATTGTAACTCGTACTAGGTAAACCATAATACAGGAAACTTTGTCCTAAAAACATTAAACCAATTTATCTCAAAAAATTATTTCCCGAACAATAAGGTGTGCGAATTGGCGGAAAAGTATGGATGGTACCATTAGTCAATGACAAGCCAGATTAAATCTTTTGACCATCGCTCACACCAAAGGGAGAGAGAACTCCCAAACTCTGCTTTAACGTTATCGAGAGATTGACTCGTAAGTGAAAGTCGACAGTTAACCAAAGCCCGTCAAAGGTGTAATCGTAAACATAAATTATTTGGGCGTATTTCGTTGTTGGACCACACCATTTATTCATGCATGTTAATAAACGTAGAGAGTATCTAAGTGAAATGGCATGTGACAAATTATGCCTTATTGAAAAGTTCTGAATGATTGTATATTTTTCTAATGCAATACAAAATTTTGTTCACCCGGGCTCGTTCATGGATAACCCAGAATAACCAGTCAATAAAAAATAAAACTGTCTAACGTGTTTGTAAAAATAGAGTTCCGTACTCACGTAGCCTTCGTTACTGAATCAACTCTGTGATAACAACTTTGGAACTGCCATTTTTCTGTATAGTACCATATAAATTGCAGGCATACTGCAAGTAAGAGGTATGTTTTACTTTGATCTTAGTCATTTTGAAACCCCTACAGTTGTTAGTAGAATGCAACACAACCATAAATACAAATGTATATTTATTTATTTTTTGCAATATCTGTTAATAATACACCACAGTTGTACTTATTATCATGACATTTTGAACCGTGGATATTTTCTGCATTGTCTACATTGATACTAGACGATATCACTCGCAAGTAACACCTACAAAAGCTTTACGTAGATGATGATCAATCTTTAATCGGATGGAGTTTAATGACATCCGGGTTAGGATGCCACAACATGAAATAAACCAAGATTTATAGAGCTAAAAATATAATATATATATTGTAATAATATTTGTAGTCAAATAAAAATATTAATAGCATTTCACTAAGAACAATATGCTTATCTCAATTTAACTGAACCTAACACAATTACACTGCAGGGGAAAAATGTCTAATGGAACAGATCTGAAGCTAACGTTGAGATTGGTTTAATGTGCGCTGGTGTAAACTGATTTAACAGACTCTTCAGAGAGGAAAACATTTTCCTTGTTTACCAAAAATATATTATTACTATCTTATGCGTGAGACCACCTCTCTGAGATATAACCTTTCTAACGAACAGAAACTAAACATTCTTTGATATATAAAGTAGTTGGATTCCCAGTCTCACTTTACATCACTAGAAAGAATGAAATTTTTTAATGTAAACATTTTTCCCTAAAAGAGTTTAATGACTTATTTTACGAGTGCAACGTTTCTCTAGGGCTAATTTGTAGTACTCTCTAGATTTTATTTTTCCTTTGTCAAAACTATTAAAAATTCTTCATCAATAGCAAAGACACTTTAATAAACTAGTGCTCAAAAGTTGTTTAAACTAATATTTATTTGCCATCCCTAAATGCCGGGTGCCCCATAAAGATCCCCCTCTTTGCATTTTTTGAACGTCGTTTGCGGCATTAATTTTTCTTTTTTTACTCTCTTGAAAATGATATTCAATTTGTTAGAGGTTGCTATTTAAAAATTAAAAACTTCCCTAGCAACCCCTATTTAGGTGTGAGGGTTGAAACCCTTAACCACTTACAAAAAAAGTTGAATTACACTAGAAATCTTAACCAAAGATTGATTGCAAATTTACAGTCGCTCAAAAAATTAAAGGGGGGAAACCTTTATGGACACCTGGTATATAAAAATCAATGTTTGTTAGTAAGTTTGTTTCTTTGACCTTTATTCACTCCTATGCCACTCATCCAATTACTGTGAAACTTTACATAGTCATTCAGGTTAATCCTAGGATGGTTTCTAGTCAATAACTGAAGTCACAAACCTTAGGGCATTAGGTCTACCCCACTGGACTCTAATGCCAACTTTATGAGCATTAGTGGTTATTTTGAGCTGTAATTCGTTTCGTACGCAACTAATATATCAGAATAAAATATAATCCTATTCCCGTCATACAAATATTTTAAAACTCTAACCCCCTCACCTTAAAAATACTTATTCCAGCTTTTTCCACCTACTACTGGACTGGTTATGCTGAAATTCAGCATAAATAAAGCTGATAGCTCAAGTCAGACATAGGCATACTCCTGGCAATATTATACTTTAGAGCTACGCCCCACTGGCCTTTTATTAATTGTTAGACACTAACGACTGGACCTTGGAGCTGAAATTTAGTAGGCATATAAAATCAAAATGGACGTTCCCTCAACCCAAGCAGATATCCTTTGTAGTTCCACCTCTCTACCATTTAAACTGGTGTCACCAATGGTGACTCACCATCCCGCAACTACAAGTAAGTTCGAAGTTCAATGAAATTGTTTGGATATTGTCCAGAAGACAAGTAGCCTGTACTAAACTATAACCCTGATTTGAACTAATATAAGAACTCGTTTTTACTGGAAGGCAAAAGAATAAAGCTACTCCTGTTAGCCTTTACATTGACTTACTGTTGTTTTACTAAAATGTACTAACATGCAAAGAGGCTTTAACAGCCTTTAATAAATTTAGAATTGACTAATTTTGGTTTATACAATTGAAGTTAACTCAGCCTGTTGGCAGACAATTATTAATATCTTACCCCCTTACCCTTAGGATTGGTTATTAATTAGGGCTGGTTGGATAGAGCCAGAATATATTGGATTTATTTATGTACTCAACTTCTGAAGATACAATAACAAACATACTGGTACATAAAGAATAGAATTTATTTTATCTTATAAACAAAATAATTACTGTACGAAAACACATGACGTAAATACGTTGTAAGGGGTGTTGTAAATTCAGAACTGTATAAGTGTTTTGTTATTTTCATGTAACCACTTTTTTGTGCATGTGCCGTTTTTTTAAATAACGTAACAACAAAAAGAATAAGTTCTTCTCGTATCTTATAAATAATTCATACCAATATAAAATCCCTTATGAAAAGGGACAGCGGCCTTATACCGATAGCGATATCTGAATTCTGACATATCCAGCTGCTTTGAATGGGTATTGAAAATCTGTAAATGACAGTCAATATATCTTAGTGCCGCTGTTTTAATTCGCGCACACTTTTGCTTTATAAGTAAAAAATAAATGTGTTTCATTAGACATGTCCAAGTATTAGCTATCTAAGAGAAGCTTCAATTATAATAACAGATTACGAATACAATTTTTTTCAGAATTGTTTTGATTTGTCTATTGTTAAAACAAAATATAATACGATAAATAATAAAATATTGGTACAGTAGGGCAAAATTATGTTTTAGATGCCCAAGTAAAATGTAATTCAGTCTAATGCTAAAATATTTAAAGTAATATATTAGTAACTATTTAACTAGATGTTACTTAAAAATATAGTTATATATTATAGTATTATAGTAGTTCTATGTATATATTACTTTAAAATATATTAATAACTATTTAAACTAATATATTTGTATTAGTTTCGTATTTAATTAAACGCTAAATTATCTAAAATGTGTGCAATACACCTCATCTGCAATTATATATGTAAAAATGTGTTGAAAACTAGACAAATTTGTAATATTTGCTCGGGTCTAATCGCTTACAATGGTTTTTTGAACTACAGTTGAATCAATCTTGCTTATAGATACGAGTTTCTGAAGAATAAAAGGTTTCGACATATTATGATTTTTTGTAATTTTATTCAATTCAATATAAACTTAATATAAAGTTGTACTAACAGCTTTTTTAATGTTTTGGTACATGAAACGGTTTTTCTTTGCCTCAAGAAACCACGAAGCAATCAGCAGCCTGTCATTAGTCACCACGCCCCAGATTTCTCTCCTGGCTATTACTCTTTAGGAGAAAATCAGTTCATCCGTATAAGGATAAATTTCTCTATCAGCCCTACCTGCAACTTGATGTATATTTATAAGTATTTTTCCATTACGAAATCTACTATAGATTGAAATCAAATATTACGAGTTCGCACGCAGCACGCTAAAGTGAGGGAAGTGAAATTCAACATAACAACTTAAAAATCCATATCAGTGTTAAAACATACATTTATTCCAATTGTTATCGAAATCTGAAAACATTAATCTTTTTGGCTGTTCTGATACTCCTGGTTCTATTTACGTGCAATGCTGGGAATACCATTTTGTGCATTGTAAGGTTAGGAGAAGGTCCAGTGAGGATTGAAAGTAGGCAAGAGGTCCCTGGAAATGATAATATACCCCCGTCGCAGCAAACCTGCGTACTCAGCGAATGTCCAATGCATATATATGCGACTCACTACTAAATAGAGCTATTTACCAAGTTTCACAAAAATACATCCATAAATAAGTGATATATAGCATTTTATTTATTCTCCATAAGAATAACATTAGGGTTGAGGAAGCAGGTTTGCTGCAACGAGGAAGATAAGTAATGGGTTTTTTTGCAATTATCAATAAAACTGAACCAGATGAAGCTACATACCAAGTTCTCTTAATGTAGGTTCATAATTAAGGGAGATATACAACTTTACTTATTCTCCATATGAATAACATGGGGCCGAGTATGCAGGTTTGCTGCTACGGGGATAATCAACAAAAAACTTGTTTTTTGTGCTAATATCAATATACCACAACTAGTTGAAGCCACATACCAAGTTTCATCAATCTACATTCATAAATAATCGAGACATAAAATTGTATTTATTCTCCATAAGGATAACATTGGACAACGTACTGTGTTTAGCACTTTGAATATCTCTCCAACGGTTGGACGTTGAACAACGATTAAAACACCAAAATGTTTGTTTTGTTGAGCTAAACACATTAATAAACAGAAATGTGAAGTTTTTAGTAAAACTATCTGAGAAAAATCTTAAAACCTTTTTCCCATAAGACACGTTTTTTTGGATTTTATCCGCAACCACTTAACCTAGGTTAATGATTCAAGATACTAAGTATTTTTTTAAGCTCTATAAAATGGCTATAACCAAAATTGAATGTTTATAACATTTTGGGGTCAAATTTGCAAAAAACCAATTTTTGGAAAATTGTAAACCCCCATAAAACCCTCTTCCCATAGTGCGATCGATCTGGTTTCCGAACTTAAAGTCATAAATGCTACTCTCCACATTTGTGCCAAATTTCATCAAAATTGGGTGTTTCTTTCAAAAGTTATCGCGGTAACGGACACACACAAACACACACACACATATATATGTATATATATATATATATATATATATATATATATATATATATATTGATAAGAACAGAGTGATTAGGGCTACTAATATGTTAGCTTTAAGCATGATTTTATTAACAGAGTACCCTTTTTTGGTTTTATCATAATATGTTTAATTAGACGACTAGTTTCAAACCTTTAGGTCATAGTCATATCTACATTATTTTTCTAACCTTACATAATGCAAATTAATTAAATGGTAAACAAATTAAGAATCATATGTTGAAAATACACTTAGTATATGGGAGATATTCTTGAATCTGTCTTCAGGTATATTATATTGAATTATTTCAGTGGTCCTTTTTTATATGAAAAATTTTGATAATAAATATTAAAGTAAGTACTAAGGTATGTAATCAGTTAGCATTCCAATTGCATGGCAGAATGTATAAAAAAAGGACCACTGAAATAATTCAATATAATATATCTGAAGACAGATTCAAGAATATCTCCCATATACTAAGTTTATTTTTAACATATGATTCTTAATTTGTTTACCATTTAATTAATTTGCATTATGTGAGGTTAGAAAAATAATGTAGACATGACTATGACCTAAAGGTTTGAAACTAGTCGTCGAATTAAACATATTATGATAAAACCAAAAAAGGGTACTCTGTTAATAAAATTATGCTTAAAGCTAATAAATATATATATATATACATATATATAAATTTTAACGAATAGTGTTTTTGGCATCTGGGGACCTCAAAACGAAAAGTTATCATGGTCTCGGGCTTAAGTCTTACCATGCCACCTACGGTAATAGCTTCTTCCCTATAGGGGAAATTCTCCAAAAAGACACCAACAATTAAATAACAGGCTGTACCCCCATAATACAACGTACTGTGTTTAGTCTATATACATTTTCTTTAATAACTGGGTAAATAATTATGCTAGAATGTTGTGAGAGGGCTTACAACTTTCCCTTATTAGTATTCTCCATCTTTTTAAAACATGCATTAACGTTTCATCTAGGGCTTTTCCCACCTTTTGGGCCCAAAAACTCAAAATTTGAAAGATTAATTCCCAAAGCAGGGGGTTAGAGTTTTCTGATTGTTTTGCCCAACGAACTTGTCCAAATTATTTAGAAAGGAATGTCTCTACAACATTTTAAGTAAATCGGACAAAATATTCGACCGCTAGAGTGCAAACACACACACACACACACACACACACACACACACACACACACACATATATATAAAGGCATCTATACATCAAACCTCGTATTATCGTTTGTAATCTAGGAACAAAGATCAAAGCCAATCCACTATCTTTAATATAACTACAAAGGTTAAGATATTTTAAGATATGTAGATTCATCTTGATAAATTAAGAAAACAATTTTTGTGTAAAATATAACGAAGTTTAAACTTATATAAAAACTATTGGAAGGACATAGTAAGTGTAAGTATTTTTTGTTATAATAGATTATAACAAAACGTTAAAAATATATTACAACGAAAATTTTCTTAAAAAAGCCAATAGTAAAAATAATTATATTAGATAATAAATATTAAAGTAAGTACCAAGGTATGTAATCAGTTAGCATTCCAATTGCATGGCAGAATTTGGCTATATAATTTTTGTGTTATTTTTTTTACAGGATAAAAGCTAAGAGTGATACATGGCCTAAATTTATCTTTAGGGGGAAGAGACTTGCAGTTACTTCAAACCATGAACTTGTTTACAAGCCTATGGTTGTTCATATCTTACATACAAGTCACTCAGAGACTACTTATAATGTACCTGCACCACAAGTTACAGTGGGTGTTCTATCGGCTGTGGTCTTAGGATAGAAAAGTGAGGGTAGGAAATTAGAAGCTTGGCAGAAAGTTAGTTTGTGATTGATCTTATCAAACTGATTAACATACCTTCTACAAGTTAACGATTGGTTATATCTGTTAGTCACAAAGAATTTGCGGTCAGGTTTACCGATTGAACGAGTGAGTCGAACAAACTACAGGGAAAAGGTGTTTGATAGCAGATTAAGTTATTATATTACACGAATTTAAATAATAGGCAAAACCAAACTAATACCTTGACAAATATTGATAACAAATGTATGAAATAAGTATAACAGTTTGCATTATTTAACCGTGAAACGGTTGCACAATTTTTAATGTGCATGTGAAGGCCTTGAGATAAAAAAGAGTTGTTTTGTTTAAAAAGGTTTACACAAACCAAACAGAGTACACATTTCCCCAGAGTATGTACAATGTATGTACAGTATTTTGTGTTTTATAGTACGCCGATGCAAGGATAACATTTTGGATTAAATAGCGGACTATAAAGGTACGTTAACCTTTTTGAAAAGTCTATTATTGATCCGGTAACACAACATAAAAAATGAAGATGATCTGTATTTATCATCGCGCACATTCTTCATATGTTTTTTTTATTACGTTGAAGCATCAGTATTTATCGTCAAAATCAAATTATTCATATTATAACACTCTACACAAGTTTTTATTTTTTTTATTTGTACCAATGATATTTGAATCTTCTTGAGTTTTACATCATAAAAAATCTGAGGTAATAGTTTAAACCAATATTTACTTAATAGCAAATCAATATATCGCAATTTTGTGTTTTATTTAACCAAACTTAATTTAGAGTTTATTTATATATATGTAATATTTCATATTTTATTTGCGTATATTTTTTTAATATTTGTTATAATCATCACTTTATAACTACTGTGGTAAACCATCTTCCAAGGCAATAAGTAGCACAATCCTAGGCCAGACAAATGCCATCTCGGGAAGGTATATTTCCCCAAGGACCTGCACCAGTAACTTGATATTTTTCAGTTACTTGAATATCCATTATAGGTTTAAATATGTAGGAATAATAAATTATTTCCCTACAGTCAGAGTATTTTAGTATTGATCAATACAAACTGTACTACTTCCGTTAAGTAAGTTTGTATTATGGAATATCATAGAACATAGACCTTTTTCACGATAAGTGAAAATCCTACTTATCCAATGTTTAAAATGGAGGTTACAAAAGTAATATTAAGCAAGGAATATTTTCATTTATATTAGTAATCGAAAAAATGAATTTGTTAAGTGAGAGACAAGTTATCACTTATAACACAAATAGTTCATTGTGTTACGTTCATCTGCGGCTTCAACCGCATTGAGTTGATTTGTCTTAAAAGTAAGTAATACACCACAATCAGTCATAGGGCTTCTAAATCCCCCTAAATCGAAGCAGTTTCATTCCCCAAATGGTGCCCGCATATTTGGCAAGAAAATTACCATCACGGTAAAGCTCCAACTCACATGTGAACATTACCCCTGCTGCTCTCAGTCCGCAGGATGTACAGTATATCTTCTTAGGTTTGGACGTTTTGAAAATGTATTGTGGCTTGATATAATAAGGTCCTTCTTCTCAAGTCATTGTAAACGGCTTCAGCTTATTTCATTGACACATGGTGCACGATAGCACGGCACCTTCGTGTGAACAATGTCCTAACGTGCCATTAACGAGAACAATGTGAGAGAGTGAGAAGACCAAGCAGGCGCTGTCACCACGAACTCCACTTAGGCCATCAAAAATTGTTACATAAATTTAACGATACAGATTAATAGAATGCAAAAAATAAATCCAAATATTAACTCTCCAATAAGAAAATAAAAATATAATATATTATACGGAAAGAAAATATAAAAAAGGCTCCCCTAACCTTGCACGAAACAAATAAAAATGCAGTTACAATGATTGAAAGGTAAAGAAAATTTCTCCGTCAGGTCAACTCGAACTGTACAGTTAGTAAAGTGAGCAGCATCAGTCGGATTGGACATTAATGGAAATTAAATGATGTAATATGTCCCTCTATTTCACTGTAAACAACGCACATAAATTAAATCGCAAAACTTTGGTTATCAACTGAAATACTTCATAATGTATGAATTTAGTGCAGGGTATAATGTTTAAAGTGGATGGAAAGTGATTTGTTTTTGGAAGAATGTGGAATAACACGAATTATGAATATGCGAATTAGTTTTCTTTATATTGGCATCCATATTTATTGCGTAACAATCACGTCACACTGCAGCATCGCTGCTCCAATGTTTAGGGGTTAACCATATTTCGAGTTTTGACCCCTACTGATCACGTAGCATGTGGATGTTTGACAACCATTTCTTAACAAAGGTTTACAGTTGAAGAATAAACTACATTTCTAATGTAATTTTGATCCATTCAGTGATCCCTGCGATTTCGTGATGAGTCAGTTAGTGAATGAGTAAGTAGTATTCGCTTTCGTAGTTTTGCATTTACGATTAATATAACTAGGGAATGTATATAGTTTAAATATTACCTTCTGAATTTATTATTTGTTATAATCCTTAACACTGTCTCCTAAATGTCTTAACAAATTCGTTAAAATATGTAGAACTAATGGAGTTTTTTAATACAGGATATAACATTAGAATGTAACATGCATTAGATTTGTTTGCAAGTTTTGTAGCAAGTTGAACAGATATATTTTTGCACCCCCCAAATTTAATTGACACCCCAAAGTGTCCTTGCAATAATAAAAACTGACTTACTAACACGTTATAGGTGTTTCTAGCCATGTAAGTACTATAGAGTGAAAGATTGGTGACATAATTCATCGACAGATTAAATCATTTTCCTCGTACAGAACAAGGCTTTAAGAATGTTTTTGTGATGCTTAAGTTTAATGCCTATTTGTGAAAAATACCTCCAAATATTTTTATTCAGTTATATTCTTATTCCTCCTGTAAAAAACACATATTTCAATCTTACAAATTAATTCTCAATCATTGAAATAAACTATAAACTATATCTAGTCACATCATAAGTATTCTGACTTAAACCGCAGAAGTTGTATACTGAATTAATCCTGTTCAGCGCTCTGTCTCTTTTCGTTCAAAAACCAGTCAGGTGTAGTTTATTTTTATATATTATTATTATTTAATTCTTTATGATATAAAACGAGTTTAACGAGTTATTTATTGCGTCGCAATCACGTCACAAAACAGCATCGCTACTCCAATATTTAGGGGTTCACCATATTTCGAATTTGACCCTTTCGAACACCAATTTTGACCCTTTCAACAATGGTCAAAGATGTTGTTATGTTTTTAAATGAAGTATTCTTTATTATTAACAACTTAGTTTTAATTTTATTATGTTTTAGGATAAGGAGCTTATGATGTTTCTCAATGATATCTTGTATAGTTTATGTAATACTAAATTATTTTAAATTATGCCAAATAGTGCGATTTCTGTCATGAATTCCGTTTCTTAAGTGTTTTTATATTTTGGAGAAAATAGCATGCAAACAGACTATACCAGGGATTGGGACTGCTTTATTCAATATTATAATATTCAATGGAACCACATGTATAAAGTGGTAGGAGTAAATATAACACCAACTTAATATAATAAACAAATAAAATAGGGCTTCCATTAAATCACTTAAAAAATCAAAATAATATAAAGATTATGGAGTTAAAAAATTTTACAAATTATATTTGGTGCATACCAATGCAGACTCAATGCAAAAACTGGATGTCGGTCATCAAAATTGGGACCATATAAATCCAAGAATAGGAAGGACTATATGACTGGGTGATTCATAAAATATTCAATTTAGATCATTTATTGGTTAAAGGCAAGCATCAGTTCCATTAAGCTTGAGATTGAGAGCCTTTATTAAATTGGCAGTTGAGAGCGTTGATTGACTGAATTTCTTATTAGTGTTGCCTTTTCAGACATTGGAAATTTTCATTGAATAATCAAATCAAAACAGTAAATAGATGTTAAATTTAAGACGACATTTTTATCTAATAATCCGTTGTTTATCTTACAAGTTTACTTAAAAGTTTATTAGAGTAAATAATACTCATGTTTGTGATCATACAATGTATTTTAAATACGTAATGTAAATATGGTCAGTAACCTTCCATTGTTACTTGAACTAAGTTTTAGGCATACGTATGGAGCTTATTTCATTACAAGAAATTAACCATATAGTTCAATGTAATATTATTCGTATTAAAAAAGTCATATTATTTAAAAAATAATAATCTTATTTTTGGGTATATTTTAACAAAGTGAAGTCAGATTATTTTCTTGATTAGATAATTAAATTAATTCGTGAATCAACGTACATTCACAAATATGTCACAAAATACTAAATGTAAACATGTTAAATGTTTATAAATAATAACACATTTAAAATTGTTCTTCTTTCTGTATCATACTTCGATTAATTTGTGGTTTAGAGCAGTCTGTATGAATAAAATAACAATTGTTTGTGTGTACTAGTTCAATATAGTTTTTAATAAACAGTTGATCATAATACAAATGTAGTACCAGTCAAATGTACCAGAGTTCACGATAGGTGTCTTGAAATCTATAAATACATTTAAATGCAGTATATTTCAACTAGTACATCAATCCAATAGTTCAGTACAAACAACAGAATGGTAATATAATTTGCATATCATCAAGGAAATTATAGGACACTAAATATCTACCACTACAGTAATAACGTAAACTCCTCAACTCAACACAGGGAAGGAAGGGTCCTTAAAACACAATTATCAGCCGCGGGTTAACTACATTTATACGGCACAAGGTGGAGGAGGGGGTGGTATAATTGTGCTTGCTCTAATGTGTTTTGGGGCGAGTTGTTTTTGTTTCAGGATGGATACTGTGACAGTTTCTAGAATAGATATCTCTTTATTCTTGTATTGGTAAATTTCCACCGAATTATTTTTTCTCTTGGTTAAATTTTAAAAAAAATACTAAAAAAGTTGCTATATGTATATTATATTAAGTTTTGTTTCACACTCAATTGCTATGTCTAGGTTTACAATGATTTTTCATCGAGTTCTTCAGGGGTCTTGTGAGTCAAAATTTTGACTTCAAAATATATGTTAATATTGTTTGCTATATTAAAATTTACTGTAACTGGACATAAGAAGGGAAAATCAATATATAAATATAAAATGTAAGCTATCGTTCGTTTGTACATGTGTCGTAACATTTAATCATATTTTCTTGATTTGCGTGATGTAAACAATATAACTTGACACGCAATAACTACTCATGTAATTAATAAATATGTAGGGTAGTAAAACAAAATGCCTTATTCAAAATCTAGTTTAACTATATTTATCATATTGAGTTGGTTTTGGATGTTAGGCAACTGGAAGGACACGTGGATGTTGGTTTTACATTAACAACTTTTAATATTTAATTTATTATTTGTACTGTAGGCATGCAATCGTTATTACAATCTTGGCCACGTAAGTTAGCATGTCTGGAGTTGCAGCTTGCTCTTTCACAACAACAAATGTTTTAAACGCATGTCCAGAAGTAGCGTTAAAAAGATACATGAACAAGATTAAATACGGGGCATCACCGTATGACAAAATAATTGTACGCATAGTACCAACACCAAGTACCAAGTTTAATAATCGTTGGAAATACGGGGCATCACCGTATGACAAAATAATTGTACGCATAGTACCAACACCAAGTACCAAGTTTAATAATCGTTGGAAATACGGGGCATCACCGTATGACAAAATAATTGTACGCATAGTACCAACACCAAGTACCAAGTTTAATAATCGTTGGAAATACGGGGCATCACCGTATGACAAAATAATTGTACGCATAGTACCAACACCAAGTACCAAGTTTAATAATCGTTGGAAATACGGGGCATCACCGTATGACAAAATAATTGTACGCATAGCACCAACACCAAGTACCAAGTTTAATAATCGTTGGAAATACGGGGCATCACCGTATGACAAAATAATTGTACGCATAGTACCAACACCAAGTACCAAGTTTAATAATCGTTGGAAATACGGGGCATCACCGTATGACAAAATAATTGTACGCATAGTACCAACACCAAGTACCAAGTTTAATAATCGTTGGAAATACGGGGCATCACCGTATGACAAAATAATTGTACGCATAGTACCAACACCAAGTACCAAGTTTAATAATCGTTGGAAATACGGGGCATCACCGTATGACAAAATAATTGTACGCATAGCACCAACACCAAGTACCAAGTTGAATAATCGTTGGAAATACGGGGCATCACCGTATGACAAAATAATTGTACGCATAGTACCAACACCAAGTACCAAGTTTAATAATCGTTGGAAATACGGGGCATCACCGTATGACAAAATAATTGTACGCATAGTACCAACACCAAGTACCAAGTTTAATAATCGTTGGAAATACGGGGCATCACCGTATGACAAAATAATTGTACGCATAGCACCAACACCAAGTACCAAGTTTAATAATCGTTGGTTTCTTAGGTAAGGTTCTTGGTTGTTTAGAAGCCTAGTGAAATTAAATACAAACTCATGCTTTCATAAATTACAAATGTCAAACAACAATTACATTATATATGCTGGGTATTGCCAGTTTGGGAATGCCCAATTACCTAAGTAAATCCTACATAGGTAAAATGAACCGTCAATATTAATTTTAGGCTACAGCACAATGTATAACTCCTCTTACACCCAAATATTTTATTTGAAACCAAACTTATATTAAACAAAGAAAATATATTATTCCGCAGAACGGAACATAGTTTTAATCGTAAAGCAGGGCTACATTTATCTTCACCTCCAATTTACGTTAAAGATTGTTATGGTGCTTGTCACTGTCGTTAATAAGCAGGTTTGTATGTAATAATTAAAATTCGATTAACTTTATTACATAACAAATACATGAATTACTTTTAACGGTAAATAATCAATGTCGATACTGTATAACTCTAAAATTCATCCTATCCAACTACATATTTTGGTAAACAGTTTTTATATTGGGTAGTAATTGACATTCTCACTGTAATTATTAATTAGTTTTGTGACATTTAGTCTTTCAGCTGTAATGATTCCCGAGAGACATCGTCTATTATAATTTGACAAGTAATTAGCCGTTGTTGGAAAATAACGTTATCACGTTTACAGTTAAACAGTTATTTTATCGGTTGTTTGCTCAATAACTTGGTTTATTTTAACGATTTCAAAATGTTTGGTTTATTCACGCTAACTTATATTTATCCAACATTCAATAAGTTGGTCGGTGACTTGATGAATGGAAAACTATGGATAAGCACTATGTGCACCTACTGATAGCACCTGATTTTTTAACTTTGACGTAATTTATACCTAGTAATTCCGGTTACTTCAGAAGCTATTTTAATAAATACAATTTGGCCCTTTGATTTATAATTGGGCCCTTACATGTTTAAGGATTGTAAATGCTAGACATAATTGTGTTCTATATTTAGTTTTCAGAAGCTAGTCTACTTCCTACTATTGTCGTGGTGGGAATATGTTTTTTTTTTCATTTCGCTTCATCCCTCCATTCCAGGTTGAAGGGATGTTCATAAGTATTATTTTTTATCACAGTAAATTTTAACTTAATTAATTATGAAGTATAACTAACTTGTTGTTACGAATCTTTCAGGAGGTTAATAAACCATGTTTACTGCAGAAGCTTCCTTAATAATATTTAATTTCACAATAATTGTCTTAGGGAAAAATCAAATTAAATATCAGTAGAATAGAAACTTAAGCAACAAAAGGGTTTCCAAAACAGTTTTAGTTGGTTTAACTTTTTTTAAAGGTCATAAGTTTCAATTTAAGGGAAGATAGTAAATAAATGTATACATGTAGATTCAAATATCCAATAGTGTAATTATTTAAAATCGATCATTTTGGTTCTGAATAGTTTTAATTACCGGAGGATTACTGAAAGACCTAGTCAGTGAATCATCAGACATTCTGGTGTTGACAGTCAAATTATTTTGCTAGATTCCGAGATAAATGTTGCAAACAAAAAACACACAAACAAACCAACAGACATCGATCGTATTACAGGATAATTCAATTTTACCATTTATTTCAGCTGTTTTATATGACTACTGACAAATTAATTATAAATCTTATCGCCATAAGATTAACAAAGGAACTTTAAAATCCTAAAGGGGCAGAACCCTAATATGGAACAAATCTTTACACGTTTGACTGTGTGATATTAAATGAAAGTACTTTTATAAGTTCACGGCTCATCTTTAGTAGTATTTTGATTTGCGTTGGTTACCAATCAGAGCATTTATTGTTTAGTATAATTTAGGTTGTTATCAGGATAATGCATTTAATAATATACAATGTATTCATCGCATTGAATCTACAGACAAATTGTATCCTAATACCCCTTAAGCATATATCACGCGATAAGTTTACCAGTCAATATTAAAAAATAATAATTGTCTTAAATTGTCTTAAATTGCAATAGTTTTGCTTTAAGTATAATTTGTGTTTCCTGGGGTGAAAGAAAGAATGCAAAAGAAGTGTTCTTGAACCCGTATACTCAAAGAAGCATTTATTTTACTAGCTACGCCCGATATGATAGTCGAACTCAACATAATTATCCGCCAATCATTAACTGGTGTTTCAGTGTATGATTAAATGTTGGTGGACTAATAAAAAGTAGATTTATGTAAAATATATTTACCTAATTACTGTAACATAAATATATTTTTGTTAGTCCACAAAGTATAATAAAACTGCCTTGTTTTATTTACATAAACAAATGTAATGGGAAAACCGAAATAATATTTTTCAATTCCAATTAGAAGGTTTTTCAGCAACGCCACAAAGGAAAATACCACCTCACACATCAACATAATTCAGCAATAAAGATAAAGCTGATCTACTCGTCCCCTCATTAGGCACTGATGTAGCTCTACACACCGCACATATTGAGTATTTAAAAGTCCACTAATAGAGTATTCCATTATTTGAACAATTAAGTTTGGAAGTTTATTAATTTTACACTTTAAAACTGTTATCCCCGACTTAAAGAACCAAATAAATCCATATTTAAACAACAGTTTTACCGTAAACAATTTCTTAATTGGGTTTAAACCAGACTGTCGTTAAAATGTATTATATTAGTTATTTCATATTATATCTTTGGAGGTGTTTTGAAACAGTCATGTGACTAAATACGTCACAGAAAATGTCCTACGATAGCTAGCACCTCTAATAAAAGAGTGAAGCATATCGAAGTGCTCTAAGAGGATTTTTTGGGAAGCGATATTTCAAAAGTGAGTTTTGACATATCCAACGGCTCTTTATGGATATCATATATCTGTAAATGACAGCCAATACATTGTTGTGCCCTGGGTCGTTTGTTTTGTACTTCTTGATAACTTATTTTTGTATTTCAATCAATACCAGTTATTGTTGGATAGCCTTAAGCTTTGTTAATCTAATTCACGAAATGTATACTTAGTATAAGTTAGAAGATATACATGTATTAACAACAGAGGTAAAGAAACTTTAGATTTTATTCTAACCAAAATTCTCAAAGTACTATAAGTAAATTAAGTTTTCATTTATCAAAGCACATTATAGTATACGAATACATATTTTATTTGAATGTAGGAATAGTTTTTAATAATAATAAAAAAAACTATATTTAGTTTCCAATGATTCCGGTGTTAGTTTTATAATTGTGACAAAACATTAGACTTTATATATCTTGATTATTTAATGTTAACCTGTAACATTTGTGTAAAATTAAACAATAAAGTTAACAGAAATGTTTACAAAATATCCACAGGTCCTGTCAATTGACACAGTTCTTCTCTTAAATGACGTGTGGTTTTAAAGTCATTTTACACAAATGTTACATGTTCTGTCAATTGACATAAAAATATCTGTGAGGGTCATATTTGAATATTACACAAGATTTTATACTTTATAAATATTAATGTTTAAATTATATAAGTTAATATAGAGGTTGGGGTGGTGTCATTATTGCAAACCTGTAATTATTTGGACATAATAATAAGAATTTATAGGTATATTGGTCTAGGAAGACCAATATAAAAAGCGGGGAAATAACTGCTCTAAAATGCAATTACATCTGACAGTAAAAAAACAAGTTTGCGATCGTAATATAAATTTACAAAACACATTTTTTAATTTAAGGTAAGGTTGAATTGGGATCTTATTAGTATTAGATCTTATTGAATAACAGTACATCTGAGAACCATTGAAATCTACCAAATACACAAAAGTTAATGTTTTGGGATGGGTATCATTAACACACACACTGGTGTAGGGCAACTCCATCCAAAAATTAATCAAATCGAGCACTAAAGTTAGTATTTTGTGATTAATGTATATAAATTTTACATAGCATCACATTTGATGATAACAAATGTTAATTTTGCATATATTGGTTGAGGGCACTTCCAAAAAGTCAACCAAATTGGATAGTAAATCAATAAGTTGACATTTGGCAATAAAGTAATATATAAATTTAAGATAAGACGGAGCTGGGACATAATTATACGTATCTACCCATACACTAACCTAGTACAACAACATATCCAATAATCAATTACATCGACCAATAAACACTAAAGATACACATTTTAGCAAAAATACACATTTTACATAGCACTGAATTTGGGAATAGTATATGGTAGTTAAGGGCGCTAACATATCCAAAAACCAATCAAATCGGATGGTAAATAAACAAGTAAGCTTTTGGCAATATAGTAATTTGCAAAAATATTGTTAAAACTAATTGTAAAATTATTGGATTTTATAGGTGGTGTTTGCTTATGGAGCTTAGGATAGTAAAATATCCAACTTTTAAGCAATTTAGACCATAAACACTAAAGTTAGTATTATTTTGATATAATATATATAAGTTATACAAAGTATTGAATTTGCAAATGATATAACTTTACACATAATAGTTGGGAGATATAACATATCTGAAAATAAGTTAATTCGAAAGGTAAATAAATAAGTCTGCAATTGGCACTGTATTAACTATCCAATAAATACTGTTAAGATTAAATTTGGAAATTATAGGTTGTATTTACTTATGCAATAGCCTAGGGCAGTAACATATCCAAATTGCAGACAAATTGGTCATAAACGCCAAAGTTAGTTTTTTGGTTAGTATGTTTATATAAATTATACAGAGTATCGAATTTGAAAATAATATATGGTAATTGTATAAATAATTGTTGGGGGCTATAACATTTCCGAAAATAAATCAAATCAGACAGTATATAAAAATGTTGGCAATTGGCACTATAGCAATTTACAAAATATTGTTTAAATTGACAGTAATATTGAATTTGGAAATTGTATGCGTTATTTACTTATGCATTAGCTTAGGACAATAACATATTTAAATTTGCTATAAATCGGACCATAAACACCAAAGTTAGTTTTTTAGCCTGATTTTGAAAATGAATTTTAAAAAAATATAGGGGACGGATTGGGTTTGAAAAAATCTAATATAAGCAGGGGCCTATCTAGTATAGGCCAAAGAGAGGAAATTTTTATAGATTTAGGATCGGGGTTGTGTCCTAAAACTGATCCTTCGGACTTGGTTTTCAGTTGGCGCGAAATCGATGGGTTTTCTCGGCCATTTTTATTTCGGAAGTGGGTTTTGTGGTTTTTGTCTGTGGTATTGCCTCTACTACTGTGAATGAACGAATTTGGTGGGGCATTTGAAATATACGTTATGATAATGTTTCTAGAAAAGAAAAAGTTATGCGAATGTAGCAAAAATTATGTGTTTAGAATTTTTAAATGTTATGTGAAACATTTCGGATAACTGTTACGAAACCTTTTTCGTAGTTGAGTTTTCAACTAGCTAATTAAAGTTTGTAATTACATTTTCTCCCCGGAAGTTATTGTAAATAAGTTCTATTGTTGAAATGTAATGCCACCTGACGGTTGCGGTTGGTGATACTATTTAAGGGAAATAAGATAATTAGGGCAGAAATAATTAATTTAAATTAGTTATAATGAGATTTAATATAAAGTGTTATTATTTTAATTATTTTTTAACGTAATTTGTCTCCTGAATCGTATTTCACTTAAGGTGGAGTCAATTCTTATTTTAGTACAAGAGGATATCATTTTACACAATTGAACAACAAATTTTTAACAAATAAATCATCAATTAAATCTAATGATGTGTGACAATTAGCTTAGATGATTTCTTGAAATAAAACAACAACAAGAGCAAAGATCACTCCGTCCAATGCCAAACTAAGAATAACTACGGAGGGTGAAGTTTCCCGCCAAGTCTTGTTTGTCTTACTCGTTCAAAAGTTATCTCCGTAAACATAGCTACAGCTATAGCAACATTATGCCAATCCGGTAAGGTGGGCCGTACATGAGATGCACTTGTTGACTGACCAGGTTAGGCGAACCCTGCAACAGAGTCACATTATGTCAATCATGCAATGCATGCTATGTTGCCAATAAAGTTAATTGGGCCAACAATTAGTGATACTTGACCAATGGCCTAATTAATGAATTTGTATTGTATATTTTAAAATTGGCATGATTTTAAATACAATAAAATTAGATTAAAGCCTTCCAACTGCAGTAGTTCAATTTAAATATAATACCAGTATATATTCAAGTTTTTACCTAAAGCTACTGAATCACTTGGTGATATATCAGATTGTTAGTAATATTACATTGTAAACTTAAACGGTAAGAATGAAAATATTTTCAATGAGACCTGACCGGTCAGCTATTATAGGAAACTTGGCTTATTATGAATTATTATGAGAAATAAACAAGGAAAGCTAGTTTTCAATTACCTGTACCTATTCTTACAGAAATATTTAAACAAGTTTGATCGATAGGTTTAAGTCCAGTCTTTAGATGCCCGCATGGTAAAAGATAGGAATCTTAACAAAATCTGATCTGCCGGTCGCCATAGGCCAATAGGCCTGTGAGAGCGATGCACCGTAACGGCCTTAGTCACATGAGCAAGCCAGTAATGACCACTTGTGGAAAGGTATCATAGCACGGCGTTGATCGAACCTACGCTTGACCCCCGACTGACCTGCGTGGCCAGGGCTCTCCCTCTGAGCTACCGCGACCGATAGTTGTATTGGACTGATAATATGTTTTCAGGATAAAGATCCCCGCACAACAGAGTCCCTACTCTACGGTTTTGGAATCCGACACCTTCTTGACTTATTTGGCAATAACTTTTACAAAGTAGTTCATTCTTATGTGGAAAATGTCCAGTTCGTACGCCGTAATTTATTCGTTCCTTGACTTTTTATCTATTTACTCAAAGATATTTTTTAAGGTTTTAGGTAGCCAGGAACCATATCTAGTAATCTAACGATAGTGAAACTGGGCATCAAGCAGGATTCTTAATGCAATTCCCTGTCTTAGTGAGATTATTTTTTTAAAGCGCCAGCATCATGCTCCTCTTTCCTGTAGATCTTTTCTTTTATGGAAACATTTAGAATATAGATTGTTATGAAACAATCCGTGACTTAGTACACACTTGGCTTTAGAGGAAGGATTATTTCTTTATTGCAACTGCAACTCCAGACACGCTTCAGCATACATGGCTAAAAATATTAAATATATATACGATATCACCAGTGCAACTAATTAAGTAAAAAATGGAAACCTGTTAATGTGTGCGAACAGAACTCCCAACCTCCATATTCGTTTTAAGGCCTAAAAATCGTTATTTTAATTCAACCTCAAATAGTTTTTTATATATGGGCACCAATATTTATAACCTTATGTTGTGTATTTTCCATGTGTAGCTTACGTTAACTTAGTATTTATGGGCCATGAACCTAATTACTAAATACAACTTATTACAGGCTTAGAGGACAAGGTAAAACATTACCTCATAATACGTGAAAGGAAGAAACAACCAAACTTCTGCACATAAATAAAACTAATTTACAACAAATAACTAACAAGTAGCATCTACTTTTTTTGTTAATAACCTTGAAAAATTAATAACGTTTTAAGTCCATGTTATTTACGTCATGAGACTCACAAATAATTATGTAAATACAAATAAATATTAAAACACTTGTGTAAGCAAACTTTACACAATTTTATATTCCTGATATTAATTTACCTTATCTTCAGTCCAGTGGCAATACATTTTAACACCAAAACCAAGATTAAAATAGTTACGGTCAGAGATAAAAGTCAGTACAAATAACTCTAATTATCTGCTTAAAGCTTAGACAAAATTTTCTTAAAAATTAACTGTACACTGGAAAGTGACTCCAGAAATAAATGAAGAATATTCGTTCAAAGACTTATGTTTTGTATTTTTGTATTTCCTCTTATGTCTGTAGTTAGTAAAACTAATAACCTACTCAACAAGTTCTAAACTTTGCCACAACATCGCCCGCACGGCTCTATAATTAATTCATCGTTCATGCTACACTTTTGGGGCTATGATTAGAATCATTATATATATAACGATTGGTTCACAGTTTTATTTCTTTTGATTTGATTGTTTTTAATATAACGTAATTTACTGTAGAATATGTGACGTTTGTACTATATTTCTGGGAACCAAATGTAGCTTTCAACCCTTTATCACCATATGTTTTGGTTTTTTATTAATGGATATCAATCATCTGATATGTTATGAAAAAACTGTATTTTTCATGCAATGGTAAAATTACTCTATCATGTAATTATCGAATTAAAATTATTAGTAATTATATTATAACAATTTTATTAAGTTATTAGAAAGTATAAAAACAACGATCCAGAGCACAACGACGAATCGGCTGTCATTTACAGATTTCTGATGTCTATAAAGAACAGCTGGATACGTCAAAACTCGCTTTTGAGATATCGTCTTTTAACTCTTCTCTCAGATTACTTGAGTATGTATAGTGATGTATTTCCTCACATAAAATATTAAAATTACAAATAACCAGCTATCAGAATAGTTTAAATAATCCGACTGAACGTAGTCTATTCACTTAAAAACGATATTATGAGAAGTTTATTTAACTGAGCGGGGCGAATTGGTGAAAAATTTCCACATTTCCTTTACAACAGGTAAAAAATGTATGGGGAAAATTGTTGATAAAATTAATATCTTGTAAGCTAAATAAAGAAAATTAAAGGTAAACCAGTTTAAAAAAACTACCGGTTTAATGTTCCTGTAGTTTTTTTGTCTCGTAAGTAGGATATTTAATTTGTATCAAACTTAAAAAGGATAATCGATTTTATCTTTCAATAATTATAGTAGAATGATATACTATATAATTAAGTTTAAGTTGATTATGCATCATAAATAATCAGGAATAGAACTAAAGAAAGAATAAACAAAACACGTAAAAAGGTCTAAGGATTGCCCTTTTAAATAATAAAACTTGAATTACAGATAGGAAATTCACTCCTGAAGAAGAATTTTTGGCATAAAACAAATTTAATGACACTAGGACAGGACAACACCTGCCGGGCCAGCTAGTTGATAATAAACTGTACGGGTAAGAATTTAAACCAACACTGGATAGACTTTGCTATTGTAAATACCCGTCTGATAATGGAAGAATAACATGAGGGAATTCTCTCCCCTATACAATTATGAACATTGTGAGAAAAGTGTAATTGTTTTTCATCAAATAATTAACAAATATGTAAGGAGAGTTGTTCGCTTGTAACCCATTCTCATGGAACAGCTTTAGAGAGAGTATAATTTTATAATAACGAATGTTTAATAAAATGATATTTTAGACGGATACATCTTAGGTTCCTTTCCTTAGACACAATGTTTTTATGTCAGTTTTATTGGCAATATTACCTCAAGTCACAAAAGATTGCTCTAAATTCAGTAAACAGTTGCAATATAGCCTTACTACTGTGTTAGAACTTTTAATGCAGATTTAATCATGAACCGTGCCAAAACAAATATTACATCATTAATTTACCTGATTTATTTACTTATTGTATAACAAAGATATTATTTGACACAAATCAAAAGCCAGGATGATGACGGTAGACTTACAGTCCTTTAAAGTGGCATTCACCAGAAATCAATGTCACAGTCTTTAAAGCATTTCACCACAATTTAGGTTCTGACCTCCACTGTCTATCCTTAACAGTTATAAGAAAATCTTAAATGAAATCCATCGTAAGAGTTTCATAGTGTAAGTAGCATTAACTGTTTGGGTTCAAATTTGCAAAGAAAATATATATACACATGTTTATAGGAGTTGTATAAGGTTATTCCAGATATGAGCGAATATACATTTGTTGTCAAATAAACAGCGTAAAGTACACGCCCCTAAATGATCACGAATACAAGCTATGCGAATTCCTCCAATCATTAGTGTATACAGGTTTTACGTTACAAATAAATAAAAGCTAAAATATTACTTTGTTTATTAATTGTTAATAAAGTTTAAATTGCATCTTAATCGTATTAAATTGTATATAATTCCTAAGAGTTTTGATCAGACAAGTAAAACAATATTGAAATAAAAATGGTACTTTTAAATTGTTATTAAATCAATTATAATATGATAAAAGATATGACATATAGAGTACCATATAAAAGTGTCATATAGACGAGGGAAATATGGCATGATTGCTTTAGGTTCGATATTTTGCGAAGAGTAATATTGTTTAATTTGTACAGTCACGAAATAAATTATTGGCGTATTGTATCAACATTCATCGTCAGTATTCATGGTCAACACCAAAAACGTGAAAGGGGATTTGGCAAGTCCTAGTATCCACGGCTTCTCTACATTTTCAACATGTTATGAATGTCATGTGAACTCTTAGTCCAACAGTTAATTAAATTGACAGGTCCCAGAGTGACTATATTTTACTTAATTTTTGTTAAATTTATTTGTTGTTTTGACAGTAATAACTAGTTGGAATTATTTAATGGTAAAATGTGACAACTTATAAATTAATAACAACAATTGGGTAAGCAACCATTTAGTTGTAACTTAATTGAGTATCATAGTTCATAAACAGTTTACTACAGGATTGTTATTATTATTATAGTCATAATATAGTATTGGACGGTAAGTCATACCTAAATTTTGACAATTATGGTATATGTATGTTTTATAAGTTTGTTAAGTTCCTATTATCGTTGAGGTGTACAGGTAAAATGTGAGACGTTAATCTAAGTTATACGTTTGTACGTAATAAAATAAGATAAACAGTTATTGGTATTGTTACTAAAATTGTTAAACATAAACTATAACTAGTAGTAGTAAAAATAATAAACTTCAATATTAAAAAGTGTACGGCTGAACTTAAATTTATTTACTGTTTATTTAAAAGAATTAGTTTTGTTCTAGTTATAAAGTACGTTTACAAGTAAAGTTCGTTATTCTCAGAAAAACAAGATGAGCTCCAGAAATAAGTAGAGGCAATATGGGGAGTCTGGGACAGCTGAAAAATAATTGTTTTTTAATCAAAAGTGACGTTTGAGTGACGTGGTGATGACGTATGTGTGACGAGAGGGTGTGATGACGTCACGGCGATGACGTATTGGTGTGACGATACACATACGTCATTGGATGTGAGGTAATGTGAAAGCGGGTGGATTTATATTCGTTAAGAAACTGTTTAAAGTCGAGAGAGAGGTTTGAAAATGAATTTGGTGGTTGCTGAGTGTCAAACGATTGAACAAACTGGTGGCCTTAAAAAGGCCGTTTGTTACATGTATTTAAAATCTTTTGGTGTGACGAACGACATACGTTATTGGATGTGGGGTAAAGTGAAAACGGATGGATTAATATTTGTTCCGAAACTGATAGAAGTCGTGGGAGTGGTTTGAAAATGAATTTGGCGGTTGCTGAGTGTCAAACGAATGAAACATCTGGTGGCCTTGAAAAAGGCCGTTTGTCACGTGTCCTTAAAATCTGTAATTTACACAAATATTGCATAAATCTCAGTTGATAGACCTCTTCTGTTGATCTCAGCCTTCAGCGCAGCGAGATATTCCATCCGCCGAGATATCGCCGGCCACTGCTCTGGAAGCATCGTCGGTTGGGCAATGTATGACATGATCGCCTTTATCTCATTGAAGTGATTTTCTTGTAGTTCGTCCTCAGACATAGTTGAAATTGCTCTCATTCTCTCCCCATGCTCCGCAATCAGGGTGATCTCCACCAACTCTTCGTCGCCGATGTCTTTGGACCACAGAGTAGATGCAGACATGTTGGCGGATCGGTGTCAGACGAGAGGATGGTAGTGAGGATCAGACAGACATGATTTTATTACTTGTTTATGCTTAGTCATCACGAAACCCTGACAAGTAATTGGCTAAAAATTATCCAATTAAATGTAACCATTTTATAGAAAAAAACCTAGAGTCATTGTTACTCCCAAGTGGGTGGGTGGTTACGGACATGTAGAAACAAGTTCAAGGTCATCGAAAGTGGTTTTTAAAAAAAGATTTGATAATTTATTTGTCAAAAATTACAAAGATTTAATCAAGGTTTACATAACTTATCTTTACAGCAAACTAGGTATATTGTATTAAACATTATTTCCTTCTTTGTACTTTGGAGGTTCTTGTGGTTGGCTTTCTTCTTCGTACTTTGGAGGTTCTTGTGGTTTGGTTTCTTCTGTATTTTCGGATGTGGCATTCGGAGACCATTCAGTGGGTGATTCAGTCGTCTCCGAATCGCAGAGGGTTGTGCTGTCGAATTCAACAGTAATCTTCATTACCATCGGAGGATGTTCCGTCATCAAATGCAGGAGTGTTTCGTGAAGTATTCCCAAATCCACTTCGTCTTGCATCACCAGATGAAACTTCATTATGTTGATGGGTTAAGTTCGTTCTTGACGGTACGAGAGCTGATGGAGAAATGATAGCTGATCACTAGTACGGGTTCTATTTATGTCAGAATAAAATGGTGGGGGTAAGTCCGACACTTTCAAAACTATGTCAAGGTCACAGTGATGAGTTTTTTAAAAATATAATTACATAATACCTAAGTAAAAATAATACATAATTAAAAAGGTAAAATAATCAGAGATTACAATGGAATTTTACGCTATGTACAAAACTATTTTACAAAGTATTGTTAACATGGATTGTTATTTCTGTAGAATTGTTTCCAGAAGGTCCATGGGAAACTAAATACAATACGCCGGGCTTGACAGAATCCAAATCTTCGTTCATAAGAACATTAACAAATCTTTTCGGGAGGTAAACTTGGAATTTAGGTTTATCTTCTTCTTTGTAGGGTGAATCTCCAAGAACAGCTATAACTGCTTCACCAACTGATGTATCCAACTTTTTCATCGAATTCACAGCATAATGTTTTTTCTCTTGAAGTTCGCTACATCTTTTTGTTGCTAGGAGATCGGATTTTGAATGTTGGTTGAATTTTTCTGCAAGAGATTGTAGTGGAGAAGGTGATGCCATTGTGGAGAAGCTGATATGATTCTGTTGCTAGGTGTTGTATTCTGTAAGAGATCTTGTGTACAACTGATATTACGGAGGTACGTGCATGGGTATATGTGGATTTCCCCCTCCA
This sequence comes from Allygus modestus, assembly GCA_963675035.1. NCBI lineage: Eukaryota > Metazoa > Arthropoda > Insecta > Hemiptera > Cicadellidae > Allygus > Allygus modestus. The sequence continues at coordinate 241,146,497 of OY776112.1, read as the reverse complement.
CCGGATATAAATCGGCCTACTCTGTATGCTCGTGACAATGCACAATTTGCAGTTTTATGCTGAGGGCTATTTACTCCGATGCAAAGACCATTTAATTCCGTTGCAAATTCCTTATCCAACACAATATCCGTCACATTTGAAGTACTGTACATTCTGATCCACTTTGATTTTTCATCCCCAGTAGTGTAGATTTCGTCATACTGTTGACAATAATGGTACATTATGCTATCTAGCTCTTTGTATTGTGTAAATCCTTCGTCCCAGGTGATGTGATGAAGATACTTCATTAACCATTTATTGGTTCTAGAGCTTTTGCTATTTAACTTCTTAAAAGGAAAAGGCGGCTTAAAAAGAAAATAGTTAATGACATTAGTAGATATGTCAAAAAAAGCTAGTTCTTTTATGATATATTTGTCTTGGTTGTTCCTGAAAGCTTGAAATTCTACTACGCACTTTTTGGACATTCTAATATTATAATTAAAACAAATTGGTTTGTCCATTCCGTATCAATGTAATTTTGGTTCGCATTTAGTGTATCTCTCTTCTACACATGTACCGTTACATTTCATACATTGATATTTCAATTGTAGTGTTGACGTGTTGACTTGAAAAGATTCATGTAGAACTTTTTGTTCGTAGTCCGCAAATTCATTTTTGTTATCCTCGTAACACTTTCGACAAATCCTAAGACTATCTTTTTCATAGAAACATATTAAAGCCGTCGCACAATTTTTATAATGTTCATTCATAATTTCTTCTGCTATACTTTTTGGTAGTTGGCTTAAAATTTTTTTTAAATCATTCGTATCCTGATATTCTTTGAGTAACGCTTGTTTCCACAGGTTATACTCCTCCATTTTGTGTTGAATCTACCAGAGCGCATGAAGTTGGTTTTCACTGGGCAAGAGCTGGAGTTGTTCTGAGATGGGGTGGGTGGTGTAACAGCTATTTATACTAATGCAAACCTTCATTTCCTAAAAATTAACACTCTATTGCAGTAACCATAGCATTCACATACTCTACATGCTATTCCGTCTTGTTATTACTTTTCACTCTACTTCTATATCCACATCCCAACTCTTCCTGTTTGCACAATATTGTAGTAGACATTCACAAAGACCTTTGCGACATTTGTTACAATATTTTATTATATCGCTATACAGTCCAAATTTCACACACATTTTAGGACAACATGTATAACAGTGTTGGGATTTGTACAATGTGAACGTTTCTCGTGTTGGAGTTGGAAGTTTATATGTTTTACATCGACATTTACAAATACCATAACTTTCACATATTTCACAGGCTAATCCGTCTACCTCTAGTTTCGGTCGCACAAAACACTTGTTTTTACAACAGTATCTTTCCATTTTATGAAGTTTACTTAAGCATGTCATAAACAAGACTGAGTAGGATAGGTACTGTTTGGAAGCTTGGAATCAACTGCACTCACACAGCGTGAGTATTTTCATATGTATATAGTCAGCGAAAAGAAGAATAACATATGCAAACCTGAACTGTTTCAAGGTCACGTAAATCTTTTTTTTTAAGTTTTAGTGCTCCCAACATGAGCACTTGCTTGACGCAATCATTCAAATAATTTTACACTTTTTGTTCATTTGAAATATTCTCCGGCAATTCCTTTGTTGGAGAAACTTTAATTTTGGTTCCTTCACTTCAAGTTTATTAAAAAAGAATCCGGTCCTTCTGTAGAACGACACCTCTTGAGGCAATCTGTTGTATATAGAATGATCTATCGGGCCATAGATCAGTGGTAAAACTGGATGTGTGTTCACCGAACTGTTGAGGTAATCAAAAATAAGTGGAGCATATGTGACGAGTTGCTGAATGTATCTGATTATTACTGGTGTTAGATTCGACAGGACTTGAAATTCTTCCAAAGTTAAAAGGATTTTCTTATTGTGTTTAGAAAGATCTCTAAATCTCACAAATTGAGTACCTCGAAGTCTGATGTTGTCGATTTCTAAATCGGATTCGTTAAATCCAATTGCAGTTTTTCGTCGTGTCAAGTTGTTGTATAAGTAGGCTTCAATGATAGATACGTGTTTAGTAAATTTATCCCACATGTCATTCGTAAGCAGCAATGAGGCTTTCCCGCAATGGTTAATTAGCACAGCAGGATTAAAGTTCAAAGATTTGAAAACACCAACAGTAACAGTTTTATCCATGTTTAAATTCAATGGATACATTGCGCGTAAAAATACATCAACTATCACATCCATATTTTGTTCATCATATTCATTTTCACATCTTTTCCTTTTCCTCTGATCATTTCCTTCGAAAGTTAGAAATCCTGAGAGTCCAGCCTTAATCTCCTCAGTAGTTGTTGTGTCCTTTTCTGCGGACTCTTCTACATTTTCAGCTGGTGTTGTATTAGTTTTAACATCATCATTATTATTATTATAAGGTGGAATTGTGTCTTTGACAATTGGAAAAGTAGTGGTTTCCGTTGTTTTTACAGAGTCCTCACTAGGATTACCAGGTGGAATTGTGTCTTTGTCAATTGGAAAAGAAGTAGTTTCCGTTGTTTTTGCAGAGTCCTCACTAGGTTTTGTGTTTTCAGGTAAGTCTTGATTCGACATTTTAGATGCAGCTGTCACCTCTGTTGATGCAGACTCGAGCGTTACATCTTCAAGAAAATTAGATGGCATACTGTCCATTTTAACTATCAATGTTGTCTTGCTGTCTGCAGGTGGTATACTGATGTCCTCTCGCAGAAGAATCTCCCTTTTATAAACTTGTGGCGGGGGTAAATATATGTAGGTGCTGAATAATGTGGTAAAAACATCTATATTATTCTTCTAACCACGCCTGTTAGAGGGGTGTACGTTACGATTGTATCATGTAGTATCAAACAATACGCTGTTGTTTGGTCTGGAATATTCTCTTCCAACTCAAACTCGATGCGAATATCTACTGTTGATGATTTAATTGATTCGTTTTGTTTTGAACAGTCTATGACTGCAATTGGTGCGAGACTCTTGAATGTTTCAGGGTTGAGGAGAGGCGAGTTTGTCCTTCCATAGTATGACGATTGAAACCTAGCATACATATCGTATAAAATACCATATCTGTCCTTAGAAAACATTACATTAAGACTGTCATAGGGAAAGAATTGTGAGTTTAAAAACAACTTAATATTTGAAAGTTTACAATGATCAAAGCTACTGGCATTAGCAGTAATATTAGATCTTTTATTTGTTTGCAGAGCAAAAATAACATATCTAGGCTTTTCTAAATTACTCGAAGTCTTCACAGCCCACGTTTGACGTTGAGTTTTAGGCAAGACAGGCCATTCATGCATTTCCCAGCTTCTAAAAGGAACCACAATATCCCTGTCAGAGTCCAGAATCCGTAATAGACTTACTCGTCGTTCATCGGCCAACCGTACATAAGGTACTCTCCAAACTATTTTATCTAACTTCAATTTCCATTCAAGAGTTGTGGGAGTTGTTCCGCTATCAGCTTGTATAATATTCACATCAGAGGATGATCGCAGTAAAACCAATTCTTGTTTGACATTAATTATTATTCTTCTGTAGTCTTCAGCGAATCCTAATAAGAGCCGCAACGGAACGCAAAAGTCGAAATAAACACTTGAATTAGGTACTATTTTGGTCGTAGTTGGTAATATCCATCCGGCTGTTTTTAAAGCGTTCGTTTCATTAGGTGATAAAGAAACCAACCCTTTAAGCGTACTGCTTATACCGACTTTTTTAGTCGAATCTACTACAATGCCAGATATTTCGTACCGGATTTCTTCAAACAAAAAGGCCATTGGATTATTTATGAATGGTACTTTTGATGTTGTATTTTCATCTTTTTCCAAAACCCTTCCTTCAATATAAATATAGCTTTCAGACGGTAAAGTATATGCATCTTGATGTTGTATTGGAATTCGGATCTCATCATTATTTCCTAATTTCGATGAAGCGTAAGGGTTGTGAGTGTGAAGCTCCTTCTCCCACAACGTTTCGTCGAAAACCGGTCCATGTTTTATATCCAGTATGTCCATTATCATTGACTCTGAAACCAAGTCCTTCTAAAAATTTAATGTTCTCTCTAGTTAACCTCTCTACGTTAGGAGATATACTAGAATTGTCTGATGTTTGTTTAGTGTTATATGTAAATTCAAGTCCCATCGTTCTTTTACGGTGCCTGTCTAATGTGTAAACGTACAGTAATAATTTCTCCTCTGAAATCCACGATGTCACCGTCTTGATCTAGTACGTTCAATACGATGTCTGAAATATGAGTGGAGTTTAATGGAAGATATATCAGATTATGAGGTTTTTCAATTATCTTAAATCCAGGTGGAACGGTTGGATAAAACGAATGTAAAATATGTTGGTTCGATCCATCTTTATAAGCCCCTTGAACTATGTTACACGTGATATTTATAGTATTAACTTTAATTATGTTCACAGTTTTTGGACTTGTATGGTAGATATTTGGTTCAAGAACCGACTTGTATAATGGGAAACCAAGTAAAGGACCAATCGATGCTGGTAGAGTGAAATCCATATAAAACTTGCATTTTATTTCACTTCTTAAATTGTTATTATTCGCTCTTAGTTCAATTACATCCTTTCCTAACTTATTTTGAAGTTCTCTGTTTATGTCAGCTATTTCATAAGCACCAGTTTTAATCTCAACAAATTCACGTACATCAGCCAGACCTTCAGTATTTTTCTTTCTCACGTAGTGAAATTTATTATTAACACCTTCTATTATGTTTGCGATTGAGTTGTAAGTAGTAAAATCCAAAAGTGCAATTTCCCACTGTCTATCATCTCTCAGGTGTAATGGTGGAAATAATGTACTTCGTAAAGTTGATGTTGAACCACTAACTGTTACAGTACAAGACGACATCTTACAGTTGACTGACACTTGTGGCTAGAAATTCCAAACATAAATGTCCACATACTGACGTGTCTTCTTTTTGTTTTCTATCATAATTGAAAACTACGTTAGGTACTGCACTGAAATACACTTGTAACTCTTTAGGAGGTGGAAGATTCCCAAAACTGTCGAAATAAAAAACAGAATCAAATATTTTCTTATAACAAACCCAATGTGTCCCAGCACCATTAGCATAATCAAGGTTTACAATTGCGGCTTCATTTTTCCAGATTTTTCTTGGCAATCCGTTTCGCATGAACACCCCTCTGAAAAAAGGGATTTTTAAACATGATGCATACCGTTCAAGTTCCTCGTTGTTCAAAGGTTTATTCGGCAAAATTAATTTGTTTTTATTTAATATGCACGGTATGGTCTTAGGTATAATCCTCTTCCGTTTACCTTTTTTTTGAACATTTTGAACACTTTTTTCGCTTACGATTAACTCTCTTATTAGTATTCCTTCTTTTACTAGTGCCCCCACCGGAAATATTTCTTCTGCGACGTGTGTTTGTTTTTCTTCTCCTCGATCCTCCTCCAACTGCTGTTTTGGCTTTCATGGCTGCAGTTACTGCTAATGCAGCTGCTCGTTCACCAACACTTGCGTCACTTGATTTTACTCTCTGCCAAGCTTTTTCAGCAAGAGCTCTATCTGCAATTGATCTTCTTTCCGAATCTGAGTAATTTGAATATGCAATATCATGTGCTCTGCAAGCTTCGTCCAATTTGTTTATTCCAGGATCTCCTCGTACCAAACGCTTTCGCAATTTCGTACCTGGACCACAATATTGATAACCTCCAGGCAAATGTAGCTCAATTGGAAGTGCGTCAACAGCTGTGTTTATTAATGCACCTGTAGGTAAAGTGGAAAATGCTTTTTTAAAAAGAGACACTGCGCTACTAGTGAGTCCTCGTCCTCTTTTCATGAGTGATAGTTCACTACTGAACGTCTTCCTTCCATGTATGAAAATTTATTTTTGTTTTAACACCTTACTTCATTAGATTACTCTAACGTCTGGCAGTGATAATGACTCTTCTGCATCACTGTTTGTATCATATATTGCGTTTACACTGTTTGAAGGTGTTCCCCGACTTTCCTTCTTCGAAGAGGTGAAAAAGAATCACCATAGACTGTAATTTGTCGATTGTTTGGTAAATATCTTGTTTTAATTGCATTATTTCTTCCAAAACAAATCGCCTATTCACAGCATCTGTATCTTTTTCTGCAATTGCCACATGTATAATTCTTTTATATTTAGCATCAAACATGGTGTCATTTGTCTCGCAATTTAATGTAAATGTACGAATTGTTCCAAGGTTTACTGCTTCATCTTTGTTAATAGGATCTGCAATATTGCACAAACGTTTCCTTCTTACATCATAGTTTCCGTCTCGAGTCAACTGAAAACCTTCTCCAGGTGGACCTCTCAAAACCTCTCGAACCAAAGAGCTCTCATGACGACCGAACTTATCAACACTCATCTTTAGACTGAATACTTAAGCTATGTATCCCCGACCTTTTAACTCTTCCGTTAAAGCAATCATTTTGTTATCCAATCCGTTATGCCCAGCCTGTATAGATTCATATATTAATCGCATTCTGTCAACCAGCTTATTCACATTATTATAGTATATAATATTTGTATCATACACCGATTTCATCGACATTCCTTTACCCTTAGCCTTCGGACGTTTTCCTCTAATACTAGAAAACAGCTTTGAAATAACTTCTCTATACTTCTCCGATCTATTTCTATGAATAGGTGTATTATGTGAATAACCTTTTCTATGGGAGTTGGTTAAAATACATATGTTTTTAAAATCATTCAAATCCTTCTTAGTATATTTTTTGGAGAGGGTTTAAAGATCAATTCAAACAGTCCAGCGGTACCCTTAAAAGTTTGGTCTTTAACTGTTATATTATCTTTGTCATCTATCTCTAGCATACTATCCCCCATACGAAGACCGTCTTTTTCCAAGCGTGCTTCATACACGTGGTATTTACTCGATTTATGTGCACCATGTAGCATTTTTAGTATATAATTTCGTGAAAGAGGTCCTTTTTTGCCAATTTCTTTACTTAAAATACTAATATTTGTGGGGGATTCTGTTGGTTCTAAAGGATCTGTTTCACCTTCAATGTCGGATTTACTTTCTTCTTCATCTTCTTTATCTTCTTCTTCTTCTTCTTCTTCTTCTTCTCCTGAACGACTCGTTCTGCTAAATGATTCTGACCCAGATTCTGATCCGTATGTTCCTGAAGTTTCATCTTGTTTAACGATCTTTTTATCTCGTTCTTTTACTTCTTGATCTAGTAGAGTCGATTTGGTCATTTTATCATTTATTTTATTCAGGGGTTCGACAATGGGCTTGAAGGTTTCCTCCAAATATTTATTTCTAGCCATCAATCCTTCTTTTAGTAGCAGGTTTTTCTTCCGTATTGAGTCACTTAGGACTTTTATTTCACTAAGCAACTCCTCCTGGTTCGACATTATTAGTTCCGACTGTTCTCAACGCCTTCACCACAAATACTGAATTTGTTATAGGCAGAAGTCAATGTAATAAAACAAATCCATCGAACCCTATTCTGTAACGTCCATTTGTCATAGATCTTTCTTTATCTATAACTAAAAACCCATATTTTTCTTTCCAAGCTTTCCCACACACATCTCGAAATTTTTCAAATGACATATCTGCACCAACATGATCGTTGTATATATGTTTGAGATTTTTTTCATCCTGCTTGAAAACAATTAAAAAGTTTACGTTGTATCTAATTAATTGTTTCGGGATTTTACTATATGTTTGACCTATGTAAATAGAGTCAATATGATTATGTCTACGCATAGAGAAGTATGTTCTTATCTTATCATGATTTTCAGAGGAAACGTCGTCAAAAATAAAAACTGAATACGGTTCAGCATTGTTAGGCTCTATAATCTCACTACTTGCGTCAAATTTATGCAATGAAACATCGGGTACATCATGCAAAATCTTTTCCAATAATAAATATTTTGGTTGATTCAGAGATTTGGAAAAAATATAAACATTATTGAAGCTTAAGCCGTTTGGTTTTGTTATTAAATTAAAAACAACGTTGGTTTTTCCACAGTTTGAAGGCCCACTAATAATACACCTCATTGTGTTAGGCAATAAACAGCCATGTTTACTTACCTCATTATCAAAAATATCCGGTGTCAAACAATCAATATTGTTAATATCAAGTCTTTCATTCTGGCAGATAATTTCCATAATTTATTTACTGCATAAACAGTCTTCTCAAATGCTGTCCCGTTACTGATTTTTTATTTCAAAGTAGGTCCTTTTTGTCTATCCAAGTATCTTCGCTCTTGTCAAATCCCAACCATCTCACTAAAAGTTTATTACCTCTTTTTCTTAATATCTTTTCAACCAAATAAACATTGCCAGTCTTGGATTTTAACAACTCATGTCCGTAAAACCCTCCCTACAGTATCTCTCCTTTAACATCCTTTAAAATATAAGTTTCAGGAATAGTAGGCTGTACTCGATGCACTGTGAAAACCTCGTTTGTCCAATTCGGAAGGTAACCTTTGGTAAAGATCTGTTTATATTTATATATCCTCACATTGTCTCCTATTGCAAATTTTTTGGGTGGTTTCTTATCTAATATTGGTTTGGTACTTTTCTTTATGCGTTTCAAAACTTTAGATTCATTTGCTTTATTCACCTGATTTGGTTTCATACCTATTGTACGATGTTTTTTATCATTGTAATCTTTTATTAAAGTAGGAAGAATATCATACCATACATAGGTGCCTCTTTCTGAAAATTTCTTGTACATTGAAGTTTTCAAAGTGCGATTGAAACGTTCTACAATAGCGGCTTTCTTTTCACTATAAGTTGAATAATGATTTATTTTATTTTTCCTCATTAGATCAGAAAAATCTTTGTTAAAAAATTCTGTACCATCGTCTGTCTGCAGATTTTTTATACGTTTCCCTATCGCCTGAAGTACTTCTTTCATTGCTTCTGTAATAGACGATCCACTTTTGTTTTTCAGTGGAATTGCACGGGCTACTTTTGTAAAACAATCAATAACCGTTAAAATGTACCTAAAACCTTTATTAATCCTACTGTACGGTTTCATTTCTACAAGGTCCGCTTGATATAGGTCATGAATGCCTTTCACGACCGTTGATCTTCTAGGAAAATTTCTTCGAACTGGTTTGTGAAGTTCTTCAACGATGGATTTTCTCTCGTCCATCGGTTCGCTTTATCCTCCAATCGTTTAGTAACTGAACTATAAAACTGTTTCATTTATTAAAAAAGGCTAAATGTTAAATAAGTAATGTAGTTTTTGCTAATTTAAAAAATTGCTTATTCTGAACACACGAAAACTGGGTCAAGGCCACTGAAGTGGCTTTTTAAAAACTTTATTTAACATATACTTAATTAATTAGCATTTTATAGATCTTCCACCAGTTTACTTCTCAGGATGATGATACACTTAATCAATTTATGTTAATGAATAATGTCCATAAGGAAGTGTGTGGATGTTGTTTTGAAGGATCACACGTTTGTCGTCTTTGTCTGCCAATGACTTCTTTTTCACAGTTATACTATATAAATTATGATTGAAGCTCCGGATTGTGTTAAAAGATGCACTGTACCCAACTCTTCTGAATAAACAGTTGTAGTAATGTTCAAATTTCATTTTTTTCATTATGTACATCTTTTTTATTCCTTTTGCCTTCTTGATAATTCCTGCTTCATCCTCATCCACTGCAACTGTTGATGTGACATTCGCTGTTCTATCTGTCATTAATTTTAACGCGTACATCTTCGACATGAGGGCGACAATTTCTTCAAGTGGTACTCCGCAAGTTTCATCCTTGAACTTTCCTAAAACCTTCTTGTTAACAGAGTTGTCGTATGTCGGATGGTTGACTGGGTAGTCGGAGAAGTCAAAATCATTCCTGTGAGGAAACACTCTAAGGTCATCATACATGTCAAGTGTCTTGATCCAATATACGATCCCGTCAGTGTCCATGTAGCTAATTCCAATTCGATCTCGTCCATAAAAGGCAACCATCTTGTTGTAGTGGAAGTCGTACATATGGGTCTTTGAAATATCAAGTATACACATTCCTACATAAAGAGGTCGATCCATGACAACATTTGTTTTGTTCATGCATACAGCTACAAGATTTTCGTTTATTATGATAGATGTTTTGAAGTTAGGCTTTTGAACTAATTTTAACATTTTCTTTTCATCAGAAACAAGTTTCAAATTCATGTGATTCCTTTTGTTTTCAAGACATTTCCCATAGACGGCGTTATTCATCAGTTTGTAAAATTCTTTGTGAAAACTTGATGTGGAAGCTTCTCTTCTTGAAGTATTCGATTCTATATACGGTTTTAGCCAGGTCTTTTGTGTAAATTGAAGCACTCGGTTGATTTTAACAATTTTGATTCCTAGTTCAATTGCTTGCTGTACAATCCAATAATGTGCAATGTAATTAGATTTATTTTCAAGTGTTGTCATCAACTTTGAATATTTGCCTCCTGGAGGAACCTCGGACCTTGGTAATAGAGGAAGGTCATAATGATGGTCGTGAAGGTGCTGAGGATACTCGAAGTCAAAGTCCAATATGTATCCGATATCGCTGAACTTCGGGATGCTCATAATGTCTCCTAAAACATTAGAATCAACCCAGCAAAATCCGCCAAAAGGTAATGGCATTGACATGGCGTATCCATAAAGGTTATTGGCGTCGAAGTAGCCTAGGTAGACTGATTCTTTAGTGGAGTTATAATTTTGAAGATGTTTGTTATTGGCTTTGACATATCGTGTGACCGATTGTGTGAGCCCTCCTCTAACACCAGCTTCAACCATAAGAACCATGTCAATATCAGTTAAAAGTTGGAGTTCGCATTTAGTTTCCTTCATCATAGCTTGCCAAGCCAGCCCCGGAGATGTGAAGTAATAGAAACAATCCAGTCCGTAAGCTAACAAACAGGAATTTCTAAATTCCTCCATTACATCACAAAGGAGAGTTACATCAAGTTTCACATAAAAATCATTATAATCTCCGAGCGTCGACATATTAAGTTCCTTCCATACCTTGACAGCATGCTCATAATCTTCTGGATCTACTGGAGATTCATTGAGTTTACTGTAAAACATTTCTGGTGGAGGTAACGCAGTCTCGTCAAATCGAGCAAGGGAATCTATGTAGTCGTACGGGAACACTCCTTTTCTTAATACGAGCTCCATCTTATCTTCTGGAACCAGCTTCCTCGTTTCAATTAAGTCATCTCTTTCCAGATTCTTAGAGAGTGTCATCAAACTGAATGGCATAAACCTTAAGGAATCTATAAACCTTAATTTTATATTTTTTACTTTCTTTGAAAAACTAATAAATTTTTCTGTCGTTTGAGCCAATACGTCAATTTGTCCTTTGTCTCGTCCAAGTTCTGGAATAATAAAGTGTGCGTCGTATCCACTTAAATTGTGTAATACAACCGGTATAAAGTTAGGTAGCTTAAAGTTGATATTGCAGGCGTTACAAGCTGCTCCTCTATAGGCTCCTGTCAAATGATCATGGTCACGCACTTTGATGTTGTCCTCAGAAAACTCCTGTTTACACAAGTAACAAATGTCCTCCATTTGATGACATAGTTCTTGAAGGTCAGTGAGATTTTCCATAGGAACAATGTAACTGTAGAGGGTAGATACTTTTTCAGCAATATCATATAGATCATCAACAAATCGTGTTGCAGCTTGCTCCCCACGGTAAAGCTTTGGCTCCGTTGGAATATCGTAGTGCCGAAGATGCTCGTATGAAAGTGTTGATTTTACCAAAAGACAATAGCTGTTTGGCTCGTGTTTTTGGTATTTCCTACTGTCTGCTGCGTCAGGATCCACATTTTCCACTGGTATCAATGACGATTCAAAATCTGCGTAAATTACAATTGGGATGCGATACTGGTGATGGATATTTCTAAACTTTAGAATAGAACTATTAAGAGTTGGAAGGATAACTTTTGCTGCTGCATGATCTCCACAAAGTTTAGAGTGTTCCGTCAGCCAACTACGACCTCCTCTATTTATAGAGATATTTTTAAAACAGAAACATCTTTTACACACTGTTATTGGTGACTTTCTTTTGGTGAGCTGATAGTGAATGAGCTTAGTGAAATCTTTTATGTACACATAATGTGAAACAGTTTCATCTTTTAGTAACAGTAAATCAGTATGGTCAGTCAATTCACGTGGTACCACTTTTAACGGGTACACATTGTTTCTTCTGTCCAGTCCAAACACGTTAACAGATACACCTGCATTACGTTTTTCAAAACTTCCTATATCAGACAATGACACTGGGTAGTTTAATCCATTAAATTTATATCTACCATTTAGTTCTTGATATCTTCTATTCGGTCGTTCAGGATGTTGGACACCTTCATGAACAAGAAATTTCGCCAACATGGAATATCTGAAACATTCATTGTCATTGTTTTGAACATTAATACATGATTTATTATCTTTAATCTTTGCTGGCAATGGAATAAAACTGCTGCCACGTTCACCGTATCCACGTTTATGAACTCGTAAATCCAGGTTGTTTACATTGAGCAAGGACCATCCGGATCCACGAGCTTCATGTTCAGTTATTTTAAGCACCAATTCTTGTAAACATTCATCAACTATTTCATCTAAATTTGACGTCTCCATGATAGTTCGGTTTCTAGAAAGAAACCCTCTGTTGGATATTTCTCCTTCTACATTATTAAATGTTGTGTCCAATAGTAATCCAAATTTAATGAAATTCAAACGGTTAAGTTCATAATTTAATTTTGCAATTATAACATCTTTACGAGGGTCAGAAATATTTGTAGTTCAAGTGTATTGATGTTATTTATTCTGTAATGTCGAACGACAGATCTGTCAAACTCCTCCACTAAAATGTTGACTCCCAACGTTGCATCTTCGTTCGCAGTCCCTCTAGAAGTAGAGGGTGAGGATTCATCTTCAGGATCCACTGAGTTTTGTTTGCTAGGAGGTGCATATGCAATTACGCTTGGTCTGCTCTGCCGTGTAGAGTGTTCAGTGTCAGCAAGGAAGTGTAAGAAATCGGGATGGTCTTCACAATCGGATAATGCATTATTAATAGCATTATGGTAAATTTCACAGTGATATATATATATAAATCCTCATTTATGAAATCTTCATTACAACGTTGACAATAGTACATTGTGATTGAATAAATTTCTCAGTGTGTTATAGACTGCTCCAAAAGTAGTATTGAGAGCCATTTTTCACATGTTCTAGTTTTATAGCAAATGCTGACCTCAGCATTGAATTACTATTGGTTTATATTTTTGCTAACATCATCACTTTCATTGCCATTGGTTCATTCATTTAAAAAGTAAACATAAATGAAATTATAAATTAGTATTGCTATAAGCTTACTAACCACAACATAATTATGGAGCAGCCTATACAGGTCCCAGATATATCCTCCACAACACCACCTTTTCAATTATCATTTACACCCACGGAAAGACAAGAAAGCGATAATCAACCAGTACAGGTTAACGTTGTATCAAGCAGAACAACTATCCAATCCAGAGAAGTAATGGCTGCATTAGAAAGATTAGTAGGGGCAGATTATCTATTAGATGATGACATCATTGTTGAACAATAAACCCTTTATACAGTTGAAAAACACATCCAAACAGCCGTTTTAACGGCTACCATTTTTTCATTCGTTTATTATACTCTGCTTGTGGCTTTTTTAGTTTAAGGAAAAAAAACATTGCGAATTCGGCTGAGTTTTAAAACGATTGAAACAATTGGTGGCCTTGAAAAAGGCCGTTTGAAACAGACTTCTCTAATTAGTCGCTTAGGTATGCAACGCCATCATCGTCTTCCTCACCACTGGAACTATCGAATAGTCTCCGCCTTGCATCGGGAACATCACGTAGGACAGGAGTCCTGTTGTCATCCTCATCTTCGGACAGGAGATAAAATTCAATACTGTCGGCGACTGACTCCGGATAATCCTCGTGAAGAACAAATGCTATTGCATCTTCTATGTCAGAGACATCTAGTGATGATGTGTTGTCATCGGAGTTGGTCAGGTCTTCGGAGTCGCTAGTATCTTCAATCTCCTCCACATCTTCCTGTAAGACATTTTCAATTATTTCTCCAATTTGCTTCCAGTGGTGAGGGATGTCTAGTGGTGCCATGATGGTAGATAGGATACGAATGACCGGTGACTACTATTTACCTTTATTTATAGGGGAATTTTGTGATGAGCAAGCAAAAATAAACAACGAATAAGAGCATTAGGTTTTAGTCAGTAAAAAAAGTGCTAAGTTATGGTAGAAAAACCGTAAACATAGGTTTTGATCTCAAAAAATGTATATATATATATATATATATATATATAGAGAGAGAGAGAGAGAGAGAGAGAGAGAGAGAAAGAGATACACTTGTGCATACTTAATATCATAAATTTCAATTGTTAGTTGAGGTAAAATTAAGAAACCACCATGTGTTTTGTACAACTAAAAATTTTAAAAACCATGTGTTGGTAATTATTAATTTCATTATTAGTAGAAACATTAATAATCGAAAAGATAAATAATTGGTATGGTTCAAATAAGACGCTTAGCTTAGTTAAAACGAGTGAAATTCATGGTGGCCTTGAAAAAGGCCGTTTGTAGTTGCCCTCAGAAGGTGGAGTTTGAGATGGCGTTGTGGGTCTGTAGGATACGTCCTCAAGAAACGATGACGGTGAGAGTCACCCTTTGGCCAAGCCGCAGCAAACGCTTCAGGTCTTTGATGACGTTGGTCTTGAAGGGTAAGTCATCTTCCAGAGGAGTAGGCGCCATCCAGAACCCTACGTCGGACGTTGTCAATTTAATAGTAGTCGCTCGGCAGTCAGCCCTGATACTGTCTAGAGCCTCAGAAAATCTCCACAAGTCGCATTCTTGAGTTATCTCCGTCGTCCAATAAATCGGAACACGGAGGTAGAATGTTTTCAGCCACAGAGGAGAGCGTTTAACCCTTCTCGCTGTTTGGTGGTGAACAATCTCGTAGACCATGTTGTCAGGTAAACGTCGCAGATGGATGTGATCAACTCTACAGAACGCCTCTATTTATAGTAATAACTACTGCATATTCAGCAGTATCTTATCTTAACTGCTGACAATGCTTTTCAGCAGTCTCTTATCTTAACTGCTGACAATGCTTTTCAGCAGTCTCTTATCTTAACTGCTGACAATGTTTTTATTATTTTCAAGGTCAACCTAACAAACAAAAAAACAAAATCTTGTTTTGAATGCAAAGAATCGATGAAACTAGAGTTGTAAATATTAATTCAGGCTGCAGCTTGTATTATCGGTTCATTTCATCTTATAATATACTTTGTTTGTGAAAAACAACAGAGTTAGCACACTGTGAGTACTATAACGAGTGAATCAATTGCTGGCCTTTAACAAGGCCGTATTTGAATTCTCCGCCAAGGTTTACGACTGGTCTCGACCGTTAATGACTGTAAGAAAAGCTACGCAATGTAGGTTAATTATGCTGTAGGACTGTGCATAATATACTTTGTTTGTGAAATACAACAGAGTTAGCACACTGTGAGTACTATAACGAGTTAATCATTTGCTGGCCTTTAAAAAGGCCGTTTTTGAATTCTCCACCAAGGGTTACGACTGGTCTCGACCGTTGTTGACTGTAAGGAAAGCTACGCAATGTAGGTTAATTATGTTGTAGGATTGTGCATAATATACTATGTTTGTGAAATACAACAGAGTTAGCACACTGTGAGTACTATAACGAGTTAATCAATTTTTGGCCTTTAAAAAGGCCGTTTTGAATTCTCCACCAAGGTTTACGACTGGTCTCGACCATTGTTGACTGGAAGGAAAGCTACGCAATGTAGGTTAATTATGTTGTAGGATTTTACATAATATACTTTGTTTGTGAAAGACAACAGAGTTAGCACACTGTGAGTACTATAACGAGTGAAACAATTGGTGGCCTTGAAAAAGGCCGTTTCTGAGCTGCTGATCCAATCTAGACGCACTCCCACATCGCCTTTGCCAGTTCGCCTTTGCCCGCCCTTTGAAATACTAAGTATGACCCAGTCTTGGGTATTGGTTGCAAATATCCAGGCAGTCTTACCTTTAGGATTCTTCCGTTGTTTTCCAAAATTACTTTGCGCTCTTTAATTTGTAGGAGTTTATATTTTTTGGAAACTTTCAATCTTCGGAATTTTCCCTCCTGAGCTATAGTTTCAAAGTCAAAACTAGATGCTGGCGGCTTTTTCTCTGCAGGTTTGTGTTTAGCGCAGAACTTTTCTCCTATTTTGCAGAAGACTGCACACACTTCACCCTTCTTCGGCCCTCTCTTAAATTGGTGGGTACACTTGGGCGCATTTCTTACCCGTGGTGTCTTCTTCAATGATATTCTTGGTGTGCTGGAGGATGAAGTTGCCTTCGGTACGAAGGGGTCATGTTTTGAAATGAATTTCCTATTATCTTCATCCGATGACTCTGCTGTCGGTGCTCCAAAGTGCAGGGGACTTGGCGGCGAAACCACGCTTGTGGATGTAGAAGGTGCGTCCGGTGGATCGAAGATAGACTTCACCTTGTTCTCAGCCAGGATGGATTCTACAGCTGCAGAAGTCTCAGAAGAGTCCATGACTTGGAGATCAGATCAGCAATCAGCTCAGTGGAGGAATGAGGAAACATCGCCCTACTCTCTCATTATATAGGCGTTGCTGACACAGCACTCTTCTCCTATTGGTCAGTTGAATTTAAGTACTAAAAATGGTGGCCTTGATAAAGGCCGTTTTTATGTTCCAATCTTGGACCGACTGTGCGTCTACGTTAGAAACTTGCAAATGTTTGTGTTTGAAAGCAATTTTATGTTTTACTCAAAGCTATGACTCTTAAGCACCATAACATTTGTTTTTAGGTACATTAAACAAACTGTGTTGACTGAATAACGAACAAAATTCTCGTTCAAAATATATTATTTAGAGTCGGCAACTACGTATCTCCAATCTTAGCCCGACTGTAACTCTATGTTAGAAACGTGGAATTGTTTGTGTTTGCAAACACAACTCATTTTATTCTTTACTCCAAGCTATGGCTGTTAAGCCCCATAACATTTATTTTAAGCGCACTAAATAAACTGTGTTGACCGAATAATGAACAAAGTTCTCGGTCAAAATATATTATTTAGAGTCGGCAACTACGTACCGTACAGATTACCAACACCCAGTATGTCATGGGACTTATAATAAAACTTTGCAAATGCATGAGTTCAAAAACGATTGAAAAATCTGGTGGCCTTTAAAAAGGCCGTTTTTTGAGATGATCTAGCGACGGACCCATTCGGCCTTCCCTCTGGGATATGAAGGGTCCTCCCCCGGCCTGTGAATCTTCAGATGCGTCGACTTCCACGGCCACTCCATTCTCCTTGGCAGGCGAACTCTCGTCAGCTCCAAGGAACCAACCTCCCGCAGAGTAGCCTCACCATCCTGGCGTACGAAAAATAGCAATTCGTACAGGCCGGGTTTCATCCGCCACAACCGTCGATTCTGTTCGCCATGGCGTAGTTGCCCAAGTGGAGTGTAGAAGCGCCGCTCCAGCCTCTGAAGCTTTCGCCGTGGAGTAGCCACAACACAATCCATTACAGTGACAGGATTGCTCCTTGCCACTGGTCTCGGAGCTGGACAGTCCAAAGCGAAGTGAACACGCCTCTGCGAGGCTCCTGGACGTTGACGAGGCGGCCGGAGTGAGGATATCGGTGCTAGTGGAGCCCGTCGCTCAATCATCTCAGCGAAGATTTCTTCCACCGTAGTTTCCATCTTCTCTCCTCAGCGCAAGCAGGATGTCCTGAGCCCCACTAATCATTGGTCTCTAAGGTGCGACGCTACGTACCGTATAGGATGCGCTGCAGGTCTCCTGTTGGTGCGCACTAATAACACTGACTCAGCGTTTTATTTAGTGGCCTTGAGAAAGGCCATTTTAATTATTTAATGTCCCAGTCCAAGCGCTTACCCATTTGAACAAACTATGTTGACAGAGGAACGATTAAAATTCTCGGTCAAACCATATTTGTTGAAGTCGGTAACTAAGTACCGTACCGTACAAAATACCAACAAACTTTATTGAAACCTCATGGGACTTATAATAAAACTTCATTACAGCAGGAGTAAGACTGGGGGTAAAACAAAATATATGTTTTACGCTACTGAGTGTCAAACGATTGAAATTTTTGGTGGCCTTTAAAAAGGCCGTTTTTATCAGTGTCATTGTTTACAGTGACACCCATTGGACGGTGACACGCCGACGTCGTTGCCCATCTTCCGGCTTCCCGACCTCCAAGTAGGTCTTTAATGTCTCGTACGGTGGCTCAATCACTCCATTCGGCAGGTAACTTCTAAAGACAAAGTTGCGGTGGCGCAACAAAAGCTCCCGCGAAGGCTTGTCCCATCCGAGCAGACAATAAAGTCCCGGCTGCAGTTTCCACAGGCGGTGGAGCTTGAACCCAGGGAATGCCGGTTCGAAGCTCGGCCGACGAATCTCCCTCGGCTCATCGATAACAGGGATCTGGGCCGTATAGTTCTTCTCAGGTTCCAGATCCCTCGTCTTGTCCGAGAGAATTTCTCTAAGTAAAGAGAACGGTTCCCGGGCACAAGTCGATATGTTTACCCGTCGAGGCATTACATCGACGGGTCTACTCTTTGACGCTGGTGTTGGAGCCGGGCGTTGACGAGGCTGCCCTGTCACGGACTCGCTCTTTGGGGCTGGGATTGGAGCTGGACGTTGACGAGGCTGCCGGAGTGATGACCGAGGTGTGACACTGTGGGGCCTGGAGCTGGAAAGCTGGAACGATGGTTCCCGACGAGGCATGTCAACCATCTTAGGCCGGGTCTGCTTCCTGAACATGATGCAGTTGCGTCCGTAACGAAAGGGTGAGCAAAAGTGATTCGCTTGAGAACAGCGGTATACTCACTAGCACAAGCCGGCTTCTCATTGGTCAAACAGTTCAACCAATGAGGTGATGTTATTTTCTGCTGACTCAGCGGAAAAGTTCATAAAACCGGGACGCTCGTTCCACTCGAATCATTCGGCATGCAGACACGGGACCAGTCCAGAGCAGCTCCAGAGAAGCGGGGCACAGCGGAGATCATCGGAGAGAAGCTGAACATCCACGGAGGTCTCCTAGTACCGCAATCCCTGCAGTGGTACCCCGGGCTTGGAACTTCTGTGATATAGCGAGCACCACATATGTAGGTCTCACTTGCTATCGGCCGGCATCTCTACGCTGATCTCCGCCGGGTCCCGAGGCGGAGTCAACACCTTCTGCGTGGCACAAGGCCTGAGACAAGTCCCCCTGTGTGGTCAGCACTGCTCCGGGCGTTGGGTGAACAGTGCGGTGGGCAATGGATCTGGATTTCGTTAAGCTCAGCGCCGATCTCTTATTCTTCTCTGTACAATCCTTTTCTGTCTTGCATGGCTTCGCTGGTTTCCCACTAACACTAACACAATTTGTTGATTTGTACAAGTTAAACTCTGTCCCTTACCCTATTCCCATCACAACCCCAAAAACAAACCCGGGTGGTTCGCGCAGTGTGGAGTTCTGCGGTCCACCCATACCCTAAGCAGTTCAATCGGTCGGCATGGGCAAACCGCCACGAATGAACTGACCCTTCTTGACTGGTCAGCAGGGCAATCCGCCACAGTCAAGATCCTTTTTTTTAAGTATTAAAATGACCTTGAACACGTTTGAACATGTTTGGAGAATATAAATTATAATTATTTAAAGTCCCCTAAAACATTCATAGCGACAACTGAATAACTATTCTTTGTTACCGCGAAAGTTGTAAAATTGAGACTTATTAAAACTGCCTTTATAAAGGCCACTAAACTGAAGTTGGATAAATGACAAAGTCCAGAAAATGTTGAATACTCCTCCTGTAAAAGAAGTAACAAGATGTGAGGCTGAGACTTGTAAAGGAATCGTCTAAGACTGTGAAAGTAAAAATAATTGAGACTTGTAAAAATGGCCTTTGTAAAGGCCACCAAAATGATTGATGTTAAATGACTAAGTCCTGAGAATCTGGATTGAAATGTACTTAATGTAGGTTTAGTATGATGTATGGTTGCTAGGCTGATTCACAACGAATGATATAAGTGGTGGCCTTGATAAAGGCCGTTTGTAGAAGGAGTGGAGTCCTGGATTTAGTGTGGGGGGATGGAAGCGACGACCCGAATAATTTGTCGTAGTTGTAGTTGTCGGCGTAGGCTAGCGTCGACTGTGTCCAAGTGTTGATGTTGGAGGATGAGGTGGAAGTCATCTCCGCTACTAACTTCGATAATCATCTGATCGGCAAGGTGTCGGTAGCGGTCCAAGATGTCCATGAGTTGGTTGATCTGTCGGTAAGTGAAGATGTCTCGCTTTATTTGAATCGTCGCTCTCCCCACAGGAGTAGTTGCAGCCGTCGGTCTAGTTTGGCAGAACTTGAACTGTTTCCTGCGACGTCTGTGACCCTCTTCGTCCGAATAGTCCTCGTCAGAAGAGTCAGCAGGGCGTTTGATCGGTTGTAAGTTGCGAGCCATGGTTGCGTTGCGGCTAAGATCAGGAGTGTGAATGGATCGTAACGCGCGATTCTGTGCTAAGCTGTAAATGTGGCGGGGGTTAATAGTGGAGGGGGACTCTATGGCGTGGGATGGGGAGCGAAGCAAGGGGGGGGCCTGGGGGCGCAGCCCCCAGCGGGGGTCTGGGGGTGGAGCCCCCAGAAAAAATTTGTATCTTATCTAAGATCTAGATCTAAGATAAGATAAGATAAGATAACACAAACCGACTTAAATGGACGGTTGGCCATTTCAAGTCGAAACCGACTTAAATGGACGGTTGGCCATTTCAAGTCGCAAACCGACTTAAATGGACGGTTGGCCATTTCAAGTCGCAAACCGACGTAACTAAACCGTTTCTTAACGAATATAAATCCACCCGCTTTCACATTACCTCACATCCAATGACGTATGTGTATCGTCACACCAATACGTCATTGCCGTGACGTCATCACACCCTCTCGTCACACATACGTCATCACCACGTCACTTAAACGTCACTTCTGATTAAAAAACAATTATTTTTCAGCTGTCCCAGACTCCCCATATTGCCTCTACTGAAATATTTACTAGATTTTTTTACATTTATTAAATAACTTAACTATTTGTTACCATTCGTAAAATGTCTACGTTTGTGAATAAATAAAAAATAAAATGAAAACATTTACACGTCTCATTTAATTATAATGTAAAGTACGCATTACACGCTGAACGTGTTCTATTCCCAAGCAGAATGAAACACTGTTTACACTTTCATCTAATTATTTGGGCAAAAGATGAGGAAAATCATATTTCGTGTTTTTATTCACCTTTAATTTAAATATCAAATTAATTTTGTACTAATAAAATTTTGTACTAATAAATTAATTTTCGTGCTAATAAGACTACAAAACACTGTAAATAAAGCGACATTTATGCTAAACAAAGAACAAGGTTGTGACAGTGTCTTTGATCTCATAATTTTGCCCATAATCAACAACCAATGTCGAGAGTTCCGCACAATAGATTAGCAAACGTTCCTCATTCAACTTCTAATTATCAATAATAATGATCTCTCTTTCTCGTACAGACCGATTAGTTTTTGGAACAAGTTATGCATGGCTAATTGGCTTTGCTCTTGAAAATTTCAACAATGTTTAATATGCATAGAACGCAGAGTTTATTCAATACCAATTATAAGTCATTACATAGACTTATAATATGTCTATGTAATAATATGTCTAAACATAAACATTTCCCCTTGTACATATATTTTAATACAGTTTTTCCAAATAAGCAGGGAATAACTCTTTTTCAGGTTTCCTAGCACAAGGCCTCAGTCTAAATTTAATAATAGACCTAAAAGCGATCCATAGCGTTCTGTAAGAGTTTCAGGTTTAGGTATGTATAATAACAATTATCTATTTAATTAGAATATACTGTCATATTGTTATCCTTATTTTTCGTTTTCTTAGGAAATCGGCTTTAATAAATTGAACTATTATTCAACTTTCGCGTAAACATGAGAAATATGTTTAGAAACACAATACTATAGCCTCAATAACACCAAGAATCATCAAAGTTGCCTTGATTATATGGATTACATTGCGGATCTGAAAATCTTAAGCAAGGCGTAGTATGGAAATCTTGTAGAAAATTATAACGAGTCGTTTAATAATTGTGACAGCATGCAAAAACATTTATCAAAAACTGCTCATTGATTACAAACATTAAAATTCTAAAATATCAATATATTTCAACATTTATTTTTAAAGCAATAAAAATATTTGCTTATTTTTTGGAGAGTGATATTTCTACCCGGATTTAACTGCCCAGTTTAATTAACACAGTGCAAACGTAGAAAATCGAATATAATTAGGTTAGTCA
Source organism: Allygus modestus (assembly GCA_963675035.1). NCBI lineage: Eukaryota > Metazoa > Arthropoda > Insecta > Hemiptera > Cicadellidae > Allygus > Allygus modestus. Next base: position 241,124,060 of record OY776112.1, on the reverse strand, counting down.
AAACAATATAATAGGACTAATAACTATTAAAACGAAATGGTTTAAGAAAACGACTTACTTGGTCAGGTTATTTCATGTATAATTTTAGCCTCACAAGATCAATAAATAACTCTATGAAAAAAGCTTGGCTACATCAACAAAGCACATTAGTATGGACCACCACTAAAGACAATATTGGTAACTGAACCCTACATTATTCGCAATGTTTTTTGTCAATTATAAAAACAAACCAAGAGAAAAATGAAATTGTTGGGAAGTTACCAGAACAAGAATAAGAACGAATCTATTCCAGGCACAATAACAATGTCCATCCTGAAACAAAAACATCGCGCCCCAAATCACATTAACACAAGCACAATAATTGTTATATCACCCACCAACTGCCGTATAAATGTTAACCCACGGCTGATAATTCTGTTTTAATCCGTCTTTTCGTGTGTTGAGTTGATGGCCTTACGTTATCACTGTATTAGAAGGCTTCTTAGGGTCCTTTAATTTTGTCCATGATATGCGGCTGTTATTACCTTTCTTTTACATATAATATGGTCATTGTTTTGACTTGTACTTGGTGAAAAAATATATTTAAAGATTCCAAGACGCCTAAAGACATGAAATTAATATTTATTCTCTTTTTCTTCATTTATAGGTCCAACTACTTATTTTAATTTGGTAACCCTGGTAAATGCCTTATAATAAATTAGTTGTATTGCATTCAAATGGTTATACTTACCTAGTGCACACAACCATGATTGCACTCCTAGAAACAGCTCTAAACCAGAAATTATTCCGAATATGTGACGGGAAGATAAATACAGTTAAACGCCATATTAGTTTTTATGTATTTAACTTGTTAATATTTCTAACATGATATATGATTTAAAGTAGCTAAGTTTTAACAAAACCTTTTCATTAGTTAGGAATCATATATTGGTGTACTAAAAGTAATGTATTAAAATATTAACGTTCATGATTTACTACTAAACCACAATCCAGGCTTTATATTATTTGTCCAGGTACTCTGCTTGGGAATAGAACACGTTCAGCGTGTAATGCGTACTTTACATTATAATTAAACGAGATGTTGAAATTTTTCAATTTATTGTTTATTTATTGACAAACGTAGACATTTTACGAATGGTAACAAATAGTTAAGTTATTTAATAAATGTTAAAAACATCTAGTACACATTTCTGATGCTCATCTTGTTTTTCTAAGAAAAAAAAACTTTACTTGTAAACGTACTTTATAACGAAAACAAAAATGCTTCTTTTAAATAAAAAGTAAATAAATTTAAGTTCACAGGAATAAAGCAATTAAACTATATCAGACAATTTCAAGTAAAATTAAAATTTTCTTTTCTTTCAACTTAGTTTTGACTATTCTTATTTGTAGATCTTTCCCTTCCCCTTTCCCCTTTTTAGATTAACCCTTCCTTTTTATAGACAGAACGAGGAAACTAAGTTTTAGTGGTGTATATAATATTACTTTATTTAATTATAAATATTCATCAAAACAATTTGTATTTAAATATTATGTTATCTTATTAATAGCATAATTTACACAATCTAATTGGGTTATGGATTCATATGAATGTAAACTCTGTAACCATGTTTACATTACGTAATTAAAATAAATTGTAATGATGGCAAACACACATTAATAAATCTGATATAAGTAAGTAAGGATACCAATGGAGTGTTAGATCAAACACTTTGGCCTAAATTTAAGACCTATTTACTTTCTTGATTCGATTATTCAATGACAGATTCCAATATTTGAAAAGGCAACACAGATAAGAAATTCAGTCAATCAACGCTCTCAAACGGCAATCTAATAAAGATTTCCAATCTCAGCGACAAGCTTAATGGAGCTGGTATTTTCCTTTAACCAATAAATTCTCTAAATTGTATATTTTATGAATTACTTAGGTAGATAAGTCTTTAAATTGTCCGTATAATTTGTATGATGAATCGAACTCCAATTATGCACTGAGCATGAGTTTCATTAGTAGATGTTGCTCTAAACATAATTTGAATGAAGTTGTACTTTATTTTATCTCTTCATTATTTTTTATAATTAAAATAACTTTTACATTATGAAAGAAATTTATTTAACCTAAATAATCAAAACTATGATGGATATTCAAGTAACTGAAAAATATCACTTAATGGTGCAGATCCTTGGGGAAAGCTACCTTCCTGAGATGGCATTTGTCTGGCCTAGCTTTGTGCTACATTTATTGAGTTTTATGAAAATTAACCACATTATTTATGATAATTTTAACGTGTTATTACAATAACAAATACTCTAAAATTACACATTAATTAATTGTAATATCAATACGTTTTAAAAGTAAATAAACTTAAACTTAACTATCACTCCAAATTTGGTTTTATTTAAATAAAATTTAAAATGTGTGGTATAAACATGTTCTATTCAAGTAAGTATTGGTCTAACTATTACCTGTTAACAATATCAATCACAAAAATCTTCAAATCTCACGTAATACAAACATTTAAAGGCGAATGATACAGTAAAAACACTTTTATTAACACACGATAACTAGTGATATTAATACGCAATAATTCAACGGCGCATATACCCAGCAACGGAATTTTACATATAAGACGGAATATGACAATATATCTGGCTCATCACAATTAACATTGCAAAACAGTTTAACGATTAACTGAAAGAAAATATTTGTCTCATTTTAGCGAATTTCCTATAGGGAAGAAGCTATCACCGCAGGTGGCATGGTAAGACTTAAGCCCGAGGCCATGATAACTTTTTGTTTTGAGGTCCCCAGATGCCAAAAACACTATTCGTTCAAATTTATATATATATATATATATATATATATGTGTGTGTGTGTGTGTGTGTGTGTGTGTGTGTATATAAGTATAAGTGCATATATATATAAGTGTGTCCGTTACCGCGATAACTTTCGAAGAAAACGCCCGATTCTCATTAAATTTGGCTCAAATGTGTAAAGTATCATTTATGACTTTCAGTTTGTAAACCAGATCGATCGGACTATGGGAAGGGGGTTTTATGGGGGTTTTACATTTTCCAAAAATCTGTTTTTTGAATTTTTCCCTAAACAATTTTAAAAACACTCAATTTTGGTTAGCCATTTTATGAAGCTTAAAAAACAAATAGTTTAGTATTTTGAATCATTAACCTAGGTTAAGTGGTTGTAGAGAAAAGAAAAAAAACGTGTGCATGAAATTTCCCATGTTAGTCTTATGGGAAAAAGGTTTTTTTGGATTTTCCTCAGATAATTTTACTGAAAACCTCACATTTATTTTTACCTATCAGTTTAGCTATATAAAACAATCATTTTGGTGTTTTAAGTGTTGTTCTACGTCCAACCGTTGCAGAGATATTCAAAGTGCTAAACACAGTACGTTGTCCAATGTTATCCTTATGGAGAATAAGTACAATTTTATATATCGATTATTTATAAATGTATATTGATAAAACTTGGTATGTGGCTTCACGTAGTACTCGTATATTGATATTTGCACACTGAATGGATTTTTTGTTGATTATACCCGTAGCAGCAAACCTGCATACTCGGCCCCCATATTGTTCAAATGGAGAATAAGTAAAGTTTTATATCTCCCTTAGTTATGAACCTAAATTAATAAAACTTGGTATATAGCTTCACCTGGTTGAGTTATATTGATAACTGCAAAGATTCATATTTTTTATCTTCCTCGTTGCAGCAAACCTGCGAACTCAGCCCTAATGATATTCTTATGGAGACAAAATAAAATGCTATACATCACTCTTATTTATGAATGGATTTTTGTGAAACTTGGTAATTAGCTCTATGTAGTAGTGAGACACATATATATATATATATATATGCATTGGAAATTCGCTGAGTACGCAGATTTGCTGTGACGGGGGTATTTTCAATTATTTGTTTTTTTTATTTTTTATATGTTTCTTGAGCTGCTATTTCAATTTCAGGTGATAAAAGAATTCACTCAGCTTTTAACACTTTTTTCATGTACATTGTTCAACAGTCTCACCCAATCCTAGTATACATTCTCCTAACAGACATTCAATAATCAATATTCAGCATATAGAAGAAAGGTTAGTCCATAAAATAATCTAATTCCTAAACTCACTTTCCACCAAGACTCACTTTTTCACTTTTCAATTCTCTACACTGACACCACAATCGATAGAACAATACTACTTGCGTAGTTAGAGGGATTTCAGTAGGTCCTGAGTGACTAGTTTTAATGTATGAATAAATTACTATACTGTATAATATTATTTCAAATTCTTTGGTGTAAAGTAAATGCCGGACTCTTTCTCTTAATGATCCACAGTCTAGACTGTTGCCGTAAAAACTGTCAATTTAATGTTTTGACAAAAATGTTCCGCCTTGCAATTTAAATGATAGCTTTATATTTACTTCATATTATTATTTTTTAGATGATGGGTTTTGTTAACTTCAATATTAATTGTATATATTTTTTTAACGTTTCATTTTTACCTACTATTTAATAGTTATATTAATTATTTACTTGAAATAGATGTTCATTTGTGTTTAATATTCATTGATCTTTACGAAAACTTAAATTTCTCAATTCACTCAAATAAATTACACCGCTTAAGTAGCTTAAAGTATTAGGTTACAAGAGAAGTGAAGTGATTTTTATTTGTGTATTTATTTTACATCAAGTACTCAAAGTACATACTCCGTTCATTTCATCTGACTATGTGATTTTACATGATAGATTTTGTTCTATTTTTTAACAATAACTTGATTACTTGTTTTATTTTATCACTTTATAACCTATACTCTGTATTATAAAGATCCTCTGGAGTCTGAAACGTATCGACTTACAAAGCTATAAAGAAGAAAGGGAGAACGTAAAATCCTAAAATATTTTCCAGTTGCTATTGCATACTGTAATTTTCCCTAGTCAATCTTCTATTATCATCTTAAATCAACTGATAATACATTTTGCTTTCAATCTATATATTTTCCGTAATGCAAAAGGCACTTATAAATATACATCAGGTTGAAGCTAGGTTAAAGAAATTGCCTTATAAGGATGAACTGATTTTCTCCTAAAGAGTAATGATCAGGAGAGTCAATCTGGGGCGTGGTGACTAATGGCAGGCTGATGACTGCTACGTGGTTTTGTAGAGCCAAACAGAAACAGTTTCAGGAACAAAAACATTTTTTATGTGTTAAACTGTTACATCAAAACTATCTAAAATGTATACCGACCATAATTTAAAATAATAAAAATAATCTCTATTACGTTGGAACGTTTTATTATTCAAAATAAAGTAGTTATTAATAGTGCTTCGATTCAAACGTAATAATTACGTTTGAATCGTAATTATTTTTTTAATTTTTAATTTTTTTTTTTTTTTTAATACAAAATCACCTATTGTGGTTTTTTTAATTATTCAAATAACCACAATAGGTGATTTGTGATAAGGCCCATTTAAATGTTGAACAATATTCTTTCTACTTTTCAACGCATTTTTGCACTTATAATTTTAAAAAAGGTATATCATACACACATTTATAATCGTTGATTGCCAGCGATAACCATAATAACTAATGTTAAACGTACATGTTACATGTGACATGTAATAAACATGTCTACACATGTTGGAATTATATTGACTGGTGCATCTAAAACATAATTTTTGTTTACTGTGTCAATACACATAAAAACAATCATGACTCTCATTTTGGTTATGATAATATCTGGCCCGACAAACGTGTCCTATCCTAATGTCATTGAATTTGTTTTATGTCAAATACTCGTTCATTTCAAGATGAGCTCTTCGTTTCACTCACTCGCCTCCCGGATGAGCTCGTTCGCTACGCTCACTCGTCTATTTTCATATAGTGCTGATTTCGGCATTGAAAAAGAGTTTGATTTGCCATTCAAGTAGATTTTTTATTCCCATAATGAGCATATGTTTATGCCTTTCAAGTATGTTTAGATATAATCCTAATTACAGCTGTTTGGTGAAAGTAACTGAACTTTGATCAAATCAATGGGAACTTTGAATGCCAGTGGAACAGAGCCCTTAGGGCGGATTAAAAATTGTCTTTTATAAAAATCTTTTCCTGACATTAACGAACACAAACAAAAAATAATTATTCAATTTGGTGCACTAATTCTTAAGTTATGGCATGACCAAGGGAAATAGGGATTCATTTTTATACATTAAGATTATAATCAGGAGATCTGTTAGATGGTTAATGTTTGGAAATAGTCTATGGACCACGTTTCCTTTTCACTTAGAAAGCAAAGGTGTGTACGAATTAAAATAGCAGCACTAAGATATATTGACTGTCATTTACAGATTTTCAATACCCATTCAAAGCAGCTGGATATGTCAGAATTCAGATATCGCTATCGGTATAAGGCCCGCTGTCCCTTTTCATAAGGGATTTTATATTGGTATGAATTATTTATAAGATAAGCGAAGAAGAAATTATTTTATACTAAACAAAAATAAAACATAATAAGTTCTTCGAAAATTAATTGAATTAGCATTATTTTATGTAATTTAATGTTTACATATGGTAAATAGCAGTTTACAATAACGAAGTAGTAATTAAATAATGTATGAGTCAAAAAACGTTGGTATGAATAATGTATGTGTATGTTTTAAGTCGTTCATTATATGAGCTGTTTTTAAATAATTTGATACTATTAGAATCTTAAACTCGAACCCGAGCTAATTATCTTCTCGAAGGTACTCTGAATTTTCTACATCCCTCATGAAGTATTTTTTACCAGTACATAACGTACTGTGTTACCATTCAGCAGTCATTTTATCTACAAAATAAATACATACTATTTACTTCCGGTTGCAGTTTATTTCTTAATGGATCAACAGATGTTAAGTTTATAATTAAATATATTAATTTTCTTCCGTTAAAATCATATGGAAGTTTAAAAGGCCTCTAGGTTATGTCCTGAGGGCAGTTGTAAATAATCACGGTAGGTTCCGTCAAATCATTCACTTCCTTTAATTAACACATGGATCATAACAATCTATAAGTTTTTGAATATTCCTCCCAAATCCACTGCGTGTGTGTTATACTTTAAAATTAGAATAAGATTTTTCTGAGTATAATTTTTTTTAGATTATTTTTGACCACTAGGCAAGCGACTCACTACTATACATTAATTTAAAATTAAACATTAAAATGCCTCCAGAACTGTTAAGTGGCAATTGAAACATGTAGGAATGATCTACTGGAAATTGAACTGTTGACTGAAGGTAAGAAAACCCAAATTTCAATTGTTAAAATAAAAAATAAGAAAAACATGTATATGGGACCAAGGCCTTTCGTTTAAAAATTAATCATCGTAATTAAATTTCTATAACCTAACATTTTGGACCTGTCGATGTTTAATTTGTAAACGAAATGCCTTGTCCCCAAATAATACAAATTAAAACTCTGGGGTAAATAACGCCCAAGTTAAATAACTTACTTTAACATATTTTAATTATGTTGTAAAAAAATTCTTAATTGGAATGTTACATGATTTTATATTTACAGTTTATAAGAAAGCAAGTCTGTAAAATCATAATAATTTTATTTACTTGGCGATTATCTCATTCGCCATGTTCAGACGGGTGAGGTGCATCATGCATTGCTTAGCTCGTTCTCCGAAACGCAGACAGGCGTTGACACTGCAATGCAATATCCTGACCAGACCTCAATTAACTATATTCCATATCCATCCCACACCTTTTTTCCAATTTAATTGCCAGATTTAAAGCCATTCTTTACTTGCCGTGATAGGAACTATAATGTATGCTTTTACAGTATTATTAATTGGGGTTATGAAGTTAATGGTTGTGTAAAGATGTCACCAATGTTCTTTAAATGCAGTAACGTAAGGGAAAACAATGAATACACACTCATTTTAGCGAATTTCCCCTATAAGGGAAGAAGCTATTACGGTTGTCGGCATGGTAAGACCTAGGCCCGGGGCCATAGTAACTTTTCGTTTTGAGGTCCGAAGACCCCAACAACACCATTCGTTCGAAGCTGTGTGTATGTGTGTGTGTGTGTGTGTGTGTGTGTGTGTGTGTGTGTGTGTGTGTGTGTGTGTGTGTGTGTGTGTGTGTGTGTGTCCGTGAGCACGATAACTCTCGTAAAAAAGTCCGATTTTCATGAAATTTCGTACAAACGTGCAAAGCAACCTTTATGTCTTTAATTTCGAAAACCAGACAGATCGACCCATCCGAAGTGGTATTTTGGGGGGTTTTGTCCCCAAAAAATGGGTTTTTTGAAGTTGTTACGTGTAATATTTTAAAAAGTCAAATATTAGTTTTCACCATTAACTTCAGCTTTAAAAACACACAATTTTGTGTTTTAATCATTTATCTACGTCAATTGGTTACAGAGATATTGAAAGTGCTAAACACAGTACGTTGTCCAATGTTATTCTTATGAAGAATAAAATAAATTTTATGTATTTTTCTCGCTTATTTATGAACGTATCCCGACAAAACTTGGTATTTGGCTTCATCTGGTTGTGGTATATTATTATTTTCACAAAAACACAATTTTTAACGATGGTTCCCGTAGCAGCAAACCTGCGTACTCTGCCCCATGTTATTCTTAAGGAGAAAAAGTAAAATATTATATGTCCCTTAATTATGAACATAAATTAATACAACTTGGTATTTGCCTTCCCCTAGTTGAGTCTATTGATATTTGCATAAAAACCCATTTTCTCCTTGTTACAGCAAACTGCTTAATCAGATCCCATGTTATTCTTATGGAGAATAATTCAAATGTTATATATTGCTTATTTATAAATGTAAATTAAAGGAACTTGGTTTTTTGGCTTTATGTGGTACTAAGACAGATATAATCATTGGACATTCGCTGAGTACGCAGGTTTGCTGGGCCGGGGGTATTTTGTTTTGTGCGTGTAACTAAGCAAATCGCACAACTAACGTTTTGATAGGGAGTGGTCCAAACCTTGGACCTTAAAGTATAATTAATTAATAGCCCAAAAACAAATGGTTTTTGGGTTTAGTTTCGAACCTTCTCAAAATCTTCAGATCTTAATCGGGATCGATAATTTTAATTTAGATACTAGATCTACAGTCACTAGGCTACCAGCCAGTTTACTTTCTGTGTCTACCTCAACTTACTCAGTTCAACTCGTTACAAGTCAAAGTCGGGTTAGCCAACTTCACACCCAAGTCTAAGCTGTCAACTCGGAACTAACCGAATTAAAGTGTTTTGGTTAGTACACCAGACCAACAACATAGTTTTACCATGTACCAAAAACCTTCTAAAGGAACGAATAAAACAAAAGTCAGTCTTAGTCCTAAACATTGTTTTATCATTTTACACCAACCCCCAATGTTTTGTATGTGTACTTGGAAAATATCTCGGTAACAATGAGCAAACGTATTAAGTGAATTTATGTTTCGGGGAAGACCAATATTCAGCTGTATGTATGAGAGGCTGCGCCCCAAAACTGCTATACTGATGTTTTAACACTAAAATACCCCCGTCGCAGCAAACCTGCGTACTCAGCGAATTTCCAATGGATGCATATGTTTCTCACTACCACATAAGGCCACTTACCAAGTTTAATAAAAATACATAAATAAATAAGTGATCCATAGTATTTGATTTATTCTTCATAAGAATAACATTAGGGCTGAGTATGCAGGTTTGCTGCTAAGGTATAATCAAGAAAAAATCAATTTTTTGTGCAAATATCTATATACCAGTACTACGTAAAGCCACATACCAAGTTTCATCAATATACATTTATAAATAATCGAGATATCAAATTGTATTTATTCTCCATAAGGATAACATTGGACAACGTACTGTGTTTCGCACTTTGAATATCTCTGCAACGGTTGGACGTAGAATCACAATTTAAACACCAAAATGATTTTTTTGTAGAGCTGAACTGATTGGTAAGAGAAAATCTGAAGTTTTCATTAATATGAACTGAGGAAAAGAAAAAACCTTTTTCCCACAAGATGAACATGGGAGATTTTATGAGCAGGTTTTTCTGGATTTTCCCCGCAACCACTTAACCTAGGTTAATAATTAAAAATACTATATTTTTTTAACTTCTATAACATGGTCAAAACCAAAATTAAGTGTTTTTAAAAATTTTAGGGTGAAAAATGCAAAAACTGATTTTCGGAAAATTTATAACCCCATAAACCCCCCTTCCCATAGTCCGATTTTTATGGCTTTCGACGTCATGAATGTCACTTTACACATTTGAGCCAAATTTGATCGAAATCGGACGTTTTTTACTCAAGTTATCGCATTCACGGACACACACACACACACACACACACACATATATACATATATAATTAGTTGTTATACTATATACTCCATTTTGCTGTTGATTTGCTTGGCTGAGGTGGTACCGAGTGGTAAGACCATTTTTATTAATCGAAAGGTAACGTTTTCTTATCCTGAAAGTACAACCTTTCTCGCTATTTATGATGGATAATAGGTGCATTCTCTGTTGTCACTCATTAATTATGGTCCTATATTCAGACAGTTTTTCTCTCCGCAATGTTTGATGAATGGTTGTTAGATGAAATGACAGCGGTTTTTTACCAAGTCACCGAAATACAGGATGAGTCAGGCCACCCATCCAGCATATATAACGGGAGAACGGTTTGGTCTAAAGACATCAACATAATTCTTCTCAACTAAATGCTTATGGGCAATCTTTAAAAATATGTTTATCAAAGTCTATGTACAGAATGTTCCAAAACTAAAGGTCGCGGTTTCTAATCTCAAAGTTTTCGTTAATTATATAAAAATTTTGGTGAAAATTGAATTCACTTGTCCGTTTCAAAATGGCAGTAATTTTTGTGCAAAATATGGACATTTATGGAATACCTTAGCTATCTAAACCACTACTCGTATATTTTTTCTAGTTCAAATTTCTTACTCGTGATCAACTCAGCTTTACTCTTGTATGCTAAATGACAGAATAAAAAAATTCAAATTTTCAATAAATAATTTTATTGAAAATGCTTATATGCCCAAAATAAAATACTCCCGTCGCAGCAAACCTGCATGCTCAGCGAATTTTCTATGCATAACATATGACTTAATACACATAAAGCTGCATACCAAGTTTCGTAAAAATATATTCACAAATAAGCGATATATACAATTTTAATTATTCTCCATAAGAATAACATTGGGGATGAGTACATAGGTTTGCTGAAACAAGGAACATAGACAATTGGTTTCTATGCAAATATCAATATAACTCAACTAGATGAAGTCACATACCTAGTTTCATCAATATACATTCATAAATAAGCGATATATTCCATTATGATTAATCTCCATAAGAATAACATGGGGGATGAGTACGCAGATTTGCTACAACACGAAAAAATGGATATTTAGGCAAATAACAATATAACTCAAGTAGGTGAAGTCATATAAGAGGTTTTATTAATTTATGTTCATAATTAAGGGAGACATAGCATTTAAATTTTTCTCCATTAGAATAACATGGGGGCTGAGTACGCAGGTTTGCTTCTACGGGAACCTTTAGCAAACGATTTTTTTTAGCAAATAACAATAGACCACAACCATATAAAGCCGTATACCAAGTTTCGTCAGTATACGTTCATAAAGAAGTAAGATATAATTGTTTTCTTTTTCTCCATAAGAATAACATTAGACAACGTACTGTGTTTAGCACTTTCAATATCTCGGTAACCGATTGACGTAGAGGAATGATCAAGATACCAAATTGTGTGTTTTTAAAGCTTAATCCAATGGTAAAAACTAAAATTTTACTATTTCAAAAATTATATGTACAAAGTTCAAAAAAGCAATTTTTGGGGTACAACACCCCCCAAAATACCCCTTAAGGTATAGCGATATGGCTGGTTTTCGAACTTAAAGTCATATATGTTGCTTTACATGTTTATACCAAATTTAATCAAAATCGGACCTTTTTTACGAGAGTTATTGCACCCACAGACACACACACACACACACATATATATATACCTATATAACATATATATATATATATATATATATATATATATATATATATATATATATATATATATATATAAGATGATGTTTCTTCATATTTTAACAAAGTACCATTTTTTATAAAAACATTTTTATTTCAGACTGATAAAATTTAAAAAAATAAGAACAAGGATGTGTTCAAATCATGTAATATAGTATTCAAGGAAAATAACAGAAAAAAATAAAATATATTATGGATTATGACAAAAAATTCATATGCAACTTTAAAATACTTAATTTTAACATGTGATTAAAATTTATTTAATTTTAAACGTGAGGTTATATATTTATAGACTTTGATAATGGCCTAAGCGCACGAAACATGTCAGTCTGAAATGAAAATGTTTTTATTAAAGAAAGGGTACTTTATTAAAATATGAAGATACATCTTATAATATTATTAGCCCTAATCAATCATTATAACATAATTTACATATATATATATATATATATATATATATATATATATACAGTTTCGAATGAATTGTGTTTTTGGGGTCTGGGGACCTCAAAACGAAAAGTTATCATGGTCCCGAGCCTAGGTCTTACCATGCCAACTACGGTAATAGCTTCTTCCCTATAGGGGAAATTCGCTAAAAGTCAAATGGTTGCGTCAAACGGTATTTGAAGAGACCTTTTAAATACCGTTGTATCTATTTTATTATTGAACCTTGTATCTATTTTCGTTTTTTGGGAATCAGTAAAAACCATTTTTTTTCCTTATGAAATGCATGTTAATTTGCATAGCTCTTGCATGAGCTCTGTGGCCACTATGTACAATTAACATGCATTTAATATGGCAAAATAATGTTTTGCTGATTCCATACAACCGAAAGAAATACAAGGTTGATGTAAATTTTAAAAAAACTGCAAGGTTTTATGATACCTTTAAAATGGTATGTTTTTTTGGACATACGTTAACGTTTGACATTTTTAAATTTTTGCCATATAAGCATTAATAAAAAAATATTTTATTGAAAATTTGATTTTCAAAAAAAGCCTGTCATGTAGCATACAAGAGTAAAGCTGAGTTGATCACGAGTAAGAAATTTGGGTCGGAAAAAGATACGAGTAGTGATTTATAAAATACAGAATATTCCGTAAATGTCAATATTTTACACAGACATGGCCGCCATTTTTAAATGGATGAAGATGAGTGAATTCTGTTTTCGCCAAAATGTTTCTTTTAATGAGAATTTTAAAACTACGTATAATTTGTAAATATTTACGTAAGAAAAATTTATATTCGAACCCGTGACCTTCAGTTTTGTAACATTCTGTATATAGATTCTGATTAAAATAGTATTAAAAGATTGCCCATATGCGTTTTATTTCAGAAGAATTTCTGTGTGATGACTTGACCAAACCGTTTTCCCGTTGACATGCTGGACGGTGGTCTGTATCACCCTGTATATTTATTTTAGTTATTCCTTTATATTGTTCTTATAGAATATAAAAAAATAAAATATAGAATAAAAAATATAAACTGCAAGAAGATCAGTTCTGATACTAACAGCTTAAACAATTGAAAACTTCAGTAAAACATGTACCAAGAGAATGGCATATTTAACTAACAAAGCTCATTATGTATTAATAAGTTGTTGATATTAAGCAATCTTAATTGTTCGTCGAGAGATCTTTATTAGTAGAATATCAGTTTATTTCTACTTGGTCAACTTATATTTTCGACTTGGTGATCTTAACCCGAGATCTGTAAATGTATTCAGTGGTAAACTGTATTATTTATCGTTTTGTTTTCGTCGGAATGACTAAATGTGTTTTTCGTAGGTAGATCTTTGAACAAAATGCACAGTGCAGAATTATTGACCATTATCTTGAGGCCGTTTATTTAATCGTCAAAATTATAAAAGGTATCTGGTACATTTCAATCATGAATTACTACTTGGGCAGCTTATAAATACTTCTAAAAGATGATTCTATCATTATTTTATAACAGATAAAACCATTAAATGTAACTTTATTTCTTATACGTTTTATTTTAATTAATTAATTTTCAATTTAAGCAAATGATGTATAATCATAATCGATCATTCCTGCTGAAAACACTCGTTTTTCTTTTTCATATCCCTCCCAAACTAAGAAACTGAAATTCATCCGTCGTCATGCCTCATGTGACGGGGGAACTTTCATTTCTGTAACTTTCAGCTAAGAAAGTAAACAAACACATATGTGAAATTGTTTCTCGTGATAAAGTGAGAGAAATACTTCTCAGCGGTCCAACGGGAAATCTATTCCTTGCTTTCTTTCCTTGACGATTCTAGGTGTCATTTGTAAATACTCCTGGGCTTGCTAACTAATTAGCTTATTTATATAAAAACAAAAAAGTTTTTTCATATTATAGATAATATATGCTTATCCTAGTGTTGTGTTTGATTGTATTACTGATACTTTTCATATTACATCTTATATTAATTAGTATTATTTCTTTAATTATTTCTTATTATATTTATAAACGTCTTGAGTACTATAATACGTGTAAACAGGATACAACTACATAATACACAATACAATTAAACAGGATAAATAAACTACGCCTCACAAAACTAAAAAATATATTTACACTTATATTGTACTTACATACAATACGGTAAATATACAAAAAACCTTGCCTCGTCTTTGCCTTGAACCATCTTTTTTTATCTATAGTGTGCACTTTACAGTAAACACTAGACAGTATAAGCGTAATATATTTTTAGTGTTGTTAGACGTAGTTTATTTATCCTGTTTATATTTTATTTTATGAATTTGGTACTTGTCAAACGAATATATTCTTCATCATCGAGCATGGGTACAAAACTATATAATTGTATACACAAAGTATCTATACTAGTACTATGAAGAAATAAAATAATTTTGACTAGTACTATGAAGAAATAAAATAATTTTGGTTGTTAGCTTTAAACATATTTTGTTTTTATTTCAAAAGTGCAATGTTTATTTATCACAAATATACCCCCGCAACAGCCAATCTGCGTTCTAAGCGAATTTCCAATGCATATATATATATATATATATATATATGTATCATAATACCACATAAAGCCACATACAGTACCAAGTTTAATCAATATCCATTCATAAATAAACGATTTACGACATTTTAATTATTCTCCATAAGAATAACATGGCGGCTGAGTATGCAGGTTTCCTGAAACAAGGAACACCAAAATCGGATTTTTATGCAAATATCAATATAACTCAACTAGGTAAATATCAATATAACTCAACATTCATAAATAAGCTATATATAAAATATTGTAATTATTCTCCATAAAAATAACATGGGGGCTGAGTACGCAGGTTTGCTGCTAAAGGAACAATTGGGAAAAAATCTTGTTGTGCTAACAACAAGAAACCACAATAAAATGAAGCAACCAAGTTTCGTCAGTTTATATTCATAAATAAACAAGATATACAAATTTTCTTTTTCTCCATAAGAATAGCATTAGACAACGTACTGTGTTAGGCACTTGTAATATCTCAGTAACAAATTGACGTAGAGTAATGTTCAAAGTATCAAATAGTTTTGTTTTTTTAAGCTGAATTCAATGATGAAAATTAAAATTTGATTTAAATACAAATTACATGTGAAACCCCAAAAAGCCCATTTTTGAGGTACAAAATCCCCCAAAAACCCTCCTTCGGATGGTGTGATTTGTCTGGTTTTCGAACTCGTTCAAATAAATGGTACTTTCTCATTTGTGCCAAATTTCATTAAGATCAGACTTTTTTACGAGAGTTATCGTGCTTACGGACTCATATAAATAAATAAATATATATACATATATACAAATTTGAAAGAATTGTGTTTTTGGCATCTGGGGACCTCAAAATGAAAATTTATCGTGGAATTGGGCTTAAGTCTTACCATGCCACCTACGGTAATTGCTTCTGCTCTATATAGGGGAAATTTGCTAAAAGCCTCAACCTCGCATACCAGAAGAATAAATACCCCCGTAGCAGCAAACCTGCATACTCAGCGAATTTCCAATGCACATAATATTATCTTAATACCACATAAAGCCACATACCAAGTTTCATCAATATACTTTCATAAATAAATGATTTATGACATTTTAATTATTCTCCATAAGAATAACATGGCGGCTGAGTATGCAGGTTTGCTGAAATAAGGAACACTAAAAATGGGTTTTTATATAAATATCAATATAAATCAACTAGGTAAAGCCACATACCAAGTTCTATTAATTTATGTTCATAATTGAAGGAGATAACACGTTACTTATTCTCCATAAGAATAACATGGGGCTGAGTATGCAGGTTTGCTGCTATGGGAACTATCGGCCAAAAAATGGGTTTTTTGTGCAAATATCAATAGACCATAATAAAATGAAGCAATATACCAAGTTTCGTCAGGATAAGTTGATAAATAAGCGAGATATACAATTTTTCTTATCCTCCATAAGAATAGCATTGGACAACGTACTGTGTTTAGCACTTTCAATATCTCAGTAACCAATTGACGTAGAGCAATGATTAAAACACCAAATTGTGCGTATTTTTAAGATGATTCCAATGGAAAAAAATAAAATTTCACTTTTTAAAAAACTATGTGTAAAAAACTCAAAAAACCCATTTTTGGGGTACAAAACCCCCCCCAAAATACCCCTTCGGATAGGTCGATCTGTCTGGTTTTCGAACTTAAGTCATAAATGCTGCTTTACACGTTTGTACCAAATTTCATCAAAATCGGACTTTTTTTATGAGAGTTATCGCATTCACGGACACATATATATATATATATATATATATATATATATATATATATATATATATATATATATATATATATATATATACAGTTTCAAACGAATGGTGTTTTTGGGGTCTGGGGACCTCAAAACGAAAAGTTATCATGGTCCCGGGCATAGGTCTTACCATGCCGACTACGGTAATAGCTTCTTCCCTAGGGGAAATTCGCTAAAATGCATTATACAGGGTGACTGATGTAAGTGTGCCAGCTGTTTTTCTTGAAAAGTATAAGAGCTATTAACAAAAGTTAAATAGCAACTTCCCTGGATTTTTGGTTCTGTTTAATTTTATGATTTTGAACTTTTTATTTTAACCGCCATTTTTCCAATATGGCGGCCAACTTTAGTTTTTCTAATGGAATGCCCATAGTTGTATTACTGCATCAGGTAGAAAATACAATTTTAAAACGTTTTTAGGGAATTTTTCCTATAGGCAAGAAGCTATTACCGTAGGTGGAATGGAAAGGCCTAAGACCATGATAAGATTTTGTGTTGAGGTCCCCAAATTCCAAAAACACTATTCGTTTAAATTTATATATATATATATATATATAATTTCTTTATTATCATGATACGTGTTGTTACAACTAAACAGGACAGATAAAATACGTCTTACAACACTATAAGTATCTATAAATATACTTTATAGTGTTGTAAGACGTATTTTATCTGTCCTGTTTATGAAATAACACCTGTTATATACATTTAAGAAATTAACACCATTTTGTTGCAATATTTCGAGGTATTCTCTTTATCAAGCACAAAAAATTGAATGACAAACAAAAACAACAGATCATATGTTATTTACACATTTGGTTAAGATCAGATGATGTGGAATAAAACTATTTTGATACTGTAGAAAGAATAAGGAACCAAAAATTATCAAATTAACGAATGTTGAGTCCATGTGGTTGTTTCGTTCTTACAACTAACAGGTGAGCCAATTCGACTGTTCTCAAATTCATGTCATTTAATTCTTTGTTTACAACACTTTGGATTTTGTGTATAGCTTTAAGATGAAAACCATCTTCAAACTCAGCATTATGTTGAACAGCGTGTAAGGCCTCCGGCTTGTGTTTGTCTTTATGGTTGACAGAAAACCGATGTCCTGTCATCCGAACACGTAAGGAGTTGGAAGTTTGTCCAATGTACTCCTTAGGACAAAGTTTACACGTTAGCTGGTAAATCGCATGGTTGGATGAACAATCCATGTGTCCAGCTATCGGGTAAACTTTGTCTGTTACTGTGCTTCGAAATATATAAATTTATATATGTGTGTGTGTGTGTGTGTGTGTGTGTGTGTGTGTGTGTGTGTGTGTGTGTGTTCGTTACCGCGATAACTTTTGAAAGGAAGACTCGATTTTGATGAAATTTGGCAAAGATGTGGAGAGTAACATTTAAGACTTTAAGTTCGAAAACCAGATCGATCGGTCTATGGGAAGAGGGTTTTATGGGGGTTTAAAATTTTACAAAAATTGTTTTTTGAACTTTTCACCCTAAAATTTTAAAAACACTATATTTTGGTTTTAGCCATTTTATAGAGCTTAAAAAACAAACAATTTAGTATTTTGAATTATTAAGCTAGGTTTAGTGGTTGTGGAGAAAAGTAAAAAAATGTGTCTATACAATTTCCCATGTTAATCTTATGGGAATACGGTTTTTAGATTTTCCTCTCATAATTTCACTAAAACCTCCACATTTCTTTCTACCAGTCAGTTTAAATCTACAAAACAATCATTTTGGCGTTTTAATTACTGTTATAACTTTGGCGTTAAACTTTACTGTTATAACTGTTAGAAACCAATTAAGATTCGTGATTTAAAGTTGGCACAAGTTCTATTCATATAAAATAGCTAATTTTTAATATAATTTAACGTTTTCAGATTTTGGCGTTTCATCATACAAAATATGTTTGGTGAAACCTTTTCTCAAGGGACTAACACTCCAGAAAGTACAAATATTTTGCTTCAGTGTAGTGGCATTGGTGGAAATTAAAATGCTAAAAGCCAAACACCTCGACAACTGCTAGTAGGATATAGACTTCAAAAATATGAAACACCTTATGCTATTAAATATTAAATAAATTTTATATATTATTAATACAAATTTGTATGATGAGATGTAACTGAACCCGTCTTACAACACTTCAAAATATATTTACACTTCTATTGTACTCACATAACTACCACGTCTGAACCCGTCTTAACCTAGTTCTATCAGACAGCTTAAGAGTCTTCATCACCGGAAGTTGCCGGACGCCATCTTGGTGTTTTGTTCCATAAGGCTAATGTTAATTTTGTGCCTCCGTTACTCCTCACCTGATCTTCACAAACGATTCATTTTGGTGTCAAATTAAAGGTTTCGTCGTCCTCTAGGGAAATACAATAGTCGAATTTGGATTTTCTTACAAATTAATGAGAACATGTACAGTGTTTCAGTTCAAAATTGAACTATTTATTATGAAACTATGATACCCAAATTAAGAAATTCGACATTGTATTTCCCTAGAGGACGACGAAACCTTTAAATTGACGCCAAAATTAATTGTATGTGACGATCAGGTGAGGAGTAATGGAGGCACAAAGTTAACATTGGCCTTATGGAACAAAACTCTAAGATGGCGTCCAGCAACTTCCGGTGATGAAGACTCTTAAATCTGGAACTTGATTTTAACAAATTTAGAGACAGTACTTTATACGAAAACTATGTTCAATGTTTTTCAGAACATGTGTCTGAGTATTTATTCGTAACTTCTGATATAACTTTATATTTAGTTTATAACTAGAGCTTATGTGTTGAGATGTATTTTTTGCACAGTAAAGAATATAAATCTAAACTGGTTACAAGGGTTGGAGATTTAAATAAATTATAAAGAAAAGGAACCAAGAATGTTATTAAAAAGAAAAATACGTGTCTACATAGACAATGCTGTATTGGTATTTACCTGACGGTTTCCAACAGCAGATGTCTATGCATTACTATGCACAAGGATGATAAAAGCTTTATGGGTTACGTTTAGCCTGAAGAGCTCTATTGTAAGATACACAAGAATAAAAGCTGTACACGCTACTACCCGAGTTTAGCGTGCTGCCACTATATGGCTGCCGGGATGGCTACCAAAGGCTGATGCGTTACATTACGTAGAATGTTGAAGATCTGGTCTGACTGAACGTGACGTCAAATTAACTACATTTCATGTTTGGTTCAAAGAAATAAATATAAACTATTTCATCAAAACCGTAATTAATTAAGTAAATTTAATTTTTTACGTTTTGATAGGGAACGATACAAGTCCTGGTCCAAGCCTGACTTTTTCTTGGAAACAATTTTAGTTATTAAATAAAAAAATAATGCCTTTATTTTCAATAAATAATAATATCTTCAGTAGCATGTTTACGACTGTTACCTGTTATTACGATTAAACAGGATGAAATAAAATACGCCTCAAAACACTACAATAGTATATTGCTTTTAATTTAAGTAAAGGTCAGTAAGTAAACACAAAAGATGGTGCAAGACAATCGATTGCAACCGTTAAACCGATCATCAGGCCCAATCGTTTTTTAAATATATTTATATATTAATCGGCTAAGGAAACTTTTGTGTTACCGATTTCTCGGATATACGGGATCGTAGAATTATGAAACTTGGCACACTTATTTATTACTATTAGGAGATGTGTCGAATGTAAATAATGTTGTGTTTGGACTGTAGGGTTATTCCCTTTCGGGTTTTAAAGTTTGCATTATATCCTTATGGGAAAATGTGTTCAGCTTTTCATATTTGTTTATACTTTTCATTTAATTAATAAACAGTTGTGTTATTCAAATAAATATGTACCACAACAGCAAGAACAGATGATACATAAATACAACATTTTACTAACTACTGGAATGGTACCACCCTTCTCTTATACGTTTAACTCCACATAACAAAATAAACCTGTCTGTTAGGAGGGGAGGAGGATGTATGACGAGGAGAGGATGAGGTGGGGAGGTTTCAGGCATAAATAAAAAGGCTACTGATTACTGGAATGGGAATGCCCTTCTGCTATCTGTGTAATTCCTTGTTAAACGGGGAGCGGATGGGGTGGAGTAGTTTCAGGCATAAATAAAAAAGCTACTGACTACTGGAATATGTAAGTTTTGACTCTCTTGGTACCTATCGCAACTTGTTCTCGGAACTTCCGATTGCTGACATTCAATAAGCTGTACCTCAGAGCAGTAATCTGTACGCCATTTAGATTCTGTTATTCTTTGATTTGGCCTGATGATGATCTTTGAAACTGTATTTCATCATTCAGTATCATAAGAAAGTGAAATAAAACCCAACACTAGTAAATAAGAAAGTCTTCAGCCAGTTAATACTTTAGCTGTATAATCGGATTCATGGGTATTATAACGCTTTCCTCTAACAACATGTAATCCACAAGCAGACAGCCGGGCTTACCTGTGACACCTGTTTTGCTCTAAATCGCTGCAAAATCTGATATCTTGCAGCAAAATTAACCTTCCTGCTTCCTACATTATGTGCAAATATTATTCATAAAAAAAGTTAATAAATATTTCCTCCTTTATATATTATATATATTCTTACACTATCAATATAATATCTGGGTTTCAAATGGATTTGTGAATTTTGAATCATGTGGTAGGGTTAAAGATTAAAAATAGGGGTTTTGAGGCCTCGTAAATAGATTATGAAAGACCTATTAACAACAGGAAATTTTTTTGCCTAAGAAACATATAACAAAGGGCCTGTTGAGTTTCAAATCAAAATTTAAAAAAATCGTAATACGAATAAACATTTTAAATACTTATTACTATACACTTTAAAAAAAATCATACATTCTGAAAACTTGACTTAAACATAAAATTATTAATATGAAATAAAATGTTATAGAATTGTCATTGTAAAAAAATGTTTCTTAGCTCCTCTGTGATTGACAATATGTGACGATTTGTACAACGAATAAGATCACACGTCACCAGATGAGACCATCATAGACAGGATTGTAACGTGTTAGCTTATCTGTTATAAATAGGTTATTTATACACAGTACAATAATAATAATAAATTTAACAAATTAACATTAACCATAAACAGTAATAGTCTGCAGGTAACAAATGACATCTAAATGGTAAGCATTCTATTGAAAACCAATTCGATTATTAATTTTTATGTTACTCGTTTCAGAATAATTAAAGGATTTAGAGAGATTTAATAGGATTTAGCAAGGATTTAATAGGATTTCGCCGGAGTTATTTCTTACTTGAGTGAGGTTGTAAACATTTTGTACGTTAAATATTTGGCTTCTCAGTTTTATAAGATATACATAATCGATTTTGCTCTTACATTTTTATTGCATGCACAGTTGGTGTTACAACATATAAATACCCCCATCGCAGCAAACTTGCGTACTCAGCGAATTTCCAATGCATAATAATGTCTTAATACCACATAAAGCCGCATAGCAAGTTTCATAAACATATATTCACAAATAAGCAATATTTACAATTTTAATTATTCTCCTTAAGATTAACATTGGGAATGAGTACGTAGGTTTGCTGCAACAAGGAACACAACAAATAGTTGTTTATGCAAATATTAATATAACTCAACAAGGTGAAGCCACATACCAAGTTTTTTTTAAAATTATGTTCATTATTAAGGGAGACATAACATTTTACTTATACTCCATAAGAATAACATCGGGGCTGAATACGCAGGTTTGCTGCTACAGGAATAATCGGTAAAAATTACTGTTTTTGTGCAAAACCAACTTGACCAATAGACCACAGCCATATGATACCAAGTTTCATTAGTATCCGTTCATAAATAAGCAAGATATAAAAGTTTTCTTAACCCCCATAAGAATAACATTGGACAACGCACTGTGTTAAGCACTTTCAATATCTCTGTAACCATTTGACGTAGAGAAATGATAAAAACACCAAATTTTGTGTTTTTTTTAAGCTAAATCTAATGGTGAAAACTATAATTAGACGTTTTAAAATATTACATGTAAAATCTTCAAAACCCCATTTTTGGGGTACAAAACCCCCCAAAGTACCACTTTGGATGTGGCGATCTGTCTGGTTTTCGAACTTAGTCATAAACGCTGCTTTACACGGTTGTACCAAATTTAATCCAAATCGGACCACTTTTACGAGAGTTATCGCACCCACGGACACACACACACACACATATATATATATATATATATACACAGTTTCGAACGAATGGTGTTTTTGGGGTCTGGGGACCTCAAAACGAAAAGTTATCATAGTCCCGGGCCTAGGTCTTACCATGCAGACTACGGTAATAGCTTATTCCCTATAGGGGAAATTCGCTAAAACTAAATTTGACCATACAATCAATGTTGTGTGCAAATGTTCTCCAAACCGAGAGAGTTCTTAAAGAGACTAGAGTGGTTTTACACTTTAGACTAATCAGTTTAAAGGGTCGTTCCTTCATAATTCAATACTGTTTTTATATAAATATATATATATTTTTCATATTCTTCGTTAAAGATCTGTAACGTCTACATCCATGCAACATCGAACATGGTTAACCTAACATGGTTGGTTAAAAACAACAATCCGGATAGTTCTTGACAACTCATCAAAATAGCTTTATCGATGATATATTCAATGATTTAATGATGTATAAATATTTTTCTACATTGTGCTTTAAAAAATATAACTAAGGATTTAATTTGTCAAGCTAATTTTAGAATACATTTGTTAAGCTATTACAATGTACATGATGGATCTGTTTTTTCGTCAGCACAGTCAGTATGGTTTTCGAAAAGGCATTTAACGATTGGTAAGACCAAATCAATGTCAAGCGGAAGGTAAAAACCTCTATCCTCGGTGAAAAGGGCATCATGTTTGACATCCGGAACGCTTCTGTATTCTATTCTGGGTACCACCACCTTATGCGTGTACCAAACAATTAATTTATGGCTCCGGTCTCCCCCCCCCACGCAGCGTAATGCAAGTGTCTACAGGATTCTTCCTGGAACATTGTTGCATTGAGCAAGAACATCAATGGGTAACCGAGAACTGGTTTTGTTAGGTGGTATTATATATTTTCGGGGGAAAATATAATGTAAGACTAAATTACTTACGTACTGTCAGTCAGCTCAAATTGGAGAAAACACGTTTAGTACATGTTTTGATGCAACTTCATCATCATCAGCTTGTCTAAAATGAAGTTTATTGACCAGATGATTTCGAATAGGTGGTTTAGACAAGCTCAAGATGATGCAGTTGCATCGAAACCTGTACTGAATGTGTTTTCTCCAATTTGAGCTGACTGAGGTTACGTAAGTAATTTAGTTTTACATAATATCTACAGCTCAGGAGCAGGGCCGCCACATGGGGAGCTACCGTATGGGCCCTACCAGGGCCCACAAATATGGTAAAATATTACCGACATTTATCGCTTTAAATGGTAAAAGTTTTACATGTTATTTGCTATTTATCGTTTATTGTAGGAATAGAAAAAATTAATGTCATTATATCATTTAACATAAAAAAATCTATATGAAAACTGATTATTTAGCAAGGTTTGCCACTTTTTTGTCTGTTGCATCACAGACAAGCAATGCACTCTGATACTGAATTCACTAGCCGCGTCGCGTCGCGTGGTCTTTACCCTACATCGCGCATGCGCTAGACTCGCCCCTCACCCCGCATGCTCCACGCCACTCCCGTCACTACTAGCAATGCCTACATGTAGTCATTGCTACTAGTCAGTTTTTTACTTCCACTTGCATCAGTGTCGATTTTGTCATTTTTAAAAGAATGGTATTTATGAATGTATATTGATGGAAGTTGGTATGTGGCTTTGAGTGGTATTAAGATATATATATATATATATATATATATATATATATATATATGCATTAGAAATTCGCTGAGTATGCAGGTTTGCTGCTACGGGGGTATTTACTTATAACCTTTATATATTTTAAAAGTTTATTTAATTATGATTGTTATCTAAAACTTTTATAAATTTTCTGTAATAAACAACAGTCCTATGATTGTTTTGGTAATTCACGGAGCCACAGCCATCTAAATATTACTAAATTTGTTTGAAATAATATACTATATAAAATATTCTTCAATAAAAAGGAACATACTTATTTTTGAACGTCATTTCATTGCGCATTCAATGGTGCTAATTTTTTTTTTAAATCGAGTAATAAATAATCATACAAATTACAAAAATGCCGGACACCGATATATAGGCTCGCGGCGGCGAAGGTTCCACAGCGCCCACGCCGCGCCGATATATCGGCTCATGACTGTGAACGCGTCACCCTACTCGCACCGATATATCAGCTAGCGGCGGTTTATGAAACGTATTGCAAAGCCGATATATCGACTTTTGGCGGTGAAAGGGTTAATTTATAGAAACATGATCGTGGAACATTATCTTTGAAAATAATTTTTCATTTAAAACTACTTCGTTAGTGGGATTTATTTTAGTGCTTATTTTGTATCATACTCCCGTATAAGAGTCCAATAAAATTCCTAGATTAAACCTTCTAAGCGAGTATAGGCTGCCTAGGTGAGTGTTTCAAGGTTAAGGGGAAAAGAGGTAAAAGAGGAAAACATACTTTACACATTTCAAATAGGATTCTGGTTGAAGAAATATCCATTTACTTTAATTTAAATACAGTTGTGGGTTTAGAATAAATAACATTCCCAAATGTAATCAGGACTGTGTACACAACTGACTGAATTACTTATGAGATTCGAGAGATTCTATTTATAAAGGGGTAAAGTTAAGTGGTTGAACTTTTTCTTTTAATACTAAATCAACATTTGAGTTTCCCTTTTCTATTTTAAGTTTTTTTTTAATAATCCTCATTTAATAAAAATAATGTTACGAGAACAATCATCTTACTCTAATACCAACCAAATAGTTTTCTACATAAGCGACATAGTGCTTATCTATATCAATAAAATTAGAGTTTTGTCTGTACATGCTTGGAATTATGAAATGTTTGCATATTTTCACGTTTTACCCAAGGGAAGCCAAAACAAGTCTTATCTCCATTTCTGTCTGTCTGTGTGTCTGTCTGTCTGTCTGTCTGTCTGTCTGTCTATTTGTCTGTCGGTAATGCTCAAGGACGGTTATTTGTTCCTTTTCATGGGAAAACGGGTGCACTGACATTGATAAAACTTTGGTTCTCTGTTCTATACTTGCGTTAGAAGGTTTTAGAATACTTTAAACTGGCATGCGCTTTTTGGAAAAAGAATGGCGGCCGCCTCTAAAACGTGATTTCGTGCGATTTTGGTCACGTTTTGTTCGCTTTTCACAGAGAAACGGGTACACTGGTTTTGATGAAACTTTTTTTCCATGTTCTATATGAGCGTTAGAAGATTTCAGATTAATTGGATTTTTGGAATATACCTTAGGACTCTACCCCACAGGGTTTTAAAGATCCTATGTTATTCTTATGGACAGATCATTTATTTATATTGAACTAGATGGATGACTTAAGAATTGTGATTCTATAAACAGATGTTGTAGTTCTTATTTAAAACGTTGAGAGAAGATTGGTAATAAATGACATAAGTACACAGAGAGGATATTTATATCAAATAAAATTAAAGTTTTGTCTTTAAATTGCTTGGAATTATGACATTTTTGCTTATTTTCACACTTTACACCCAAGGGAAGCCAAAACAAGTCTGATCTCAATTTCTGTCCGTCTGTCTGTCCTATGATAAAGCTCAAGGACGTGTTTTTGTTCGCTTTTCACGGATAAACAGGTCTACTGATTTTAATTAATCTTTGTTTCTTTGTCCTATACATTGGTGAGAAGGTTTTAGGCTACGTTAAACTGTCATACGCCTTTTAGAAAAATATTGTCGGCCGCTGGAAAACGTGTTTTCGCGCTGTTTTAATCGTGTTTGTTCGCTTTTCCCAGGGAAACGGGTGAACTGATTTCGATGAAATTTGTTCTATGTTCTATACGTACGTTAAAAGATTATAAGCTACTTCAACATTTTGAATTCACCTCAGGGCTACACCCCACGGGATTTTCAAGATACCATCTTATTGTTATGGACAATTATTGTTATTGTTATGTTTGTCATGGGACAAAGTATTTATTTATAAGAATATTTATTCCATAATCAGCTGTTGTAGTTGTCATTTAAAATGTTGAGTGAAGATTGGTATTAAATAAAAAAAAGTATACAGAGTGGACATATTATATAAATCTATATTTTTCAGACACATTCACTCGCTCACATTGTGATCACTGTAACTAAAAAACGACAATGTCTAAGAAGGTGAAATTTTGCATAGTGGTTCCCCTTATTTTTCAAATGTACAATAAGGATAGGTTTGAAACAAAATCGTACCCGGCTCTGCCCTAATTTACTTTTATTGCTGGCAATCTTATGAGCATTAGTTCGGACCTTTTAAGTTGAAATTCGGTAGGAACATACCTAATATATCAGAATGAACACAAGCCTATTCCCGTTAAGAACGTGTTTTAGGGCCCCACCCCCGAACCTTCAGAATACTTATTTTTAACAATCTTGCACCTGCTACTGGACTGATGGAGATGACATTTGCAAAAAAAGCAGATAATAAAATACT
Organism: Allygus modestus; assembly: GCA_963675035.1. Classification (NCBI taxonomy): domain Eukaryota; kingdom Metazoa; phylum Arthropoda; class Insecta; order Hemiptera; family Cicadellidae; genus Allygus; species Allygus modestus. The sequence goes on along the minus strand of OY776112.1, from coordinate 241,096,547 downwards.
TAAGGTCTCTGCCCAATGACCTTTAATATGATCATCACAAACCACTCAACCAATAGAGCTGAAATTTGGTCCTTTAAAGGGCATTAGCAACAACAACATGGCAAATAATGGGGAGTCATGGTGTTGTTCTCTAGAGATTTCATACAGACACATTGTGTGCTTGAGACATGGGGGGACGAGACCTATGCCTCTCTAAATAGATCTTTTATGTAGCCATAACTACTGAGTGTCTCAACTTAACACTAAATTTGAAAATTATTTTTGGATAAGATTAAGGGGTTGAGGAGTTTTATTATGTCCTTTTAAAAGTTGGGATCAGGACATTGGCAAACAGGTGGTCTCATAATCATCCCTTCTTCACTCTGTTCAATCGACGAATAACAGGAACTACTGATCGACAGTTTTTTCCCTGAGGTTCAAAAGCAGATATTTTCGAGAGTGCCTTGTGCCATCCTCAAGTCCACCAATGAATAAGCAACAGAGATCAACATAAAGCTGATGTATCTCTTCCAAAGCGAGGAACGGATGTCAATTTGTTAACACCGTCCTTTTAACCAGGACGCCATTCACTACCCGACAGTGTTCCTCAACTCAGTAACAGTACCTGAATTATCTGCCAGTATCTTTCGTTAATTTGTATTTAATTACACTTAAAAATGTTTAATGTAATTTAAATATCGTAAAATTAATTCGGTTGTTATTCTTTTCAAATTCATCTATTTTTTAGATAGACAACTGGTACTAAGCACGGGTACACAGCTAGTAATAAATTATAATGCTAATACTAAGCTCAACCGGAATAAATGTATAGAGAGATATCTCTCATTAAATTTTTGAATAACAAATCATTTACCTGCTAAATATAAAAGACTCAAATCATGAAGGTTTTCCCTTTACATTAATTTCTTAATTGAACTGCGTAACTTTATACAAATAATTGTTATATTTAACTTGTTTACTGCTTTATTTCTATAAATAATATTATGATGATTGTTTTAGCGAATTTCCCCTATAGGGAAAAAGCTATTACCGCAGTAGTAGTAGGTCTCATGGTTAGACTTAAGCCCGAGACCATGATAACTTTTTGTTTTGAGGTCCCCAGAACCAAAAACACTATTAGTTCAAATTTATATATATGTATATATATATATGTGTCCGTGAATGCGATAACTTTATTAAAAACAGTCCGATTTCGATGAAATTTGGCTAAAATGTGTAAAATTACATGCATGGCTTTAAGTTCGAAAACCAGAAAAATCGGACCATGGGAAGGGGGGTTTATGGGGGTTTTAAATCTTCCATAAATAAGTTTTTTGTATTTTACACCCTAAAATTCTTAAAAATTTAATTTTGGTTTTGACCATGTTATAGAGCTTAAGAAAACAAATAATATAGTATTTTGAATTATTAACCTAGGTTAAGTGGTTGCGAAGAAAAAAAAAAACTACTCATAAAATCTCCCATGTTAATCTTAAGGGAAAAAGGTTTTTGGTTTTTCCTCAGTTTATTTTAATGTAAACTTCACATTTGCTTTTACCAATCTTTTCAGTTCCACAAAACAATCATTTTGGTGTTTAATTTGTGATTCTACGCCCAACCGTTGCAGAGATATTCAAAGTGCTAAACACAGTACGTTGTCCAGTGTTATCCTTATGGAGAATAAATAAAATTTGAATATCTCGATTATTTATGAATTTATGTTGATGAAACTTGGTATGTGGCTTCATGTAGTACTGGTATATTGATATTTGCACAGCAAATTGATTTTTTGTTGATTATTCCCGTAGCAGTAAACCTGCATACTCAGCCCCGATGTTATTGTTAGCGAGAATAAGTGAAATGTAACTTCTCCCTTAATTATGAACATAATTTAATAAAACTTGGTATGTAGTTCAATTGGTTGAGTTACATTGATAATTGCGTAAAAACCCATTATTTTGTTCCTTGTTGCAGCAAACCTGCTTACTCATTACCAAATTTATTATTATGGAGAATAATTAAAATCACTTACATGTAAATATATTTTTATGAAACTTGGAATGCGGCTTTATGTGGTATTAAGACATATATTATGCATATATTATCGCTGATTACGCAGGTTTGCTGCGACGGGGGTATTTTACATTCTGAGCAATTATCTATTTAATTACTATGTACTTAAATCCTGTTGTGGTTTCCCTAAGCAACATAAGGAATCTTAGTTGTTATAATACTAACTGTGTCTATCTATTCATTTTGGTAGACATGGATAACATTTTTGTACAGTTTATAGAGTTTTGTTATGTATGATTTTGTTTATATTTATTTCCACACACACACACACACATATATATATATATTTCTTAAACATATAATATCGTGATTTCTAACATTAATGCAACTTTTTTACTCCAGAGTTCTATAGGTACACCGCCTAAATAATCTGCCAAAATCACATGGCAGATTAGCAAAACTGCTGCACACTGAACAAAAAAATTTATTACAATTTATTCTTAAATGAGACATATTTTAAGTCAAGAAAACTGGTTGCCTTGTCATATACTTGAGATCCACACGTTAAGTAGTCTAGTTGGCTAAACCGTAGAAAAATACAAGCTATGTAAACACTGACTGTAAATTTCTTTACTGGCTTGGTTTCACAAAGCTACGCAAATAAAGAAATTACAATTAATCTGTATTATGAAGTATATTAATATGTTATCAGCGAATTTCCCCTATAAGGAAGAAGCTATTACCGTAGGCGGCATGGGAAGACCTAGGTCCGGGACCATGATAACTTTTCGTTTTTGAGGTCCCCAGATGCCAAAAACACCATTCGTTCAAAACTATATATGTATATTTTTTTATATGTGTCCATGGGTGCAATAACTCCCATAAAAATGCCCGATTTTGATGAAATTAGGTTCAAACATGTAAAACAACATTTATAACTTAAAGTTCGAAAACCAGCCAGGTCACTCTATCCAAAGGTGTATTTTAGGGGGGTTTTGTACCCCAAATTTTTTTATAGTTATGTATACATAATATTTTAGTAAATCAAATTTCACCATTGGATTTGGCTTAAAAAGACGAACAATTTGGTGTTTTTATAATTTCTCTACGTCAATTGGTTACAGAGATATTGAAAATGCTAAACACAGTACGTTGTCCAATTTTATTCTTATGGAGAATAAGAAAAATTGTATATCTCGCTTATTTATCAACTTATCCTGACAAAACTTGGTATATTGCTTTATATCGTTGTGGTTTATTGATATTTGCACAACAAATTATTTTTTTGCCGAAAGTTCCCGTAGCAGCAACCTGCGTACTCAGCACCCATGTTATTCTTATGGAGAATAAGAAAAATTGTATTATCTCACTTAATGAACATAAATTAATAAAACTTAGTATGTGGCTTTATCTAGTTGAGTTATATTGATATTCGTATAAACATCCATTTTTGTGTTCCTTGTTTCAGCAAACTTGCACACTTAGCCGCCATTTTATTCTTATGGAGACAAATTAAAAATGTGATAAATAGTTTATTTATGAATGTATATTGATGAATCTTGGTATGTTGCTTTATTTGTCATTAATGCATGTATATGCATTGGAAATTCACAGAGTGCGCAGTTTTACAAAGCTACGCAATTACAGAAATTACAATTAAAAAATATTATGAAGTATTATTAATAAGTTATCAGTTTTATATGTCACTGTAATTTTACAGAGCATATTTTTTATTATTCAATAAGCAACAATTTATTTATATACAGTATAATACGCTTGAATTTTAATGTAAATGTTTGATGAAATTTGTTTTACACGTACATGTGTTGGTAGATTAGTGTTTTAAATAAAATATGATTGAGTTATCAAGAATATAAATGTGTATTAAATACAAGAATAGATTTTGTTTGGTAAAATTTTTTTCTGATAATCTAATAACACCAAAAAACAACTAAGAGCAGGTTCTGATCTTGAAGAATACAAATTGAGGCTAAAGATCCTCTGAAACACTCAGGTAAACTTTGGTAAATAAATCGACAAGCTTCTTGAAGGTTCTTTCCGTATTAACTTGTTTTATCTGAGGAAATAACTCAGCTGTAAACGATATTTTTTATACAATAGGCAAGTTCATTATTGTGTAAGGAGAATGGATTGTGTAATGTTACTGGATTCAGCTACTACAATTACTAATGGAAATGTGAAGCTGACTGATATGCAAACAACCGGGAATCTTTGGTGCTACAACCGAGCGTAGGGCTGATCCATTAGTTTACATAGTAGCATAAATGTATATAATTTTACATCAAATTAATCCTTTAAAAAGGGAGGTGTTAATTTCATCCCGACATTTTATTTATTTATTTCGTTAATTGAAAGTTATTTGTATGATGCTTTTTTGTGTTTCTACCATACCCATAGTAGCATGCCCACTACTATAATGTTCCTGCGATCAATCATTTAGAGTGTGACGTAGCGATGTGGCGACCCCACCGCCCGGTGGCTTGTCCATTGCAGCTGGCTTCTCTGGCTCCCTACTCTTCATATGTGTCAAAGAATTTCCTATTGATCCATGTGCTTTCCATCAATGTACACACGGATCAGCTTTCTTCATCTTGCTACCTCCAACCTGCTCTTCATCCCATTTCTTCCCTCCCTCTTCCTCTATCTCTGTTACAGGCCAACCCAAGGTGTTACGTGGACCGTGCTGATGGGTGGATGGCACCAGGCCTTTTGTATGGTGTCACGAACGGTACCTGCAGGATACCAGGTGCCCTCCTGTAGTAAACAGCCTTGCCCGGGCATGCGGGGCTCTGTCCGGGTCGACTTCACTTCCCTAGCTACTCGTGGGAACCACATCGACTGCCAAGAGCAAACAAACCAACCAGGACCAAGGGCAGCCAAGCACCCTAGAGGAAATATGGCCACCCCTCCCTCGGTGGAAGGACCTACAAAAAAGGCCAGGAGTGGAACTCACAGAAATCATGATGACCAAACCTTGAATCCAGAGACTTATAGCAAAGGAGTCTCTTACAGGGACATTTCCGCCATCAAAATGGCCATTGTCGTGGAAGGCTATCCTGAGGCTAGGCTTACAGCAGAGCAAGGAGAAGTCATTGAAGTCATTGAAGTCATGGATGAGCTCGAACCCCTAGAGGACGGCTCCGCTCCATCGTTTGCAGGCACCTATATGGAAAAAGATGCCTTAATAACATCCTGCATCAACGAAGCAACTAAGCGTTGGCTGGAGACACTCATCCCCAGACTCAAACCACTTGGGGAGAAGAAACTTATTGTTGGACTAAGGAGAGATATCTTGAGGTCAACGAGGGTATTCTTTAGAGCTCACCCGAAGCTTCTGAATAAAACTCCAGAAAAGGTCCTTGAGATGCTCGACAAGCAAAACCCCACCCTGAAGGTGAAGAAATGGAAGGTCCTGCCAGCTAAGCCAGACCCAAAAGGTTACGGATTCGTCTGTTTCCTGGATGAGACCTGCTTCAACGCTGTTAGGTCAGCCAGCTCTATAGCCAATATAGGACTCTAGTAAGTCTCAATTGTCTCAATGACAGTCAAGGACAATGCCCAGGGTCCTCCAGATCAACCTACACCACAGTAAAGCAGCCTCGGCTGCTTTCTGCCAGTTCTTCCTCAGAGGGGGATTTGACCTGGCACTGATTCAAGAACCATGGCTTCACAAGGGAAGGGTTGCAGGCCTGGGTGATACCAAGGGTAGGTTGATTTACTGGACCTCTCTAAAAAATTTCAGAACATGCATACTTGTGAAGAAAGGTATGGATTGCCTAACCCTCACTGAATTCTGATCTAGAGATCTCACTGTGGTGTCTATAACCTGGAGTTATGAAGGCAAGTAATGGAACACAGTTGCAGGCTCGGTTTACTTGCCCTACGACGGCGGGGAAATTTCCTCCATCGAGAGAACTCGAACTTTTGGTGGAGTCATCCTGCGCTGGCGGATGACAACTCCTTTTAGGTTGTGACGCCAACGCTCATCACACAATCTGATGGGGAAGCTCTTCATCAGTTTCTCATATCTAAGAATCTTTATGTCTGTAATGTCGGAAACCGTCCGACGTTCGTTACACGAAATCGAAGTGAGGTTATTGACATTAATTTTTGTTCAGAAGCAGTCCTTAGGATCATTGACAATTGGCACGTAAGCCACGAGGCCTGCTTGTCTGTCCACAGGTACATCTGTTTTAACCTGCAAAGTTAGGGTGACTCGCCCTGCTATCGAGATCCCAGGAAAATAGATTGGTCACTCTATAAGTCTGACCTCCTGTATCAACTGGAATCATTAGGTAGGATGGCCAGCTGCTTTGCAGACATGGACCAGATTGCTTCTGATCTTCAGAACGCAATCGTAAGCTGCTTTCAAGACAATTGTCCATTGCGGCGGAGAAAGACTCGCACTAATACTAAGTGGTGGACTGCTGACCTTGACCGCAAAAGGACGGTTGTCAGGAAGCTTCCTAACCATTGCAAACGGAGCCGTATCTGGGAGCCATACTATAAGGCACTCACAGAAAATAGCCTTGCAATCAAAAAAGCCAAAGAGAACTCTTGGAGATTGTTTACACAGAAGGTAAACAGTCTCAGCGCAGCAGCAAGACGGTAGCGTGTTTTAGCATCAAGCCCAATTGGCCTCTTGGGATCCCTGAGGTCACCAGGGGGACAATATACCATTGGAATTGATGGAAGTCTCAAACTTCTTCTTGAGACTCACTTTCCGGATTTCATTTTTGAGAGTGACTGTTTAGGCATGTCCGGCAACAGCGAAAGGGGCTCATGGACAAGAGCTGATCGTGGAAGCTGGACTTAAGCCAGACGAATTGTCACACTTTCCAAAGTTAAATGGGCCATCAGCAAGTTTGGCCCTTTCAAATCTCCTGGGGGGACGGTATCATACAGGCAATGTTACAGCAAGGACCGGAAGCTCTCTTGGTTCTCCTGTGCGAACTCTTCAGAGCAAGTATGGCTTATGGGCAAATTTCTCAAGCCTGGCGCCTCAGTAGGGTGGTCTTCATTCCCAAGAGAGGAAGAGCAGACTACTCAACTGCAAAATCATTTCATCCCATCAGTCTCTCATCGTTTCTCTTGAAGACGCTGGAGAGACTAGTAGAAAGAAATGTAAGAAAGGGAGTGCTTTCTGGTACTCCTCTTCGTCGAAACCAGCATCCCCAACAGCCTGGTAAGTCCTGCAAAACAGCCCTGCATCAACTTGTGAGCAGGTTGGAGGACAGCCTTGCTGCTAGGGAAATCGCTCTATGCACCTTCATGGACATTGAAGATGCCTTTGACAATGCTACTTACTCGGCCATGGTCCGGGCGGTGCGTGGGCGTGGTTTTTAGTCTGCTATATGTAGGTGGATTGAGACCATGCTCTTCTCCAGGCGGATTAGAGCCGATCTTCAAAGTGAATCGATAGTGATCGCACCCACGAAGGGTTGTCCGCAGGGAGGTGTGCTTTCGCCTCTTCTATGGAACCTGGTGTTGGACGGTCTCGTTCGTGAGCTCACTAGCAGAGGGGTCTTTGTCCAGGGCTATGCAGATGACATAGTCCTAATGGTACAGGGAAGGTTCACGATTATTTTTGCTGATGTCATGAATGTCAATCTGCAATATGTCAATGTCTGGTGTCTTGGAGAGGGACTAAACATAAACCTCTCAAAGACAGTAGTTGCTCCGTTCACAAGGAAAAAGGACCTGGAGTCTCTTTTCCGGCTGAGACTTAGACCAACACGGCTTGAAAGTATCAGGTACACTCAAATACCTAGGGCTGACAATTGATTCTAAGCTGACTTGGAATGATCATTTGAATAATACACTGCATAAGGCGAAATGGGCGCTGATGACGTCCCGGAGATTTGCAGGCTCCACTGGGGATCAAGCCTCACATAGCGCTGTGGCTGTACAAGGCAGTTATAAGGCCTCAAGTCACATATAGATGATTAGGCTGGTGGATAAAGGTGAACCAGACTACAGCCATAGACAAACTCACAAGTTTACAAAGGTTGGGCACCCTTCTAGTCACTGGAGCTTTCAGGAGCAGCCCGTCAGCAGCTCTCAAAGTTGCTTTTGGATTACTACCTTTGTATATCTTCATCAAGGCAGTAGCACGGAAATCAGCCTATCGATTAAAAGTCACAGGCCAATGGAGAGAAGGGCTGCCTGGAGTAGGCCATTGCACCATCGCCAAAAAAAAGCCCTGTGCATGATATGACATCAGATGTCATGAGTACGGAGATGGTTTTCACTAAACCTTTTTCTGTTGGATTCTGCTCCAGAGAAGAGTGAAAATCTGAGGAAGGGCCGTATTACAGGAAAGGCAGCCTTGTCTGGTATACGGACGGCTCTCTCATTGAAGGAAAATCTGGCTACGGGGTGTACAGTGAATCACCTAGAACAGAACTCTGTGCAAGTCTGGGACAAGACTGTACTATTTTTCAAGCAGAAATTTGTGGCATCATGGTTTTGCCAGTCTAGGCATTGCCAGACGCTATTGCGACAAGCATATAGTAATCTTATCAGATTTTCAGGCTGCCCTCAAGGCTCTTGACTCCAACGAAATCAAGTCAAAATTTGTGTGGGAATGTTACAACACACTCAGCAAACTCGCAACACGCAACTCGGTGCATCTTGGTTGGGTACCTGGCCATGTAGGCAAAGGTGGCAATGAGTGTGCAGATAAGCTTGCTAAAAGAGGTTCCGGGATGCCATTCTTTGGTCCAGAGCCAAGCTGTGGCATAAGCAAAACAACTGCTTTTCACGCAATAAACAAATGGTCCAGGGTGTAAACATTATGAACATTATTGGTTAATAAAATCCCTAAAATAAAATCATAAAAATATGAGTACAATTAACTACGAAGTAAAGCTGAGGTCAAAGACTTGGAATTGGGAACAACAGGAAATGACAGAGTAACAAAACAGGAAATAAACGGTCAAATTACACAGGTAAATGACCTAGGGTTCAAGCGACAAAATCAAAGTAACTCACCAAAAATTCCAATGATGGCGGCGGAATGCTGACCAGCTACGGACACGAATCACGGCGGGTGTAGGAGTCCAGAATCGACGTGATTGGTTGACGTGGGCGTGGTCGACCGAATTTGGGGGAAACACGATATCGGGGGAAACATATCGAGGAGAGAGGATGGACAGTCAGGAAAAGGGAGGCAAGAAGTGAAGTGTTGGGAAGTAAAGGGGGCTGGATCGAGTAAGTCCCGCAACACTTAGGTTATAGTAAAATACCGGGTGTTGTCGACCTTCCAACCAAGTCCACCAACGCAGGGCCAACAGAAGCACTACAGCGACCACAACCCAGAGGGAGAAGAGGACGGATCGTGTCTGCGACCGGAGGAGCCTTGGGAGAATTCTTCAAGACAACCACCGACAAAGGGATCCAGGACCACTTCTGGACGCTGGACCATTCCTGGACACCTTAACCACTGGACGGGACCACGGAGAGGCCAAGGACCGACCGACAACGCAGGGAGACCGCCTGACAGCCAAAATTCCGGACTGCGTGGTATGTGATCTTCACTAAATTGCACCTCTAGTTAAAAGGGAAAATTTGAGAGAAAAGTCGAAGGTTAAGGGAAATGATTTGATAATAATAATGATTAAGCAATGATGAAGATATTAAAAGTTAAAGTTTACTAAGACAAGCAATAAATAATCCAAACAGAAAGGGGAAATATATATATATATATATAATTAAGAAGCCTCAGAATAAATGACAGGGTAAATTGTTAAAATAAATTAAAGACGGTAGGCATAACCGGAATGGCCCATAGGCCAAGTTGAGGTGTAAAATAGTTGCACATAAAGATAACAGTAGCTCGATGTCATTAACTATCGTTCAATTAATTTAGTAAGTGCTAATGAATAACTGTTACATGAATGAATTGATTATTGAAGTATAAAGGCCCACATGGCTTAACATTTTAATGTAATATAATGTGACAATGTTTAATTTGGAAAGGTTTAAGGGTAATTATTTTGATGTGTAATTGATGGATGAAATATAAAGAACTAAACTATTAATAAAGTGAATTGAGTAAACCTTTAATGGTAGATTAACGGCTACATGCCCAATAATGTAAATTAAATGTTAAATATCGTGTTAAGGGTGTGTATTCATATGGAAGGTGTGGACTGTGACGTATAAGTTGCCTTAAAGAACTTTGGCCATGCCAGAACAGAGTGATCTTTATTAATGATTTGTTAGCTTAAGAGAGTATTGATTTATATTGTGTTTGTCATTTCAGTTGTATTTTATAAATAGGAGTTAGGGCAAAGAGGCCTCTATTTAAAAGGGGTTGTCACGAATATTAATCACTATATAATAAGGAGGAAGTAGTGCATCTGATTTATGTATATTAAAAGGTATATGTTATTACAGACGCTGGTGTCATTTCAATCAATTTCCTGGTTTCCAACTCACTAACCTAAGCGAGTTATGATTCGAACTTAAGAAAAAAAGAAGGAAATAAATCTTACATGGTGGAGATCGCTGAATTGGTTTAATTACCATAAAATTGATTGAATTGACACAGAGTGAGTGATGTTTTATTAGCATAAGATGATTATAGAGATAAGAAGATATTTCTGAGATAGGATAAAACTGCATAGGGACAGAAATAATTAATTGAAGGGACGTAATCGACTAAACGGTTAATACTGTAGGGCACTTACAAATAAAAATAGCCTACAATATATTTAATCAACAGATATATCGCATAAAATAATAAAAGTCGTCAGGGTTTAATAAAACATAAAAGACAGGTTGTATAACAGTAATAAATAAATACAAATAAAACTGTCTAGGGTTTTGTTAGTTTAAAATAAAATGAAATGCCAATAAACCAAGTTTCCTTGCCTTCGGATATTTATAGGGTAAAGAAAGAACAGCTACAAGCAATATTAGTGAAGTTTAACATTAAATACAAAGACGAGGACACGGTTGCCGATTTAAGACCCATTGTAGCCGATCTTAAAGCTTATTTAAAAAATAATTGGTCTGAAGAAAAAAAATTCATTTTAAGAAAGTTATTAGGGAAAAGATTCTTAACCGAGGTTGAGTTAGAAAAACACCCATTGCTTAGGAGAATTGAACAATTCATTAGGGATAGGGAAAACCTTTACGACACGCCAGCCAGCGAGGACAGTGACGGTGACGACTACGAGGACATTGACTTAGCTTCAGTGGACACAGACGACCCTCCAGGTCAAATTACACCCCAAGGGACGAATAGGGCAAATCATAGAGCACTCACGGATAATTACATAGGAGACCGCGAGGATAACATGACGACACCAAAAGAAAATTTACCGTTAATCTGCTGGTACGTACTACGGTCTACCAACTGAAAACCCCAACGATTTTATAGACAAGTATCAAATCGCGGCACAGTCAAATAATTGGCAGGATGCTTCAAAAATAAAATTATTTCCTGCACACCTAGCAGGGACGGCACTTACATGGCATCAACATTTCACAAAAGGGAAGGTGATACACGATTGGGATGAGTTAAAGGAAACCTTTATTAACACTTTCACCCCGGTTGCACAGGCACAAACTTTGCAGAACATCTTAGATAAGAAAGTGCAAGGTAGGGACCAACCTGTGCTAACATATTACTTGGAGGTACTAACCTTGTGTAGGCGCCATGACCCCAATATGTCAGAAAAACGAATAGGGCAGTACATTATACAAGGCCTAAGACCTGAATTTTGTGATAGGGTGTTATCAGAAACTTGTGACACTTTAGAACAGCTAGAAAAGAGTTTAAAGAAAATAGAGTTACAGCTACAAATTAAATCGGTAAATCAAGAAAAATACAGCAGAGCAGAAAGAGAGGGATACAATAGGGAAACCACCACCAATAGACAGGAAATAAACAATTTACATGCAGAAATAAGGACCCTAACTCAGGTCATTTCAAACATGACTATGCAACAAACGCCACAGCGACAAATACATCAACAACACGACAAGCCAAACCAACACAGCGAATACTACAACAATTACAGGGGAAGAGGAACCAACTACAGGGGACCAACTGGATATAGGACGACACAACGACACCCAGTGCAATGGACACCACGGCACACCATGAGCAGAGGAGGCTACCAGGCCAACTACCATGCAACATCATGGGGCCCACGACATGCAACCCCAAGAGCAGAAGTTCCATATAACGGAAGCAGGAATTTTACTACATATTGTAGTTACTGCAGAAGAAACAACCATAATACGCAGGATTGCAGGTTTAAGAGGCAGCAAACAGGGGAAATGATGAAGACAAGGTCCAAGTATTGTGATTATTGTAGGATGAGTAACCACAACAAAGAAGAATGCTACAAACTACAAAGGGAAAACCCGGATACAAAAAACGCATAGGAAGGGGCCCTCTCTATACTAACAACAAAGAGAAGGTTCCCTGCTTAAAACAGAGTATAAATTCACCCTACAAACAAGTACAACCCCAGTTCAGAATATACAACTACGAGAAGGAATTTCCTAAGCTAGATGAAGCTAAGAACATAAAGAAGAAGAGGGAATACATGCACAGAAGAGAAGAAAGAAGACATGAAGAGAACATAATTAACCCTCGGAGAAAATACCACAATATATACCACACTTGCAAGACTAAGGAGCGCAGAGTGCAATGGAGAAAACAGCTACAGCCATTATCAGGTGGAATGGGACTAATGGAAGGAGCCAGAGAAGAGCAACGAGCTATAAAGAAGGAAGAGGAGACAGTAAGGATGGAACAAAGGGAAGGAACAAAGGAAGTCAAAGGAACAACAGAAGTACAGGAGAACAGGGAAGAAGGAGACACATTGATGGAACAGGAGAAGGAAGAAATATGCAGGCAGCTAGAAGAGCAAGGAACTCAACACATGATCCACAGCTGTGACATTACACTAGTATCAGAAGGAAGGATACATAAGCCAAGGAGAAAGGAACAGTTAAGAAACCAGGAGTTACATGATACTCTATTTAAAATAAACCAAACGGAAGACAAGAGAGTACCAGTGTTAACACTTAATGCAAAGATAACTCAAAATCCAAACAAAATAATTCAGTGTACAGTTGACACCGGATCAAATATAAACCTTATAAATTCAAAGTTCGTACAAGGGACAAATATTGAGACAGGAAAATTGCCAAGAGTTGTATCGGCAAATAATACTCCCATAAACATTTTAGGGATTGCGGAAATTGCATTAGAAATAGATAATATAATTATCAGGGATAAATTTTTTGTCACTCCGAATATCACGAGCGAAATAATCTTAGGGAATAGATTCCTAAATAAGAACAGGGTTGAATTAAATTTCGACACAAAAGAAATTGTGATAAACTTAGGCCAATTTAAACATAAAATAAAAATGGGAAAAAATGGTTGATACAAATCGAAAGCATTAACAGTACTGAGATGGTTTCCAGAGATAAGATCATTGACATAAGAACCGAAGAGGATATGGTAATAGCACCTCATCAGCATAGGAGAATAAAGCTTAAACATCAAATAAGTCATAAAACATATTTTGAGTCGGAAAAGTCCTTAAAAGAAAAGAAAAAATGCCATGCATATTTGGTAGATGCAGAAGCAGATGAGGGCAGCTATATAACTATTTATAATGCATCTAGCTTCCCAAAACACATAAATGCCAACACTGTATTAGGCTACCTCACTGAGGAAGTAAACAAAGACGACACTTGTGCTGACACAACAAGGCCGCGACAACAGCCAGGCACGCGGGACCGACGTAAACAAACAGTCACAGATAAGGATGGCATAGAACTTAACATATCACCACACCTAACGGTACAGCAGCATAACATGGTCAGTAAACTGCTACATAAATACAAATCTATGTTCACCACGAAGGTAGAGGACCTTGAACCAGCTAATTTGCCACCAATACAATTAGAATTAGTTCCAAATGCTAAACCCGTAAACAGCCCACCTTATAGACAGAGTATGCAGGAGAGACAGGAACTAGATAAACTTTTAAACCAATTACTAGAAGCAGACATTTTAGAGGAATGCCCAGAATTTTGCGAATATGCTTCACCAGTATTCGTAACAAAAAATCGCGATAATTCGGCTCGCGTTGTTGCGGACATGCGTCGTATTAACAACATTTTAAAGAACTGTGTACATCCTACCCCATCAGTTAACTTAGTTTTAAATTGCTTAAATAAAGCAAACACGTTCACAAAATTAGATCTCAAGGGAGCGTTTCACCAATTACTTGTAAGAGAAGAGGACAGAAACATACTCGCGATTAAAACGCAAGATCGTCTGTTAAGATACAAAAGGTTAACCATGGGATTAAAAATTTCAACCGCTGTATTCAGCAAAGCGATATTAGCTTTATTAAATAAGCACCTGTACAATAAAGTTATATCGTATATTGATGACGTTATAGTTTACGGATCATCCTTTCAACAGGATTTAGAAAATTTGGAAATAATTTTAGAAATATTACACAAAGCTAATTTAAAGCTGAACACAAAAAAATGCAAGTTTTTATATGAAACAGTTGATATACTTGGATACACAGTCTCAAAGCAAGGAATTTTACCTCAACAATCTACAGTTAATGCTATACAAGAATTTAAAAGGCCAGACTGTATAAGACGTGTGCGTCAGTTCCTAGGCGCGTCATCATTTTTCAGGAAGCATATTAAAAATTATGCCCAAATTACATTACCCCTAACAGAGTTAATTAAACAAGCAAACAAAAATTTACCTTTTAAATGGAATGAAGATTGTGAACAAGCTTTTAATAAAATAAAGCAAATTTTAACTAATCCACCATTACTTGCTCATTGGAAAGACGATTGGGAATCAGTTATTTATGTTGACAGTTCATTATTTGCACTTGGGGCCTGTTACTTGCAAATCAATCCTGAAAATAATACTATGCATCCCATAGCATATTTATCAAGAAAATACACAGAAACGGAAAAGCGATATTCTAATGCAGAAAGGGAAATGCTAGCCTTAGTATATGCAGTTAATTACTGGAGGGAATTTACGCTGGGCAGGCAAACAATAGTTTATACCGATTGTCAGTCACTCATACATTATAAGAATTTTAAAAACACTTCATCACGCCTAAATCGCCTTGCTCTCGCACTAGTTGACTACGATATAATCGTAAAATATAAGAAGGGAACTAACAATCTACTAGCGGACAGCCTTTCTAGGAATCCACCAGAAGAAGAGTTAGACCAGGACCTAATTCAAGCTACATTAAACATTCAGGAGATAAAAACAGAAAATTTTGAAGAGTTACAAGCAAAAGACCCTTATTTAAAGCAAATAAAATTAGCTAAGATATCACCAGATTCCGTTCCGAAGAAAATCAGACATGAATCCAGGAAATATGTAGAGAGGGATAACATATTATATTACAAACATTTCAATGGTAGGGACACGGAATATTTATTAGCAGTACCTCAGGAAAAAGTTAACGAAATATTAAAAACCTTCCATGATAATATATTTTCAGGAGGGCATTTCTCAAGCTTTAAAACTGGAAAGAAAATAAAATCACGATACTATTGGCCCAGTATAAATCAGGACATTGTAAACTATACTAAAACATGTGAAGACTGTCAACTTAGGAGATCTGCTACTTATAAGCAATACGGAAAGTTACAACCGCAAATCCCCTCAACAAAACCGTTTGAAAGATTAATTATAGATTTCTTAGGCCCTATAACACAAAGCCATGGATTTAAATACATTTTAGTAATGACAGACCCCACAACGAGGATGGCATATACACGTGCAACTCGTTCTGCAGACGCAAAAACCGTAGCTAAGATATTATTGGAAATATTCTGTTTATACGGTTGTCCAAAAATTATTACTCACGACCAGGGTACACATTTCATGGGACAAGTACTAAAACAATTATTACAAAGCTTAGGCATAGAACAGCGGCCAAGTCCTCCATACATGCAACGTATTCAAGGTTTAACGGAGAGATGCAACTTGGTAATAAAGAAAGCAATTTCACACTACATACAGGAAGACCCACACAATTGGTCTGACGTGTTAAAATTTATAACATTTGCATATAACACTACGATAAATAAAAGCACGGGTTACACTCCATTTTATTTAAATTTTGCAAGAGAAGCAAACCACCCGTCTGATTATATTTATGTTCACGAAAATCAGGACAAGGACGTATTAAAAGAGATTAAATTAATACATAAAATTAGAACGGAAATTCCGAAAATCTTAGAAAAGGCCCAAAATAGTCAAAAACAATATTTTGACAAGACACGAAGGGATTTAGAACTACAACCAGGGGATGAAATATTAATTAAATATCCAACGGATCACACAAAAAAATATAGCAAGTTTCAAAATTGCTATAAAGGACCTTACCATGTCACCGATAAATTAAACGATTTGACTTACTTAGTGGCTTTAGAAAAACGAGGAAAACTAGTGGAGGAACCAGTTCATGTCGAGAATATTAAACCGTTTCACAGAAGAAATTAAATAAAAACAATTAAAATTATAAGTCACAAACAGAACCTCTATTGACGACAACGTAATGAACGTATTAGAAATACGTACGTGTCAAGGAGCTTTCCTACTGTTAGAATCTTCCCCTATTAGGAAATTTCTCTACAAAGCACCCTATTTACACCTGCATCACCTACGACCAGAGTGCGCAACTGAGATTCAGTTTGTGACTTAATACACAACATGCTGCTTGGGAAACAGTCAAAATTGCGTCAATGTTACACTGTTGCAAATTAATTTAAAGTACTAAGAGGTCAACTACTGTGAAACATCTACAAAACAATTACCAATAAAATCCCATCAAATAAATAAATTAATTAACTTGGGCCTACATACGTATTAGGAATACGTTATTTCCTTAAAAATAAAGACTAACTTCTAATCTACAGAGGAACCCAAGAAGGCTCGACTCTTTAAGCCTAATAACTACTACTACTAGTATCATCTAATGGCCCATATATTACTAGATAGTTGAGATTCCATTGGTAACTCAATAAATTGCAATTTACAAATGAATTTACAAAATTTAAGTTCATGCGATACAAATTATGAACCTAAGCATTTGACAGACTTCAAATAATTAACAAATATTACAAAAAATACCCCCGTCGCAGCAAACCTGCGTACTCAGCGAATTTCCAATGAATATATATGGAAATAAATATATATATATATATATATATATATAAATATATATGGAAATGTGCCTTCTCATTACCACATAAAGGCACTTACCAAGTTTTATAAAAATAAATTAATAACTAAATGATCTATAGCATTTTATTTATTCTCCATAAGAATAACATAGGACTGAGTATGCAGGTTTGCTGCAACAAGGAGCACAAAATATGTGTTTTTATGCAATTATCAATTTAACTCAACCAGGTGAAGCTACATACTAAGTTTTATTAATTTATGTTAATAATTAAGGGAGATATAAAACTTTACTTATTCTCCATAAGAATAACATTAGGGCTGAGTATGCAGGTTAGCTGCTACGGGGACAACCAACAAAATATTTGTTTTTTGTTCAAATATCAATATACCAGTACAACATGAAGCCACATACCAAGTTTCATCAATATACATTCATAAATAATCGAGATATCAAATTTTATTTATTCTCCATAAGGATAACATTGGACAACGTACTGTGTTTAGTACTTTGAATATCTCTGCAACGGTTGGACGTAGAATCACAATTTAAACACCAAAATGATTGTTTTGTGGAGCTTAAGTGATTGGTAAAAGCAAATGTGAAGTTTAAAGTAAAACTAACTGAGGAAAAGCCAAAAACCTTTTTCCCATAAGATTAACATGGGAGATTTTATGAGCATGTTTTTTTGGATTTTTTCCGCAACCACTTAACCTAGGTTAATAATTCAAAATACCATATTATTTGTTTTTTTAAGCTCTATAACATGGTCAAAACCAAAATTAACTGTTTCAAAAATTTTAGGGTGAAAAATGCAAAAAACTGATTTTTGGAAAATTTAAAACCCCCATAAACCCCCCTTCCCATAGTCCGATTTTTCTGGTTTTCGAACTTAAAGTCATAAATGTCACTTTACACATTTGAGCCAAATTTCATCAAAATCGGACGTTTTTTACTCAAGTTATCGCATTCACGGACACATATATAGATATATATATATATATATAGATATATATATATATATAGATATATATATACATATATATAAATTTGAACGAATAGTGTTTTAGTCATCTTGGGACCTTAAAAAAAAAATTTGTCATGGTCTCGGGCTTAAGTCTTACCATGAGACCTACGGTAATAGCTTCTTCCCTATAGGGGAAATTCGCTAAAAAATTATAAAGGGTTTCCCACACATGAACTGAGCTCTAAACAATATAACGAGTCCTGACATTTATATTGCGGAAATTGAAATACGAAGTTAAATAACAAAATTGGGATCACCTTGATAAAATTAAATAAGGAAAATATTTATACGAATTATGAATGAACTACGCTTGTAAAAGGAAATTAAAGTTGACCGAAAAAAGAATATGTCTTAATGACTTAAATAAGCTGCGATACCTTAAAGTTTGGAGGGTATCCGATAAATAATCCACACTCACTCAAACACAGAAGATTAAAGCATCTAAAAGAGGAAGGAAGACCACTTATCACTCAAAACAAAACCTTAACACGTTTTCGACACATATCCGACGCGGATCGACACTGGACCAAAGCCATACTCACTCTCGACTGGGGACATACTATGAACACACAGACACAACAACACGAAGCGACAGACAGGATGTTGCGGATAAGATTACACGCGTGAGAAACAAGCCACGTTGCACTTACAGACAGGCTACAGATTATTCAGCTGAATAGAGCTGCTACTAGCTGAGGAAATTACATTACTGCGTTACAACAACGTAATTTATATTCTCTAAGGAGATGGAAATAAGACAATTAAATAATATCATAGCTATTAAATCTTGCGGAGAGTTAGTGAAAAGCGCTAAAGCTAAGGCTTCATGACATTTAATAGCAAATTACTGAACCAAAATTATTGATCGATAAACAAAACTTATGATAACTTCAAAATTTGTACACCTATTAATTCTCGTGGAGACAGGCTAGTTAATTTGCCGGCAGACTAGATACTTCATGACATTTAATGGTGAACTCAAACTTCCAAATTACATTTAACTCCAGTGAAACATACATGTTTACAAAATTTCACATCAAGAATATATGTTATATTAGTAATGGTTAAATTCATAGAACATTATACTAATAAACAACATACTTCACTGATGTCACCTTCATTTCACTACTTAAATTATTTTTCGGGGACGAAAAATTTTCCCAAGCAGGGGAGTGTAAACATTATGAACATTATTGGTTAATAAAATCCCTAAAATAAAATCATAAAAATATGAGTACAATTAACTACGAAGTAAAGCTGAGGTCAAAGACTTGGAATTGGGAACAACAGGAAATGACAGAGTAACAAAACAGGAAATAAACGGTCAAATTACACAGGTAAATGACCTAGGGTTCAAGCGACAAAATCAAAGTAACTCACCAAAAATTCCAATGATGGCGGCGGAATGCTGACCAGCTACGGACACGAATCACGGCGGGTGTAGGAGTCCAGAATCGACGTGATTGGTTGACGTGGGCGTGGTCGACCGAATTTGGGGGAAACACGATATCGGGGGAAACATATCGAGGAGAGAGGATGGACAGTCAGGAAAAGGGAGGCAAGAAGTGAAGTGTTGGGAAGTAAAGGGGGCTGGATCGAGTAAGTCCCGCAACACTTAGGTTATAGTAAAATACCGGGTGTTGTCGACCTTCCAACCAAGTCCACCAACGCAGGGCCAACAGAAGCACTACAGCGACCACAACCCAGAGGGAGAAGAGGACGGATCGTGTCTGCGACCGGAGGAGCCTTGGGAGAATTCTTCAAGACAACCACCGACAAAGGGATCCAGGACCACTTCTGGACGCTGGACCATTCCTGGACACCTTAACCACTGGACGGGACCACGGAGAGGCCAAGGACCGACCGACAACGCAGGGAGACCGCCTGACAGCCAAAATTCCGGACTGCGTGGTATGTGATCTTCACTAAATTGCACCTCTAGTTAAAAGGGAAAATTTGAGAGAAAAGTCGAAGGTTAAGGGAAATGATTTGATAATAATAATGATTAAGCAATGATGAAGATATTAAAAGTTAAAGTTTACTAAGACAAGCAATAAATAATCCAAACAGAAAGGGGAAATATATATATATATATATAATTAAGAAGCCTCAGAATAAATGACAGGGTAAATTGTTAAAATAAATTAAAGACGGTAGGCATAACCGGAATGGCCCATAGGCCAAGTTGAGGTGTAAAATAGTTGCACATAAAGATAACAGTAGCTCGATGTCATTAACTATCGTTCAATTAATTTAGTAAGTGCTAATGAATAACTGTTACATGAATGAATTGATTATTGAAGTATAAAGGCCCACATGGCTTAACATTTTAATGTAATATAATGTGACAATGTTTAATTTGGAAAGGTTTAAGGGTAATTATTTTGATGTGTAATTGATGGATGAAATATAAAGAACTAAACTATTAATAAAGTGAATTGAGTAAACCTTTAATGGTAGATTAACGGCTACATGCCCAATAATGTAAATTAAATGTTAAATATCGTGTTAAGGGTGTGTATTCATATGGAAGGTGTGGACTGTGACGTATAAGTTGCCTTAAAGAACTTTGGCCATGCCAGAACAGAGTGATCTTTATTAATGATTTGTTAGCTTAAGAGAGTATTGATTTATATTGTGTTTGTCATTTCAGTTGTATTTTATAAATAGGAGTTAGGGCAAAGAGGCCTCTATTTAAAAGGGGTTGTCACGAATATTAATCACTATATAATAAGGAGGAAGTAGTGCATCTGATTTATGTATATTAAAAGGTATATGTTATTACAGACGCTGGTGTCATTTCAATCAATTTCCTGGTTTCCAACTCACTAAGCTAAGCGAGTTATGATTCGAACTTAAGAAAAAAAGAAGGAAATAAATCTTACAAGGGACTTACATCGCCAGCAATGGTTACACTGGTCAAGCACTTAGCAAAAGGCTGCTAGCAGACTTCATTGTCTGGTTGGTGAGGTTGGGCAGAGGTCAGGTTAAGCAGTTGATTGCTTTGATAACTGGACACGGTCACTTCAGGAAACACTCTCGGACTCAGAAATGAAAGTCAGGAGTGTAGGCTTTGCAATCAGTCTAAAGAGACTGCCAAGCACATCATACTGGATTGCGAGAGACTCGAGGCAAGGAGAAGGGCTCTGTCTGGTTGTAAGCAACCAGGTGATGAAAGGAACGTTAGTATTGGTAAAAAACTCCTGGATCTCGTAAAGGGTACGGTCATTGGTTTGCCGAAATAACGTACCAGGGACACACAATAAGCTTCGGTGTGAGGATCTTTGAATCTTTGGATCTCTGAATCCGTCCCTTCAACAATACATAAACACATAAACATAATCATTTAGAGACGTCGTCATATAATGTGACCGCTGTCACTGATTTAAATCAATCGCCTTGTACCATATGTTTTGTAAATTTACTGTAGTGTATGTAAACACCGTACCGTATTGTATAAGATAGTTTGTACTACTGTAAGACTAGTTAATTAGTGAATTTCCTATGGAAAAGTGAACTAATAGCATGAATCCGATTTACTTCAAATTTGGTACGGACATTTCTTTCTATAATCAGTTGGACAAGTTTTTTGGGCAAATCAATCGGAAAACTCTAACGGGGAATTAATCTTTCAAATTTCGAGTTTTTGGGCCCAAAAAAAGGTTAGAGAAACTCCGGATGTAAAGTTAATGCATAGAAAAAGATGGAAATTGATGAGGCAAAAGTTTAAAACCCTCTTTCATCATTCTAGCGTGCACATTTACCGAGTTAGTATAAAAAATGTATATCGACTAAACACAGTACGTTTCTTATGGGGGTTTTACATTAGAAAAGCATTTTATTATTTTGTTGGTTTATTTTTATTATCTCCAGCAACCTCGCCTATGTCTACTTTCAATCCTGACTGGACGTTTTCTTAACCTTATAATGTGCAATATTGTATTCCCAGCATTGCAGGTAAATAGAACCAAGTGCATCAGAACAGCAAAAATAATGTTTTCGGTTTTCGATGCAAACTAGAATAAATGTATGTTTTAACACTAATTTGGATTTTTAAAAGTTTGCATGTGGAAATTCACTTCCCACACGTCAGCGTGCTGCGTGCGAACTCTTTTTAATATCTCCTAAAATACGTAAACCATCGTATTGAATTATGGACAAAAAGCAAAGGTGAACTAGACCTTAGAACCTGTAGCAAAAAAACTACAAAGTGGTAGATTGGGACTGTGTAAATTAACAGCTATTGGACATTGGTTTCCCTTTTTTACAATGAGCGAGAAAATATTTTCGGATTGTAACATATCAGTACTTTGAAAATTTACACAATTAAAATTCCATGACTTTTAGTCAAAAAAAGGTCTATTATTCTGTATTTTTACATTTTATAACAATTTAATAACTCAAACATGTTATAAATATAAGGTATAAGGTTTTAGCGAATTTCCCCTATAGGGAAGAAGCTATTACCGTAGTCGGCATGGTAAGACCTAGGCCTGGGACCATGATAACTTTTCGTTTTGAGGTCCCCAGACCCCAAAAACACCATTCGTTCGATACTGTATATATATATATATATATATATATATATATATATATCTATATATATATATATATATATATATATATATATATATGTGTCCGTGAGCACGATAACTCTCGTAAAAATTATCCGATTTTGACGAAATTTGGTATAAACATGTAAAGCAGCATTTATGACTTTAAGTTCGAAAACCAGACAGATCGACCTATCCGAAGGGGTATTTTCGGGGGGTTTTGTACCCCAAAAATGGGTTTTTTGAATTTTTTACACATAATTTTTGAAAAAGTCAAATTTTAGTTTTGACCATTCGATTCAGCTTAAAAAAACACACAATTTGGTATTTCGATCATTCCTCTACGTCAATTGGTTACCGAGATATTGAAAGTGCTAAACACAGTACGTTGTCTAATGTTATTCTTATGGAGGAAAAGACAAATTTTTTATCTCGCTTATTTATGAACGTATACTGACGAAACTTGGTATACAGCTTCATCCCGTTGAGGTCTATTGATATTTGCTCCAAAAAATTGTTTTTGCATAATCATCCCGTAGCAGCAAACCTGCGTACTCAGGCCCCATGTTATTCTTATGGATAATAATTAAATGCTCTGTCCCCCTTAATTATGACCACAAATTAATAAAAACTGGTATACGACCTCTCCTAGTTGAGTTATATTGATATTAGCATAAAAACCAATTTTTTGTGTTCCTTGTTGCAGCAAACCTGCGTACTCAGCCCCAATGTTATTCTTATGGAGAATAATTAAAATTGTATATATCACTTATTTGTGAATATATTTTTATGAAACTTGGTAAGTGGCTTTATGTAGTATTAAGACATTTATATCTCCATTGGAAATTCGCTGAGTATGCAGGTTTGCTGCGACGGGGGTATTTAAGCTTATCTGTAATTAATACAAAGGATAAACATAGATCTCCTTGCAATATCATATTTCTTTATTGAGTCAGCTGGATTCTTGATTCGATCCCATAAATATGTGTGGAAATGTATCATACAAAACAATAGAAAGATTTGTTTTAATTTTAATTGGTCACATATTTTTAAAATGTATATCTAAAACCATAACGGAGTCCAGATTAATTATGGGGCTCATATAGTCCTTAGATTATAATAATTTATCTTAGGAATATAATAATTATGCTTTTATGTAAAACATGTACCGTCTGTAAACAAGAATATTTTAACTAAACAACTATTTATAATTTTATTTAATGAATCACGGGTCAGTTCTTAAAATATTAATGTGAAAATCAGCAATAATTATGTCGTGTTGAAATAGCGATACTAAATTAAAACCCTGTTCAATTAATTGGATCTTCAAAAGAGTTTTAATACATTATCAAACAATCGGTACAGGCTGATGATTTAGATGTCAAATTATTATTGTGTACGGAATTCTAATCATAAACGCATTTTAGGATTACTAAAAAAGATTATAAATTGACTTGATCATTTTTTGTTTGTTTTTTTGCTAAATATAAACCGTAAGGTTTTATAATTTGGAACACACCATTTCCCATTAATATGGAAGAAAATTTATATTTCCTTTTTTATTACAGTCAAATTAAAATTTACAATATTGCTGATAACTGGTTTTTCTCCATATACAGGAATTTTGGGTCCCCGGATTGTGTAAATTATACACAACATTCCGTTATTGGAGATACGGCAGTCGTAGCTGACTGGGTTGAGTACTGTTCTACCTCTCAAAAGACCCGAAACCCACCTGACTTTTGAAACTCAGACTGCCGCCGTGCTTCGGAAGGCACGTTAAGCCGTTGGTCCCAGCTACTTAAGTAGTCGATAGGTCATGTGATCTAGTGCGACCTGACTAGTGCGACCTGGAAACTCTGACAACAGACCTCGGCTATAAGGTTACACGAACTTTACTTTTAGTTTATTGGAAATACCGGGGTTTGAATACCCTAACTCAATGTTACTACGTGCCAATTAGGTATAAGAATGTCGCAGTTCTGAAAAGCAAGAGAAATTATATTTACCATATGAAAATAAACATTGTTATCATTGTTATTGTCATTGTCGTTGTTATTGTTGTAATTGTTGTTGTTGTCATTGTTATCTTTAATTGTAGTTAATTATTTATCTAAAAGATTTGTACATTTATTATTGGTTTCTTATCAATATACAACAAAAGATTTCCATAGTAGATTTTGTTTTTCAATTTGGTTTTCTAACTAAACCTATCATACGCTATAATTATAACTCACAATGTACGAAAATCCATAACGAGCCAGCCCTGTACACTGCATGTGTTGGGAAGGGACATGCTGAGTCAGTTATATTAGACTCCGAACAGCAGTAATCCCCTAGCAACCAGTGGGGCTTATGTAGTGACACATGTTTTGCTCTTGATCACCGTAAAATGTGTAAGCTCTGAATATTATTACATTCAATGCAAATCTTATAATTGCTAGTTTAAAAATGTTAATCAAGTGGAATAGATATTTATCATAGTTTAAAATTATTGCCATACATTAGCTGAGATTTTAAGGCTGGATGCAACACGTAAAAAAAATCAAGGTAGAAAATTATGTTAAAATATACGCATTTACTAAAACAATAGTCAATATCGTTAGAACTGTGTTAACTGACAAAGTATTGTATTTAAACTCACGAGAAACCGGTGTAAAAAAACATCACCAACGTGCTTTCAAATGTACTTTAAATTTCACCATATATCTATTTAATTGATTTAAATTGAGAACATATATGATTCCAAAAGTCAGACTAGATACTAACACTATATAGGAGCGGTTTTTTTGTTTACAAATCCATCATCAATGATATTTTGTAATCTCCAAACGAATTTATGTTTGTACTTTCTTTATGGTGATAGAAAACATTACTGCTGTCAGGGTGTACCCAGTTAGATAAGTAATCCAATGTTTGAAGAATAATTGACTCTTTCAAATACAGAGAAAGAATTTGTCATGTAGAGAGGTTGTCACTTGTTTAAATATGAATTAATATATACCCTATAAACTTTACTATTTAATTTTCTATTTGCTTTTATTAAATTAATGTTAATGTAAAACTATTGTGCGAAACCCAGTATTACTGAGCTTAACAGATTCGAACAAATGTTTGCATGAAACTGTTGTGTCTATTTTTATCTAGTACAGAACTTAAATATTAAGAAAAGTTCATGTTTTTTGCATTGCAAGGTAGTAAAATCAAATAACGGAATGAAAACCCCTTTATAAGGATGATTGATCAAAGCTTTTAGCCTCTTGTGTTAAGTAATCAATCTCCACTCGATATATCTAGAGCATTTGCAATTTTACGACTAACAATTAAAGGGTTTCTCATTCATCTCTTAGTTTTTGCCTTAATTAGTTTATCAATGAGTATTTAATTTAATCTTGGTTATTTTTCGTGTAATAACTACTTTATTTTTTTGGAGAGACTTAAATCAAAATTCTCAGTTTTATTGGGAATAAATATGCTTTTTTAAAGAATTAAATGTATAGTAACTATTTGAATTCACACAATTTTATTAACTTAATTAAACTAACAAATATTACCAAACGTAAGTTCTATATTTGATAAAAACCTGTTTTATCATGGACAAATACTAGTATTACCACCGGAAATTCGTAAGCTCTAAAACGTACCTATTAAGAATGAAATAAGTTATAATATACTAGAATTGTTAAAGGAACAATTTGTATAGAAATAACAATATTCTGACTTCTAATGCTTTCATCAGGCACAGAATATTCTTGAATAAGAAAACAATCCCATTAGAACTATTATTTAGTGTTATATTATCGTCTCAGTCAATCACTACTAATTTAGTGCCCTTCATTTGAACAAGCTTATTACTACTTGGACCTTGTGGAAGCCAGACAACTATTTCACACATACATATATATTTTTTAATCAATTGTAAGATCAATTATAGATCAATTTTCATTAAATAAAAGATAGAGCAACGGTTCTTAAAATTCTGCGAGAGAAGTGACCCAAGAAATTTTAAAATTAATTGCAAAAAATTGATAGTGTTTTATTTGTTTTTTGAAGATTTTGAACTTTCTTTCAAATTTAATTCTCTGTTTCATTATCTGTTGTTTTAAATATTAATAGAAGAAAATTAATTATTATCGATCGAGCCAGATGCTTATGAACACTACGAATTTTAACCCCTGAGATAAAGAGAACTCATTTTGCCCAATATTGTCACTTTGATAACTTTTTCCATCTAAATGTCAATTAATACTAACTGAATAAAAACCAAGGTTATTTGTGATTAAAAATTTATTTAGTTATTTATTTATTTATCATCATTAATACACATATAATTTATTATAACGCCTGTGGTTCTAAAAAACTTGTAAGTAGAGAGCCAGATAAATTAAGCCCGAATGTTTTTCGTTCCCTGACAAAAAAAGACAAAACTTAAGAGGGTTCCCTACCCCCGCCGAAATCCGCCCAAAAACTGCTTCGCGCCAAGTCATACAGCATTCCCGATTCTCAACTTAAAATTATGTTCAATATCCCATTTTTAAGATGAAGAGTTGTATTACTAGGTTTGCTTATCATTATGTTTCTATGTTTACCCAGTTAGACGCTACGTGTTTCCAAAGTTATCCAACTTTGTGGTTAGATCCTAGGAATATTAATACAAATATAGGTTTTTGAAAAAGCAATATTAGTTTGTATTTTTATCAACAATATCATGTAACTTTTACTTTTGCTTTCCGGGAGCAACCGGTTTGACGAATCCAAACCAAATATGTTGGCAGAAGCTGAAGTATTTTGCTTTTCAAATTTTGATACATCTTTAATTGCAACAGGTTAACTCATCCCCTGAAAATTATATTTATGTTGAACTCGTTCATATTCTCTACTTGGTCTACATGCATTATCCTTAACGTATTTGACCATTGCATATTTAAAACATTCAGTATCTTGATTTTGTACGTTGATATAAGATTTGGTATTAATATTTTTTCCGGTGGAGGGATGTAGCTACTTCCTCTAATTCCATACCCGTGTTTATGTACTCTTACGTCTAGACCTTTTATGCTTGATAAAGTCCATCCAGAACCTCCTCCTTCATGTTCATCTAATTTTGTCAGAAGTTCTTCAAAACGTTTATTTACGAGTGGGTCAATGTCTGATGCAAAAATGATCGTCCGGTTTTTTGTTTGGAATCCTCTTGGTGATGTTTCATTTTGTATATCAGTGAACATAGCATCCAGGAGCAGTCCAAATTAGATAAAGTTTAATCTTTTTAATTCATTTTGCAAAGTATTGCTTACCAATCCTTTTGCGTTATTTACAAATTCTTCAAGTTGTAATTTTGAATTTTCAATCATTTAAATGAGTTACTACATTACCTGGTAGTGTTCGGGCGTGTAATTACACATTCACTGATGGTCCAGGCGCATAATGAATAACACTTGGTCTTGAAATTTGGTGTTAAGCTAGCATTTGAACCATCGTTTTCAATTCTTCTTCATTTTGTTAAATTTATTTTTTGTTGGTGTTACGTTATACTTCTCTATGAATGATTAAAAGCCATTCTAAACTTCTAAAATTACACACACAAAGAGTATTGTAAATAAAATAAAAATAAGAAAAATTAAACGTTAAAACCACTATCTTGCACAGGTTTCATTCGAAATCTAATATCGAACCACTACTCTCGAATCAAACTTGTGCATGATTTCTTTTTTAAAACATCCTCAGGTTAACCTACTCACCGTGACGTCATCAGCTACGTTATTACGTTTTCGCTACAAAAAATCTACACGTTCAGACCTGTTGATCCAGAAGCCCCAAAAGCACACTACTCCTTACAGATAAGGTAAAATAAATTATTCCATTTCTAAAAGATTCGCATTTACTTATTTAATGGTGCTCAAAGTAGTTTGTTTATGATCGGATGACTATTGATTACATTTTTTGTAAATATACGAACTTAATAGAAAAATGAAAGTACATTGGGTAATGGAATAAAAAATACCCCCGTCGCAGCAAACCTGCGTACTCAGCGAATTTATAATGCATAATAATGTCTTAATACCACATAAAGCCGCATAGCAAGTTTCATAATCATATATTCACAAATAAGCGATATATACCATTTTGATTTTTCTCCATAAGAATAACATGGGGGATGAGTACGCAGGTTTGCTGCAACAAGGAACACAAAAAATGGGTTTTTATGTAAATATTAATATAACTCAACAAGGTGAAGCCACATACAAATTTTTATTAAATTATATTCATAATTAAGGGAGAAATTACATTTTACTTATGCTCCATAAGAATAACATGGGGGCTGAGTACGCAGGTTTGCTGCTACGGGAATAATCGGTAAAAATTTATGTTTTTATGCAAATACAAATAGACCAGATGAAGCCGTATACCAAGTTTCATTAGTATCCGTCCATAAATAAGCGAGATATAAAAGTGTTCATATTCTCCATAAGAATAACATATAGACAACGTTCTGTGTTTAGCACTTTCTCTGTAACCATTTGATGTAGAGAAATTATAAAATCACTAAATTGTGTGTTTTTTAAGCTGAATCTAATGGTGAAAACTAAAATTCGTCTTTTTAAAATATTACATGTACAAACTAAAAAAAAACGTTTTTTGGGTATAAACCCCCTCCCCCAAAATACCACTTTGGATGGGGCGATCTGCCTGGTTTCCGAACATAAAGTCATAAATGCTGCTTTATACGTTTGTACCAAATTTCATCCAAATCAGACCATTTTTACGAGAGTTATCGCACCCACGGACACACACACACACACACACACACACACACACACACACACACACACACACACACACACACACACACACACACACACACACACACACATATATATGTGTATATATACAGTTTCGAACGAATGGTTTTTTGGGGTCTGTGGACCTCAAAACGAAAAGTTATCATGGTCAAGGGCCTAGGTCTTATCACGCCGACTACGGTACAGTAATAGCTTCTTCCCTATAGGGGAAATTCGCTAAAAACATGATTTGTTTTTCAAAGTAGTCAGCATTGAGTAAAAGCTTCTGATATGCTTTATTAACATCACCGATATTGTTAATTGTTCAAATATATTTCATCTTTATGTTATATAATTCTGTAAGCGAAATTCTTAAATCAAAACTATGGGAGTTTGCCAAATCGCAGGATAATGGAACAGGGCATTAATGGTCATGATCCCAGGGACTCGGAAAAAATAGCAGCATCTCTTAAAAGTTACCGGCAAATGAGAAATATCGTAGAACATCCCCCATAAGTAAAGCATCGGGATTTAAAAACGTCTGCATTTGTTTGTTTACATTAAAACATGTGATGGTACTTATAATGTTCTATTAGCGAATTTCCCCTATAGGGAAGAAGCTATTTCTGTAGTCGGCATGGCAAGACCTAGGCCCGGGACCATGATAACTTTTAGTTTTGAGGTCCCCAGACCCCAAAAACGTCATTCGTTAAAAACTGTATATATATAAAAATATATATAATATATATATATTATATATATATTATATAAATATAAAATATTATAAATTATAAATATTATATTATATATATATAAAATATTATATATATTTATATGTTACTAAACAATTCAGTATAGGGCTGCTATTATTATAAATATTAAAAAATAAAAATTCAACTGAGCACCCTTTTTAAAATATTTTAATGAAGCTACATGTTTCGGCACTTTTAAGGCCATTTTCAAGCTAGACTTATTCTTTTAGCAGCAAAACTGCTTACTCATCCACCATGTCATTCTTATGAAGAAAAATCAAAATGATATATGTCGCTTGTTTATGAATTTTTTTCCCGATTGTTCATTTAGCAGCAAACCTGTGTACTCAGCCAATAAATTTTTTTGGAGAATAATTACAATATTTTATATATAGCTTATTTATGAATGTGTATTGATGAAATTTGGTATGATGCTTCACCTAGTTTAATTCTATTTATATTCGCATAAATACCAATACCAATTGTTTGTGTTCCTTGTTTCAGCAAAACAGCTTACTCATCCCCAAAGTTATTCTTATGGAGAGTAATTATAATGTTATATATATATCACTTATTTATGAATGAATATTGATGCAACTTGGTATGTGGCTTCACCTAGTTTAATTCTATTTATATTTGCGTAAATACCAATACCAATTGTTTGTGTTCCTTGTTTCAGGAAAACAACGTACTTATCCCCAAAGTTATTCTTATGGAGAATAATTAAAATTGTATATTTCGCTTGAATGTGAATATATTTTTGTGGAACTTGGTATATGGCTTTATGTGGTGTTAAGACATATATTATGCATTGGAAATTCGCTGAGTACGCAGGCTTGCTGTGACGGAGGTATTTTCCTCAGCATGAAAATCAGACGAGGCACAGTATTGGAGAAAGGTTATGGGCTTTGGCCCCTTAAAGCCATTAGTATTACCTATTTAGTGAGTGATACTACTAAGGAATGAAGATATAAATATTCAACTTTATTTGTTATGAGTAAAATAGTAATGAGATTTGTTAGAGCCGAATTAGTGGTATGTTTGTGGTATATTAGTCTTTTTTGTGTGCCTTAAAGATAAAAAATATGATAAATGTTCTTAAATAAAAAAAAGATAAACCACTTAATGCGAATCATCTTCCCTCTCATTCCTTCAAGAGCCTACTCAGTTTTTCCAACCTCTATACAAACTTTAATTGGGTCGGCATATTTTATTCATCCAGATGCCAATACTGCCTGAAGTGTAGATGAGCTTTTGACAATTAGTTATCTTCTACATATTTTTAAATTTGTTATGGAACGATCTTTTATTTAATTTTACCTTAATTAAACCAGGAAAGACTCAATTGACTTAAATGACATGAGAATTTTAGGCTCAAAGGATTTTATAAACGGGACTTGCCAATGTTCGGTTGTGGTATAATTTCCAGGGCCATTACAGCTTATCGATAATTTACGTACATATTAAGGTCAAAAAACTAATATGTAACATGGATATTTAAAGGCTATAGGGGCAGTCCCCAAAAAATACAGGAATTGACCGCCTCTGATTTTGGTGTGTTACCTTTCTTCCTATAAAATATCTGCTAAATCACAAAAACACATAAACACTCAGCTTCTTAATAATTTACGCATAGTGCGATTGCTTTTAATTTTGTTTTTGAACATTTATATAATTTTGAGTTTAAGTTTAATACATTGCTATTGTATATGCTTCTTTTATACAGTTCATCACTCAACGCTAGTAAGCACTTCATCAGATGTTTATGAAATTAATATACCAAAAAGGTTTTGTGATGAGTTAGTGCTGCTCGATTTTATATTATAATGTTATGAGCTAAAATATAAATTACACAAACTGCCAAAATTACATTAAAATCTATTGAAGTTAAAAAATGTGACTGCTTTAGAGGTCTGTATTATTATCAGACTGAAGAAGATGATTATGAGACCACCTGTTTTCCAATGTCCTGTTCCAAACGTTTAAAAGAACCTAATAAAACTCCTCAACCCTTAATCTTATCCGAAATTAGTTGGCTACATAAAAGATCTATTTAGAGAGGCATAGATCTCGTCCATACATTTCTCAAGCACACAAAGTGTTTGTGTGAAATCTCTAGAGAACAACACCATGACTCTCCATTATGGGCCACGTTGTTGTTGCTAATGTCCTTTAAAGTACCAAATCCAGCTCTATTGGTTGAGTAGTTTGTGATGATCATATTAAAGATCATTGGGCAGAGACCTTAAGTATTTTATTATCTGCTTTTTTTGCAAATTTCATCTCCATCAGTCCAGTAGTAGGTGCAAGATTGTTAAAAATAAGTATTCTGAAGGTTCGGGGTGGGGCCCTAAAACACGTTCTTAACGGGAATATGCTTGTATTTTGTGATTGGGTATGTTCCTATCAAACTTCAACCTAAAAGGTCGAACTAATGCTCATAAGATTGCCAGCAATAAAAGTAAATTAGGGCAGAGCCGGGTACGATTTTGTTTCAAACCTATCCTAATTGTACATTTTCAAAATAAGGGGAACCACTATGCAAAATTTCACCTTCTTAGACATTGTCGTTTTTTAGTTACAGTGATCACAATGTGAGCGAGTGAATGTGTCTGAAAAATATAGATTTAGATAATATGTCCACTCTGTAAAATTCTGTTGTTTATTACCAATCTTCACTCAAAATTTTAAATGAGAACTACATCAGCGATTATGGAATAAATATTGTTATAAATAAATGCTTTGTCCCATGAAGTAAATTGTCCATAACAATAAGATGGTATCCTGAAAATCCCGTGGGGTGTAGCCCTGAGGTGAATTCAAAATGTTGAAGTAGCTTATATTCTTCTATCGTACGTATAGAACATAGAAAAAAGTTTCATCTAAATCAGTTCACTCGTTTCCCTAGGAAAAGCGAACAAACACGATCAAAACCGCGCGAAAACACGTTTTTACGCGGCAGCCAATATTTTTCTAAAAGGCATATGACAGTTTAAAGTAGCCTAAAACCTTCTCACAAATGTATAGAACAAATAATCAAAGCTTAATTAAAATCGGTGGACCCGTTTCTCCGTGAAAAGCGAACAAAAACACGTCCTAGAGCGTTACCGAAAGACAGAAAGACGGACAGAAATTGAGATAAGACTTTTTGGCTTCCCTAAGGTGTAAAACGTGAAAATAAGCAAAAATGACATGATTAAAAGCAATTTACAGACAAAACTTTAATTTTATTTGATATAGATATCCTCTCTGTATACTTATGTCATTTATTACCAATCTTAACTCAACGTTTTAAATAAGAACTACAACATCTGTTTATAGAATAACTATTCTTAAGTCATCATTTGGTTCAATATAAATAAATGCTTTGTCCATAAAAACAACATTGGATCTTTAAACCCCTGTGGGGCAGAGTCCTAAGGATATTTCAAAAATCCAATTAGCCTACAACCTTCAAACGCTCATATAGAACATAGAAAAAAAGTTTCATCGAAATCAGTGCACCCTTTTCCCTGTGAAAAGCGAACAAAACGTGACCAAAATCGCACGAAATCACGTTTTTGAGTGGCCGCCATTCTTTTTCCAAAGGCGGCCATTCTTTTTCCAAATAGTTCTTTTTTCCAAACACTACTTGCCGGGTTAAAGTGGCCTAAAACCTTCTCACGCATGTATAGAACAAAGAACCAAAGTTTTATCAGTGTCAGTGCACCCGTTTTCCCTTGAAAAGCGAACTAAACCCCATCCTTGAGCGTTACCGACAGACAGAAATTGAGATAAGACTTGTTTTGGCTTCCCTAGGGTGTAAAAGGTGAAAATATGCAAAAATTTCATAATTCCAAGCAATGTACAGACAAAACTCTAATTTTATTTATAGAGATAAAGATTTTGTTAGTTATGAAGCACTAATGTAAGACATAAATATTCAATTATTGAAAATATCAATAGGTTAAGTCAGCTGTTGACTGCAGTACAGCAACCAACAAATTTTATTTCAATTCCAAAAAAGACAATTAGAGTTCTGAATGAAATATATATATATATATATCCTATTTCAGTGGATTTCAAACGTTTTTGGCTCGCCCAACAATTAAAGTGTTCAGTTTACCCACCCTACACAACCAGTTTTGATAACACCCTAGTAAAATGAAACTTATATTAGTTTTACTTAGTAATACATTACTATTAAAATATGGCTGGGGAAAAATATTGCAATACATTATTTATCACGTTTTAATGAAGCTATTCAATTCCTATTCAATTTATGTTTCTAACGTTTGTTAACAGAAGGGGGAGAAATCACTAAATGAATTATTGTATTATTTACAACTAAATCAGTCTTTCACTCCTTGGTACAAGTTGCACTTCTTAAAATAAATTCATTATCATGTTATTACAGTATTATTATTTTATTATATTTTTTAAGTCCAAACCTTATTTTTACGTCTCTCCCGTCACATTATTTTACCACGGATGAAACCTTATAAAAACCGCGCTTAATATAAATTCCCATTTATTCAAATCATTGTTATTTTGTTATTAACTTATAATTTATCAATAACAACCCCTACAGGTTTTAATTCCTCACATCATCACAATCCAGTCAAAGCATTTGGTTCTGATGGTTGAACTCAATACAAAACTTAAGTACTTTCAGGGACCAAGAGTACGACATGTTCTGCCTTGAAACAGAAACAGAAAATCATGACAATACTTTGGGCCCCCTTACCAACATATTGCACACCCTCAGGCCACTTTAACCCGGCAAGTAGTGTTTGGAAAAAAGAACTATTTGGAAAAAGAATGGCCGCCTTTGGAAAAAGAATGGCGGCCACTCAAAAACGTGATTTCGTGCGATTTTGGTCACGTTTTGTTCGCTTTTCACAGGGAAAAGGGTGCACTGATTTCGATGAAACTTTTTTTCTATGTTCTATATGAGCGTTTGAAGGTTGTAGGCTAATTGGATTTTTGAAATATCCTTAGGACTCTGCCCCACAGGGGTTTAAAGATCCAATGTTGTTTTTATGGACAAAGCATTTATTTATATTGAACCAAATGATGACTTAAGAATAGTTATTCTATAAACAGATGTTGTAGTTCTTATTTAAAACGTTGAGTTAAGATTGGTAATAAATGACATAAGTATACAGAGAGGATATCTATATCAAATAAAATTAAAGTTTTGTCTGTAAATTGCTTTTAATCATGTCATTTTTGCTTATTTTCACGTTTTACACCTTAGGGAAGCCAAAAAGTCTTATCTCAATTTCTGTCCGTCTTTCTGTCTTTCGGTAACGCTCTAGGACGTGTTTTTGTTCGCTTTTCACGGAGAAACGGGTCCACCGATTTTAATTAAGCTTTGATTATTTGTTCTATACATTTGTGAGAAGGTTTTAGGCTACTTTAAACTGTCATATGCCTTTTAGAAAAATATTGGCTGCCGCGTAAAAACGTGTTTTCGCGCGGTTTTGATCGTGTTTGTTCGCTTTTCCTAGGGAAACGAGTGAACTGATTTAGATGAAACTTTTTTCTATGTTCTATACGTACGATAGAAGAATATAAGCTACTTCAACATTTTGAATTCACCTCAGGGCTACACCCCACGGGATTTTCAGGATACCATCTTATTGTTATGGACAATTTACTTCATGGGACAAAGCATTTATTTATAACAATATTTATTCCATAATCGCTGATGTAGTTCTCATTTAAAATTTTGGGTGAAGATTGGTAATAAACAACAGAATTTTACAGAGTGGACATATTATCTAAATCTATATTTTTCAGACACATTCACTCGCTCACATTGTGATCACTGTAACTAAAAAACGACAATGTCTAAGAAGGTGAAATTTTGCATAGTGGTTCCCCTTATTTTGAAAATGTACAATTAGGATAGGTTTGAAACAAAATCGTACCCGGCTCTGCCCTAATTTACTTTTATTGCTGGCAATCTTATGAGCATTAGTTCGACCTTTTAGGTTGAAGTTTGATAGGAACATACCCAATCACAAAATACAAGCATATTCCCGTTAAGAACGTGTTTTAGGGCCCCACCCCGAACCTTCAGAATACTTATTTTTAACAATCTTGCACCTACTACTGGACTGATGGAGATGAAATTTGCAAAAAAAGCAGATAATAAAATACTTAAGGTCTCTGCCCAATGATCTTTAATATGATCATCACAAACTACTCAACCAATAGAGCTGGATTTGGTACTTTAAAGGACATTAGCAACAACAACGTGGCCCATAATGGAGAGTCATGGTGTTGTTCTCTAGAGATTTCACACAAACACTTTGTGTGCTTGAGAAATGTATGGACGAGATCTATGCCTCTCTAAATAGATCTTTTATGTAGCCAACTAATTTCGGATAAGATTAAGGGTTGAGGAGTTTTATTAGGTTCTTTTAAACGTTTGGAACAGGACATTGGAAAACAGGTGGTCTCATAATCATCTTCTTCAGTCTGATAATAATACAGACCTCTAAAGCAGTCACATTTTTTAACTTCAATAGATTTTAATGTAATTTTGGCAGTTTGTGTAATTTATATTTTAGCTCATAACATTATAATATAAAATCGAGCAGCACTAACTCATCACAAAACCTTTTTGGTATATTAATTTCATAAACATCTGATGAAGTGCTTACTAGCGTTGAGTGATGAACTGTATAAAAGAAGCATATACAATAGCAATGTATTAAACTTAAACTCAAAATTATATAAATGTTCAAAAACAAAATTAAAAGCAATCGCACTATGCGTAAATTATTAAGAAGCTGA
The DNA here is from genome assembly GCA_963675035.1 of Allygus modestus. NCBI lineage: Eukaryota > Metazoa > Arthropoda > Insecta > Hemiptera > Cicadellidae > Allygus > Allygus modestus. The sequence goes on along the minus strand of OY776112.1, from coordinate 241,059,416 downwards.
GTGTTTATGTGTTTTTGTGATTTAGCAGATATTTTATAGGAAGAAAGGTAACACACCAAAATCAGAGGCGGTCAATTCCTGTATTTTTTGGGGACTGCCCCTATAGCCTTTAAATATCCATGTTACATATTAGTTTTTTGACCTTAATATGTACGTAAATTATCGATAAGCTGTAATGGCCCTGGAAATTATACCACAACCGAACATTGGCAAGTCCCGTTTATAAAATCCTTTGAGCCTAAAATTCTCATGTCATTTAAGTCAATTGAGTCTTTCCTGGTTTAATTAAGGTAAAATTAAATAAAAGATCGTTCCATAACAAATTTAAAAATATGTAGAAGATAACTAATTGTCAAAAGCTCATCTACACTTCAGGCAGTATTGGCATCTGGATGAATAAAATATGCCGACCCAATTAAAGTTTGTATAGAGGTTGGAAAAACTGAGTAGGCTCTTGAAGGAATGAGAGGGAAGATGATTCGCATTAAGTGGTTTATCTTTTTTTTATTTAAGAACATTTATCATATTTTTTATCTTTAAGGCACACAAAAAAGACTAATATACCACAAACATACCACTAATTCGGCTCTAACAAATCTCATTACTATTTTACTCATAACAAATAAAGTTGAATATTTATATCTTCATTCCTTAGTAGTATCACTCACTAAATAGGTAATACTAATGGCTTTAAGGGGCCAAAGCCCATAACCTTTCTCCAATACTGTGCCTCGTCTGATTTTCATGCTGAGGAAAATACCTCCGTCACAGCAAGCCTGCGTACTCAGCGAATTTCCAATGCATAATATATGTCTTAACACCACATAAAGCCATATACCAAGTTCCACAAAAATATATTCACATTCAAGCGAAATATACAATTTTAATTATTCTCCATAAGAATAACTTTGGGGATAAGTACGTTGTTTTCCTGAAACAAGGAACACAAACAATTGGTATTGGTATTTACGCAAATATAAATAGAATTAAACTAGGTGAAGCCACATACCAAGTTGCATCAATATTCATTCATAAATAAGTGATATATATATAACATTATAATTACTCTCCATAAGAATAACTTTGGGGATGAGTAAGCTGTTTTGCTGAAACAAGGAACACAAACAATTGGTATTGGTATTTATGCGAATATAAATAGAATTAAACTAGGTGAAGCATCATACCAAATTTCATCAATACACATTCATAAATAAGCTATATATAAAATATTGTAATTATTCTCCAAAAAAATTTATTGGCTGAGTACACAGGTTTGCTGCTAAATGAACAATCGGGAAAAAAATTCATAAACAAGCGACATATATCATTTTGATTTTTCTTCATAAGAATGACATGGTGGATGAGTAAGCAGTTTTGCTGCTAAAAGAATAAGTCTAGCTTGAAAATGGCCTTAAAAGTGCCGAAACATGTAGCTTCATTAAAATATTTTAAAAAGGGTGCTCAGTTGAATTTTTATTTTTTAATATTTATAATAATAGCAGCCCTATACTGAATTGTTTAGTAACATATAAATATATATAATATTTTATATATATATATAATATAATATTTATAATTTATAATATTTTATATTTATATAATATATATATAATATATATATATTATATATATTTTTATATATATACAGTTTTTAACGAATGACGTTTTTGGGGTCTGGGGACCTCAAAACTAAAAGTTATCATGGTCCCGGGCCTAGGTCTTGCCATGCCGACTACAGAAATAGCTTCTTCCCTATAGGGGAAATTCGCTAATAGAACATTATAAGTACCATCACATGTTTTAATGTAAACAAACAAATGCAGACGTTTTTAAATCCCGATGCTTTACTTATGGGGGATGTTCTACGATATTTCTCATTTGCCGGTAACTTTTAAGAGATGCTGCTATTTTTTCCGAGTCCCTGGGATCATGACCATTAATGCCCTGTTCCATTATCCTGCGATTTGGCAAACTCCCATAGTTTTGATTTAAGAATTTCGCTTACAGAATTATATAACATAAAGATGAAATATATTTGAACAATTAACAATATCGGTGATGTTAATAAAGCATATCAGAAGCTTTTACTCAATGCTGACTACTTTGAAAAACAAATCATGTTTTTAGCGAATTTCCCCTATAGGGAAGAAGCTATTACTGTACCGTAGTCGGCGTGATAAGACCTAGGCCCTTGACCATGATAACTTTTCGTTTTGAGGTCCACAGACCCCAAAAAACCATTCGTTCGAAACTGTATATATACACATATATATGTGTGTGTGTGTGTGTGTGTGTGTGTGTGTGTGTGTGTGTGTGTGTGTGTGTGTGTGTGTGTGTGTGTGTGTGTGTGTGTGTGTGTGTCCGTGGGTGCGATAACTCTCGTAAAAATGGTCCGATTTGGATGAAATTTGGTACAAACGTATAAAGCAGCATTTATGACTTTATGTTCGGAAACCAGGCAGATCGCCCCATCCAAAGTGGTATTTTGGGGGAGGGGGTTTATACCCAAAAAACGGTTTTTTTTAGTTTGTACATGTAATATTTTAAAAAGACGAATTTTAGTTTTCACCATTAGATTCAGCTTAAAAAACACACAATTTAGTGATTTTATAATTTCTCTACATCAAATGGTTACAGAGAAAGTGCTAAACACAGAACGTTGTCTATATGTTATTCTTATGGAGAATATGAACACTTTTATATCTCGCTTATTTATGGACGGATACTAATGAAACTTGGTATACGGCTTCATCTGGTCTATTTGTATTTGCATAAAAACATAAATTTTTACCGATTATTCCCGTAGCAGCAAACCTGCGTACTCAGCCCCCATGTTATTCTTATGGAGCATAAGTAAAATGTAATTTCTCCCTTAATTATGAATATAATTTAATAAAAATTTGTATGTGGCTTCACCTTGTTGAGTTATATTAATATTTACATAAAAACCCATTTTTTGTGTTCCTTGTTGCAGCAAACCTGCGTACTCATCCCCCATGTTATTCTTATGGAGAAAAATCAAAATGGTATATATCGCTTATTTGTGAATATATGATTATGAAACTTGCTATGCGGCTTTATGTGGTATTAAGACATTATTATGCATTATAAATTCGCTGAGTACGCAGGTTTGCTGCGACGGGGGTATTTTTTATTCCATTACCCAATGTACTTTCATTTTTCTATTAAGTTCGTATATTTACAAAAAATGTAATCAATAGTCATCCGATCATAAACAAACTACTTTGAGCACCATTAAATAAGTAAATGCGAATCTTTTAGAAATGGAATAATTTATTTTACCTTATCTGTAAGGAGTAGTGTGCTTTTGGGGCTTCTGGATCAACAGGTCTGAACGTGTAGATTTTTTGTAGCGAAAAAGTAATAACGTAGCTGATGACGTCACGGTGAGTAGGTTAACCTGAGGATGTTTTAAAAAAGAAATCATGCACAAGTTTGATTCGAGAGTAGTGGTTCGATATTAGATTTCGAATGAAACCTGTGCAAGATAGTGGTTTTAACGTTTAATTTTTCTTATTTTTATTTTATTTACAATACTCTTTGTGTGTGTAATTTTAGAAGTTTAGAATGGCTTTTAATCATTCATAGAGAAGTATAACGTAACACCAACAAAAAATAAATTTAACAAAATGAAGAAGAATTGAAAACGATGGTTCAAATGCTAGCTTAACACCAAATTTCAAGACCAAGTGTTATTCATTATGCGCCTGGACCATCAGTGAATGTGTAATTACACGCCCGAACACTACCAGGTAATGTAGTAACTCATTTAAATGATTGAAAATTCAAAATTACAACTTGAAGAATTTGTAAATAACGCAAAAGGATTGGTAAGCAATACTTTGCAAAATGAATTAAAAAGATTAAACTTTATCTAATTTGGACTGCTCCTGGATGCTATGTTCACTGATATACAAAATGAAACATCACCAAGAGGATTCCAAACAAAAAACCGGACGATCATGTTTGAATCAGACATTGACCCACTCGTAAATAAACGTTTTGAAGAACTTCTGACAAAATTAGATGAACATGAAGGAGGAGGTTCTGGATGGACTTTATCAAGCATAAAAGGTCTAGACGTAAGAGTACATAAACACGGGTATGGAATTAGAGGAAGTAGCTACATCCCTCCACCGGAAAAAATATTAATACCAAATCTTATATCAACGTACAAAATCAAGATACTGAATGTTTTAAATATGCAATGGTCAAATACGTTAAGGATAATGCATGTAGACCAAGTAGAGAATATGAACGAGTTCAACATAAATATAATTTTCAGGGGATGAGTTAACCTGTTGCAATTAAAGATGTATCAAAATTTGAAAAGCAAAATACTTCAGCTTCTGCCAACATATTTGGTTTGGATTCGTCAAACCGGTTGCTCCCGGAAAGCAAAAGTAAAAGTTACATGATATTGTTGATAAAAATACAAACTAATATTGCTTTTTCAAAAACCTATATTTGTATTAATATTCCTAGGATCTAACCACAAAGTTGGATAACTTTGGAAACACGTAGCGTCTAACTGGGTAAACATAGAAACATAATGATAAGCAAACCTAGTAATACAACTCTTCATCTTAAAAATGGGATATTGAACATAATTTTAAGTTGAGAATCGGGAATGCTGTATGACTTGGCGCGAAGCAGTTTTTGGGCAGATTTCGGCGGGGGTAGGGAACCCTCTTAAGTTTTGTCTTTTTTTGTCAGGGAACGAAAAACATTCGGGCTTAATTTATCTGGCTCTCTACTTACAAGTTTTTTAGAACCACAGACGTTATAATAAATTATATGTGTATTAATGATGATAAATAAATAAATAACTAAATAAATTTTTAATCACAAATAACCTTGGTTTTTATTCAGTTAGTATTAATTGACATTTAGATGGAAAAAGTTATCAAAGTGACAATATTGGGCAAAATGAGTTCTCTTTATCTCAGGGGTTAAAATTTGTAGTGTTCATAAGCATCTGGCTCGATCGATAATAATCAATTTTCTTCTATTAATATTTAAAACAACAGATAATGAAACAGAGAATTAAATTTGAAAGAAAGTACAAAATCTTCAAAAAACAAATAAAACACTATCAATTTTTTGCAATTAATTTTAAAATTTCTTGATCTTGAGGTTAATTTGGAATATTATTGATATTAAATGTCCCTGAATATCAATATAATATCAGAGTCTTCAAATATGTAAATTCTGAAAGGGGTTAGCGTGAGAAAATGGATGGATCTCACCAGGTAGTCCTCAAATAAGCCTAAATACGATAAAAATAATTTATTTATGGGAAACTGCTGGGCTTTAGAGCTGGGGGAATTGATAAAAATACTTATTTAACGCGCACAATTGTAAAATCTTGATGTTTCTCAAATTATTCCCTCCTGGAAATGAGCAACGTGGACCTTGCTCGACTGTCCTTTCTCGGCTCCCCCAAGACACAACAAGCGTCACCTCGTTCCAGATTTGGAGAAGAAGCACCTGCACCAATGGGAGTCATTTCCAACAATATTGAGTCACTGTAATTTTTTAATTGGCTGTCAGCGGTAATAGTTTTTACTGGCGAACACTTCACTGAATTTAAAATAATGTTTCTCTATTTAATTTAATTTGGAAAAGGTAAATTTGTATCAAAAACACAATAAAGTAATATTTCCAATCGTTAAAGTTAATAAAATAAGTCAAATTTAGTTTAAATCTTTCATAATTGCATCTTAATCTAACATATTACAAACAGCTGATTTAGGTAAACACAAATTATATCTGTATTAAATTATGTATTAACCATATATTCCTGTTATTTACACATTTATAAAAGTTTCAGATTATTTTTTAGGAATTTATAACAGCATTAGTCTTCACTCAAAACATTACACTTAACTAATAAAACGTAAAATCAAATATCTGAATTTTAAGTCTGCCAATGACATTCCTACTGACACAGAGACACAGAGACACAGAGACACAGGGACACAGAGACACAGAGACACAGAGACACAGAGACACAGAGACACAGAGACACAGAGACACAGGGACACAGGGGCACAGAGACACAGGGACACAGGGACACAGGGGCACAGGGACACAGAGACACAGAGACACAGAGACACAGAGACACAGGGACACAGGGACACAGAGACACAGGGACACAGGGACACAGGGGCACAGGGACACAGAAACACAGAGACACAGAGACACAGGGATACAGGGGCACAGAGACACAGAGACACAGATACACAGAGACACATGGATACAGGGGCACAGAGATACAGAACCACAGAGACACAGACACACAGACACACAGAGACACAGAGACACAGACACACAGAGACACAGAGACACAGAGACACAGAGACACAGAGACACAGAGACACAGAGACACAGAGACACAGAGACACAGGGACACAGGGGCACAGAGACACAGAGACACAGAGACACAGAGACACAGAGACACAGGGATACAGGGGCACAGAGACACAGGGACACAGGGGCACAGAGACAAAGAGACTCAGAGGCACAGAGACACGGAGACACAGAGACACAGAGACACAAGAGTCCGCCGCAAGAGTACAGTACCAGACGGCCACGTCTCTAATGCTTCAACTGGTCTACAGACAAACTCTGGTGGAGTCACAACGAACTAAAATCATGATGGCGGTCTTCATCTGGGAAGTCTATTGTATTGTTTTAATGTTTACAATTCAGGGTTTTACATTCAAATTAATAAGTTTACAAACTATATATTCAATATGTGTGAATAATAAAGAGCTTATATACAAAATTATATTGTTCTGACACGCAAATATATCTCGGGGCCAATTCGATGAAATTTAACACTTTTGCAAACTTGCCTTTTGGTGGGTTAGGTCGATTTGTCAGACTTTGATTATTATTTCACAGTGAGTAACATAGATTAAATGTTTTTACAATACTTAAATTACAGGGATGAAACTTATCTAAACCTAATTATACCTATTATATTGAAAATTCTTTCCTAGGGTTTTGGCGAAACAATTTTTTGCAATGTGCCCTAGTTTGCAACAATAACAACATTTTATTGCGCCTCGTTCTAAGCGATTTGTAGTGTGGGGTCTCGATTGCTGTTGGCCGCTAGTGGGATTTTCTTTTTGCCTGCAAAAGGTCGCATAGGCAACGTTTGCACGGTGTACAGCTAACTGGTCGAGTTCTGAATACGTTTTAGGCATCTGCACAAAAGCCATGTAACTCCTTGTTACTTCGTTGAGGCCTATTACAATTAATTGCACAATTTCTTCCTCCTTGTACTGGCATTTCAGCAAGCGCGCATACAATTTAATTTCCAAAATATACTTGTTTAAGTTTTCATTTTGTTTCTGGGGTCGCAAAACCAAAACTCGTTTTAACGATTCTCGCATTGTGATAGGTACAAAATGCGCAATTAAAACTGTGTGAACTCGATCAATGTCACGACCCTTGCTTGAGCTCTCCAAGACTTTTGCTTGCAATGCCCCTCTACAATAACTTAAACTAAGTTCTAAAATCTCACTGGCTTTGAGCTGTGTTTCACCTGAAAGCGTTAACAGTACCTTCACAAAATTCAATAACGATTCCACCACCAGACCTTCAGTAGGCTTAAACATCCTTAAATATTGTTCAATTGGGTTGCTTAATTTCATGTACGTGTTACTGACACTAGAGCTAGCATTATCGCCCTCAGTCTTATCTCTAGCAATTTCCTTATCTTTATTGCTAGAACTGCTTATGTTTAATTGTGTTTAAAACTCAATTTCATCTCAAAAACTATCCTTGATTACTTCTAATGCTTTAGTTTTTTCCTATCCTGTACAACCTACCTCCGTTAACTTAACTTGCATTTCATCTAGCACCTTAAACAATTAACTTATTTTCTCTACAGAATTTTTTCTTACATCTAAGACCTTAGCGACCCAATTATATAAACGCTTTGAACCCTTCCAATCTGAAGAAATTCACGTCTCATTGGGTAGACTAGCGACAAACTTCCGACACCAGAAATGTACGTAAAATACCGCAGTCACCCAGCGAGCGTGAATTTATAAGCTTTGGAATGAAGGTTCTCGAAGCCCAGAACGCCGGCTGTCACGTGACTCGGCTCCTGTCCCCTCAGGCCAAGCAAACAATTCAAACCATTCTCTCCATCAACTTCTTTCCGACATCCCCGGACATGAAAATTGCGAGTTTTCCCAGACTTGTAAAACCATGTAGTACCAGAAATTCTTATTTGCAATTGTCAGCAATTATTCACAAACTTCTTTTATATTATATAAATTATTTCCTTTTTTAAATGTCCCAAATATTATATTAAATTATATAGTGTTTTAATGACAATTAAAACGCTATACTTCTTAAAATGTAAGCAGCTCTATGGAATCAGAGACGTCATCGTGGCAAACATCATCACTTCCACCCACGCCGATAATAAAATATTATAATGGAGAACGAGAACCTTTTACTCCCTACTCATCTACAGAGGCAACAGGCACCACAGAATCGGTGATTCTTTGACCATCATTGATGATGTGTACATTATTGTAAAAAAATCAAAATGAAAATCAAAACCACTATCTTGCTCAGATTTCATTCGATAGTTTTCATTCGATATTATTTACTATCAAATTACAACCATCCAGTCAAACCTGTGCAAGATAGCTTTTTCAAAACATCCTCAGCATGACCTTGAACTTCATCTACCTTCACATCCATGACCTCACCATGACGTCATCAGCTACGTCATCACTTTCTCGTTACAAAAAATCGACACGTTCAGACCTGTTGAGCCAGAAGCACCAAAACACACTACTGTAAGGTTACACATAACAGTAAAACTATATTAAATATTTCCACTTCATAACGGCAATAGGTAAGTATTTTTTCAACAATATTTTTACGTTGCAAAGCAGTTTTAAACAAATGTAGAAAGTTTAATAGCCTATAATGGCAAACGAGAAGAATATGGCCCCAGCGATATGATTGGCTGATTCGTCCGCATACGATTTACTGGCGATGGCATCTGCAACATTCACTCTGATCACAAATGCACAGGTTAAATTACACTTTTGCAGTATAGTCACTGCGGGTCATTGTGGCAGGTTATAGATTTTCTTTCGTTATGAGTTAAGAAAGTGTACACATTCATCATAATGTCCTGTACATTATGGCTTATTGATTATCTTAAAGGTGTAATATTTTGTCACTTTAAATTTAATCTTATAAAATTAAGTTTAATTTAATTTAACCTGACAGTTGCAATTTGTAATATTGTTTTTACTGGATAATAATCTGGTTTAGTTTCAAGCCGAAACAAACTTACCAAAGTAAACCAAAACAAGGCTAGTAGCCCGTCGCGGCTTCGCTCGCGATCACAGTAAAATGTTATGTTTGAGGAGTTAGTTCCATTTTGTAAAAGCAGCTGGGGGACCGAAATCTGCTCGAAATGCCGGTTAGTTTGATAAAATGCCTAGAGTACTTATATTCAAGATTCCTCTCCAAGGCGAGCGTATTTGCTGTGATTATTGCGTATTGCTCGTTTATTTTCATTTTGGGCATGTCCGTTTTATATTCAATCCTCAGTTTGAATAGTTCTCACAATTAATTTATACATAACGTAACCATGTGTATTTAAAGTTATATAGACATTGGTTCTAACCCTATTCTCACAAAAATCACATTCTACTTTACCAAGTGAGTGTTATTTAAAAAAATGAATGGTTGCTTTTGAACAGCTGTTATTATTATTTTGTTTTTATTTACAAATCTTAACTATAACCCCAATGTTAGTTTTATTTATTTTAATTTTTTTATAACTTTATTTAACTTAACAATCTGTTCTTAACTAGTTTGAACAATGAGTAAATAATTTGTGAGATGTAATACAGAAAATAACATTAAAATTTAAGCTAGTTGCTAACCACTGTTAGCGCTAACAAAAATCACTAAACAAATCTGAGAGGCAAGTCCAAGATTATGGATCTTTTCAATCTGTACACAGCGGTTGAATTGTCGAGCAAGTTCGTAGCAAGATGATTCGGGTGGTTTTCTAATTTTACAATATATTTTGCACTGAACCTAGGGATCTCTTCTTTAACTTTTGGGATGTTTAAGTCATGATGTAGCGTTCTATTAGAGAGAAACCAAGGTGCTTTGGCAATTTTTCTTAGCATTTTTGATTGGTATCTTTGGATTATCTCCACGTTTGATTACTCGCAGAGCCCCAAAGTTGCACACCATAAGTCCAAACTGGTTTTAAAATAGTTTTGTATAACAATACTTTGTTTACCAAAGTTAGTTTTGATTTATTTCCGAGTAGCCAATTCAGTTTGTTTGCTTTTAAATTTAGTTGTTGTCTCTCCATCCAAATGTGAGTTTTCCATGTTAGTTTGCTATCAATATGTATACCTAAATATTTAACTTCAGGTAGTTACTTGAGGTGGTTGATTATTATTTTTCGTTACTGGAGGACAAGAATTTTGATTTAAAGTAAAAGTTATGTGAGCTGATTTAGTTTCGTTTATTTTTATCCTCCATGTCTTAAACCAATTTTTAATTATGTCCAAGCATTGTTGCAAGTGGACAGAAGCTTGAGTTGGGTCAGTATTAACGGATAAAATTGCAGTGTCATCTGCAAAAGTTGCAGTTTCAGTATGTTCTATTTCTGGGAGGTCTGCAGTGTAGAGGATGTATAAATACCCCCGTCGCAGCAAACCTGCATACTCAGCGAATTTCCAATGCATAATATTTGTCTTAATACCACATAACGCCGCATATCAAGTTTCATAAAAATATATTCACATATAAGCGATTTTAATTATTATCCATAAGAATAACATTGGTTATGAGTACGTAGGTTTGCTGAAACAAGGAGCATAAACAATTGGTTTTTATGCAAATATAAATATAATTTAACTAGGCGAAGCCACATACCAAGTTTCATCAATATTCAATCATAAATAAGCACCATATAACATTTTAGTTATTCTCCATAAGAATAACATGGGGGCTGAGTAAGCAGGTTTGCTGCAACAAGGAACAAAAAAATGGGTTTTTATGCAATTATCAATATAACTCAACCAAGTGAAGCTACATACCAAGTTTTATTAATTTATGTTCATAATTAAGGGAGTCATTACATTTTACTTATTCTCCATAAGAATAACATGGGGCTGTGTATGCAGGTTTGTTGCTACGGGAGTAATCAACAAAAAATCAGTTTTTTGTGCAAATATCAATATACCAGTACTACGTGAAGCCACATACCAAGTTTTATCAACATACATTCATAAATAATCAAGATATCAAATTTTATTTATTCTCCATAAGGATAACATTGGACAACGTACTGTGTTTAGCACTTTGAATATCTCAGCAACGGTTGGGCGTAGAATCACAATTTAAACACCAAAATGATCGTTTTGTGGAACTGAACAGATTGGTAAAAGCAAATGTGAAGTTTACATTAAAATAAACTGAGGAAAAGCTAAAAACCTTTTTCCCATAAGATTAACATGGGAGATTTTATGAGTAGGTTTTTTTGGATTTTCTCCGCAACCACTTAACCTAGGTTAATAATTCAAAATACTATATTATTTGTTTTTTTAAGCTCTATAACATGGTCAACACCAAAATTAAGTTGTTCAAAAATTGTAGGGTGAAAAATGCAAAAAACTGATTTTTGAAAAATTTAAAACCCCCATAAACCCCCCTTCCCATGGTTCGATTTTTCTAGTTTTCGAACTTAGTCATGAATGTCATTTTACACATTTGAGCCAAATTTCATCGAAATCGGACGTTTTTTACTCAAGTTATCGCATTCACGGACACACATATATATATATATATATATATATATATATATATATATATATATATATATATATATATACATATATATAAATTTGAACGAATAGTGTTTTTGTCATCTGGGGACCTCAAAACAAAAAATTATTATGGTCTCGGGCTTAAGTCTGACTATGAGACCTACGGTAATAGCTTCTTCCCTATAGGGGAAATTCGCTAAAAAGGCCCAAGTACACTTCCATGAGGAATTCCCGATTCTATAGGATGTAGTTGAGTAAGAAAATCTCGATATTTAATTTGAAAAGATCCATCCGTAAGGTATGACTTTAATATAGGGAAAAGAGAATGTGGTAGATACTTCTTAATGTTGTACAACAAGCCAGTATGCCATACCTTATCAAACGCTTGGCTGACATCTAAAAAGGCAGCCGAGCAGTAGTTTTTATTTTCTAAACACTGTCGTACTATGTCAATGTTAGTTTTTTTGAATATCTTTCTATACAATACTATATTTTTCTATGGATAAGGTCTGATTAGAACACATTTATTTACCCATAAATTCGATAGTTCCAACATTTGGTAAAGCATTTTTGGAGCAAGAGTAGGCAAAGGTTTTATTCTGATACAAACTCCTAACAATCCTCCTAACAATCCTCCTAACAAATGTATGGTCAATCGGTTCAGTTAACTACTACCATCAGTGATGAATAAATTAAAATTGTAAAGGCCAACGGAGCAGATAAGTCCCAAAGGGCATACAGGATGGAAAGTATAGGCCTGTGCATTGCCTGCTGTCTTTTTATCGGTCTAGTAAGTACATAATTAACATGGAAATGTTGAAGGGCGTTAGAGCCTACCCTCATTGGAACAGGAATAATAAGCCCACAACTGTTTTTTTTTTTTTTTTTTTTTTTTTTTTTTTGGGGATGGACCCATATCTTTTTCCTAATATCTGCTCAATAACTCCTGTAGTCTGTTAGACTTATTGAAGGTGAACTTAAACATAAAATATTCGGTATTATAATCACAATTGCGACCTAGACAATATGTTCTGTTTAGCGAATGATTTATTACCGTGCCGTTATTTTAAATGGTTTTGTATACCTTTGTAGGGTAGTAAAACAGTACGTGTTTCCTCCGTTCTGTGGTAAAATATAAATAGCTGACTAAATGGTCATTAGAACAAATATGGTGCATGCTGTAGTGAAATATTGAGTAACCTGTACCCGATACAGGTCGACTTTGTAGCAGTGACGGACAAAGGGGCATAACCATAATGACGTACTATGATTTAAAACAGCCAAAAGGATTCCTCCTCCACACGAAAATAGACAAAATACATTCATTCAGTACAGTCTCTTTTATGAAGCGCAGAACAAATCTAGCTTATAAACAGACAGACGGATAAACAAATGTTTACACAAATTTAAATATCTCCATTGTATACACATTTCACTACTCATAGCGACGTAAAAAATAACTTATTTGATTTATATATCAAAATAGATTCCTTACCTGTAAAATCTGGTATTGCTAATAACCTGTAAATAAGGTATTAACAGCTGCAATTCAAATCAAATTATTCCCCATGTTAATCTTATGGGCTAAAAACGAACTTTGAGAGCTCGTTTAGCGAAGCCCCGTGATCGAGAGTGTATGGAAACCCCAAAGGCACATCTAGAGAGTAAAAGCTTTCGATTGATACAAAATATGTGTATAAAATAATATTTTAGGGGTCAATAATCGCCAAACAAAAATCAAGAAATTTTTTTAATAATATAGAAGATAGCAGATACTCTTAAACAATGATTGAAATTACAGCTTGTATCTGATCATGACCATTGGGAAGATTCGTGTTGCATTATTCTCAATATTGATTGTCTTCAGATAGATCATTGAACTATGGCCAAAATCCTGGTATTAAACGAACGCAGTACGACAACTGAAAAGATAAACAGGTAATTTTATTAAAACCAACTGCTGGGTAGTTCTAAAATTTGCAATACTACTGTAACTATAAACTCTATTCTAACGATGTTTATGTAACTCATCTTTATATAATTAATGTTGTACATCTCTTTGTAATGAGCTACTTGTTTGTAGGACAGCCATTTGTTTATAGTAGATAAAATATGTCAAATATAAACCATTAAATAAGGTGTCCCTCTTCACACGAGTGTGCACTTAGAAAACTTATTACTCAATGTTTTATTATATGTTACTTCTAGCTGGTACCCAGCGCGATTTCGTTCGCATAGTTTTTTTGTTGACTACAAATGATTCCTGGTTCTTTTCGCCTTGGTAAATATTGTACCATGGAAACCGAAATAAAATAATTACTTAATAATATTAACATTAATAACTTCAATCATCCCAGCCCCCAACAGATTTCAGTACGGGTATATCTGTTTGATTTTCCTAGCGTATTACAGCTCCATCGTTCCAGTATTAGGTATATGATAGTAAACACACTATCAGTGGGGTTTTTTATGAGCCCAGTGGGTTTTTTTAAAGACGATTAGCACAACGGAACGTTTGATTTTGGTGTAGGGCCTATTATCCATCTTATGCCTTACAATTAGCTCATTTTCCTTTTATCACACTTATTAAAAGCGTGTTCTATGTGGACGTGATGCCGTGCTTCAAATATCAGCTACCCCATAATCAGGATAAGTAAAAGGAAAATAATTGTTGCTAGAATGTAAAGAAAATTATAAATTTGCAACACACTATAGGTCAAAGAATAATTGACAGCATCCGAAAAGCGCCAAACGGTAATAATTTCCTCGTAATTGTAGTTCTCAATAGTGGTAATCTTTAATATTGCAACAAAGCATGAATATAGCTTTCCAATAGTCCAGCACATCGATACAATGGACTATCAATTGCTTGAATCCCTCTAAAAGCTTCCTATTGTTTATTCAACTTCAATGGACATTTTCTGCTTTGCTCCAGAGCTATGTTTAAATGAAATGGGTAAAATGCCGAAATAGAGTAATGATGTATTTTAATTTATTGACTTCACTCTTCCGCTTGAGTGTACTTTAGAGTAACACCAAAAACATATTTTATTGTTTATACAACCTTTGGAAACATGTTTTAAATTTTATTTGTATTACAAATTGAAATGCCTGTTTTAAGTGCTTAAGAATTCAACTGATAAGCCACTATCCCCTTTGAAAGGGGCCATGGCCTCAAACAATTTTGGGTTTCTGCATATTTATTTTTTGGGTCATGGTTTTGATTTCCATATATCCCTTTAAAAAAGGTCACTATAATATATACAACCAAAAGACATATATTCACACCCACAAAAATAACAATACAGACAACCCTAGCATTTCTGAAGAACTGCCAATGTTTTGATGTCACAAATAAAATATATAAATACTCAAAATTGCGATTTTATATTAGCTATTTATTTTTATTTTCATTTCTTAATCATCTGCTTTTCTCATTGGAATTGCCAAGACCAGTTTTGAAGTTCACATTATTTGAGTGGACGTGTCCGAGATAACACATCAGTACCCACACACGGGGTTGCTGATCGTTTCTCTGTGATATTATACACCATTTACGTTATTTGGCGACCACGAGATGACTGCTACCTTTTCCATAATAACCAGGAGCCAGGAGCGTCATTCGTGGTGCGCGACCGTTGTGCTCCACCGTGCACCCAGTTCCCTCCTCTCCAGTATGGAAAACACAAACATACTTGAGTATCATGCTAGGGCCTCGGATAATTCTATATCACCCGACGACGCATTGATTCTGTATTTGTGAGGGTCCGCGATTGTGGAAGAGTGTTGGAGCATAAAAAAGTAATAAAATCTTAGGTTTCTTCAGATTTAATTTATTAAACAGCAGCAAAATATAGCAATATAAATAAAGTTGCAATATAATAGCATTTATTAACTTAAACAGTGTATTCACCGAGAAGATAATGGAACGAAAATAGAAGATAACTAGTGGATGGAGAGAAGAGATTATCTGAACCCTCTCGACTTGCCCAATGTCAAGATCCATTAATCTTGGGAGACTCCGGCCCCATAGCAGGCGAGTGTTATCTATCCTTTATACTCTGTTTGAATTAATGAGTAATGTATCTCGATTATTTATAAAATATTTCCGTATAACCGAATTGTAGAGGAAAAATCTCGTTTCATGTGTAATTCGATACACAGAGATGAATATTGTTGTAGATTTAACAAAAAAAGTAGTTACTTTAACAAAACTACTTTGTTCCTAAATGGACAACACATATTTTGGTTAAATGTACTACAGAAACTTTGTTGCTCATGTTTTGTTAAATCAACAAAGACGTTTGTTAAAGTAACAAAAATTGTTGGTTTGTTTGACAAAACTCAAGTAGCATATTCAACAAAATGAGTATCCACTTTTTTGAAAATACTAATTGGATTTTGTTGATTTGAACATTTAATTTTGTTAATTTAACACGTTTTATCAAACCTAGCTTTGTAAAACCTACATATTTAGATTGCTTAACTATAGAATAAATAATACAGTATTATTTGTTCTATGTTATCTACTTAATCTAACAAATTTCAAATGGTAAACTCAACAATAAATAAAATAAAAATGAGTTGCAAAAAGATAGTGTCCCAACTGGGGGTTTCTAACCTACGACCTTTGACTGACTGAGCACACGCCTTTACACTCACGGCTATTGTGGCTCTTGAGAATGAACTGATGGACTGGGATATAATAATTACCCAGTCTACAGTAAATAATATTAGTTTATTAAACCGGATGACTTGGACAATATTTTCGTTTTATTCTTGTAAGTAAATCTACTCGTGCAAATCACTAGAATAAAAGTAATAAAAGTTGGAATATATTAAATTGGATCGTTTAATTAATTTATCTATTATTGCCATGAATTATGATAAACTACGATCAAATTAGTATCGTACACTAACATATTCGGTATATATGATACATGGTATATATGGTATGTATATGTATACATGTAATGAATAAAGATTGTTTGACATTGACTTTGACTATGCCAAAATATATACCGAATGCATAAAATATATACATATTCGGTATTTGGGATATGCCAAAATATGTTAAGCCAAAATATGTTATGCCAAAATATGATATTTTCGCTTGTACTCACAACTCCAAATTCCAACAACGAACTATAGGACTCCTAGTCCAGAAGTTTTAATCAAACCGTTTTGTTGAATATACTTTACTATTTTCGTGGAGTTTCATCAAAAAATCCAAGACGTGAAATTGACAAAACCGATGACAACAAAACCGTGGTAGTTAATATAACAAAGAAAGATTTGTTACATTGAAACCTGATGAGTTTGTCAAATTAACAATTAATTTTGTCAAATATACAACTATCATTTCTTTCTGTGAACGAAATACGTTAAAAATATTAATTTATAATTGCTGTTACGATGATAATCAATTTAATCAACATAATTTTTGGGAAAGGGAAAAGTGTTTCTTTTCTCAAGGGATCGGTTCGATCGCCTATACGAGGACAAATCAAAATAAATTACTAAACGAAAGATAAGTGATACATAAGACATAAGATAATTATAAGACGGTATTATAATTTACTACAAAGAATGAAATAAAAGACGTCTTACAACACTTAGATTCTTGTTATACTTCACTAACTCAAAAACCTCTTAACTACAAAACAATTATCTAAATACAAAGTTAGTGAGATTTTTTAAATCTAAACTAATATCCCTAATTATTGAGCAATAGTATTCAATAACTAAGCTTTCGGTACACACAACACAAATCATAATAATATCAATAAAAAATAACTTAAAATGATACTACAGTATCTGGCTTGTGAACTTGTTTTCATTTTCAAATTAGCTCTTCTACCAAATTATATTTTTCTTGGGCATGAGACCTGTGTAGAACTCATGTTTAGCCCAATTAGTTGATTCCAGCATTAGAAGGAACCCCTTAGAGCCGATTTAGAGGTAAGAGTTACAAGTGTATAAGTAAGCAAACCTCACTCATATTGGTTTATCAGATAGGAAAGAATTGATGAAACACAAGAACGGGGAGCATGCAGATAGGCTACTCGATAGCAATTAGTTCAAAGATAGATATTGTAGTTAATATTTACTTATATCTAGTAATATATCTTATGTATAGTAATATATTATATTTGCTAGTCAAGTAAATTATTAAATCGATCTCATAGAAAATACATTAACTATCTTATAATATTAAGTTAAAAACATATTAGCATATGCAACATTTTGGTATGCCAAAATATGTTATAACGAAAACTTAATTATAATGTTTTTTTCAGTGTGATTCAATCAGTAGAAGGGAATCTGATAACAAACCGAAAGATTTATAGATAAATAGGTATTGGTCGTAGAAGGGGACAGTCAGTTACTTAGATAGGGACACCCCTGGAGCAATTAACAAGCATTTTGATTTCTTGTCTAGTTAGATTATTTTATGATTTTGTAAACACTATTTTAATTTATTATTTTCTAGCTTTAAAATTAATATTGTCAGGGTAAATTGTGCAAGTTAATACGTTTTAAAATTTGGAATTAAAAACTACTAAAATTCAAACCTTATAATTTTACATGTTTCGAGTTGTTCTCATAATTATTTTCTAGTCTATCTTTGATATAGCTCTCTTACAACAAAGATTAAGTATTTATCGTTAAAAAATGCTTATTCTTAACTAGGATAGTACTAACATCCTTATACCAGGATATGCTTTTAGCTTTATTACAATACTTTTACTTTCAACAAAAGCTATTCCTAGACACAATTTTGAAGGCGCAGTGAAGGGGTATATGAGGTCTTGAATGCAAGGAGAGGTAGAGCTGGAATGTAATATCCTCTTCATATGATAACTTTATGGCGTTCAAGAAATGACAATGAACCTCATGTTTTCGTAACATTTTGCTCAACGTATCGAATAGTTTATAAAATGTTCTCTCAAGTTATGCGACTGACAACTTTTCTAAATATGCTATGATATTTTTTGCAAATATTTTTATACGTATCTTCGACTGTTAAACCATGTGTATCAGAACCGCAGGGATTAACATATTAAAAGCATACTTTATGTAAACTATTTCATAAAGAGTCTTCGAGAAAAACACTTCAATGACTTGATAGACATGGTAGATAAGGATTTTAGACAATTACGTAGCCTGTTGACTGGCACTGCCTCAGAGGCGTTTAATTAAATTTATAATATGCCTGTGAACAGAATAAAATTAAATGTTTTGCTTTTTTCATTGTAATTGGTAAAGCAATTTAATATTTTCTTTGAATGTTTTTGTAAGAAAACAAGCAAAATAAAGTGTACAACTCATGATGCAAATGTATTGCATGGCTTAGTATTAGAAAACTCAGTGCTTGGTTGGTTTAGAAATTCATTTTGCATAACTCCTTCAAGCACTGAATTTAAATAACAACCCTGTACATTAACAATGGCCCTTTTAAAATAATAAATGTCCCATATTATCGTTAAAATCTGTAGTTCCTTAAATTCCATACGCCACCAAATTGCGCTGACGCTTGTAGCTTAAAAAAATGTGTGGAAACTGGGAGCAATATATTTAATTTGTATTAAATGTGATAATATTCTCAATTTGTAAACTACTAGTGGCTTGAAGGCGCCAAAGCCTCTAACCTTTCTCCAATACTCTGTATCATCTGATTTTCATGCTGAAGAAAATAGTACATTTAAAGTAGGATCACATGTTTTAATGTAAAAAATGCAGACGTTTTGCAATGCTTTTCTTATGGGGGATGTTTTACGTTATTTCTCGTTTGTTTAGTTAATTTTTTGGAAATACTGTTATTTTTCCTGAGTCCCTAGGATCGAGACTTTCAATTTGAGCCGTCTCCCATCATCCTGAGATTTGCATCCAAACTGTCTCAATTTTGAATTAAAAATTTAGCTTACAGAATTATATATAAAGATTATATCGTTTTACCTATCTAGCCAGTACGATGTGGACCGCGCAGCAGAAAGCTCATTGTGTGCTTTGGTTTACGGAGCTGAAATCAAACTTGTGAATATTAAAAGTAATTTTAGACAAACTTATGGTTGTTGCGATGTACCTGACAATAAATCCATTGTTATTGGATACCATCACTACTGCCGCTTCAGTATACAAGGTGAGAAATTGAATATCGTTTTGATGTCTGCCGTGCTACTATTATGGGGCACATATCGACATTTATTAGGGTACGTAACAAAAACTCCAAACTTTCCTCTTTATTTTGAGACCATATTCGCTTCAATATATTCATCCTAACCAAAGTATTACATGTTTTAAGTGTATTCATTCTTTTTCGATGACCTGTATTGAGCCTAGCTGAGTGTAAGAGTCTGTAGTATTTATTTTTGGATGGATACTCATCGGAATCGTTTTAAATCAATAAGTTGATTAGGACAATTTTTTTAGTTTCAAAATTTTGAAACAGACCTGCTTAGTTTTTGATTCGTATAAAATACAATTCATTTTGGTTTCACTTGAAAATGGAATCGGTGAAACAGTCGTAAATTTCAATACAAATTGTGAGCTCAAGGTAAATAGTTTTATATCGTACACTCTTTAACTTTGTAGGAGAGACCAACTCCCGTTCATGTTTAAATTTAAAACAAAGTTATCAGGATTATAAAATTTATTAGGCCCTAATATTACTCTTGAATATTTATTTATTGGTTTGTATACGGTATATTTGGCTTGTAAGAACTTTTAGGCTACTAATTGGTATAACTTTATTCGTAGAGAAGACAAGACACAAACCAAGTTCACAGAGACGCGGGTTCTCGGAACGCTCTATGGGAACCACTTAGAATAATTAAGAGCAGTTCTCACTCTTGCCGCTAAGGAGCAAAGCACCTCTTGTGTGCATTTTGTGTTTAACCCGGGACTCTGAAATACAGAATGCTATTTATATCAATAATACTGACTAACAGTGTAAATATAATTACTTCTGACAGTGTATGTGTTCTCGGGCTCGTTTATTTTGAACAAATTATTCGTATTTGAGTTACTGTATTTTTGTATGTAGAATAGCATCTGGAGGAACTAAACGTTTTTCAAATAATGAACGAAATTGGTCAATACAAATTCTAGCTGTAATTTTATGTAAAAGAGAAGTTTTTGATTGATATCCTATTCAATGTCGGACATTTTTTTTTCTATTGTAAACTGAATGGCTGATTTTCCTGAAAACTAAAGTTTAACTCATGTATAATTTATAATATGTATAATTTACTCATGTATAACTTTTGAACTAACAACTATAATGACTACTATATATATATATATATATATATATGGTTCGCCATTGGACAAACTAGTTTTTTATGTAGGCTGATTTTGTTCATATAATAAACTATAAATAATCTACAAAACAAACGATCACTCAACTAACAGTTACAACAATGAAAGTAAACATATGTTACTTGACTTCATGTCAAAGACAAATACAAACTTGATGTCAAATTCAAAATTGATGTCAGGCACTGCCATTTTTATTATATTTTTAATTACTCTATTGTAAAGATAGCTTCGTTTATATTTGAATGTGTAACTGTATTTTAGCAAATTTCCCCTATAGGGAAGAAGCTATTACCGTAGGTGGCATGGTAAGACTTAAGCCTGAGACCATGATAACCTTTTTGTTTTGAGGTCCCCAGATGCCAAAAACACTATTCGTTCAAATTTATTTATATGTGTCCGTGAATGCGATAACTTGAGTAAAAAACATCCGATTTCGATTAAATTTGGCTCAAATGTGTAAAGCGACATTCAAGACTTTAAGTTCGAAAACCAGACAAATTTAACGATGGGAAAAGGGGTTTATGGGGTTTACAAATTTTCCAAAAATCAGTTTTTGCACTTTTCACCCTGAAATTTTTAAAACACACAATTTTTGTTTTAACCATTTATAGACCTTAAAAAAATAAATATAGTATTTTTAATCATTAACCTAGGTTAAGTGGTTGGGAATAAAATCCAAAAAAACGTGTTCATAAAATCTCCCATGTTAATCTTATGGGAAAATGGTTTTTAGCATTTCCTCGATTAATTTTATTGTAAACTTCACATTTGCTTTTACCAATCAGTTTAGCTCTACAAAAGAATAATTTTTATGTTTAAATTGTGATTCTATGTCCAACCGTTGCCAAGATATTCAAAGTGCTAAACACAGTACGTTGTCCAATGTTATCCTTATGGAGAATATTACAAATTTGATATCTTGATTATTTATGAACGTATATTGATAAAACTTGGTATGTGGCGTTACCTAGTACTGGTATATTGATATTTGCACAACAAATTGATTTTTTCATTATTATCCTCTAAGCAGCAAACCTGCATACTCATTCATTATGTTATTCTTATGGAGAATACGTAAAGCTTTATATATCCCTAAATTATAAACATAAATTATTAAAACGTGGTTTGTAGCTTCACCAGTAGGGGGAATTAGATGATTCAAAACCAGCAAAGGCGCGGTGAGGATGCGAGGATGCAAGGTCACCCCCCCCCCGTGACGTCATCCCCCCGTGACGTCATCCCCCCGTGACGTCATCCCCCCGTGACGTCATCCCCCCCCGTGACGTCATCCCCCCGTGACGTCATCCCCCCCGTGACGTCATCCCTCCCCGTGACGTCATCCCCCCCCCCGACCAACATCAGCATGCAAGTGAGGAGCCCCCCCCCCGGTCGTCTACGGCACTTTTCGTGATGACCTTGAACATGAGGAAAAAACTTTCGAAAATTAATAACTAGCCTATTTACTCACCGATTCCCACGGGACTTTTTCCAGAGTGTAGGCCTATCCCAGAGGAAGCGAATGACGTAAGAACCCCATAGATCCACCATTAAACAAGGCCGCTATTAATTTATAACCGCGTTTTCCTTATGGGATCTCAGCTGTTTACCTACCGATTTTGACGAAACCTCACCACATGTCGGGCGGCGGCCTAAGTAAACCATCCCTTAAAGAAAATTGAAAATCAACCGTTAAACGGGCCCGATATTAATTTTTAAACGCGTTTTCCTCATGGGATCTCGGCTGTTTGCCAACCGAATTTTATGTGACTTTGTTACACGTTGTATGCCGGCTTGACTAAGCCAAACTGCGAGCGGCTCCGCGGAGTCACGTGTCGAGGTGCGTGCTAGGGCCTACGTGACCGCCCAGGGTTGTTTACTCATCAGCGGCCTTCCAGACCCCTCAAGGGTTTCGTCAGTTTGTCTTTGGAGCTCTTACTGTGCGGACGAAGTATTGCTGTTTCTGAGTTAGTCTTGGCCAGAGCCCCTTTCACGATGGATATCGCTACGGTGGAGGTGTTTGTCGATGAACCCAACTTCCACCGCTACCTTCTGCTAGGACCAGAGTTCCTTACCCCCACGAGGATTAGGGTCGAGGAGGCGATGAGGAGAGGTGCACATATCTTCCTCAGGCCGGAGTGGTGGGGCCCAGCTGGACCCTTAATGTCCTTTCGTCGTTTCGACCCGGGCGACCCGGTGCAGTGGGACGAGGTTTTACAAGGGTTGCAGTTCACCCTTAACCATGGTAGAATGGCAGTGCTAGATGTCCAGGAGAATGTCACAGGACCTGGACAATAACCGATTACCTTTAACCCACTACATGTTTTTTCCGGTAATAAAGACTTTTTACCCTTAACCTCATTCCTTAAAAATAAATAAAAATAAAAAGTTTACTTATAAACTTGAACATGAGGATCCGCCTGGCATGAGGATCCCCCCCCCCGTCAGCGATAGACCACCTCTCACGTTTCTGGAAGCTTCTAGAAGGTTCGCTGAAGCGTGCAACCTGGGTATAAAACCGAGGCAGAGCCGCGCGTGCGACCTCAGTGTTGTTTGAGACGTCACCATGAACGGAAACGGAGTAAGTGCAGCTGAAGTGGACCAAACGATCCGCTCCTTCCTAGGGGAGCTGAACGCAATGAACGATGAGAACGCCAACGCACCACCAGTACAGCAAGGATGTGCGTCAAAGAAGAAAAAGCTCGATGGGTGGACTGTAAAGAGGAAGGAAGTGCCTATCGATTCCCCGACACTGTGCTGGTCTGCTGGCGGATATCAGTACACTGTGAAGAACCCTACCAACAGCGGTAATGTACTGTTGAAGATGAATGTGTTCAAAGGAGGTCGCCCCACGTTCAGTTGCGGCTTGTACTTGGACGAGGAGCGAAACGATGAAATCTGCGTATGTCTAGAGGACCGCTATCCAGATTGCAAACCCTATGGCTGGCAAATAGCCAGACGGGAGAGTCAAGATACGACGGGATCACTAGGACCGCTACTCCTCTACCCACCTGGCGAAAGACCGATTGCGTCATCTCAGGGAAAACCAAGAGGAGCGCACACTCCAGGCGCGCTACCCAGTCAACAAGAGAGCGTGGAAACTTCCACTAAGCAGTTGATAACCGAGATGCTTCTAGAACAATCCACTTGTTTACGCAGTAAAGCTTTCCATTACGTCACCCTTCCTGGAACTAAGCGTGGAAACTTCCACTAAGCAGTTGATAACCGAGACGCTTCTAGAACAATCCACTTGTTTACGCAGTAAAGCTTTCCATTACATCACCCTTCCTGGAATTGAGCGAGTAACTATGTCATCATGTTGTTGATACGCGCGAGTCGGCACGTAGACACCGCCAATAAAAGGCGACTCGGCGGCGAGAGCCGGTCATTCTGCATCCAGCCGCTGCGTCATGGTCAACACGGACAGAAGATGGACCTCAGGACAGCCCTCAACAGCTGCAAGGCCGCGGGTTACACCCGCATCGTAGACCTACAGGAGAACGTGGTGTATCCCATTCGCTCGTTTGAGCGAGTGGACACACCGTACGGCGAGGCGGTGATGGCCACCTTGGAGGGTCTTGTCGGCGATGATCCGATTCGCATTTACATGCCTCGGCGGTACCTTGCAGTCCTGGACGATAACACCATCACGCAGTATAACGTTGGCGTGAGGCCAAGGATGAGCCTTGTGAAGAGGAGCAGCTCTCCAGGCAGTAAAAGTCCTCTCCTCAAATTTGTATAAATAAATGGTATTCCTTATTCCCTTATTTCCCTTCAATATTAAAAAAAAATAAAAAGAAATCAAATAAAAAAAAGCAAGAAAAGAATTTAGTTTTAAGAGCCGAGGTGATGGTGCATGGCAGTCAGTAGACGCCATGAACTTGAGGTGGAAACACCCGTTCACCGCCATCGTGGCCGGGCCCTCGGGCAGCGGCAATTCGCACTTCGTGGCTCGCTTCATAGAGCACGCCAACCACATGTGAGATACGCGGTTCGCCCGTATCACTTGGCACTATGGCAGTGGTGGTGGCGGTGGTAAGAGCCGTGCGGACTCTGCCGTGCACTACGTAGCCGGCCTGCCAGACCTGGACGACTACGACGGTAGCGAGCCCGCCCTGGTCATCGTCGATGACATGATGCGCGAGGCTGGTCCCGGCGTGGCGGACCTGTTCACCAAGGGCTCACACCACCGCAACATGAGCGTGTTCTTCATCACGCAAAACCTGTTTCACCAGGGCAGGGGCCAGCGCGACATATCGCTGAACGCTCATTACATAGTGTGTTTTAAGAATCCCAGGGACCGCGCTCAGATCAAACACCTGGCCCGTCAAGTATATCCGGAAAACCCCAAATTCGTGGAGGAGGCTTACGCGGACGCCACGCGTAATCCACACGCCTACCTGCTCATAGACTTGAAACAGTCCACGCCCGAAGAGATGCGCGTACGTTCGGCCATTTTCCCAGACGACCCGGTAAACTACGTGTACCTGCCCAAGAAGAAGTGATAAATAGGCCGAGTGCACGCCAGTGTCAGTCATCATGTCACACCACGTGAAGAAAGACGCAGCGCTGCTGAGGGCCCTAATACACGCTACGCCCAAAGAACGCAAGGCCCTGTTAAAAGCGTGCGACAAGAGTCGCATCAAGTCATTGTGCGAGTGCGCGTATAACGTGCTACGCGGAAACGTACCGCTTTCTCCCTGCCTCAAACGCAAATTGAGCAAACACAAACAGGCGCTCAGACGGCTTTTGAAACGCGGCGAGGGTTGGACCAAGAAGCGACACTACCTCGTCCAACGGGGCGGAGGGATCCTCCTACCTCTGCTGTTGAACGCTGTTCTGCCCGTTCTAGCGCAGAAGCTTATCGGACATGGAGTACGCTAGGGAAATTGTGGTTGTACCGCAGGAGCTCATCGAGAGATTGCGAGAAGGACCGGGACCAGGACCGGGACCAGGACCAAGAGGAGGAGCAGGTAGCGCCAATAAGCCAGCCAGCCTGGACGCTGAGATGCATCGCATATTGAGTGACAAGCGGCTGGACGATACGGAGAAATGGAAACAATATCAGCAGGTGTTACAGCGGTTCCTGCACTTTTCCGCGGCTAAACGTCAACCCATAGGTCTGTCAATCATCGAGGGCGAGGAGAGGGAAGAGGAAGCGGTGGGGGATCCGAGTCAGATGAAGCGCGAGTTTAGCGCCTCGGCGGAGGAGGACATTGTGGAATCGTTCTCAAAAATCTACAGGTCGGTGGCGCGCAACTTGTTGCGATTCATGACCCGACAAGGCAGCCCCATCGCCTGGGACGCCAGTGGGGCGGTGTACGTGGACAAGGTGAAGATCCCCGATTCCAATATAGTGGACATCGCGCACAGCATAGTGAGAGCGCGAAGGGCGGATCGATTGCCTACCGGCTGGCATCAAGTGATGGCCACCTTGAAGGACATGAACGTGCCCAAAGAATACGTGAGCAATCCCACGGCGTTGCGTTACTTAGGCGTTGGGCTGGACTCGGCATATAGCCCCTGGGGAGACACGACGGCCTCGTCGACACCCCTCTCACCGAGGTTGACACCGATACTGGACCGCCTGAGACCGCGACCTCCAGCGGCCCGAAGAAGGATAATAACCGAGGAACCCGACCGGGAATCGTCATTGGACAACTGGGAGCCGTTCTCACCGTAATGGAGAAGTTGTACTACGACCCGAGCCAGCCCGGTTCCCTCGGCGGGGTGGCCGCCCTGGCCAGAGACGCGCGCCTACCGAAACGTCGGGTAGCCGACTGGCTGCGCGCCCAGGACACCTACACGTTGCACAAGCCGGCGCGCAAGCGGTTTCCTCGCAACCGCTACGTCGTGTTCGGGCCCCGGGAGCTGTGGCAGGCAGACCTGAACGACATGCGCGGCCTGAGCCGGTACAACGACGGAGTCAACTACCTGCTGACTGTGATAGACGTGTTCAGCAAGCGGCTGTTCGCGGTACCACTGAAGAGGAAAAGCGGGCCTGAGGTGGCTGCTGCGTTCGAGGGAATATTCGCTGAGGCGACTCCTCGCTGCCTACAGACCGACAAGGGGACGGAGTTCACCGGGACCGCGACCAAGCGAGTGTTCAAGAGTCACGGTGTCACATACGTCACCACGCAGAACCCCGACGTGAAGGCGGCGGTGGTGGAGCGAGTCAACCGCACGCTCATGACCCGCATGTGGTGCTACCTGACCTTTCAAAAACACGTATCGCTACATCGACGTGTTGGACAGGCTTGTGGACGCCTACAACCGCAGTCCGCACAGGAGCCTGGGTGGTGGCCTGCGACCCGTGGACGCGGACAGCGGTGATGGAAAAACGGTGTACAAGGTGTGGCGTCACATGTAAGGAAAGGCGATCCGGCAACGCAAGCCCAGGTTTGAGCCGGGCGACACGGTGCGCATAGCCAAGGAGAAGGGCACGTTCGCCAAAAGTTATGAGACTAACTGAAGTAAGGAGCTATTTGTGGTGGACCACGTATACGGGTCGCATCCTCTGCCATTGTACGTGCTGCGCGACCTGAACGGGACGCCGCTGGAAGGGCGCTTCTACGAGCATGAGATGCAAAAGGTAACGGTCGCCCCGGACCGCCTGTACCAAATAGATAAAATACTGGACACCAAAGGGCGAGGCCGCAGTAAGCGCTATTTGGTCAAGTGGGTCGGTTACGGAGAGGACTTCAACTCGTGGGTACCCGCATCTGAGTTCAACAGCTACTATGACGACAAAGCGCAGACGGCTGTACCTGACGTTGCCCAGCAACAGCTCAATGGACTATTATCCAAACAACACCGTGGCTAACTACATCATCCATCTACCGTCAGTCGTGCGATTGGGTGGCAATGGTGAATGGGAAGTCGCTTTAGTCGAGGTCCATTACCCGTGCTCGTTTGTCACAGTGGGGGAGGACGCTCGCGTATATCTCTACACTAAGGATGACACCGACAAGCCTGAACTGACCGCTGTAAAGGTGGAAGCCGGAAACTATAAAGACATCGATGAACTGGTCAACGCCATCAACGCCATTCCAAAATTGGA
Source organism: Allygus modestus (assembly GCA_963675035.1). NCBI lineage: Eukaryota > Metazoa > Arthropoda > Insecta > Hemiptera > Cicadellidae > Allygus > Allygus modestus. Next base: position 241,031,177 of record OY776112.1, on the reverse strand, counting down.
CTTATACCAATGCCAGTTTGAGTACGACAAAGAGATTGGGAAGGTGGAATTGATCTCGCTAGACCAGACTGTGGTGCAACTGGAATTTAGCTCCACCCTAGCGTTACAGTTGGGATACGACGTGCACAATGTGGATTTGATCAAACATAGAAAAGCTATAAGACCACCCAACTTACTGGCCGGGATCCCTTCACACATGTACGTGTATTGTGACCTGGTGGAACCTCAGCTAGTAGGTGACACTGTAGCGCCCTTGTTAAAGATTGTGAACATCGACGCAAAAAACTACATCTACGGCGCGAGTATCACCGTGCACTTCACCGACCCTCACTACGTGCCGCTGATGAAGAGCTCCTTCGATAGTGTGGAAATCGATTTAAGGGACAGCGTCGGGCGCCACCTGCCATTCCACTTCGGGACTACGTGCATGAAGCTTCACCTGCGCAGAGAGCAGCAGCAGCAATGAACCCGAACGACCCCTATCTGGCGTACTACCGCCAACAGCAGTCTGGGCACGGAGTGTCCACGGTATTCAGAGGAGCCGCTTTCCAACGCGGTCACGGCATCGACAGTTTCCTAGGCGGGCTGATGCGTACAGTGGTCCCGTTGATCAGATCTGGCACATCGGCGCTGGGCAAGGAGGCGCTGAGGTCCGGTGTGGGCTTCTTGGGCGACGTGGCGGCGGGCACAGCCGACCCCCGAGTCACGGCCAACACCCGGTCCAGAGAGTTTACCGGGTCGCTGAAACGCAGGGCTGATAAAAAACTGGATCGCGTGCTGAGCGGTGGTGGCACCTATAAGAGGAGGCGTGTACAGCAGGTCACTCCTCAGTCTCTGGCGAAACTCCTCGGAGCGAGGAAGAAGAGCGCTGCGCCCAAGAGGAAAAGGAAGCCCGCAAAACGTGTTGCTAAGAAGAGGAGAAGCAAGACCGTTGTACGACGTAAGAAGAGCAAGAGTACCGTGAAGGACATTTTTGGATAATGTCGTTCATACATCAAAAGTCGTGCGAGTGTGTCAAGACCGAGTTGGACCTGTTCTCGCTACCGCCCACGCAGACCAGTATAGAGAGCGGTAAATGGGTGGAGTACAAGCCCGTCTCCTCCCTGACAGACGACTCGCCCGTGGAGTTCATAGTTCCGGGTCATGGGGACGAGTACACGGATCTGTCACAGACGCTACTGCATGTGAAGGCTACCATTAGATCGGCTAACGGAGACGCTGTAACGGGCGATCAAGCGATAAAAGAGGTGGGTCCGATTAACAACTGGCTGCACTCGCTGTTCAGTCAAGTGGACCTGTACCTGAACAACAAACTGGTGTCTCCTCAGAACAACACGTACGCCTATCGCGCCTACCTGGAGAACCTGTTGTCCTATGGCGGTGATGCCAAGACATCACACCTCACCGCGGATTTGTTCTATGAGGACTATGCCGGGTACATGGACGATACTGAGGAGGATAATTCCGGGCTCAAGAGTAGGAGGGAGTTTATCAAGGGCAGTCGGTACGCGGACATGGTCGGACATCTGCATGTCGACCTGTGCAACCAGGAGAAGTTCATGTTAAACAGCGTGGAGATGCGCTTTCGTCTGATCAGGTCAAAGAACTCGTTCTCCATCATGTCCAAAACCGTGGCAGACTACAAAGTGGACATCGCTGAAGTCAACCTCTTTATGCGCCGCTGTAAGATCAACCCGAGCGTGCTGTTGGCTCACAGCAGGACGCTGGAGTCGGGCACAGCCAAATATCCCATTACGCGCGTAGAAGTGAAATCCTTCACGCTACCTGCCGGTATCAGTAACAAGACTCTGGACAGCGTGTTTCTGGGTCAACTGCCGAAACGCGTTATAGTTGGCCTGGTCAGCAATCAGGCGTTCAACGGGGCCTACAAGAAGAACCCGTTCAACTTCACCCACAGCCACGTGAACTTCTTCGCGCTGTACATAGACGGTGAGCAAGTGCCATGTAAGCCGCTTCAACCGGATAACACGTTCGGTCGGGAGTTGTGCGTGCTCGCCTACCACACGCTGTACACCGGCACCGGCATCAATTTCTCAGACTGTGGTAACGAAGTCAGTCGCAACGAATACGCCTACGGATACTGCCTGATGGCGTTTGATCTGACACCCGATATGGCGGCCTCTCAATCCAGCCACTGGAACCTGGTGCGCAACGGTAACCTGCGCATAGAGATTGGATTCTCCGAAGCCTTGGCGGAGGCGTTCAACTACATAGTGTACGCCAAGTTGGACAACGTCGTGGAGGTGGACCGTCATCGCAACGTCACAGTCGACTTTGGCGGTTGACTCCGCTCCGCCACCGCTAGGCAGCGCGCGCACCCGAGGTTATCCCGCTAGGCGCGCTCCCGCCAGCGCTCAGTCGAGTTCTGTCAGCCGTACAGGATGAACGTGCCGCCACCAATCTACAACGAGCCACCGCCAGCGCGCTGTCATCACGGAAGCGTGGTGATGGATATGCAGTGTTTTAAAGACAGTGATAATGCCTTTCTACTGAAAGAGGTTTGCGTGGTGGACGTGACTACCGGCACCCTGCTCCTACATCACATCGCCCGCCCACCCTTCAGTAAGGACCTCCTGACTCCCGAGAAACAGCGCGAGAGCGTCTGGGTCACTCGCCACTGCCACGGCTTGGAGTGGGACCAGGAGCACATCGCGTACGTCGCCCTGATGGACAAGCTGCGCTCCTGCCTCATCCACCGCCCCTTGGTCTACGTCAAAGGATCGCAGAAGAGGGAATTTGTACAACGCCACCTCATAACCGAGCCCGCCGCCACCACCGCTCAGGACATGGAGGATCTGGGCTGCGGGTCGCTCAACGGTCCGCCCGCCTACCAGACCCTGCGCTGTTGCCACCATAAGAGCTCTCACAACCGTTGCGCCCTTCATAACTGCATAGTATTGTGGGACTGGCTCGTGTCTAACGACAAGTCGGACCCATCCGCCTCAAGCTGCCTGTGCTGCTTCCGTCCACGATGAATACCGTTCAGATCAGAGAATGCCTGGCGAGGATCCCCGGACTGAGGAACGTCGCGGTCTACGCCTCTGATCAACTACCGGACGTGCCGGTCAAGCCTCTCACCGCCATCGTGTCCAACACGGTAGCACACACCGAGGGAGGCGAACATTGGGTGGCGTTTTACTGCTCGGAAGAAGACAGACTCGAGTACCTGGACAGCTACGGAAGGCCGCCATACCAGGCCGACTTTCAAAGGTTCCTGAGGCGCAATCCTCATCACCGTCACTACGTCTACAACAGGTATCGACTCCAGGGCTACGATACTTCTGTTTGCGGCTGCTACTGCCTCACTTACCTGTACTGTCGGGCTGTTCTCCGCACGTCACTCAGCGACTACGTCCAGCTCTTCGACCCTGCCGCTCCCGCCGCCAACGACGCTCTGGTCCGCAGGCTCTTCCACTCCATATTCGCTTAAAACTAGTTTGTAAGGTTTTTTTGTAGTATGTGTATGTAACCTTATTACTGTACAATACATGCCTCATAATGATAAAGCTTGTGTTTTCATTTCTCCTTTCTCCTTACTAAATTTAAAAAAAATTAGCAAAACTGAGGCAGCGGGGCTGGACCTCAGGTTTATATACCAGCGGCGCGTGTCACTGGCTGAGCCCCCGCCAAGCGGCAGTGAAGGCCGCCAAAGAGGGCGCGCCACGAGACCCCTCGGACATCAACAAGCCGCTGAGCAATTCGAGGGTGACCCCTCGGACATCAGCAAACCACTAAGCAACTCCTTCCTGGGCAACTCCTTCAGGGTCGTCCCCGACACGCGCCGCCAACCGCTCCCGGTTGGCGGGGGCTTTTTAAGCTGCACGGCTCGGGCCAAACGGCCCATAACGCCTTTCTCACACACACTTGAGTTTTTTTCTGAGCCTAACGGCTTGTGACTTTTGAGTGAGTAAAGGGAGGAAATAAACAACTCGGGTTCATGCTGTACATAAAACTATTATCGTATAATTACTTACAAATACTATTTACAATTTTTCTCTTATAACTAATACATACAACTAGACGGGGAATTCCTCTTCTTCCTCGTCTTCGTCCTCGGGCTCGCGCTGTCCCTCCTCCTCACCATCCACCTCCATCCGCTGCGGATGTTCTCCTCTCCTCCTCCTCCTGGCCAGCTGTAGCGGTGGGATGTCTTTATGTCCCCACGGTAGAGTGTGGATTTTGTCGGGGAGGACGAGCCGCTTGTCATCAGCCGAGTTGAGACTCAGCTTGTTCACCTGCACGGTGTAAACTCGGTGCAGGTGGGACTGGAACCGGACGTTGGTGGTGTGTTTCTGGACCCCGTTAAATAAGCACTCTCGGTAGTCGTCGGGGGTGAGGACGTTCTTGACAACGCCCTTCGCAACCCCCTTGGCTCGCTTGAGAGCCTTACTGCCGCCTGTCGCTGCGTCCTCGATGTCCATGAAGTACAACTTGGACCGCAGGCCGAGGTACTCGAATAAGGACAGGCCGTTACACTCGTCCTTAAACTTTCCAATGACCTTGGCGTTGACGGGGCTGTAGCAGGGGTGGGACCTCGGGTACCCGCTGGTGTCAAAATCATCCAGGTGCTCCTTCATCTCGGCGTAGACGTCCTGGGACATGATGTCAAAGACGAAGCTGTCCGTGTCCATGTAGTCCACGGTGAGGCGGTCACCGTAGCGCTCCTTCATCTTCCACAGGAACTCGTACATGAGCCACTTGCTCAGCTCCAGGACTGACATGCCTACGTAGACCGGCTTGTCCATCACGATGTTGACTTTGGACAGATGCACCAGGGCCACGTCCTCCGTGTAGTACGTTCGGTCTAGGAAGTTGGATCTGGCAACGTACTTAGAAAGCTTCTCCGGGGTACACACCAGCTTGACGTTGAGGCGCTTCCGTACATTCTCAATGGTTTTGCCGAAGACCGCGTTATTCATGAGCTTGAAGAAGTCCTGTTCAAACTTCGTTTTGGCCTTCTTCCGCAGCTCGGTGTTCATGAGGATGTACGGTTCCAACCACCGTGACTGGCAAAACGAGATCACTCGATGCACCACGACCAGCTCCAACCCGTTTTGCAGCGCCTGCTGCAAGACCCTGTAATGACAGATGTATTGCGCCTTGTCGTCCAGGGTCGTCAACAGTTTGGGGAAGTTCCCTGTCGGCGGACGCTTCGTCTCGCAGCAGTAGGGAAGGTCCTTGTGCAGGTCGTGTAGGCGCGCGGGGTAGTGGAGGTCCACTTCCAAGATGTAGCCTCGATCGGCCTCCGCGTCCAGCGCTGCAATGTCCAACGCCTGGATTTCCTCACGGCTGAGCCACTGGAAGTCTCCGGTCAGCAGGCACTGGGACATGGCCCAGCCGTAGAGGTTGTTGGCGTCCAGGTACAGGAGGAAGCGCGTGGGCTCGTCCGGGCGGTAGTCCGGGCACCTGTCGTGGTTGGCCTTGGCGTAGCGGGTGATGGCTTGTGAGATCCCTCCCCGGATCCCCTGCTCCACGAACAGGTACATGTCGAAGTCCTGCAGCGTGTCCAGCTCCACGTCGCAGGTCTTGAGCATCACGTCCCACGCGTAAGATGGCAGGGTGTAATAGTGGGCGGGGTCCAGCCCGTACTCTGCCAGCGACGTATCGTGAAACTGCTCAAAGACATCGGTGAGCAGGGCGATGTCACATTGCAGGTACTTGTCGGCGTAGTCCTTGAGGTGGTGACACTCGAAGGCTCGCCACACGTTGAGGGCGTGTTGGTAGTCCTCGTCCTTGACGTCCTCCAGGGTCATGATGTTCCTAAACGCCTCCTTGGGCGGCAGCTCCCTAGTCCTGTACAGCGTTTCGTACGATGTGACAAAGTCGTAGGGGAACACGCCCTTCCTACGCACCAGATCGAACAGCCGGTCGTCGGGGAACCGCTTCCTGGTCTCGCGCATCTTGTCAGTGGGCAGTCCCGCTGCCAGGCTGGCCAGGCTCATGGACAAGAACCTGTAGGTGTCGAGGAACCGCACCGCGAAACTGCTCTGTCGTTGGTTGTCCCCGGGCTGGCCAAAGTGAAACCGCTTGGTAAAGGCGATGTAGCGCTCTTCGGTGTGCGCCAGCACGTCCACATCACCGGGGTCAATAGCCATCTCCCGCACTACGAAGTGGGCGTCGTAGTTGGACAGGTTATGGAAGTAGCAGTTGATGACCCGCTGCTCCCTGTACCGCAGATTGCACGAGCGGTGCGCCGCTCCTCGGAACTCGTAAGGCGGGGCGTGGTTGTGGTCCCACACCTTGACGTCCAGATCGGTGAACTCCTTGCCGCAGAGGTAGCAGTGGGTCGCTGCGAGATACTCATCCATTTCCTGCCGGGTCAGAGAAGGGTGCAGAGCTCTTATGCTGAACAGGAACTCCCACAGGCTCAGCACGTCCATCTTCAACCTTTCCATCAAGACCTTGGACGCGTCAGCCCCGAAGTAGACGCGGGGCTCAAACTCCTCCAGGCCGAGCGAGTCCACGATCTGGTAGGCGAAGGCGTACGGGACGTGCATTTGCAGAGGCCTCGTGCCGGGCGGTGCTTCTACCGGGTCAACAGCGACGGGCTGCAGAGCACACTCAAAGTCCGCGTAAACGCAAAAGCGCTCGCGCCGAGTGTACTCGGGGTGGGCGAAGCGGATCTGCTGCTTCTGAGACATATCCAAGCGGAGGGGGGCCTTGGTGGTGCAGTATCGCATGTGCTCCTCCAGACGCTCGACACCGGACAGTTCCAGCTTGTTGGGCTGGTTGTCAAAGTAAGCGAAGCATCGCTTACACACGTGTATAGCGTTGGCGCGGGACGTCAGCTGAGGACGCACTAGCCTACTCATGTTTGCGATGTAGGCGTAGTGACTGTCCCCGCCGGTGGTCACGTACAACAGGTCCCGGTGGTCCTCCAACTCCCGCTTACAGATCTTCAGCGGGAACACGCGATCCTGTAATTTTGGGGATCCGTCGAGGCGTCTCCCCACCATGGTGCGCTCGATACCGTATACGTTCACGCTGATGGCGTTCTTCCTCTCAAAGGCCTTGATGTCCTTCACAGCCCCAGGGAAACGTAGGCCAGTCCAATCGTAGCGAGCCATGATTTCCGGTGTATACGCCGCAGGCCTCTCCGGGTGTTGCGCGACGAACTTGGTCAGGATGGCGTACGCGAAGCACATGTCATCGACGTTGTGCACGTTGATGACAGCGCGCGTCTCGCAGATGGTCCTGAGAAGCTGGATGAACCGGGCTCCGCGATCTCCCAACGGGGTGTATAGGTTGACGCGGATCTCCAAGTCGCGTATGCGGAGGTAGCTCCACCCGCTGCCCACTAGCAAGCACTGCTCCTTCTCTTCCGCCAGCTTGTGGAAGGAAGCCGACAAGAACTCCTCCAGGTCCGACGCGGCAGTGAGGGGCACGTTTTTCGTCTTAAGGGCCCGCAGGCAAGTGGCCCCGTGGACGTTGGCGAATTCGCACTCCAGGAACATGTTGACCTTGATGTTCGGGTGTCAGGTCCTGACGTCAGCCAGCAGTTCCAGGACGCTGTCGAACAGCAGCACCAGCGCGTCGTCCACGGTCAAGAAGTCTTCCATGGGCCGGGACAGACCGAAGGTCATGAGCCGTCCGCGGAACGCCCGTTGGATGGTGTGGAACGTGGGCAGTCCCCCACCCACCATCCCGTCAGGTGCCGTGCTGGGTCCAGGCTGAGGCTCGCGGCTGGGTCCGGGCTGAGGCTCGCGGCTGGGTCCGGGCTGAGGCTCGTGGCTGGGTCCTGGGCGCGGCTCGGGTGACAGGGCAGGCAGTCGTGGCATCTCGTCCAACACGAGGTTCCTCACGACGGGACAGTTGTGAGCCTCGTGCTGGTCCCGGTTGTAGCGCCGGGTGAAGTCTCGGTTGCAGAAGGCGCACTCGAACCTCCTGCCTCGGTGAGCGCTCGCCACGTGTCGCTGGAGGTACGCGGCCTTGCGGAACAGAGCGCCGCACTCGGGACAGCGAACCTCGTTGGCGTGCACCAGCTGCACGTGGCGTCGGAGCAGATCCTCGCGGGCAAACCGCCGCCCGCACGCGTCGCACTCGGACCTTTGGTCTCTGGCGGGTGGCGTTGCAGCGAAGGAGGAGGAAGAGGAGGAGGTCGAAGCTGACGGGCTCGCACCGTGGACCGCTTCCATGTGATGGCGCAGATCCTCAGGACTCGCCAGGGCGACAGCGCACAACGGACATGGACAGCCTGCGAACAGTAAAACAAGTCATATTAGTTACCCTATAAACACGAGGATGAGGAACTATACAGAAGGCTGGCAACCTCTTGTTTTTCCCCTAGAGTCTGTTTCCTCATCTCGATCGCCAGTTACCCAAGCCTGTTAAATACAAGGGTGAGGAGGTGGCGGTGAGGAACTATACAGAGGGCTGGCAACCTCTTGTTTACCTCTCGAGTCTGTTTTCTCGTCTTAATTGCCGATTTACCCAGTCAGGGCCGTTTACTCTCTCTCATAAAAACAAGTCATTAGTTATCAACCTCTTGTTTTCCCCTAGAGTCTGTTTCCTCATCACGATCGCCAGTTACCCAAGCCTGTTAAATACAAGGGTGAGGAGGTGGTGGTGAGGAACTATACAGAGGGCTGGCAACCTCTTGTTTACCTCTCGAGTCTGTTTTCTCGTCTTAATTGTCAGTTTACCCAATCAGGACCGTTTACTCTCTCATAAAAACAAGTCATTAGTTATCAAAGTCCACGGGCGCGCCGTGACGTCATGGGTGAGGATATTGGAGAAGAAAGCATACTTAATAAATCTACTGGCGGTTTCTTATTTAACCTAAACCTGTACCTGGCGCTTGGTCGTGAGGAGTAGGAGGATGAACTGTGGCGAGGTGGCGTTGCAGGTTGTCACTTCGCCCGAAGTGTCTACCGCAGACATGGCAGTCGTAATGGCGGTCGTTGTGGGTGGATGCAGCGTGACGAGCCAGGTTTCCAGCGTTCGCGAAGACGCGACCGCAGACCTTACACATACGAGGAACAGCCATCTGATTGAAAAGCAAAACCTAATTTCATTTCGCTTAAACATTTTTTTTTTAAAGAGTGGTAGTGAGTCTATTTTGCTTTTTTAAGTTTGATTCATTAATTTTAATCGTTATAAAACACAACTGTTTCAAGGTCATTACAATTCCACTCATCTCCATCGGAAAAGAAACAACGACAAGGCTCAGTGTACTGGGATATGTAAAAGATTAATTATTAATGTTAGCTAATAAGATTTTAGAGCATTGGTAAACTTGCTGATGAAAAAATAAATTACATGTTACTTACATTTTAAGATATCCAAAGAGAAAGTCGTAACAGTCGCACAAGTAATTACCACGATAGTAACGAAAATTAAAAATAACGAATAATTAAAATAGAAACGCTAATTAATAAATATGTTGTTACTTACGTTAACTTTTACGGGAATCCAAAGGCAATGAACAGCAGGTTGTGTAGGTGTATCGCAGAGACAGCAATACTTCGTCCGCACAGTAAGAGCTCCAAAAACAAACTGACGAAACCCTTGAGGACGCGCTCATAAATAGCACTCCAGTCGGGAGGAGGCCTCATGCTACGCACTTGCCGGAGGAGTGAGAGGTCTGGAAGGCCGCTGATGAGTAAACAGCCCCGGGCGGTCACGTAGACCCTAGCACGCGCCTCGACACGTGACTCCGCGGAGCCGCTCGCAGTTTGGCTTAGTCAAGCCGGCATACAACGTGTAACGAAGTCACATCAAATTCGGTCGGCAAACAGCCGAGATCCCATGAGAAAAACGCGTTTAAAAATTAATAGCGGGCCCGTTTAACGGTGGATTCTCAATTTTCTTTAAGGGATGGTTTACTTAGGCCGCCGCCCGACATGTGGTGAAGTTTCATCAAAATCGGTCGGTAAACAGCTGAGATCCCATAAGGAAAACACGTTTAAAAATTAATAGCGGGCCCGTTTAACGGTTGATTTTCAATTTTCTTTAAGGGATGGTTTACTTAGGCCGCCGCCCGACATGTGGTGAGGTTTCGTCAAAATCGGTAGATAAACAGCTGAGATCCCATAAGGAAAACGCGGTTATAAATTAATAGCGGCCTTGTTTAATGGTGGATCTATGGGGTTCTTACGTCATTCGTTTCCTCTGGGATAGGCCTACACTCTGGAAAAAGTTCCGTGAGAATCGGTGGGTAAATAGGCTAGTTATTAATTTTCGAAAGTTTTTTCCTCATGTTCACCGGGGGGGGGCTTCTCACTTGTCCATGAGGAAAACGCGTTTAAAAATTAATAGCGAGCCCGTTTAACGGTGGATTCTCAATTTTCTTTAAGGGATAGTTTACTTAGGCCGCCGCCTGACATGTGGTGAAGTTTCATCAAAATCGGTCGGTAAACAGCTGAGATCCCATAAGGAAAACGCGTTTAAAAATTAATAGCGGGCCCGTTCAACGGTTGATTTTCAATTTTCTTTAAGGGATGGTTTACTTAGGCCACCACCCGACATGTGGTGAGGTTTCGTCAAAATCGGTAGGTAAACAGCTGAGATCCCATAAGGAAAACGCGGTTATAAATTAATAGCGGCCTTGTTTAATGGTGGATCTATGGGGTTCTTACGCCATTCGCTTCCTCTGGGATAGGCCTACACTCTGGAAAAAGTCCCGTGGGAATCGGTGAGTAAATAGGCTAGTTATTAATTTTCGAAAGTTTTTTCCTCATGTTCAAGGTCATCACGAAAAGTGCCGCAGACGACCGGGGGGGGGCTCCTCACTTGCATGCTGATGTTGGTCGGGGGGGTGACGTCACGGGGGGGGATGACGTCACAGGGGGGATGGCGTCAGGGGGGATGACGTCACGGGGGGATGACGTCACGGGGGGATGACGTCACGGGGGGATGACGTCACGGGGGGGGGGTGACCTTGCATCCTCGCATCCTCACTGCGCCTTTGCTGGTTTTGAATCATCTAATTCCCCCTACTTTCACCTGGTTGAGTTATATTGATAATTGCAAAATAAAACACATTTTTATCTTCCTTCTTGCAGCAAACCTGCGTTTTCAGCCCTAATGTTATTCTTATGGAGAATAAATCAAATGCTATATATCACTTATTTATTTATGTATTTTTATGAAACTTGGTAAGTGACTTTATGTGGTAGTAAGAAATATATTCATGCATAGGAAATTCACTGATTACGCAGGTTTGCTGCGACGGGGGTATTTGTATGTGTTAGCGATTGAGTGCAGCAAATAAAACGCAGATGCCGCATTGTTTTCAAGATTCCGAACAAATGGTAAGTGTTGGCAGTCTTTTATTCTCAGGATTGTTTAAAACAATGAATAAGAGGCTTGTCAAAAGAAGCTTTACTGTTTCCAAAGCAATCTTAACAAATATTCTATCTCTTTCACATTAGAACGCTTGGAGGAAGCTTACGGGGCCCATATTTTGGTAAGTCTCAGTCAAACATATTTTCACTTATCTGACAGAGTCAGAATATTTGATTTAAGGATCCATCCCCATTAAATCCTTTATTGTATGAAGGGTTGGCTTTATGTAAAATTGCATATTGTATAATTTCAGTATCTTATTGTTCTGGTACATGGCATGTTCAAACGGAAATTTAAGGACATTTGGGATTTAACACTCCGAGTATTTCTACTGACTTACTTACTGACGTCATCTGTAGACCAGTTGTATGCATGGGATCAGTTAATGTTTTCTATCGGTCAATATTAGGGAAATGCAGGCCTAACTGATCGTAGACGGGACGTGTCGTGGTTAAAAACGTTTTGAGATTATGTTAGGTTGTATGGGTCGGCAAAGTAATTAGAGCTTAAATTTTCCAGTGAACCATTAACTATTATTATAATAATACTTATCGAATATATATTTTGTATTAAAATTTGTGTTTTGTTTTGTTTCATATTGATGTCATTTTTATCCAAGAGAGCTGAGCTTATTTTACAGTTTCATTAATTAATTAATAGTTGAGAGAGAGCTTCAGTAAAATTTTTAGCGAGTTGTTTAACTTCAATGCAGGAATCAATTTCAAATTTTATTTGGTCTGTATTTTTGATTAAAAGAGTCGTGTCACCGTCCTACATGACCAGATAATCTCCAGAGAGAACATTGTAAATATCATTGATGTATATTTACTGTATTAATATACAGTAGCAACCCAAGGATCGAGGCTTGGGTCACCCCACTTTCAAATGTTCATGAATTGAAAGGGACTGAAATATTTATGACACTTTGGTTGGGTGTTGAACTTCGATCATCTCTTTGTCTTTGATTTACTTAATCGGTTAGACATTTTAAAGGAGTGCCTATAAATTCCACTCTTTAGATTTTCTAGAAGAGGTCATCAGGTACAACTAAGTCGAAGGCCATTGGAAGATCCCCAAGGTATCCTACTATGCTGCCTCCATGCAATCGAAGTCGTATGAGATAAACTGGGCAATAGCTAATTTCGCTGGCATTGCCTTCCTCAATCTGAACTGCGTATAAAAACAGCAGTGAGTTTTATTCTAAGTGTTGTCTCGCCCAATAGTATCAGATCTTTGACTCTTTTATGAAGAATGAAGTAAATTAAAGTAAAGTTCATGTAACATTCTGGATAATGACTGTTGTCAGAGTTTTCAGGTCGCACTAATGCCTCTGACATAACTTATGGACTACTTCCGTAGACGGGGCCAACAGCTTAATGTGCATTCCAAAGCACGGTGACGTTATGAGTTTCAAAGGTCATATGGATTTCTCCGGGAATTGGAATCCCGGGCCTTTTTGGTGGTAGGACAGTACTCAACCCACTCAGCCTCAAGAACGGAGATAGAAATTACGATGGTTGCTGATTACCTTTCTGTAATTGTTAGCTAAATTCCCCATAGTGAAGAATCTATTAACGTTGGTTGGTATCGTTTCCTTTTTTATTTTTTGGTAACAAAATTGTTAAAACCATTAAAACCATTTTCTTGTGTTCGTTGTTCCAGAAAACTTACATCCTCAATATTATTCTTATGGAGAATGTTTAAAATTTTAAATATTGCTTATTTGTGAATAAATATATTTTTTCAACATGGTAAGCGGCTTTATGTAGTATTTATATAAGTAGATTATCCTTCAAGTGAGTGGGGCGTCGTTTTCTATGTTTTTTTAGGATTCAGGTTTTTTAGGGCCCGAAATGCCAAAAAAAGTTGTTCAAATGTATATATATATGGACATATGTGAGTATAGGTGTGTCCGTAGGCACTATAACTTTCGTAAAAAAGTGTTACCTAAAGTGTTAATTTTATATCTTGCTTATTATTAAACATGGATTAATAAAACTCGGTATTTGGCTTCATATGGTTGTGGTTTATTGAAATTTGCATACAAACCCGCGCACTCAGCAGCTCTTAAAGACAATAAGAACAATGCCATCTTGCTTGTTTATGAACATATATTTGTGAAATATTTGTTTGTTGCTTCAGCTGGTGGTGATCCATTAACATTAAAACCCTATTTAATGCTAAAATCAAAGTAAGATAGTCTAATGTAGATGTGTGAGATACTGGAGATGTCTAATGGACTCTGAAAAACAGGCTAATTCTGCTTTCAGCCTTAAAAAAGTAGTATAGCACTACAGTCACCCAAGAAACTGTTGACCATCATTGTATTGTTGACTGCCCTTGCACCAGTGGACTGTGAAGTTCTGCTTATCAAGCTAAAATGGATCGCACCAGCAATATTGTATTTTCATCAGTCAGCCTTCTACATCACCAACAAGATGTAAAAAATAAAATCACTCATTCAGTGGTTGTGACACCACCAGTGCCATATGTGGCAAATAAAAAAATAACCCAGTTGCAGCAAACCTGCCTACTCATCAAATTCCGAATGCATATAGTATATTATGTTATGTTGTATACCACACAAATATATTATTGTCTTCATACTACATAATGTCGCTTACCAAGGATCATAAACATATTTACTTACAAATGAGCGATATATTCAATTGTAATCACTCTCCATGAGAATATCATTGGGAATGAGTATGCAGGTTTGCTGAAACAGGGAACAAAAAATTGTTTTGATACAAATATCAATAATATTCAACTAGGTAAAGCCAGACTTCATCAGTATACGTTCATAAATAAGTTATTTATACCTGTGCAACATCTCATTTATTTACCCTGATAATTTCCATGTTAATTTCCCTTTTTTCATTAAAAATATATTTTTCTGTGTTACAAGTTATGATAAAGTTTAAGTAGGAAGATTACATCATATTTCCCCGCCAGAAACAGTTTAGATAGGCCTATCATACTATGTAAATCACCATATAAAAATGTCAATTAGCCTAGTAAATAATTTTAAGATAATTCATGATGTAACAAAATTGCTTCAAAACCTTATATTAATTTATTCCAAACTATTAAATTTTCTTTAAAATCCAAATTAAGCTCCATAACAGTTAATATAGTGCAACCAGTGAAGTGATCTACAAGAGCAGAAGAAACATTATGTATCCATGCCAGGTGTGAATTATTGTAACAATGACTAGACTCTCTGAAAATAGCCGGCCTAGTGGTAGCTTACCCTAAAGTTTGATCTATTTTTGAAATGTGATTTTACCCCAAATTCAATCCAAACACCCCAAATTGTTATTATAAGAAGAGCCACAGGCATTATTTATACCCTTTTGTTACGGCAGTGAAGAAATATAAGCCTGTGGGGAAAATAAAATAGGCTGATGAGACCAGCCCATATTCTCCAACGTGTAGCCAGATGTAAACTTCATTAATCACCTAATTGTATTAAAATATCAATCTACCAGACTTTGAACGATTAATAAATTAATAAAGAGAACCTTTTCAATCTTCTAAATTGCATATTCAAGAACTATTTTCAAGATTTAAATTCCTTTGAACAGTTTTAAAATCAATTAACAGTATCCTAAAAATCATGTTGTAAAGCAGCATTGTTGGAGGACTGCATTGTATTTCGAAGTGGACATTACTTACCTTCTAACTGCTATTGAGCAAACCTTTTATATTTTACCTCATATCAGAGACTTCGAAAAAATTATCCCACAGTATATTAGTAGCCTATGAGTATAACTGATGATTCCAAACGTAATAATATATTTGACGCCAGCACGATCACCCCTTGCCTGAGAAGGAATTTTGTAACCCTGAGCTTTAAAAGACTATTATTAGAAATAATACCAATACCTTTAAGTAATAAAACATCTCCCTATTACTGTAAACATTTAATGTAAAGCCCTTTTTCACATTTCAAGATTATCATTTTGTATTTCATAGCAATAAAGTTAGGTCTATCTTCGTACATTGTTTTTGATTTATTCAGAGGTAAAGATGATACGAGTTTGTAACATATTGTAGTCAATCAGCAGTTAAGTACCCATATTGAGCAGACAGTTGCCGGAGCAATATAAAAGAAAGACAGAGATTTATTTCTTTATTGTTTATTAGTTCAAGTCTAAAGAAATACTTTATAGTGAGATAAAAATAATACAAAACAAAAAAAACACCGTTTTTTTTCTTGTTGTTCTTTTGTTTGGTTTATATTTAGAGTGTATTTACACCTGTTTAGATATTCTTTATAAGAATAACATAAGAGCTGAGTACGCAAGTTTGCTGCAACAAGGAACACAACAAATTGTTGTTTATGCAAATATCAATATAACTCAACTAGGTGAAACCACATAATATATTAAGTTATTTTTAGATTACATGTTCATAATTAAGGGAGACATAGTATTTTACTTAATCTCCATAAGAATAACGTGGGGGATGACTACACAGGTTTGCTGCTTCCGTAACTCACAGTATAAGTTATTCTTCGTTATAATAACAATAGGCTATAATGCTATTCTTATAGAGGAAAGTAACAATATAGAGTTTCCTTGGTAACAATATTGTTACCAAAAAAGAAATTAGTTCGCATGCAGCACGCTGACGTGAGGGAAAAGAATTTCCACATAAATAACTTTTAAAAAACAAAATCAGTGTTAAAACATACATTTATTCCAATTTTTATCTAACTCTGAAAACAATTGCTTTTTTGGCTGGTTCTGATGCTCCTGATCCTGATCTAGTTCTAGTGGCACGGTCGTGTCACGTCACCAAGTCCACCACACGACCCGTGCTATACTAACACGAAGCAGAATGAGACGATTTTTCACTTCTCAAATTAGCGTATTACAGCCTTAAGTGAATCTAGCAGTGCATTGATATGCTAAACCCTTTCACTAAACACGAAAAATCACAACAGTTGGTTTAAGAAAGGTCTGAGAAGCGAGAAATTAACGTATAAAAGTAGCCTAAATCTTGTAGTTTTGGCACTTTTCACAAATTGTCCACTTCATTTTGTTCATTAAGCCTAAGAACTTTATTTCTAAACAAACTTGAACGAAATTTCGCACAGACTTCTGTTTTTACTCACACATTTCACGTTTGACACTAAATTGTAAGTTTGCAAACGCAATATTTTAAAACAAATGATATTAAATTCCACTTTCAAAATTGTTACTGAATTTGATGTCTGCTTTGTTTACATTTACTACGTAAACAAAAATCCAAGTATCGCATGTGTTCCAAAACAAATCTGATCAGCTGGCTTGTAAATTCAAATTAAATTATTGAGTGAAGTTAACCAAACAAAAGGGTATAGAGGTAATGAAAATATTTTAATTCGTTTAAGCTATACATACTATAATACATCGAACATAACATAATATGCAATAAACATAATATGAAATATAAAAACAAAGTCGGGTTAGTATGTTATTTAGTTATATAAGTTAGTTACACCCAACAGCTGTTATATAGACATACTTAAAAGGCATAAACTTATGTTCATTATGGAAATACAAAATCTACTTGAATGGCATCTCAAGTTCTTTTGTCGATGCCGAAGTTAGTTTTATATATATATATATAAAAATAGGCGAGTGAGTGTAGCGAATGAGCTCAACCTGGAGGTGAGTGAGCCAAGCGAACGAGCTCATCTTCAAAATGAACGAGCATATTCTCATTAAATAAAATTACTCAATAAACACATTTGCAATCATTTAAAAGTCCGTTCTAGAGGTTAGCTTTAAAACGGTGTTCTTGCTTCTTCACTGTGTTTTGTCAGTATTAACAGTTGTTATATGTTCAATTTAAATAGACTTTAATTTTGCCATAATTTTAACATTATAACTTTGAGAGCTTAGGAGGCTAAGACCTGAAGGAAGACGTTTTCAAAAACCACAAAAGTCACATCTAGTCGTTAAGGGTTTTCAAATAACACTCAAACGATAATATAATACATAATAGTTTCGCCTAAATAGACTTGTCACCAAAATTGGCTTAGTTTTTAATAAATAAGTCAGGGTAAAATACTTTACTAAAGATGCTCACGATGCAATCGAAACCATTATTATAACTTTTGAAGACAGAGATATTGAAATTCAAAGATCGTCCACATAATTTGAAGTAATTCCTGGAGTATTCGTTTTCCGAAAGCAGTTTCCTATTGCAGTAGCATAATATGCAATTAAAATTCACAAAAGTTAGGGATTAACGCTTAACAGTTGTATTGTTGATGCTGGTTATGCAGTATTTTCATGTGGCCAAACATATGTAGCTTTTATCTCGCGTGACTTCACTCTCTGGTCTATTAATTCTAAACTTTGACCCTCAAAATGTCAAGGCACAAGCATCAGCTATATCCGAAAATAATAGGCTAAGGAGTGAGTACCGACTAGAATTAAAACAATTAAAAATTGGAATAAAATCTCAAGAAAAAATCCCTGGTCAAATCTGGCAAATTCATAATACTAAATTAGGAGCCATTCAAGACATTACTAACTATATACACGAACTGGGAAATCTCGGTTTCAAAAAGGTTTATGGCGTGTCATGCTATGCAAATTTAGTTTTACAATGTATTTTCAACTGCCCACCAATCGTGACGTTAACAAACAATTACGACACCAATGCTCCACTAAAAAAATGGTAATATCCTACCGAAGAAATTACCAGATTTTAAATTCTATAGATATTATAAAGCAACTAGGACCACCATTTAATACAACTGAACAACAAGACTGTGCGGAATTTTTAAATTGCCTTATTTCGAATCATCAACCCCAGGAATTTCAATTCAGGCACTCAATAAAATCAACCATAAATGTTCAAACTGCAACCACAGCACAACCAGCTACGACAGTAAATTTATATTCCAAATTTTCATCCTAATCATCTTAAAAGAAAAGCCTATTTCGATTAACTACTCCACAGTCAATTTATCGCCTGGTTCTCTCTTGCTGACTCTATATGCACAACTTGTGAAAATGATCACTATCCTACACTCTAATATAAGTAAGGTTTGCGTGCGTGCGTCCGTGTTTGCTTGCGACACTGATCTCAATAATGGCACCAACAATTTCCTTCAAATGTTGGAAATAACTAATTTCTGGGATAAAAATAAGTTCTAGACAGGTCTCATCTCCAGGAAAAATCAAATAATGTAAATCAAATAATACACCCGTTGCAGCAAACCTGCATACTCAGCGAATTTAAAATGGCACTTCACTAAGTCATGAAGCCACTTACCAACTTTCGTCAAAGCGTATTCATAAATAAGCGAGATATGACATTGTATTTATTCTCCATAAGAAAAAAATTAGGGCTGAGTATGCAGGTTTGCTATATAAAGGACCAAGAAAATCTGGTTTTTATGCAAATACCAATGGATCACCACTAGATGAAGCAACATACCAAGTTTTACCAATTTATATTCATAAACAAGCAAGATATCACATGTTTCTTATTCTCCATAAGAATAACATTATAGGTGCTGAGTACGGAAGTTTGCTGCCATAGTGACAAAGAAAATTGTGTTTTGTATGCAAGTATCAGTAAATCCCAACCATATTAAGCCAAATACCGAGTTTCATTAATATCTGCTCATTAATAAGCGATATATAAAATTTTGCTTATCCTCCATAAGATTGACACAATATTTCGGTAACAAATTGACGTACAGAAATAATCAAAGTACCAAATTGTATGTTTTTTTAAGCTGGATTCAATAGTAAAAATTAAAATTCGATTAAAATGAAAATTAAATGTGAAAACCCAAAAACCCCCCCTTCGGATGGTGCGATTCGTCTGGTTTTCGAACTTATTCAAATATATGGTACTTTACACATTTGTGCCAAATTTCATTAAGATCAGACCTTTTAGCGAATTTCCCCTATAGGGAAGAAGCTATTACCGTAGGTCTCATGGTAAGACTTAAGCCCGAGACCATGATAACTTTTCATTTTGAGGTCCCCAGATGCCAAAAACACCATTCGTTCAAATTTTTATATATGTATATATATATATATATATATATATATATATATATATATATATATATATATATATATTATATATATATATATATATATATATATATATGTGTGTCCGTAAGCACGATAACTCTCGTAAAAAAGGTCCGATCTTAATGAAATTTGGTACAAATGTATAAAGTACCATTTATTTGAACGAGTTCGAAAACCAGATGAATCGCACCATCCGAAGGGGGGTTTTTGGGGGGTTTTGTACCCCAAAAATGTGTTTTTTGGGGTTTTCACATGTAATTTTAATTTAAATAAAATTTTAATTTATACCATTGAATTCAGCTTAAAAAAACAAACAATTTGGTATTTTGATCATTGCTCTACGT
The DNA here is from genome assembly GCA_963675035.1 of Allygus modestus. NCBI lineage: Eukaryota > Metazoa > Arthropoda > Insecta > Hemiptera > Cicadellidae > Allygus > Allygus modestus. The sequence goes on along the minus strand of OY776112.1, from coordinate 241,011,472 downwards.
CAATTGGTTACCGAGATATTGAAAGTGCTAAACACAGTACGTTGTCTAATGTTATTCTTATGGAGGAAAAGACAAATTGTATATCTCGCTTATTTATGAACATAAACTGACGAAATTTGGTATATGGCTTCATCTGGTTGTGGTTTATTGTTGTTTGCACAAAAAAACAATTTTTCGCCTATGGGTCCCGTAGCAGCAAACCTAGGTACTCGGTCCCCATGTTATTCTTATGGAAAATAATTAAAATGTTATATATCGCTTATTTATGAATGTATATGGATGAAACTTGGCATGTGACTTCACTTAGCTGAGTTCTATTGATATTTGCATAAAAACCCATTATTTTGTGTTCCTTGTTGCAGCAAACCTGCGTACTCATCCCCAATGTTATTCTTATAGAGAATAATTAATATTTTAAATATCGCTTGTTTGTGAATATATTTCTTATGAATCCCTGTTAAGTGGCTTAATGTGTTATGTTATAATTCATTGGAAATTCGCTGAGTATGCAGGTTTGCTGCGACGGGGGTATTTTACGAGTTATCGTGCTTACGGACTCACACACACACACATATATATATATATATATATATATATATATATACAAATTTTACCGAATGGTGTTTTTGGCATCTGGGGACCTCTATATGAAAAGTTATCATGGTCTTGGGCTTAAGTCTTACCATGCCACCTACGGTAATAGCTTTCTTCCCTATAGGGTAAATTCACTAAACAAAAATGGAAATTTAAAAAAATTATCATTGGGCTTATGGAGTTTAAAATCAAAACAAAAGAATTGTAACAGCTGTTTATCATCAATTAATGAACTGTCAAAGTAATACTCACGTTGTTTATGATTATTAACATGTAGTTTCCTGAGAGCAGTGATTAAAACTGTTGAGTGAAGATTACATATATAGAGTATTAATATAGAACAAAGGGACATGGAGCTATAAATAACAACAGGAGGGATCTAAAAAATGTAGAAAAGAGGCAAATGAGTTTAAAAATCCGATTATCAGTAGGGGATAATGTGAAATATTATTCCAAGTCATCTAAACAATCTGACTGGCCTTCCCCGAGCAAAGCTCGGCCCCCAGGTACTAATCAAAAACATCCATCCCAGTTACAAGTAACTTCATAATTTTTTAAACACAATTTTGGCAAACACATTTTAACAAAATTTCAAGTCTAATAATACCCAGTCTACAAATTGCAAGAATCAAAATTAATGGAGTTCTGTACAAATTAAATAATGCGGTGTTCCATTTAGGAAACAGTTCAGCATCAGGGCATTACATAGCTTACATTCAAAACAAAAATAAGTGGATAGATGCAGGTAATGAGGAAGTGAACGTAAGAAACGCCCGTATGGTGCAAAAAAATATATATTATAATGTTTAAAAAACTGCCAGAAAATTCTAAAAACTATCTAGGTAAAATTAAGGTAAATTAATCTTAATTAATGTTCAATTTATTATAATATTTTATCCTTGATATATATTTTGTTTTATTTCAACTTGAAATCCCATTTATAACAATATTTAATAAACAATTATATAAAAAACAAATGATATACCCAAAAACACAAAGTGTTGACGGGTAGCCAAGTCCTAAAATTATATGATATCAAAATGTATTCCAAGTCAAGGATAGCACCTTTGATCTGACATTGTTTATCATCAAAAATTACTTAAATATGTTAAAATAACAATGCTCGAAAGATTGTTGGTTATTTTCTATCTGTTCTTGGCCAGCAGCTTCACTGATGCAAAATCTTTATTATGAAATTAAAAAATCTAAATAAACTATAGTTAAAAATTGTAATTGAACATTATAAAAATGTATTATCTGCTGGCCAAGAACAGATAGAAAATAACCAACAATCTTTCGAGCATTGTTATTTTAACATATTTAAGTAATTTTTGATGATAAACAATGTCAGATCAAAGGTGCTATCTTTGACTTGGAATACATTTTGATATCATATAATTTTAGGACTTGGCTAACCGTCAACACTGTGTTTTTGGGTATGATTCTATTTACTTGCAATGCTTGGAATACAATATTGCGCATTAAAATTGTTGAAGGTCAAGTTAGGATTGAAAGTAGGCTTGAGGTTTGTGAGGATGATAAATACCACCGTTGCAGCAGACCTGCGTACTCAGGGAATTTTCAATGCATATATATGGGTCTCACTACTACCTAGAGCCACTTACCAAGTTTCACAAAAATACATTCATTAATAAGTGATACATAGCATTTTATTTATTCTCCAATTTTGCCGATTTTTGCCCCCCCCCCGATTTTATATTTTTTACCACCATTTTATATTTTTGCTACCCACCCGATTTATATTTTTACCCTCCCCTCATTTTTGCTCCCCCCAATTTCATATTTGTTCCCCCCATTTTATATTTTTGCCCTCCCCACTTCGATTTGATATTTTTATTTTATGCCCCCCTCCATTTTAAATTTTTTCCCCCTCCCGATTTTACATTTTGCTCCCCCCCCCCCGCCGAGTTTATATTCATGCCCCCTCCCACCCACCCCGACATTCTTTACTTTTTTTGTAATTGAGTTATTTTATTTCTTAGAGCTAATCCAAAGTGTTACGTGTACCGATATGGAGTCGCAAACCACACGCCGTTTACTACCCAACAGAGTTCCTCGACTTAGCAACAGAACCCGAACTATCTGCCAGTATATTATGTTAACTTTTATTTAATTGTACATTAAACGTGTGAAATATAATTTTAATATAGTAAAATAATGTGGATCGTTATTTTCTTTGGTTATTATCTACCCATTTATGTACATGTGTGTGTGTGTGTGTGTGTGTGTGTGTGTGTGTGTGTGTGTGTGTTCGTGAGCACGATAACTCTCGTAAAAATAATCCGATTTTGATGAAATTTGGTATAAACGTGTAAAGCAACATTTAATACTTTAAGTTCGAAAACCAGCCAGATATCTCCATCCGAAGAGGTATTTTAGAGGGGTTTTCTATCCCAAAAATAGGTTTTTTGAATTTGTTACATATAATTTTGGAAATAGTCAAATTTTAGTTTTTATCATTGGATTCAGCTTAAAAAACACACATTTTGGTATTTTGATCATTCCTCTACGTCAATTGGTTACCGAGATATCGAAAGTGCTAAACACAGTACGTTGTCTAATGTTATTCTTAGGGAGGAAAATAAAAAAATTATATATCGCTTATTTATGAACGTATACTGACGAAACTTGGTATACGGCTTCATCTGGTTGTGGTCCATAGATATTTGCTCAAAAAAACAATTTTTTGCTAAAGGCTCTCGTAGCAGCAAACCTGCGTACTCAGCCCCATATTATTCTTATGGGAATTAAATGCTATGTCTCCCTTATTTATGAATATAAATGAATAAAAACTGGTATATGACTTTACCTAGTTGAGTTATATTAATATTAGTATAAAAACACATTTTTACTTGATGCAGCAAACCTGCGTACTCAGCCCAATGTTATTCTTATGGGGAATAATTAAAATTGTATTTATCGCTTATTTGTGAATATATTTTTATGAAACTTGGTAAGTGGCTTTATGTAGTATTAAGACAGTAATATCTCCATTGTAAATTCGCTTAGTATGCAGGTTTGCTGCGACGGTGGTATTTGTTGACCATGATGATAGGCTTATGTCCCGAAACATGTAGTCTGAAAAATAAAGAAATTTCTTAAGGGTACTCAGATGAAAAATGATTCATTTGACTATTATTATATTAGTAGCCCTAACAAATGAATGAAATATAAATAAATAAATATGTATATATATATATATATATATATACATATATATGAATTTTAACAATAGTGTTTTTTGCATCTGGGGACCTCAAAATAAAAAGTTATCACGGTCTTGGGCTTAATTCTTACCATACCATCTACGGTAATAGCTTCTTCCCTATAGGGAAAATTCGCTAAAATACACCAAAAAGTGAATAACAGATTTTTCTAATGTAAAACCCCCATAAGACAACGTTCTGTGTTTAGTCTATATACGTTTTCTTTAATAACTTGGTAAATATTTGTGTTAGAATTATGGAAGGGAACTTAAAACCTTCGCCTCACTAATCTCCACCTTTTTTAATGTGTTGATTTTACATCTGGGGCTATTCTGTCCCTTTTTGGGCCTAAAAAATCACAATTTAAAATATTAATCCCCAAAAAAGAGATTTCCGATTGTTTGCCCAACGGACTTGTCCAACTCATTACTGCAAGGAATGTTTCTACCAAATCTGAAGTAAATCGGACAAAATACCCGCGTCACAGCAAACCTGCGTCCTCAGCGAATTTCGAATGCATAATATATGTCTTAATATCACATAAAGACCCATACCAAGTTTCATAAAAATATATTCACAAATAAGCTATATATACAATTTTAATTAGTGTCCATAAGAATAACATTGGGGATGAGTACATAGGTTTGCTAAAACAAGGAACATAAACAATTGGTTTCTAAGCAAATATCAATATAACTCAACTAAGTGGAGCCACATTCCTAGTTTCATCAATGTACGCGATAAGTACATTGTTGATTGTTTCATCAATGTAGTTTCAATAAGTAAGCGATATATCCCATTTCGATTAATCTCCATAAGAATAACATGGGGGATGAGTAGGCAGGCTTGCTGCAACAAGGAATGAAAATACCCCCGTCGCAGCAAACCTGCATACTCAGCGAATTTCCAATGAATATATAACATAACACATTAAAACACTTAACAGGATTCATAATAAATATATTCACAAACAAGCGATATTTAAAATATTAATTAATCTCCATAAGAATAACATTGGGGATGAGTACGCAGGTTTGCTGCAACAAGGCACACAAAATAATGGGTTTTTATGCAAATATCAATAGAACTCATCTTAGTGAAGTCACATACCAAGGTTCATCAATATACATTCATAAATAAGCGATATATAACATTTTAAGTATTTTCCATAAGAATACCGTGGGACCAAGTACCTAGGTTTGCTGCTACAGGAACCATAGGCGAAAAATTGTTTTTTTGTGCAAACAACAAGAAACCACAACCAGATGAAGCCATATACCAAATTTCGTCAGTTAATGTTCATAAATAAGCGAGATATACAATTTTTCTTTTTCTCCATAAGAATAACATTAGACAACGTACTGTGTTTAGCACTTTCAATATCTCGGTAACCAATTTACGTAGAGCAATGATCAAAATACCAAATTGTTTGTTTTTTAAGTTGAATTCAATGGTATAAATTAAAATGTTATTTAAATTAAAATTACATGTGAAAACCCCAAAAAACACATTTTTGGGGTACAAAACCCCCCGAAAACCCCCCTTTGGATGGTGCGATTCATCTGGTTTTCGAACTCGTTCAAATAAATGGTACTTTACACATTTGTACCAAATTTCATTAAGATCGGACCTTTTTTACGAGAGTTATCGTGCTTACGGACACACATATATATATATAAAAATTTGAACGAATGGTGTTTTTGGCATCTGGGGACCTCAAAATGAAAAGTTATCATGGTCTCGGGCTTAAGTCTTACCATGAGACCTACGGTAATAGCTTCTTCCCTATAGGGTAAATTCGCTAAAATGGGTGTTACCGCAAATATCAATATAACTCAACTTGGTGAAGTCATATACAAGGTTTTATTAATTTATGTTCATAATTAAGGGTGACAGCATTTAAATCTTTCTCCATAGGAATAACATGGGGGCTGAGTACGCAGGTTTGCTGCTACGGGTATCTTTAACAAAAAATTGTTTTTTTTTATCAAATATCAATGGACTACAAGTAGTAATGCCGCGCGCTTTGGGTCTAACATTGGTCTTATGGAGAATAGATTAACATGGGGTCTTATGGAGAATAGATTAACATGGACTCTTACGGAGAATAGAATAACATGGGCTCTTATGAAGAATGGAATTAGGGTGTAATTGCCTCCCTCTGTGGCTCTTTTGCTACCCTCTGTGGTTAATTATCTGACCCTTTGTGTTTAATTATCTACAGTTTTGGTAATTATTTAACCCCCGCGTCCTTCACTTCCTTCTGTGTATCTAACTCCAGCTCCTGTTCTCTTAGCTGGCGAGTGTAACATTTTAAGTAACCTGACTGGCTGGTATGTTAATTCGTTTCCTTATGTTGTTAATCATCTAGCCTTCTGTGGTAATTATTTGACCTACGTGTCCTTCTACATATCCAACCCTCGTACCCTTCTGTTGGTAATCATCTGGCATTCTGTGGTAATTATTTAACCCTCGTGTCCTTCTGTTGGTAATCGTCTAGCCTTCTGTGGCAATTATCTGACCCTCGTGTCCTTCTGTTGTTAATCATCTAGCCTTCTGTACATCTGACCACAACATCCTCAACATAGCCACTCGTTGTAACTAGTTGTTACCTGTGGGCTCTGTGATTGAAAGAGACGTGGCCCCCACCACAATACCTGCTACCTTGCCGCGCATTTTCTCTCTCTTTGCTCCCTGCTCCCGTTGCGATCGGGCGTGTCTCTCCGTTCGTTGCGTTTTGCAAAGATTAAACTTGAGCGTTTGCTTCCCATAGCGGCTTCACTTTTCCTAACCTCACTTTTTGCTTTGTATTTTACATAACCTCACTTTTAATTTGTTTTATTCTGTGTAACATAACCTCACTTTGTATTATAGTAATCTTGCGTGTCGTGTGATTTTAGCGTTATCTGACTTGCTAGTGTACAATAACATCAGTTTCTTGTTTGTTCTGGCTAAAGTAGTGTTGTGTTGACTAACATAACCTCACTCCCAGTATCCTCAGTTTCTTGTTTGATTTGACTATAGTAGTGTTGTGTGTTGTATGTGCTGAGTAACATAACCTCACTCCCAGTAACCTCAGTTTCTAGTTTGATTTGACTATAGTAGTGTTGTGTGTTGTATAACAGTAACAGTAATCCCACTTCCTTGTGTCAAGAGTTGTGTCGTACTTGTATGTGTTGACTGACAGTAATATCACTTTCTGTCCTTGTTCTTTATTAAGTAACTTCACCATTTTGTTTTACTTGGTAGTGACGTACTTGTATATGCTGACTAACATAACCTCAATCTCAACCATTTGCTTACCATAACCTAATATAACATAACCTCACTTTTGATTTGTATTTTTATAACCTCACTTTGTATTATAGTAATCTTGCGTGTCGTGAGATTTTTAGCATTATCTTACTAGCTAAAGTAACCTACTTTTTCTAACCTCACCCATTACACTCCAACCTTACTGTATTATATTAATTTTCCGTGCAAGGTGTACTTCATTTTATTTTTGTGTTGTATGCGTGTTTATTTTCTTGGCTAGAGTAATGTTGTGTTTATATTTAATTGTTTGATTTTGTAGTTTACAGTAAAGAAAGTAACATAACCTCACTTCCTCGTGGCTAAAGTAGTGTTGTGTTGACTAACATAACCTCACTTTTCCTAACCTCACTCCCATGTGTCAACAGTAGTGTTGTGTTTGTATGTGTTGAGTGACAGTAATCTAACTTTCTATTCTTGTTCTTGGTTAGAGTAGTGTTTGATACCTTCATTAGAGTTAACTTTCGGTAACCTGTAGTTCTGGTTTGACTTGCGTAGTTTGTGTGTTAGTGTTTTTCTGACTTGCGTAGTAATACAGAGGTACTGTGCTCTTTTGTAGATCCTCTGTACCTGTTCTTTTAGAGAACCTGATCGGTGACTTTAAAGTATCGGTTCCAAGTGTTACAGTTACATCATATATCTTGTTCATTTAATATCGATGAAGACTGCCACAAAGTAACAGTTCAAAAAGTAACCGTTCCAATAAAGTAACAGGTCCAACATTACCCATTCCCATCCCCACAGTTTTCAAGGTAACAGTTCCAAAAGTATCAGTTTCAGTAGATCAAACAGTGAAAAAGTAACAGGTCCACTCTCTATATATATCTCTTACAACAAGCTCTAGTTCTTCAGTCTGATTCCAGTCGTGACGCTGATCAGACGTGTTTTGTGCTGCTCTTGCGTAAGTGTTCTCTTGCACAGATTATTATTATTTCTGCGTAATTCAGTAATATCCTTGTGAGTTTGACTCTGGTTGGGGTACTTGCTCTTTTAAGCGTTAGCACAGTTTAGCTTGTTTTCAGTATTTAATTCTGTGTTGAAGGATGGATGTTTCTAAAAAGGACCCTCAAAACCCGGTAGATTTAATTAGTAAAGATGAAACCTACGTTAGTCACTTTAGACTTTACGGGACTAACACTGTTTTCAAATTCACTAAACCTCCCAAAGGTATCTCTGAGTTTGATTGGATTCGTAAAGGTTTTAATCAAATTGTAGAGACATCCAAAGCCAACGTTGCACCCACTGATTATCTAGGGTTTAAATTACAGTCTATAAATTTAAAAAGTGCTGAACCGGGATACGTATCATTGAGACCGGTCTCTAAAGTTAGCGGTGATGTTCTCTGGGATATTTTCGGGGGCATAATTCAAAGCAATGCGCAATCTATAACCTCTAGTGACACGTTTAGAGTTGATGTTACGAGGATTAACGTCCCCGTAGGTAAAGGAAGGGCAAGACCCGACTTTTACAATACCTTTGATGAAGAATCTAAAGCTAGGAAGGGTATTGTAGTAATTAATAATAAAGACAATTTATGTTTGGCTAGAGCGTTGGTAGTAGGCAAAGCGTATGCGAAAAATGATCCTCAGATCTACGCTATTCGAAAAGACAAGGGTAAAAGACAAACTTTCAGAGCTAATAAGCTCATAGCAAAGGCCCGTGTAGAAATGCCGGAGGAGGGTGCAGGCATCCCCGAGCTTGAAAAATTCCAGTCCCATCTTAAAAAATAAAAAATTACCGTCTACAACTACGACAAGAAAGGCCGGGATGTTTACTTTGAGGGAGGTAATGAAGACGCTAAATTAAAAATTAACCTTCTCTTTCACAACGGTCATTATAATGTAATTACAAACTTAACTGCTGCGTTTGTTTGCAATTTCTTTTGTGAAGCCTGTCATATTCCCTATAGCAACAGACATGAGCATCGATGCTCTAACAGATGCACCTCATGCCATACCATCTCCCCGCCCTGTAAACTAGAACACGGTGGCATCACATGCCGTTTTTGCAACCGTTTCTTCAAAAATGAGCGGTGTTTAGTAGCCCATCAAGGGCAAATTTGTAAAACTGTAAAACTCTGCCGTGACTGTAAGAAAATGATTTATCCAAAAAGGCGTAAGACAGCTCATGTATGCGGAGAAGTTTTCTGTAAACCCTGCGAAGCGTTCAAAGACCCGGCACATCAGTGTTTTATGAGGGTAGATAGGAGAACACCGAAAGACCGTGATTTTTTGTTTATTTTCTTTGACTTGGAAACAAGGCAAGACGAGTCACTTCCCTCAGACCCACAACAGAAAGTTCATAAAGTAAACTTGTGTGTATCACAACAGTACTGCTTTAAATGTATTAACGGGGGTGAGTGTGAAACTTGCTCGGAACGGCAAAGGGTATTTGAAAAAGAACCGGTAAAACACTTCATGGACTATATCATGGGAATTCGAAAAAAATTTAAAGATGTCTGTGTAATTGCCCACAACGGGCAGGGTTTTGACTTCCAATTCATACTACAGTATATTATGGAAGAAACTAAATTTACACCAAAAATAACTCCTCGGGGAACTAAGGCTATATTGATTGAAGTAGCCAACGTAAGGTTTGTGGACTCTCTTAGCTATTTTCCCATGGCCCTCGCTGCACTCCCTAAAGCTTTTGATCTACCTCCCGAGAAAAAGAAGGGCTACTTTCCCCACCTCTTCAACACCCTGGCGAACCAAGATTATGTAGGCCCTATGCCCGACAAAAAATACTACTGTCCGGAATCAATGTTTGAGAAACCACACAAGGCCTTTGAAGAATGGTATGACGAACGAGTCGCTGAAGACTACGTGTTTGATTTTAAGAAGGAAATCTTGGAGTACTGTATTTCAGACGTGGAGATTTTAGCTCAGGCATGTATTAAATTTAGAGCCTTACTTCTTCAAGAGTGTAACGTAGATCCTTTTCTCGAGGCTATAACAATCGCCAGTGCATGTAACTTGGCCTTCCGCCGTAACTTCTTAAAAGAAAATACTATTGGACTAATACCAAAATCAGGGTACCGACTTGCAGACAATCAGTCAGCCGTTGCTTTACAGTGGTTAACATGGGAGGAGGAGAAACGTGGAGTAAAGATTCAACATGCGGGCCGGGGCAGAGAAGTTAAAATTAATGGACTAAAAGTTGACGGGTTTGACGGGGAACGAATTTATGAGTTTCACGGGTGTTACTGGCACGGTTGCCCAAAATGTTATCAATACAGCAGAGAAGAACCTCTGCCGGATGATCCCTCAGACAGTTTGCATCTCCGTTACGAGAGAACCAAATCCAAAATGGCAAAATTTAATAACTATGAAGTTGTAGAGATGTGGGAGTGTGAATTTAGAGCTTTGAAAAAGGACAAAAAACTAAATCACTTGAACAAACTGTCCATTCTAAACACACTTCCGCTTAATCCTAGGGATTCCTTCTTTGGAGGTAGAACGGGTAATACTAAAACGTATTGTAAATGTGAAGAGGGAGAAACAATACAATACGTTGATGTCTGCTCCCTTTATCCGTTTGTGAATAAATATTGTAAGTATCCCGTTGGTCACCCTACTGTTTACGTTGGAAATGACTGCCGAGAGAGCGGCCTTGAAGTAGAGGGCTTGTTGAAATGTAAGATTCTACCTCCTTACAACTTGTATCATCCCGTACTCCCCGCTAAAATGAATAATAAATTTATGTTTGTTTTGTGTAGAACTTGCGGTGAGACTTTAAACCAAGGGGAATGTTTTCATGATAGTGAGGAAAGGGCAATGGTAGGAACATGGACTATGGATGAAATTAGAAAAGCTGTAGAAAAAGGCTATGTGATCTTGGACATGTACGAGTTGTGGGAGTATGAATTCGCCACATACGAGAAAGGGGGACTTTTTACCGATTTTATTAATAAATTCTTGAAAGTAAAGCAGGAAGCCTCAGGGTATCCCACTTGGTGTAAAACAGAGGAGGATAAAGAAAAGTATGTTTCTGATTTCTTTGAGCGTGAGGGTATTCAATTGGAGAAAGACAAAATTGCTAAAAACGGGGGTTTGAGATCGGTAGCTAAATTAATGTTAAATTCATTCTGGGGCAAGTTTGGTCAACGGGAAAACATGACAAAAACTGAAATCGTGAGGGACTCTAAAGAATTATTCAATTCGTTAACTCAACCAGGAAAGGAAGTAAAGTTTGTTGAAGTAATTAACCAAGAGGTTTTATTAGTTAATTGGCAGAATGTTGATGATGCCGGTGAGGCTCTAAAGACTGTAAATGTTGTTATTGCGGCCTACACCACTGCTCATGCCAGGCTTAAACTGTATGAACATCTAGATGCCCTTGGAGGTCAAGTCCTTTACGATGACACGGACTCGTGTATTTATCTATACAGGGGAGGATTGTACAAGGGCCCTACGGGAGATTACCTCGGGGAAATGACGGACGAACTGGCATGTGAGTACGGGCCCGGCTCTTATATCTTAGAGTTTGTTTCTGGGGGACCAAAGACCTACGCTTACCTTGTCTGGTCAGCCAAAAAGCAAAAGCTAGAAACTGTATGTAAAATCAAGGGCCTCACCCTCAATATGAAGACTTCCGAAACATTAAATTTCGAACAATTGAAAAAGATGGTCCTTAGTGAAGCTGCTGAAATTTTAGAAATTGAAGAAAACAGAATCAGGAGAACAAAGAGACGGGAAGTCGTTACAGTAAATGAAATTAAAAAGTTTAAAATTACAGGGCCAAAGAGAAGATTTAATGATGATCACGACACCCTGCCTTTCGGCTTTAAAAAACAAAGAGTTGCTTAATGGAGCTGTCACTCACACGGGTACTGAGCGTATATACCTCTAAACATCAGCTCTATTAACTCATTCTGTTCTGAGACGCGGTAGTGAACGGACGTGTCTGTGTCTGTTACTGTTTGTCTCTTCTTGTAGAATGTCTGCTGAAAATAATACACTCCCTATTCAAGGGGTGTTTTTGAAGTTTATATCTAAAAGGAAGTTAAATGAAAATTCAAAGTTTCGCATTAAATCCTCAGAGTATGAGTTCTTTCTTACTGGGCCAATAAACGTATCGGAATGGCCTTTAGTGTTTTCGGAGTACATAGTAGATAAAATAACGGAGAACTCCTCATCAAACACCTACATTGGAGTATCAATAAAGTACGGTGATATCTCAGGAAATATACCATTCTTTCCTTTAGGGAATCTAACACCAACAGTCTTTGATGATCACTTTGAAAACATATTTTTTAACGTTAAGAAACTATCTGGTGTTTTACGTCTTGAAGTAACACTTGTCTCAATTCCGTGTTGCTACCTTCGATGAAGGTAGCACCTTTCCTTACGGAGCAATGTTACTCCTGTATATACCAAATGTCACTAGTACAGTTCATCATTCTGCTTCGAGTCGTGATACTGATCAGACGTGTTTTGTGCTGCTCTTGCCTGTACTATTGAGTAAATTGTGACATGGCTGCCAAGTTCTATACATTCAATAACAAACCGGTATTGGTTCTGTTTGATAGTGAAGGAAATCCGTGGTTTAAAGCTAGAGACGTAGCTACTGCTCTAAAGCATGTTAATGGCTGGAGTGCAGTTCGGAAACATGTAGATGACAGTGATAAATTAACTGTTGGAAGTTTTTCCGACGCCCAAAAACAGGGCGTTGGACCGATTGAGAAAACAACGGTTTTTATAAATGAAGCCGGATTATGTTCTTTGATGTTAAAGTCAAGTACTCCTGAAGCAAGACTATTAGTAAGAAGTCTGTTGCCGGAGAAGTTTTACCTTACTTACACAAATATGAAAGATGAAAGTTCACTTTAAATGTAGTTTTTCTTTAAAATCACAAGTTCCCACTGTATGTGTGTGTGTGTGTGTGTGTGAATGAAGGTCACTGGCGTGGGTGACGAAAAGCCCCGTAAACCTGAATGAAGGTCACTGGCGTGGGTGACGAAAAGCCCCGTAAACCTGAATGTGTGATGAAGGGTTTAGTAGATTGAGGCGCCAGGCTAACACCCCGGCTACTCCTTCGAAAAACCCGGTGTGAATGAATGAAGGACTTTGTACATTGAGGAGCCTGGCCAACACCTAGGCTACTCATTGGAACAGTCCGTACGGTGGGACTTGTAAAAAAAATATAAAAAGTAAAATACAAAAAAAAATAAACGGAGGAGACAACTATTTTGTTTTTGGAAGGTCTCCACGAGTCATGGCGGTGGAGGGGCCATGACTTTACTAAAAATTCTCTGTTTATCTTAGTAAATGTAGAGTTTAAAGGTGTTAAAATGAACGGACTTTGTCTAAGTAAATGACCGCCTTCCTCATACACAATGAAGGGATTGACAGAGAATACAAAAAATATAAAAAAGGAGGTAGCATTTTGTTATGGAGTGGCTACCACAGTGAGAGGCGATGGTTGGGGCCTCTCACCCCAGAGGTTAGGCCTCCAGGGGAAGCTCTGGGTAACCAAAAAGAACGCGCCAACGCTCCTACGGCCTAGCCTAAAGGCTTACCGTGGTGTGGAAACGCGAGCGTTCAAAATTATTTCATTGGGGTTAGCTTTCTTGCCTGTCCATTTCTGCTAGTGTTCTGCTAGTATTCTCTCCTTTAAGTTATTATAGATTTTCAAAAAATAATCCTGCTACCATAAGTATAAAGTTCCAAATATTCCTCAACGTAGAGTTTTTAAAGCAACTAATTACACCAAAAAGCCACATCTGAACTCTAAAATGTGTAATCTCTGTACCTTTTTAACTTTACAGAATACCCTACTGTCTCTTTTTACACAATAGTTTTAATTCATAATCAGCGGGCCATGCATGTAGATAGGTCTATCCCATAGACCATCTACAAATGTAATTTTTATTAAAGGGATGCAGGCAATGTAGTGATACTGACCAAATTAATAGGAAAAATCTAACTCCACCATTACGGTGGGGTTTGAAAGTAATACCATTACCACACCCTATCATACCATACCATACAATACCATACCATACCATACCCTACCCTACAATACCTCACCAAAGCCAAAACATCCTATACTAAAGTCACCATATCCTAACACCCCACCCAAATACCATACAATAACATACCCTACCCTACCATACCTCACCAAAGCCAAAACATCCTATACCAAAGTCACCATATCCTAGCACCCCACCCAAATACCATACAATAACATGACATACCACACCCTACCATGCCTCCCAATACCCTACCATGTCATACCATACCATACAATATCAATACCCTACCATAGCTCCCAACACCCACACCATATCAAACCATCAAATCCCATACCATACCATTACTCTGCCATACCCTACCCTACCATTCCTCGCAATACCATATTCTACCCTACCATACCTCCCAATGCCCTATCATACCATACCATACAATACAATACCCTTACCACACCATACCATACCCTACCATACCTCACCAAAACCATAACATCCTATACCAAAGCCACAATACTAATACCCCCACCAAAGTCACCATATCCTTACACCCCACCCAAATACCATACAATAACATGACATACCAAACCAATACCCCATCATACCATACAATACCCTACCCTACCATTCCGCCCAATACCATATTCTACCCTACCATACAATACAATATCAACACCATACCATACAATACAATACCACACCATACCGTACCATACAATACCCTGCCATACCATAGTAATGTTATAGAAAGGGTACGGGAATTGCTCACCCCTGCTGGTTTTCACACTTTCCTTAACAGTTGGGGTACAAAATGTAACCAAAATACCTTCAGTTTATTTTATTAAAAGAGAGTCCTAAGTCCAGACCCATGGAGTGAGGGTATAGTTTTCTTGCCTATCTATTTCTGCTAGCGTTTACAAGCCTCTTCTCTCCTTTAATAGAGGTTTCTAAACAACTAAATGCATAGAAGGTTTCCCAAAGTAATTCTTTAGTAACACTTAATTTACAGGCATACACAACAGCTACAATTATTCACTCATGAAGCTAAAATCCAGTTAATCCCCCAATGCCTCAAGACAATGTCCCTACATAACAGCTAAAAAGTCAACAAACTTTATTAACAATTACTTTTCTTCATAACAGCTAAAAATATCCATAGGGTCATTTTAGCAAAGGGGGGGTGTATTGACCCTTTATCTTTGGTACCTTCAACAACGATAATCAACAGTCTGTCAAAGTATAATTTATTTTGTGTTGGTTTGTCACTAATTTTCTTGTATATGAGTTTGTTTCAATTACATATATTTTACAGTGGTATGGTTTAAGAGTAGCTGAGATCTTGGATGATGTAGAGAAAACAGTGCTAGAAGGTCGGGGTAAGGCACTGACCCTTTTAAACTATCAATCAAACACAGTTTACACCAATAAACCAGGCCTTTCCTATATTTAACATAAAAACATAAGCTAAAACTTTCTAACATCCTGAAAAACTAGTACGACAGAGCTTGAGATATGGTCCTGTCCTGTTTTTGTAATGTTTCTTCTTTACAGAGTTTAAATTGTAGTGTGGGTTAATAAGTACCAACAAATCTCAAGATATTACATTTTAAAGTATAACAGCTGTCTTGATACTTACCCATAGTACAGGGTTTAGGTTTTGGTAAGATGTAGTGGAGGTTAACAGGTACGTACATTCCAAGTTTCATGTAAATAGGCCCTACCATTCTCAATAAATTGCATTTCAAAGTATAGCTCCTGCAATTGTTTTGATGCTTCCCTGCAGTACAAGGTTTAGGTTTTGGTAAGATGTAGTGGGGGTTAACAAGTACATACATACCAAGTTTAATGAGAATCAGCCAAGCCATTCTCAAAATATTACGTTTTAAAGTTTTACACCACCCACCATCCCTTAAACAACCCTTTCCTACCCTCCAACAACATTGAAAGTTAGAGGAGGTTAACAAGTACCCGCATACCAAGTTTCATTAAAATAGGCCCAGCGGTTCTTAAGATATTGATTTTTAAAGTATGGCTCCTTCAATTATTTTGATACTTTCCCGCAGTACAGGGTTTAGGTTTTTGTAAGATGTAGCGGAGGTTAACAGGTACCCACATACCAAATTTCATTCATATCGGCTTAGCCGTTCTTGAGATATTTAATTTTAAAAATTTGCCCCTTCATTTTTTGAGATGCAACCCGCAACATTTTGGTTAATATTTTTCATTTGGGTAGGTAAACCCCGCGGGCGCCTACACTACGTAGTAGGTGAAATCTGTTATCAGAATCGCTCTAGGACTTACCGTTTTCGAGATATTAGCGATTTTAGGATAATCAGACTCAAAAAAGAGAAGAAGAAGAAGGAAAAAGAGAGAAGCAGTGGCACGGAGTGGTGAGGGGGAGAGGGGAAGGTGAGGGGAGTAACATAGCATGCAGAAGGAGAAGAAATAAATCAGAGGAAGGCTGACGGGGGAGTGGGGAGGGGGAAGGTGAGGGGAGAGAGGAAGAAGAACACGCAAGTGCTAACAGAAGTGATCAGTAGTACACGCAATGTTTCGGCCGTAACATGGTTTTCTTATGAGAAAACGTGTAGCCAACCTAAATGAATTGCAAAACAAAAAACATGACCTACATACCAGTGGTACCAACTTAAGAAAACAAAATACCTGTTGGCTACTTACGTCACGCTAACGTGACCAACCGAAAATTACTTCACGCTAAAGCATGGGCAGTGTTGCCAACCCAACACTTCCCAACAAATGAACATATATAAAAGAACAAAACATGTTAGCACTCACTCACTGCGTGGACTACTGATCACTTCTGTTAGCACTTGCGTGTTCTTCTTCCTCTCTCCCCTCACCTTCCCCCTCCCCACTCCCCCGTCAGCCTTCCTCTGATTTATTTCTTCTCCTTCTGCATGCTATGTTACTCCCCTCACCTTCCCCTCTCCCCCTCACCACTCCGTGCCACTGCTTCTCTCTTTTTCCTTCTTCTTCTTCTCTTTTTTGAGTCTGATTATCCTAAAATCGCTAATATCTCGAAAACGGTAAGTCCTAGAGCGATTCTGATAACAGATTTCGCCTACTACGTAGTGTAGGCGCCCGCGGGGTATACCTACCCAAATGAAAAATATTAACCAAAATGTTGCGGGTTGCATCTCAAAAAATGAAGGGGCAAATTTTTAAAATTAAATATCTCAAGAACGGCTAAGCCGATATGAATGAAATTTGGTATGTGGGTACCTGTTAACCTCCGCTACATCTTACAAAAACCTAAACCCTGTACTGCGGGAAAGTATCAAAATAATTGAAGGAGCCATACTTTAAAAATCAATATCTTAAGAACCGCTGGGCCTATTTTAATGAAACTTGGTATGCGGGTACTTGTTAACCTCCTCTAACTTTCAATGTTGTTGGAGGGTAGGAAAGGGTTGTTTAAGGGATGGTGGGTGGTGTAAAACTTTAAAACGTAATATTTTGAGAATGGCTTGGCTGATTCTCATTAAACTTGGTATGTATGTACTTGTTAACCCCCACTACATCTTACCAAAACCTAAACCTTGTACTGCAGGGAAGCATCAAAACAATTGCAGGAGCTATACTTTGAAATGCAATTTATTGAGAATGGTAGGGCCTATTTACATGAAACTTGGAATGTACGTACCTGTTAACCTCCACTACATCTTACCAAAACCTAAACCCTGTACTATGGGTAAGTATCAAGACAGCTGTTATACTTTAAAATGTAATATCTTGAGATTTGTTGGTACTTATTAACCCACACTACAATTTAAACTCTGTAAAGAAGAAACATTACAAAAACAGGACAGGACCATATCTCAAGCTCTGTCGTACTAGTTTTTCAGGATGTTAGAAAGTTTTAGCTTATGTTTTTATGTTAAATATAGGAAAGGCCTGGTTTATTGGTGTAAACTGTGTTTGATTGATAGTTTAAAAGGGTCAGTGCCTTACCCCGACCTTCTAGCACTGTTTTCTCTACATCATCCAAGATCTCAGCTACTCTTAAACCATACCACTGTAAAATATATGTAATTGAAACAAACTCATATACAAGAAAATTAGTGACAAACCAACACAAAATAAATTATACTTTGACAGACTGTTGATTATCGTTGTTGAAGGTACCAAAGATAAAGGGTCAATACACCCCCCCTTTGCTAAAATGACCCTATGGATATTTTTAGCTGTTATGAAGAAAAGTAATTGTTAATAAAGTTTGTTGACTTTTTAGCTGTTATGTAGGGACATTGTCTTGAGGCATTGGGGGATTAACTGGATTTTAGCTTCATGAGTGAATAATTGTAGCTGTTGTGTATGCCTGTAAATTAAGTGTTACTAAAGAATTACTTTGGGAAACCTTCTATGCATTTAGTTGTTTAGAAACCTCTATTAAAGGAGAGAAGAGGCTTGTAAACGCTAGCAGAAATAGATAGGCAAGAAAACTATACCCTCACTCCATGGGTCTGGACTTAGGACTCTCTTTTAATAAAATAAACTGAAGGTATTTTGGTTACATTTTGTACCCCAACTGTTAAGGAAAGTATGAAAACCAGCAGGGGTGAGCAATTCCCGTACCCTTTCTATAACATTACTATGGTATGGCAGGGTATTGTATGGTACGGTATGGTGTGGTATTGTATTGTATGGTATGGTGTTGATATTGTATTGTATGGTAGGGTAGAATATGGTATTGGGCGGAATGGTAGGGTAGGGTATTGTATGGTATGATGGGGTATTGGTTTGGTATGTCATGTTATTGTATGGTATTTGGGTGGGGTGTAAGGATATGGTGACTTTGGTGGGGGTATTAGTATTGTGGCTTTGGTATAGGATGTTATGGTTTTGGTGAGGTATGGTAGGGTATGGTATGGTGTGGTAAGGGTATTGTATTGTATGGTATGGTATGATAGGGCATTGGGAGGTATGGTAGGGTAGAATATGGTATTGCGAGGAATGGTAGGGTAGGGTATGGCAGAGTAATGGTATGGTATGGGATTTGATGGTTTGATATGGTGTGGGTGTTGGGAGCTATGGTAGGGTATTGATATTGTATGGTATGGTATGACATGGTAGGGTATTGGGAGGCATGGTAGGGTGTGGTATGTCATGTTATTGTATGGTATTTGGGTGGGGTGCTAGGATATGGTGACTTTGGTATAGGATGTTTTGGCTTTGGTGAGGTATGGTAGGGTAGGGTATGTTATTGTATGGTATTTGGGTGGGGTGTTAGGATATGGTGACTTTAGTATAGGATGTTTTGGCTTTGGTGAGGTATTGTAGGGTAGGGTATGGTATGGTATGGTATTGTATGGTATGGTATGATAGGGTGTGGTAATGGTATTACTTTCAAACCCCACCGTAATGGTGGAGTTAGATTTTTCCTATTAATTTGGTCAGTATCACTACATTGCCTGCATCCCTTTAATAAAAATTACATTTGTAGATGGTCTATGGGATAGACCTATCTACATGCATGGCCCGCTGATTATGAATTAAAACTATTGTGTAAAAAGAGACAGTAGGGTATTCTGTAAAGTTAAAAAGGTACAGAGATTACACATTTTAGAGTTCAGATGTGGCTTTTTGGTGTAATTAGTTGCTTTAAAAACTCTACGTTGAGGAATATTTGGAACTTTATACTTATGGTAGCAGGATTATTTTTTGAAAACCTATAATAACTTAAAGGAGAGAATACTAGCAGAACACTAGCAGAAATGGACAGGCAAGAAAGCTAACCCCAATGAAATAATTTTGAACGCTCGCGTTTCCACACCACGGTAAGCCTTTAGGCTAGGCCGTAGGAGCGTTGGCGCGTTCTTTTTGGTTACCCAGAGCTTCCCCTGGAGGCCTAACCTCTGGGGTGAGAGGCCCCAACCATCGCCTCTCACTGTGGTAGCCACTCCATAACAAAATGCTACCTCCTTTTTTATATTTTTTGTATTCTCTGTCAATCCCTTCATTGTGTATGAGGAAGGCGGTCATTTACTTAGACAAAGTCCGTTCATTTTAACACCTTTAAACTCTACATTTACTAAGATAAACAGAGAATTTTTAGTAAAGTCATGGCCCCTCCACCGCCATGACTCGTGGAGACCTTCCAAAAACAAAATAGTTGTCTCCTCCGTTTATTTTTTTTGTATTTTACTTTTTATATTTTTTTTACAAGTCCCACCGTACGGACTGTTCCAATGAGTAGCCTAGGTGTTGGCCAGGCTCCTCAATGTACAAAGTCCTTCATTCATTCACACCGGGTTTTTCGAAGGAGTAGCCGGGGTGTTAGCCTGGCGCCTCAATCTACTAAACCCTTCATCACACATTCAGGTTTACGGGGCTTTTCGTCACCCACGCCAGTGACCTTCATTCAGGTTTACGGGGCTTTTCGTCACCCACGCCAGTGACCTTCATTCACACACACACACACACACACATACAGTGGGAACTTGTGATTTTAAAGAAAAACTACATTTAAAGTGAACTTTCATCTTTCATATTTGTGTAATTAAGGTAAAACTTCTCCGGCAACAGACTTCTTACTAATAGTCTTGCTTCAGGAGTACTTGACTTTAACATCAAAGAACATAATCCGGCTTCATTTATAAAAACCGTTGTTTTCTCAATCGGTCCAACGCCCTGTTTTTGGGCGTCGGAAAAACTTCCAACAGTTAATTTATCACTGTCATCTACATGTTTCCGAACTGCACTCCAGCCATTAACATGCTTTAGAGCAGTAGCTACGTCTCTAGCTTTAAACCACGGATTTCCTTCACTATCAAACAGAACCAATACCGGTTTGTTATTGAATGTATAGAACTTGGCAGCCATGTCACAATTTACTCAATAGTACAGGCAAGAGCAGCACAAAACACGTCTGATCAGTATCACGACTCGAAGCAGAATGATGAACTGTACTAGTGACATTTGGTATATACAGGAGTAACATTGCTCCGTAAGGAAAGGTGCTACCTTCATCGAAGGTAGCAACACGGAATTGAGACAAGTGTTACTTCAAGACGTAAAACACCAGATAGTTTCTTAACGTTACAAAATATGTTTTCAAAGTGATCATCAAAGACTGTTGGTGTTAGATTCCCTAAAGGAAAGAATGGTATATTTCCTGAGATATCACCGTACTTTATTGATACTCCAATGTAGGTGTTTGATGAGGAGTTCTCCGTTATTTTATCTACTATGTACTCCGAAAACACTAAAGGCCATTCCGATACGTTTATTGGCCCAGTAAGAAAGAACTCATACTCTGAGGATTTAATGCGAAACTTTGAATTTTCATTTAACTTCCTTTTAGATATAAACTTCAAAAACACCCCTTGAATAGGGAGTGTATTATTTTCAGCAGACATTCTACAAGAAGAGACAAACAGTAACAGACACAGACACGTCCGTTCACTACCGCGTCTCAGAACAGAATGAGTTAATAGAGCTGATGTTTAGAGGTATATACGCTCAGTACCCGTGTGAGTGACAGCTCCATTAAGCAACTCTTTGTTTTTTAAAGCCGAAAGGCAGGGTGTCGTGATCATCATTAAATCTTCTCTTTGGCCCTGTAATTTTAAACTTTTTAATTTCATTTACTGTAACGACTTCCCGTCTCTTTGTTCTCCTGATTCTGTTTTCTTCAATTTCTAAAATTTCAGCAGCTTCACTAAGGACCATCTTTTTCAATTGTTCGAAATTTAATGTTTCGGAAGTCTTCATATTGAGGGTGAGGCCCTTGATTTTACATACAGTTTCTAGCTTTTGCTTTTTGGCTGACCAGACAAGGTAAGCGTAGGTCTTTGGTCCCCCAGAAACAAACTCTAAGATATAAGAGCCGGGCCCGTACTCACATGCCAGTTCGTCCGTCATTTCCCCGAGGTAATCTCCCGTAGGGACCTTGTACAATCCTCCCCTGTATAGATAAATACACGAGTCCGTGTCATAGTAAAGGACTTGACCTCCAAGGGCATCTAGATGTTCATACAGTTTAAGCCTGGCATGAGCAGTGGTGTAGGCCGCAATAACAACATTTACAGTCTTTAGAGCCTCACCGGCATCATCAACATTCTGCCAATTAACTAATAAAACCTCTTGGTTAATTACTTCAACAAACTTTACTTCCTTTCCTGGTTGAGTTAACGAATTGAATAATTCTTTAGAGTCCCTCACGATTTCAGTTTTTGTCATGTTTTCCCGTTGACCAAACTTGCCCCAGAATGAATTTAACATTAATTTAGCTACCGATCTCAAACCCCCGTTTTTAGCAATTTTGTCTTTCTCCAATTGAATACCCTCACGCTCAAAGAAATCATAAACATACTTTTCTTTATCCTCCTCTGTTTTACACCAAGTGGGATACCCTGAGGCTTCCTGCTTTACTTTCAAGAATTTATTAATAAAATCGGTAAAAAGTCCCCCTTTCTCGTATGTGGCGACTTCATACTCCCACAACTCGTACATGTCCAAGATCACATAGCCTTTTTCTACAGCTTTTCTAATTTCATCCATAGTCCATGTTCCTACCATTGCCCTTTCCTCACTATCATGAAAACATTCCCCTTGGTTTAAAGTCTCACCGCAAGTTCTACACAAAACAAACATAAATTTATTATTCATTTTAGCGGGGAGTACGGGATGATACAAGTTGTAAGGAGGTAGAATCTTACATTTCAACAAGCCCTCTACTTCAAGGCCGCTCTCTCGGCAGTCATTTCCAACGTAAACAGTAGGGTGACCAACGGGATACTTACAATATTTATTCACAAACGGATAAAGGGAGCAGACATCAACGTATTGTATTGTTTCTCCCTCTTCACATTTACAATACGTTTTAGTATTACCCGTTCTACCTCCAAAGAAGGAATCCCTAGGATTAAGCGGAAGTGTGTTTAGAATGGACAGTTTGTTCAAGTGATTTAGTTTTTTGTCCTTTTTCAAAGCTCTAAATTCACACTCCCACATCTCTACAACTTCATAGTTATTAAATTTTGCCATTTTGGATTTGGTTCTCTCGTAACGGAGATGCAAACTGTCTGAGGGATCATCCGGCAGAGGTTCTTCTCTGCTGTATTGATAACATTTTGGGCAACCGTGCCAGTAACACCCGTGAAACTCATAAATTCGTTCCCCGTCAAACCCGTCAACTTTTAGTCCATTAATTTTAACTTCTCTGCCCCGGCCCGCATGTTGAATCTTTACTCCACGTTTCTCCTCCTCCCATGTTAACCACTGTAAAGCAACGGCTGACTGATTGTCTGCAAGTCGGTACCCTGATTTTGGTATTAGTCCAATAGTATTTTCTTTTAAGAAGTTACGGCGGAAGGCCAAGTTACATGCACTGGCGATTGTTATAGCCTCGAGAAAAGGATCTACGTTACACTCTTGAAGAAGTAAGGCTCTAAATTTAATACATGCCTGAGCTAAAATCTCCACGTCTGAAATACAGTACTCCAAGATTTCCTTCTTAAAATCAAACACGTAGTCTTCAGCGACTCGTTCGTCATACCATTCTTCAAAGGCCTTGTGTGGTTTCTCAAACATTGATTCCGGACAGTAGTATTTTTTGTCGGGCATAGGGCCTACATAATCTTGGTTCGCCAGGGTGTTGAAGAGGTGGGGAAAGTAGCCCTTCTTTTTCTCGGGAGGTAGATCAAAAGCTTTAGGGAGTGCAGCGAGGGCCATGGGAAAATAGCTAAGAGAGTCCACAAACCTTACGTTGGCTACTTCAATCAATATAGCCTTAGTTCCCCGAGGAGTTATTTTTGGTGTAAATTTAGTTTCTTCCATAATATACTGTAGTATGAATTGGAAGTCAAAACCCTGCCCGTTGTGGGCAATTACACAGACATCTTTAAATTTTTTTCGAATTCCCATGATATAGTCCATGAAGTGTTTTACCGGTTCTTTTTCAAATACCCTTTGCCGTTCCGAGCAAGTTTCACACTCACCCCCGTTAATACATTTAAAGCATTACTGTTGTGATACACACAAGTTTACTTTATGAACTTTCTGTTGTGGGTCTGAGGGAAGTGACTCGTCTTGCCTTGTTTCCAAGTCAAAGAAAATAAACAAAAAATCACGGTCTTTCGGTGTTCTCCTATCTACCCTCATAAAACACTGATGTGCCGGGTCTTTGAACGCTTCGCAGGGTTTACAGAAAACTTCTCCGCATACATGAGCTGTCTTACGCCTTTTTGGATAAATCATTTTCTTACAGTCACGGCAGAGTTTTACAGTTTTACAAATTTGCCCTTGATGGGCTACTAAACACCGCTCATTTTTGAAGAAACGGTTGCAAAAACGGCATGTGATGCCACCGTGTTCTAGTTTACAGGGCGGGGAGATGGTATGGCATGAGGTGCATCTGTTAGAGCATCGATGCTCATGTCTGTTGCTATAGGGAATATGACAGGCTTCACAAAAGAAATTGCAAACAAACGCAGCAGTTAAGTTTGTAATTACATTATAATGACCGTTGTGAAAGAGAAGGTTAATTTTTAATTTAGCGTCTTCATTACCTCCCTCAAAGTAAACATCCCGGCCTTTCTTGTCGTAGTTGTAGACGGTAATTTTGTATTTTTTAAGATGGGACTGGAATTTTTCAAGCTCGGGGATGCCTGCACCCTCCTCCGGCATTTCTACACGGGCCTTTGCTATGAGCTTATTAGCTCTGAAAGTTTGTCTTTTACCCTTGTCTTTTCGAATAGCGTAGATCTGAGGATCATTTTTCGCATACGCTTTGCCTACTACCAACGCTCTAGCCAAACATAAATTGTCTTTATTATTAATTACTACAATACCCTTCCTAGCTTTAGATTCTTCATCAAAGGTATTGTAAAAGTCGGGTCTTGCCCTTCCTTTACCTACGGGGACGTTAATCCTCGTAACATCAACTCTAAACGTGTCACTAGAGGTTATAGATTGCGCATTGCTTTGAATTATGCCCCCGAAAATATCCCAGAGAACATCACCGCTAACTTTAGAGACCGGTCTCAATGATACGTATCCCGGTTCAGCACTTTTTAAATTTATAGACTGTAATTTAAACCCTAGATAATCAGTGGGTGCAACGTTGGCTTTGGATGTCTCTACAATTTGATTAAAACCTTTACGAATCCAATCAAACTCAGAGATACCTTTGGGAGGTTTAGTGAATTTGAAAACAGTGTTAGTCCCGTAAAGTCTAAAGTGACTAACGTAGGTTTCATCTTTACTAATTAAATCTACCGGGTTTTGAGGGTCCTTTTTAGAAACATCCATCCTTCAACACAGAATTAAATACTGAAAACAAGCTAAACTGTGCTAACGCTTAAAAGAGCAAGTACCCCAACCAGAGTCAAACTCACAAGGATATTACTGAATTACGCAGAAATAATAATAATCTGTGCAAGAGAACACTTACGCAAGAGCAGCACAAAACACGTCTGATCAGCGTCACGACTGGAATCAGACTGAAGAACTAGAGCTTGTTGTAAGAGATATATATAGAGAGTGGACCTGTTACTTTTTCACTGTTTGATCTACTGAAACTGATACTTTTGGAACTGTTACCTTGAAAACTGTGGGGATGGGAATGGGTAATGTTGGACCTGTTACTTTATTGGAACGGTTACTTTTTGAACTGTTACTTTGTGGCAGTCTTCATCGATATTAAATGAACAAGATATATGATGTAACTGTAACACTTGGAACCGATACTTTAAAGTCACCGATCAGGTTCTCTAAAAGAACAGGTACAGAGGATCTACAAAAGAGCACAGTACCTCTGTATTACTACGCAAGTCAGAAAAACACTAACACACAAACTACGCAAGTCAAACCAGAACTACAGGTTACCGAAAGTTAACTCTAATGAAGGTATCAAACACTACTCTAACCAAGAACAAGAATAGAAAGTTAGATTACTGTCACTCAACACATACAAACACAACACTACTGTTGACACATGGGAGTGAGGTTAGGAAAAGTGAGGTTATGTTAGTCAACACAACACTACTTTAGCCACGAGGAAGTGAGGTTATGTTACTTTCTTTACTGTAAACTACAAAATCAAACAATTAAATATAAACACAACATTACTCTAGCCAAGAAAATAAACACGCATACAACACAAAAATAAAATGAAGTACACCTTGCACGGAAAATTAATATAATACAGTAAGGTTGGAGTGTAATGGGTGAGGTTAGAAAAAGTAGGTTACTTTAGCTAGTAAGATAATGCTAAAAATCTCACGACACGCAAGATTACTATAATACAAAGTGAGGTTATAAAAATACAAATCAAAAGTGAGGTTATGTTATATTAGGTTATGGTAAGCAAATGGTTGAGATTGAGGTTATGTTAGTCAGCATATACAAGTACGTCACTACCAAGTAAAACAAAATGGTGAAGTTACTTAATAAAGAACAAGGACAGAAAGTGATATTACTGTCAGTCAACACATACAAGTACGACACAACTCTTGACACAAGGAAGTGGGATTACTGTTACTGTTATACAACACACAACACTACTATAGTCAAATCAAACTAGAAACTGAGGTTACTGGGAGTGAGGTTATGTTACTCAGCACATACAACACACAACACTACTATAGTCAAATCAAACAAGAAACTGAGGATACTGGGAGTGAGGTTATGTTAGTCAACACAACACTACTTTAGCCAGAACAAACAAGAAACTGATGTTATTGTACACTAGCAAGTCAGATAACGCTAAAATCACACGACACGCAAGATTACTATAATACAAAGTGAGGTTATGTTACACAGAATAAAACAAATTAAAAGTGAGGTTATGTAAAATACAAAGCAAAAAGTGAGGTTAGGAAAAGTGAAGCCGCTATGGGAAGCAAACGCTCAAGTTTAATCTTTGCAAAACGCAACGAACGGAGAGACACGCCCGATCGCAACGGGAGCAGGTAGCAAAGAGAGAGAAAATGCGCGGCAAGGTAGCAGGTATTGTGGTGGGGGCCACGTCTCTTTCAATCACAGAGCCCACAGGTAACAACTAGTTACAACGAGTGGCTATGTTGAGGATGTTGTGGTCAGATGTACAGAAGGCTAGATGATTAACAACAGAAGGACACGAGGGTCAGATAATTGCCACAGAAGGCTAGACGATTACCAACAGAAGGACACGAGGGTTAAATAATTACCACAGAATGCCAGATGATTACCAACAGAAGGGTACGAGGGTTGGATATGTAGAAGGACACGTAGGTCAAATAATTACCACAGAAGGCTAGATGATTAACAACATAAGGACACGAATTAACATACCAGCCAGTCAGGTTACTTAAAATGTTACACTCGCCAGCTAAGAGAACAGGAGCTGGAGTTAGATACACAGAAGGAAGTGAAGGACGCGGGGGTTAAATAATTACCAAAACTGTAGATAATTAAACACAAAGGGTCAGATAATTAACCACAGAGGGTAGCAAAAGAGCCACAGAGGGAGGCAATTACACCCTAATTCCATTCTTCATAAGAGCCCATGTTATTCTATTCTCCGTAAGAGTCCATGTTAATCTATTCTCCATAAGACCCCATGTTAATCTATTCTCCATAAGACCAATGTTAGACCCAAAGCGCGCGGCATTACTACTACTACAACCAGATAAAGCCTTATACCAAGTTTCGTGAGTATACGTTCATAAAGAAGCGAGATGTAATTATTTTGTTATTCTCCATAAGAATAGCATTAGACAACGTATTGTGTTTAGCACTTTCAATATCTTGGTAACCGATTGACGTAGAGGAATGATCAAAATAACAAATTGTGTGTTTTATTAAGCTGAATCCAATGGTGAAAATTAAAATTTGATTATTCAAAAAATTATAAGTAAAAAGTTCAAAACACCCATTTTTTGGGTACAAAACCCCCTTAAAATACCCCTTTATAAAGAGCGATATGGCTGGTTTTCGAACTTAAAAATATAACTGTTGCTTTACACGTTTATACCAAATTTCATCAAAATCGGACCATTTTTACGAGTGTTATCACACCCACGGACATACACATAATATATATATATATATATATATATATATATACAGTTTCGAACAAATGGTGTTTTTGGGGTCTGGGGACCTCAAAACGAAAAGTTATCATGGTCCCAGGCCTAGGTCTTACAATGCCGACTACGGTAATAGCTTCTTCCCTATAGGGGAAATTCGCTAAAATGCGACCGCTAGAGTGCAAACACATATACCTTACAGCAGGATACATAGAAAGAATGGTTGACCTTGTCTCAAACCATGGTCTCACCCCCCCCCCTCCACTCTTTGAGACTCATCATCAACTTATGTTTATTTAAATTTTGATTGTGATTCTATAGTAAGTTTGGAAACTTTTTAAAAAAGCGGGTCACTGGAATTTGAATTATTTATTGTGCTGAAATAAAGAATTCAATGGCTACTGGTTGAAAATATGGAACGGAGGTTAAAGTTGTATGAGTTGTATTTCTCTTAGAGATTTAATTCTGCTCCAAAATGGTAAAAATGATGCAAACAAAAAGTGTAACGGTGCTCGACTTTGACACTGCTATTTTTTGGAAATAATATGTGTGTTTTTCTGCAATATAAGTCATATGCATATGGCTAGCGTCTCAGCAGGACGTGGTTCAGCATGCACAGTACTGTTATTTCGCCAAGTCCAAAATACTACAACGTACCCAATAACTGGTAAATATACACCAATTTTTACTTCCCAATACAGCATAATACAGCCTTGATCTATTTTCTGAATCCAACAACTCACAGATTTTAATCTTAGAACAGTCTGAGAAATAATAAATAAACGGACAAAATTAACCTTATTCTTGTCAATTTTTTTTATTACTGACGGATTTTTCTGGTTTCGTTTAACAAGGTAGTCTTTGTGGTGAACTGACTGTGGCACTTACAACATCGCCAAATCGTTAGCACGGGAACGCGACATGTCTACCAACGACAAAGTCTTCCAGAGTCAAACCCTGCCTCTTTTGAGTGGTAAAGTTTGTCGGGGCCGGCAAAGCCAAAGTCCCCCATCTACGAATGCTGGATGGAATGTGGTAGGGTTTATCGCTGGTAGACTTTGTCACTGGTGGGCCAGACTGAAAAGTGACTGCTTTTATCCGGCCCTGCCGCGCCAAACTCTACCACCTAGGAATGCAGACTGGAAACTGGCAGGGTTTGACGGTGGTGGACTTTTTCAGTGGTAGACCCACCAAGAACAACGCCCAAATAAATAAAAGTGCTAATATCCACTTGTGTTTGCATCGCTGGTGGGCCAAATTAAAGTGGTAGGGTTTGTCAGTGATAGTCTTTCGTAGCCTTTGGTAGCTTCTCCAATAGCACGTGACATCCAATCTATAAATTTAATAATTAGCTAACAATGTGATTAAAGTTTAAGTACAAGTTCAGAGTACTAATTTGACAGAGAAGTGCGCTATTCCTTTCAACCACTTGTTGGATGTTTGTGATATTAAAAACATT
Organism: Allygus modestus; assembly: GCA_963675035.1. Taxonomy (NCBI): domain Eukaryota; kingdom Metazoa; phylum Arthropoda; class Insecta; order Hemiptera; family Cicadellidae; genus Allygus; species Allygus modestus. The sequence goes on along the minus strand of OY776112.1, from coordinate 240,981,877 downwards.
ACTAAAGGCCGGGTGACCCTAGGCTGGTTACCAGCGCTGGTTTCTAGCAGCTTGTAAATTCAAAATAAACAAGTAAATAAAAAAAATTGCGAGCTACTAGTTGAACAAGCTATTGTCAATAGTTACTTTACACCTTGAATAAAACAAAAAATGTAAAATAATTCTGGTGTTAACTTGAAACAGCTGATGTTTAACTACAGTAAAAGAACGGACAATCAGATAAACTTTAGCAGTCTACATTTCATTCCAAGGAGGTCAATTGATAATAAGCCTACTGGAGACAACACTACTCAACAAAATTGCGTGTCGCCGCCATTTTGTGGTGAGGAAAATGAACTAGTACGTATATGACTGTGTTGCTGTTTTGCCTGGCTTGTGAGGCTTAAATTAGTATTAAATTCCGCTTATCCCTGTTTCTGGAAGTAGTTGTGTTGCCTTTATAGATTGCTTAAAACTATCAAATGCAACCTGCCACCTATCTCCAGGCAACAATAATGGTTCCAAGCCTAAATAAAGTTTAACATGCAACCTTCTGTAAGAAAATATTCTACCAAACAACATTTCAGAATGGCTAGTTGAGTTATTAATGAAGCATTTATACGTCCGTTTAAAAATGTTAGTCATGCCTATTATTAAACGCCTCATCAATCGTATTCTAATATCATAAAATGATCATTAAATAAATTTAAATCCACGCATGTATAAGGAATTTCTAGGAGTGATAGTGAAAAATCTAATTTGTTGTTTTATTCAGAAATTTGGAAATTCCAAATGCATTGAAACCACTGGCAAATCTAGCAGAAAAGGTCTTAACTATCATTGTTTACAACACTGTTTAAATGTTGCCGGGATGAAAAAGCTAAAACGCCTGATAATTAATAATTTGTCACTACTGTTCACCAGCTTAGTGTGACCACTCAAACCTCTCTGTTTTGCTAGAGCTAGCAACAGTCATGTGCTCAGACTAGCTGTTTCCTGCTTTTTACTTGCAGCTAACAACTAGCAGCTGGTAACCAGCGTAGTGTGACCTGGGCTTAACCACATGGTAAAACATAACTACATTATCATATGAATGTTTTTTACCAGCGATGGTAAATGTTTTCTTTTTCACTGAATGTCAAGCTTAGATTCGTAAAAAAGTAATTGTTGGTTAACTTAATTATTTTTCTGCCAACTAAATCTCCTCCTAATGCCTCCTAATCTAGTATAACTGACTAAATTAGTAAAAGATGAATACACCTACCTCTATCTTACGATGAAGATAAGTTTAACCGAACACCTGATTTATGTGAACAGTAAGTTTCCGTAAAAATATTTCAGTACTACGGATACAATACCAAAATGTACCACGTATATTGTGTTATAAACACTTATAACCTAAACCCATTTGTTGTAACTTTAACAATTTTAACTGAAACACCGTATTTACTCAAGTTTGTTTTATTATACGTTTTAATATAGCTTATTAGCTACCCGAATTTTTATATCCATATAAACATCCGCTTCCAAGCCCTTCTTGAAGCTATTTCATTATTTTTTATTATATAGAAACTACATTAAAACAGATTCATTGGGTTTTCTTCAACTTTGATTTCCTTGTTCTATTCTCCATTTCACCCTTTTTCCCTGGGGGCTCTTGAATCCAGATGCAATAGTGACTACTTCCTTGTAAAACATGATATTTTTATGTATGAAATCTACCTGACCCTGAGTATCACTCGACAGAAGGTTGGGAACGACCCTGATCTTCAAACACATACTGTAGTATAGGTCATTTATTCCTTTGTTTAGAGATATGGCCTCTTGCATTTTGTCTAAAACGGTGTATTTAATCCTTTGCATCATGTGCTCCCAGTATACTCGTCTATCCCGAGCGTCTTTTCTCTGAACCTCAAGCAGGATGAGTTTGTTGCTCAGCGTCTTCAGTTTCGAAGATTTAATCTCTAGCAATGTCAACATTCGCTTCCTCAGTTCCGCCGCTTGCTCCAGTTCGTTCTCCAGTATCCTCGCACACTCCGAACTGGTGCTCTGGAGAGTCTCGTACCTGTTTAAAACGTCCCTTACGTTCCTCCAACTCTCTTCCACCCCAGCCACACTTTCCAGGAACTTTTCAAATATGGAGTATTTGTCCACGTAATGAGTAAACTCCTGTTCAACTTGTCTGTACTCCTTGATTCGTTGTTGTGTAAATTGAATCTCGTTTTCTAAACCTTCTTGGTGTTTAATATTCTCTTTGATTATTTCGTAGAACCTCGCCATCGATGCTCGGTTCTCATTAATCCCTTTTTCTGATGTCGTAAAGAGTTCTTGTAATTGACTCTTTTGATCTAATACTTGTTTCCAACTACGTACTGAATCCATTTCTTGTGCTTTAGATCGGATTCTTTTTATGATAACTTCTATAATAGCCATCTTTCTCAAGTTTTCTGATTGTTTAAGTTCTAATAACGGATAAACGGGTGGAAGAAGTGGTTGAGGTAGTGACAGCTGGAGCTCTTCAGGTAGAAGTTTCTTGCCTTCTTGGGCCATAATATCTTTCATTCCACCTGGAAATTATGTTCAATAATACAATCATTCGTATCATAACTATGATCTTTAATTTGTAACTACATCATCTATGATTAAAATATAATTTTCTACTCCCTTTTAAGCTTTATTGGACATACCTATTGGCGGGTTTCTTATAATGCGACGTTGCCAAACGTGCACTTATAGCCTTGGAATTGACCTATAGCGACACCTGTAGCGAGGACCGGCCCTGGCCTATCTATAATGACGCAGGTCAATATGGAAAGGTGCAAGGCGTCTGCTATAAGTGTTAACAATCCACTTGTGCTAGTGTTTGCCAAGCAGCTGTATGAAGTAATATAATATGAACTCGAAATAAGAGGAAAACAAATCCAAGCCAAAACAAGAACACAATAGTATATTTCACTACTAGTCACGAAAGTGACCTATTTTGGGGCAAGATAGCATTTTACGCGCGAGACAAAGCCGAGTTAACGAGCCCCGAAATAGGTCTTCTGTGACGAGTTCTAAACGATACTTTTCATCACGATGCAAATAACCACATTAAACTTTAAAAAATATACATCTGATATTTCATAGTCTAATAATTTTCCATAAGAAAACACAACACGGTTTTACAATTATTCATTTTAGTGTTAAAGTCAGCTGTTTGAAGTTAGAATTTTAAAAACAAATGACGAAATCACACTGTTGCTCCTGTTGAGCAAAACGGGAACTTCAATTGTTTAGGAGAGGAAAAGTTTTGCTTGGGACAAGCAAAGTATTGTTTAGGCAGTAAAAGTAATTTTTGGGACAGGCAAAGTCACTATTTATCATTATTTGTTTTGTTACAAGGAAATTGATGATTTTCGTAGATCTCAGCTGCATGGTAATGGGCTATTTTCGAATACAGAGTCAAGCTGTACTGCAATAGACACACAGTGAACCATTTTCCCTCATGTCACACACGCTAAACAGATCTTAAACCCACGCCATAATGTGCGGCACAAATAGCTTTCACATTTACTAATGATTTGTTTAGTAATTGTGTTTTAATTTTTGGTAGAAAACCACCGTTTTATATTTTATTAACAGTTATATTGCTCATTCCTTCCAAATCTTTCCTCGCCAGTGTACATATTGATGTAAAAACGTTGCCACCAATATACGGAGTTATACATATTTGTATACATTATGAGTAATGAATTTGCTCTGCCTCAGTGGTTGTCTTTGTCCGCTATGACCATACAGTTGACGTGTGGCTTGTTATATTCAACAATCCAGATGCACCTGGAGTAGGAGAATGAGTCTTTTTTTAAAAAGGCCTGATAATGGGTGGTCGCGTGTTTTTTGAAAGCATCGAATCGTGTGCAGATGTTCTTTTGGGTGTAAGCGACCTCTTTGGCCCAGTCGATAAAGTTTTTGAAAGGGTAAAGATGGTTTAGGGTAAAGATGAATTTTGTACCAACGATAGACCACTCACTACCAGAGGAACATGTTTATAAAAGTCCCCAAAAATCTCCCTGGAGCTTTGCTCCCCAGCCCCCCTTCAAGTTTTAAAATGTGAATATTTACAAATCAGCATATGTTAATGCATATATGTTAATAATTATTATCAGATTTATTTCACTCTTTTTTGTTTTGTTTATCATTAAATTGTCTATAACATTGGTCTCGTTCATTTTATAGCTAAACCCACTAATTCCTCCGCAATTTAAGGTAATTTGGAGAAAAAGTAGAATTTTACATTTAAAATGATGATTTTAGCGAATTACCCCTATATTAGCGAATTTCCCCTGTAGGGAAGAAGCTATTACCGTAGTCAATATGGTAAGACCTAGGCCCGGGACCATGATAACTTTTCGTTTTGAGGTCCCCAGACCCCAAAAACACCATTGGTTGAAAACTGTAGATATATAATATATATAATTTTGGAAATAGTCAAATTTTTGTTTTTACCATTGCATTCAGCTTAAAAAACACACAATTTGGTATTTCGACGATTCCTCTACGTCAATTGGTTACCGAGATATTGAAAGTGCTAAACACAGTATGTTGTATAAAGTTATTCTTATGGAGGAAAAGAACAATTTTAAATCTCGCTTATTTATGAACGTATACTGATGAAACTTGGTATACGGCTTCATCTAGTTGTGGTGCATTGGTATTTGCTCAAAAATATTTTTGTCAAAGGCTCTTGTAGCAGCAAACCTGCGTACTCAGCCCCATATTATTCTTATGGATAATAATTAAAAGCTATTTCTCTCTTAATTATGAACATAAATGAATAATACCCCCGTCGCAGCAAACCTGCGTACTCAGCGAATTTCCAATGCATATATATGTGACTCACTACTACATAGAGCTATTTATCAAGCTTCACAAAAATACATCCATAAATAAGTGATATATAGCATTTTATTTATTCTCCATAAGAATAACATTAGGGTTGAGGACGCAGCTTTGCTGCAACGAGGAAGGTAAGTAATGATGTTTTTTTTTGCAATTATCTATAAAACTGAACCAGGTGAAGCTACATACCAAGTTCTCTTAATGTAGGTTCATAATTAAGGGAGATATACAACTTTACTTATTCTCCATATGAATAACATGGGGGCCGAATATGCAGGTTTGCTGCTACGGGGACTATCAACAAAAAACTTGTATTTTGTGCTAATATCAATATACCACAACTAGTTGAAGCCACATACCAAGTTTCATCAATATACATTCATAAATAATCGAGATATAGAATTTTATTTATTCTCCATAAGGATAACATTGGACAACGTACTGTGTTTAGCACTTTGAATATCTCTGCAAAGGTTGGACGTAGAACAACGATTAAAAGACCAAAAAGTTTGTTTTGTTGAGCTAAACACATTAATAAACAGAAATGTAAAGTTTTTAGTAAAACTACATGAGAAAAATCTAAAAACTTTTTCCCATAAGACTAACATGGGACACGTTTTTTTGGATTTTCTCCGCAACCACTTAACCTAGGTTAATGATTCAAAATACGAAATTATTTGTTTTTTTTAAGCTCTATAAAATGGCAATAACCAAAATTGAATGTTTTTAACATTTTGGGGTCAAATTTGCAAAAAACCGATTTTTGGCAAATTGTAAACCCCCTTCCCATAGTGCGATCGATCTGGTTTTCGAACTTAAGTCATAAATGCTACTCTCCACATTTGTGCCAAATTTCATCAAAATCAGGTGTTTCTTTCAAACGTTATCACGGTAACGGACACATATATATATAAATTTGAACGAATAGTGTTTTTGGCATCTGGGGACCTCAAAACTAAAAGTTATCATGGTCTTGGGCTTAAGTCTTACCATGCCACCTACGGTAATAGATTCTTTCCTATAGGGGAAATTCGCTAAAAACTGGTATTTGACTTAACCTAGTTGAGTTATATTGATATTAGCATAAAACTCCATTTTTTGTGTTCCTTGATGCAGCATACCTGCGTACTCAGCATGTTATTCTTATGGGGAATAATTAAAATTGTATATATTGATTATTTGTGAATATATTTTTATGAAACTTCGTAAGTGACTTGATATAGTATTAAGACATTTATATCTCCATTGGAAATTCGCTGAGTATGCAGGTTTGCTGTTACGGGGGTATATATATTTATATATATATCTATATATATATATATATATATATATATATACATTTGCAAAATACCGATTTTTGGAAAATTCTTAACCCCCATAGAAATCTTAACTTCTTAACTTCCCATAATGCGATCGATCTGGTTTTCGAACTTACAGTCAGAAATGCTACCCTCCACATTGGTGCCAAATTTCATCAAAATCGGGTGTTTCTTTCAAAAGTTATCCACGATCTCCATTAATTATGAACCTACATTAAGAGAACTTGGTATGTAGCTTCACCTGGTTCAGTTGTATTGATAATTGCAAAAAAACACATTTCTTATCTTCCTTGTTGCAGCAAACCTGCGTACTCAACTCTAATGTTATTCTTATGGAGAATAAATAAAACGCTATATATCACTTATTTATGGATTTATTTTTGGGAAACTTGGTACATAGCTCTATTTAGTAGTGAGTCACATATATATGCATTGTAAATTCGCTGAGTACGCAGGTTTGCTGCGACGGGGGTATTTTAACATACTGTATCAAAAGTGGTTGTATGTCAAACAGTTTGCAATACAGAACGAAACCATTCTCTTACGAGTCTACTGATATACAAATATACAACTATATGGAGTTGTATGTTACGCTAAGGCTGGGAGAGGGGGGGTGGAAAACAACGAGATCGGCACACCTCGGCAGCCTAATAAACTGAGAGTTACTGAGTTAGGCATATTCTGAGTCTTAATCTAGTCCAGTCAAATGGTACTTTTCTCGTGACATTAGTCCGGAATTGTTTTTCTTGCAGGTTCTCTATGTTTTTAGAGGTGCTGAATAATTTTATCTTTGCCACCTCGAGAATGGTCGGCGTCACTGAGATCATCTCAAAAATCCTTAAATATTCTGCACTTGTTTTTAGTTTTTGATATCTTGAAAACTATGCGTTTTATTGGACAACCTGTTAAGTACAAAACTAAAGGAGACAAAAATACCTAAAATATTAAAATGATGTGTTATACAAAGAATGTAGAAGATAGAGCACGCCGAAAAAAAAAATATTAGGACCATCTGGCCAAAACGAGAAAAACGCCCTGTCACAAACTCCTATTTAGCGGAAACATTCAAGTTTTACTGTGATATGCAAGAAACCAAGTTTTTGAAATAATTAGTTGAATATTCAGTTTACTAATTTAAAATTAAGACATGAGTTGAATAATTAAATTTAATCTCTTACTCAAATTACATTAGGTTTAGTAAAACATAATAGTTAAGTATTACAGTGTAAGTTTTAATCAAAACCATTACTGCATGGTAAATTTATTTAACGTAATATAATTGACAAATAAATGTTGTCGTCTTATTATAAAAAGAAGAAGGTTAGGGTTGATCTGCTTACTACTGAAAACATGCTTGATTACTTGCATCATAAGATAAATGTAGCCTAATTTAGTTCATATTTAATTCCTCCGAATATTTTGAATATATACAGAGTGAGTCAGACCACCCGTCCAGCTTGTATACTGGGAAAACGGCTTGGTCTAAAGTCATCAAACAAAATTCTTCCCCTGCAAAACGTATATGGGCAATATATTTCCATCAAAACTGATGTACATGGGGTTCCAAACCTGATGGTCACGGGTTCGAATCTCAAATTTTCTTATGTAAACAAAGGACAAATTATACATCATTTGAAAGGTCTTGATGTTAAAATAAACATTTTGGTGAAAACATAATACACCTACCTTTATCCGTTTCAAAATGGTGGACATTTTTGTGTAAGATAATGGCATTTACGGAATAACCTGTATTTTATAAACCACTACTCGTATCTTTTTTGCAACTGAAATTTCTTACTCGTGATAAACTCAGCTTTACTCTGGTATGCTACATGACAGGCCTTTTTTGAAAAAATATAAAGTTCAATCAAATTTGTTTTTTAAATGCTTATATGCCCAAAATTGAAAAAATCAAATAGTAGCGTATGTGATTGAAAGGGTTTTATAAAATCTAGCAACTTTCTAATTTACGCCAACCTTGTATTGCTTTTCGGTTTCTGCAATCAGCGGAGTTCCGTAACGCTCGATTCTCAGCATTCTCGACCACATGAAGAAACCACATACAGTATTGTAGTCCTCAGCAATGCAACCCACTCAATTTTAACCTAACCTAACCACGGCGGCTAACATGAGGGTTGACATTTTATTTACCGGTTCAATGCTCCATGAGCCAACGAACGGAGGAATCAAGTATCAAGTATGTAACAAAAACAATTTACTAACATATTAACCATGTTGGTACGAACTGTATAAATAACATCCATCGTTTCAGTAACACATGTAAGATGTTCTACTCTGTCGGAATAAAGAGTTAGATTTTAATACACGTATAGACAACTATAAAACACCACGGAAGGCTGACTGGAATAAGACAGGTGTCGCATTCTCGTGCCAGCGCTACTAGTTGGGTCGCCCTGAAGGGTGGCAGCGCGCAACGAGTGGAGTGGGGACTCTGATACTATACGTTTAAGCGCAACTGTCTTTACCATGGTAGTTGCCCTCTGTAGTGTTTTGTAAGTTTCGGTGTAACAAGTAAAATATACCATGTGGTTTGACGATTTTTTGGATATTAGGATTTACCGATAACACGAATGATTTTTTAATTGGTTTAGAAGGTTAAAACTGTATAGGAGGATTTATGTTATGTAAAAAAACAAATATAAATACTAACATTATTTATATACCACCCAATCAAACTAATAGGCCACCAAAACCAACCCCTCACAGCGAACACCCATTAAATGCTGCTTATTTCCCTTCTCTTAGTTTAAAAGGGCTGCTTTTTTTGGTCTTATTTGGTCTATATTTCGTTTTAGTATAATGATTTTGTACAAATCACAAATGTTATGAAACAACAACTATAAACTGTAATAATATTTACCATGCATTTAAACTGTAATAATATTTACTACAATAATATTTACTGTAATAATATTTATGTTAATAATTATATTTAATAATATTAATATTCGTAATATATATTACTTTTTAGTGCAATCAAGTATAACAATTGTTTAAGAATCACAAATGTTTTAGCACGCATTGAAATTCTCGTTTAAAATAACAGTTTGTTGTGTATAGTTTAAGGGATGAAGATCGAGGAAGGCAAAAAAAGATTAATGACTGGTCTAAGAAAGCTTAACCAATAAATTTATAAGCAATAAGAAGTTCTGGCTTAAAAATGTTCACTAGTGTGACGTAGTTTTGCACTCAAATAGATAACGGGCGAGAGAGATAGCGGCTGATCCAAGCACGCATGCTGACGATGTTCTTGTTTAAGAGCAGAACTTTGCAGCGCTCCAAGCGTCATTCGAGTTACTGAATAGACCTGACCTTCTTAAGGCCGCTTTCACCATTTCAAGTTTAAACTAAACTTAGGGTTATTTTAAACTTGAGATTAAGGTGCAGTTGGTTTTCCAAAAACTTGTCCCGGTCAGTTTAGTTTCACCCATGAAATATCACCCATTTTCATATTGTTTTGTTTGTTTCTTACCTTTAAATTTAATTGAAAACAAACATTTATTACACAGGGTTTAATATTATGTTATCGTAGAATAAAATAATTAAACAGCGTCCTCTATAGGTTTAACATAAACTAGGTTTAAACCACCCATAACACATTGGGAAGCGGAATTTCTCATTGAATTAAATTAAACCTAAAGTTAAAGTTTACCGTACTTGGAGAAAGTGGCCCTGCATGTGTTTCTGTATTAAGGCTCCGGTCTACAGAGAAGTGCATTGTTAAGATAGAGAAAAGGAGCGTTGCCTCCGCTCAGGGTTACTGTTTGCGGCTATGGTAATCATGTTATCAATATACTATAAAAGAGATTTGATAGAAGAAGGTTAATTCTGCTCACGCTCTTTTTTGGAATTTCAAAATAATCTTTTCGTCTTAAGTTGTTGCAGTTATTTATGCGCGAAGAAGCTAATTTTTGTACATTTAAAAGGGCTTATAAATGCAACCCAGTTAAATTAATTAAAAAAGTAAAAATTTAGCCTACTTTTGTAGATAATATTTTCCTCTATTATATTGCACTTCAATTTTAATTAAAGGGTTTATGTCGTAGCTGTAGAGAGTAATCCTGCAAACCCTTTCCTAACGCCGTGCGGAAGGGGTAGACTGGAGCCTCAAATGGATAAGGTTAGGTATGATCAGTCACAATGAAAGGTTATACACAAGTTAGGTTAAACACAATATTATCACTTTGTTAATGTTATCAATAAATGCAAAAATGACTAGGGACTAGAGTTATAATAAAGAGATTCCAGTAATTTGCTGCTTACTTGAAAGGGGATAACATTATATTAGGGACTACGTGAATTGTACTTACTTGATTTATTTTTCCCATCCCATATTTCACTTAACACATCTTCTGCATCTTGTTCAACAAATCTTCCTCCAGGTTTCAACGCCATAATGATATAAGATTTTACATGAAATTTTCAATTGATTTTATATTTATTGTTTAGAAACGCCATTTGATAATTTGAAAGTCATAAACATGTTTTCCTGATCAGGTGATTATTTTACTTTAGACTATGCTGCTTGGATTTTAGGCTCAGTGTTGGGTTGGCGTCTATACTTAACCTAATATATTACTGTATATATATTTTAGGAATTTTTTTCATAGATTGCTTGCTAAACATAGAGCAGCATGAAATTCCATAGAGAGGACCTTCCAAAACCTCGGAAAACTCGGATTTTATAAATTTTACATGAACTTTGTGGGAGTCTTGTAAGGCCCTTAACAGATCTTAATGACTAGTAGAAGTTCAAAAAGTACTAAATACCACAAAGATAATTTTACGCCAGACGGTAGCGTAAGTGTGAGTAGCTACACAGGTCTTCATCGGTATATGTTGTGGACTCATCTTCCCGTCGCGGATTACTAGTTCACTGTCTGTCAGGGAAGAGGGTAGGTAGCCATCAAAGGTCGTCCAAACTGAATGCTCCACGTGATCTTTTCTGAAGTATTTAAAAAATGTTATATTTATAATATACATATATTATAATGGTATAAATGTTTATAGTTTAGTATATTCAAAGTTTTCTCAAAGATCAAATTTATTTACCACAGCTGATTATTAATCTCTAACATAATAAACATAAAAATATATAATGAAACTTAAACCTACATCACTTGTATTCTGTATCAATAATCAATGGTTTTGCGTTGTTCAGCTTAGTACCTGATGTATAATTCAAAACAAGTTAACTGTGTCATTTTCATTCAACTGCTAAAAAGAATTGTTTAGTTTCAAGCATCTACAGATTTAAACATTTTAACCAACGCGCAATGCACCCGAAGAAAAGAGACCCTGCAAACAAAACATCTTCCTAAAATTAACTAAGCTTTGTTTCCGGCGATAAAAGTGACATTAATCCCTGGTCGCTCTGGCATTCTTACAAATCCCCTTTCTTTTATATCTCTTTTTAACATAACACCGTTTAAACTAAGAAGCACTTATAAATGTCAGCCTAATATATTTGGGGTTGCCATTTTATTTTGGAAGAGATCACGAAGAAGATCACAACAACTAAAAACATCTACAAAACACTGTAACTGAATAATAATAATTTATTATTTGGGTTGATTTGAGAAATTAATAACACGGATTTTTTAATACATATTTTTACACTAACTAAACAATGAGTTTAATTTCGGCAAGTGTAATTGTTATTTTAATAATTTACAAAGGTTACGAGTTTACGTTTATCAGATACGCCGCTAGATCTTTCGCGTAAAAATAAAATTATATGATGCGCACATCCAAAATCCGCATTAGAAATATATCTATGTTTTTTTTTAATTCGTAACGGTGGCAACTTAGCATTTGTTGTGTTTACTTTTTAATTTTCAGCAAAGAACTAACTTTAGTTTGGATACCAAAATATTTGTTCCATAGCAAAGAAACATTCACTACAGTTTGTTATCAGAGAATAAATCCATTCCATAAATATTCTGAATATAACGAAACCAAATTTAAATTAAGAGTTCTCTAAATTGCATTTTATTTTAATGTATTGAATTGTAGCGATACATTAATTTCATGATTTTATATATTTTTCTGACAGAGTTAACACATAAGTATTGTGCGTCTTGAATGCGGGCCAAAAGTCTACTAAGTTATAGTAATGCTATTTCATCCACTCGTATTAAGTGATAGTAGTAGAGACAAACCCACAAAGAGAAGCCACTTTCGGCGCTTTTTTCCCATGTTATTCTTATGGGGAGCCGTTTTTGGACCGACACCAGCTCCCGCCTTACACAAGTTTCCTGTACTAGTACCCTTGCCTTAAATACATTTTCCCCATCCTCTATATTAAAAAATTAACTTTGGATTTGTCTGCAATTTATCTAATGCATTAATAAATTCCAAATTAACTATTACGCTCGAGTTAAAACTGCCAACTTACTGATTTTTGCACCCGCCCTAATTTCCGTTTTGACCCTTGCCATACTTTTCCCCTATATTTTTAAAATTTGCATTCATTTTAACACATCCTTTGCAGAAATCCACGAGTTCTGGCTACTTGGGAACCCGAGCCATTTGACATATAATAAATCACCCTTCCTCCTAATTTCCTTCTCTACCAAATACATGTCTTTATATTTAGTCTTTAACAATTCTTCTGTATAAAATCCTCCTTTGATTATATTGCCATTTTCATCTTTCAAAATATAAGTCACAGGCTTTGTTTTCTTAACTTCTGCTATTGTAAAAAGCTCTCCCGTCCAGTTAGGGGTATATCCTTTACTAAATACATGTTTATATTTAGATATCCTTACACTATCCCCCACCTTATATCTTGGCTTTTTAACTTGTACTTTAGGTGCTAACCTTTCATGTACATCTTTAGAGTTCTTAGCACTTACTTGGTTAGGCTTCATCCCTATGGATCTATGTACTTTATTATTATATATCCTTATTAACTTTGGAAGTAAATCCAACCACTTGTAACTCCCTTGTGCACTAAACTCTCTATACAACCAATTCTTTAAAGTTCTCTGGAACCTTTCCACAATAGCCGCCTTAGTTGTAGAGTAAGTGTGGTAGTGATTAATATTTAGAATTTTCATTAGTTTGGTAAAATGTTCATTAAAAAATTCTTTTCCGTTATCAGATTGAATATTTTTAACTCCCTTTGGGAGAATAGTTTTTATAGCTTCTGTGACTACTAATCCAGTTTTATTCTTTAGTGGAGCAGCATAAGCTTTTTTAGAAAATGTGTCTATTAAAGTTAAAATATATTTATTCCCACAATTCTCTCTAGCATAATTCCGCATATCTATTAAATCTATTTGAACAGTTTCGTTTATACCCAACACCTTAAAAGACCTTCTAACAAAGTTCTTTCTCGCGGGCTTATGCAATTCGTAAGCAATTTTTTCCATTTTTTATTCTTTATTTTTAATGTTAACGTATCTGCCAGTCTCTGTCGTTTCAAAAACACCTCCATTGCTACCAATTAACATACCATCACTCATTCTTTGATATACATAGTTTTTTGGCAAATATGCCTCTCCATCTAAAGTCTTAAATCCGCTTAAAGATGTAGGGTCTGCAACCAACAATTTAGGATTGTACATCATCAAATCGATTTCATTATTGTCTTGCATAAATTTATTAGTTTTATTGTTAAACCTTAATGCATGTGATTTTAAACAAATATCAAATTTAATATTGTCTTGTCTAAAAGTTTTAATATTATCGTCATACCTCAAAACCTGTGACATTAAACAAATATCACTCCTATCTTTGCCTTCAGGTACATTCTTTATTAATTTGTCCTCTGCATCCCACATATCTCTATCTAATGTTAATACATTATAATTTTTATCCCCCTGTTTTATTATGCTTTTCTCACCTTTTGTTAATATTTGATTAACAACAGCCACATCATTTGGCAATGTTCCAGGTAAAATGTTTGTTAATTGCTTATTTTTACCATCAAATTTAAGACCATCTAAAGTCACAGTCTGATGTTTTGTAACACAATCGTTCTCATCAACAGCGGCTTTAACACGAACTAGCCTTTTATTATTAAAATCCCAAAAGTTTAGATCCATTTTTGGTACTTGAGAGACGTTTACAACATCATCGCTTTCTTTACCAGCCAACAAATTACTTATTTTTCGCTTTTTGGCATTCCAAATACCATTCTCCGATTCCAAAAATGCATAATTATTTTTGTCTTGTACAAAGACACCATCTTTTCTTATTAAAGTTTGCTCTAATGTGGGTACATCGGTTGAGCTTTCACCTCGTTTAACATTAGTAATTTTGCGTTTATTAGCGTTCCAATTATTACTCTTGGATTCTAAAAACTTATATTTAGTATTACCTTGTACAAAAGCATCACCTTTTCTAGTTAACGTCTGCCCCAAAGTCGATACATCATCAGTAAACTCCCCACCTTTAACACTACTAATTTTATAATTTAAAGCATTCCAACCATCATCTTTTAGATTTAAAGTAGTTTCTTTAAAACTTCTAGCTTCTGGTTTACTATACGGGTTATATACGCGATAAAATTTATCTATAATCTTTTTATTTAATAAACAATTCCACTTTCCCTCAATTCTTCTATGATAGAATCTATCTCATTATCCACTCCAGAATTTCCCGCCAATCGGCTTAACCAAAGCAGTCTTAACCTATCTACAAGCTCATTAGGATCGTCCCAATAAACATAGTCTATTTTATTACCAGTTACCTGCCTTAAACCTTCACCAACAGTCTTAAACAGGGGTTTAATTATATTAAGATATTTAGTGTGTTTATTACTTGACATCGCCGCACCTGGTTTATAACCCTTTAAATGTGCATTTGTAGCTTCCAAAATCTCTTTATAATTTTGCAAATCAACCTGACTATAGTTTACGGGTTCTTTTAAAGTTAACAATTCCCACAATCTCTTTGTCCCTTTATAAATTTGTTCTCCAACTGTAACATCATCATTGGCAATTTGAACTTCCTGATTCCCAATAAAAAATTTATTTCCTTCTCGCCTAATACCATATGTGGTGTCTGTCATACTACTTCTACTAAGGTAATTTCCTAAATAGTCTGATGCTAAAAGACCAAAATCTAATTTGTGCGGTGTTATCTGGGTTATTCTTGGTATTCTAGACGGGGTCTTTTCTAAAATCATTGGGAGAACTGGCCTCTCTGTTTTTGTGGCTAAATTTTTTAATTCTTGCAAAGGCTCTATTAACGGTTGGAATGTTTGGAACCTCTCTTCAGCCTCTAGAAATTTACCACGTTTTAACGCCCTATATTTTTCTCTTATTTGTTTTGCAGACTCTACCAATTCTTGTTGAATATTTGTTTTCATTTTATTTACATTTTATTTATCTCATTTGTCAAAGGATTATACTCAAACACTTTATCGTGTATTATTAGGCAATATGCAGATGTGTTTGAAGGGACATTTTCTGCAGTTTCAATTTCTAATTTAATATCTACAACCCCCTCTTTTATTGATTCATTCTGCCTAGAACAATCTATTACAATTAGAGGATATTTCTTTATAAAGTCAGCTCTGTTAAACATAGGATCGGGGACGGTGTTGTAGTAACTCTCCCTAAACCTCACAAACATCTCATAAGCTTTAGAGGCATCTCCATTTTCAAAGTCGAGATTTAAATCACTATAAGGATAATATTCAGAGTTTAAAAACACTTTGAGATTTTTCAATTTACAGTGATCAAATTCATCAGTTCTTTTTCGTGCACTGTTGTCCCTACCAGTTTGGAAACCAAATATAATATACCTGGGCTTCTCCAAACTCGAAGACGTCTTAACTGACCATGTATGTCTCTTGGTTTCGGGGTATGATGGGAGTTCGTGTAGCTCCAAACTTCTAAATGCAATTTGCAAATTTTTATTTTGCAATAACATCTTTTGTAATTGAAGCTTCTCCCCATCAGATGGCACCACATGCGGCATCACCCACTGAATCGATTTAAGTGTAATTTTAGGAATAGGATCGACACCAGTTGGAGCATTAGATGTTGTTAATATACAATTTAAGTCGTTTTTGGATCTTTTCAACACCAATTCTTGTTTAACATTTACTAAAACCTTATTAAAATCCTCAAACACACCCATTAACAGCTCTAACGGGACACAAGTACTAAACCTGCCGCTTTTATGGAACTCCTTTAAATTTTCATCAGAATCAAACGCTACATTTGACAATTTAGTTGTTTTATTGTAAGAGCACAATATTTTCATAAGACTGGAAATTCCCGGATTTCTTACAATATCTATTTCTTTACCAGCAACTTCGTATCTAATTTCGTCAAATAAGAATGCAAATGCATTATTTATAAAATGTCCTTTATCATGATTCTCTATTTCTCCTTTAATATACAGATAACTCCTATATGGGAGTGTTAGTAAATCTTGATTATTTATGCATATTCGAATTTCATCGGAATTATTTATTGCTAAAGTGTTGTGTGGAACATAGGAGTGATTTGTAATTTTAACCACGCTATCGTCGTATTGGAATTTTCCTGTAACGTCTAGAAAATCTTCCATTTTTATTAATAGAAAATTTTAACTTCAACCCAATTGATCGCAGAAACCTGGCATTTTGCACACTCAGTCCGTTCTTGTAAATTCTCATATCTTTTCTATATGACAAGTAATTGTAGTTTCTTCTTTATTAAAGTCAATTGGCTTGTCGTGTTGATCTGCAAATGTAATGCTAACAACATCTAAACTTCTCTTATTTACAGGGAAGTATATAATATTTCTGGGAACCTCAATAATTTTGTAGCCGGGAGGAGCTTCTGGGTAAAAACTGTGTATGGTGTGTGATTTGTCACCATTTAGATAAGACCCATTCGCAATATTACATTTTACTCTAATCACATTTGCATTATTTATGTTGATTTTATTTACGGATTTAAACGCAATATCTGGAGTAGAAAATCCTTTAAATCCCAATAATTCAGACCCTAAACACGGTTTTGTAAAATCAAACACATGGCCAGAATGTAATGTGGCTTTCATAGTTTTATTATCGGCTATAAGTACAAAATCTGGGAGTTGCTTTTGAATTTCCTTCGCAAGCTCAAACACTTCGTATGTACCTTCAGCAATTTCAATTACATTTGGAGCTTTGTGATCGTAATAATACACATCCTCACCCTCGTCTATAGTTAATTTTGTGTCTTTAAGTTTATTTAATTTTGGAACTAGCCCTTTGTAAAATATAAGTTTGACTTTTGTATTAATTAATGCTACTTTATTTTGTATAATAACTTCAACTTTACCAGCTAATGCCCAGTTTAATTCGTCAATTGTAACCTCCCCTTTTGGGGTTGTAATTTTGTGCATTTTGTAATATGTCAAAGTATTTAGAGGTTTTTTAACATTAAATATAGAATTATAACTTTGAAAATCTACCAGTCCAATTACATAATCACCATTTAATTCTATAGGAGGAAAGAACACCGACTTCAACTCTGGCTCTGTGCCCGTAAATGTTATAGTAAATGAATCCATTTTTATAAACTAAAATTTTTCAGAAATGATAAACATAAAATTCCACAAATGGAAATGTTTAAATCTTGTATTTGATCAGTTGTATAGTAAATTTTAGATGGTACAAAATATTCAATTACCTCTTTTGGAGGCTGTATTCCGAATGGGTCAAAATATATTACAATATCTTTATTTTTACGATATGCTGTCCAATGTGTGCCCCTGTCACTGTCTAAATTAATAATTCCACATTCTCTTACTTTTGGTCTCTGTTTTCTTAGCTCGTGTTTTAGGTACACTCCTCGAAAGTGAGGCACGTCTCTTGCGGCCTCTAACAGCTGAAAGTTGTCCATCTTTTTTATTAAATTTTAATCCCATTCCCATTTTTGCCTTGGCCTTCATCAAAATTGTCACTGCATAAGCTGCTGCTTTTTCGGCCAGATTGGCGTCCTTTGCCGAAACCCTAGTCCAAGCCTGGTCCGCTAATCTCATATCTGCCTTGTTCCGGGCGGCTGTATCAGGATTATTCATGTAGAATATGTCGTGCTCTTTACAATAAGAGTCTAGCTTATTTTTTGGAGGTACATTTTTGGCTAAATTTTCACGTATCTTAGTTGCAGGACCACAATATGAATATGACGGGATGTGGAGGGGGAAAGGAAGGTTGTTTATAAGGGTATTTAACAAGCCACGGCCTCTATATGGCTTTAAGAATAATCCCTTACCTTGGACCATTTTACACTTTCTCTTTGCCATTTTTATTGTATAAAAAATGTCATTTATTCAACAAAAGAACAAATTTAAAATAGCACATAAAGAAAATACACCAAAGAAGTTGGGTCTATTTCCTAATAATATTCGCTGTCTTATAATAGGGCCTAGCGGTTCGGGGAAGACCGTTGTAATTTATAACTTAATTGTAAAAAAGCAAGGATTAAAGTTTACAAATTTATATATAATATCCAAATCTTTAGAACAAGAAAAATATAAAAAAATAATTGAAATATTCCGTCTGTGTGATGAAGTTAAATTACACACATATTCAAACTGTGAAATCACACCAAATGATGTAGAATCACACTCAATAGTTGTATTTGACGACATAAATAGTCCAAATATCACACAATTTTCTCAATGGGCAAACACAAAAATATTAACAGTTTTTACTTGTGTCAATCTTACAGTAAAGTAAACAAACATTTACGTGACAATGTTAATTTCCTAATATTATTTAAACAAGACGATTTAAATTTAAAACATGAGTATAACAATCATGTGGGAAATGATTTTTCATTTAACCAATTTAGAAATCTCTGCCACCAATGTTGGGATAGGTCTAAATATGGCTTTTTTGTAATAGACAAGGAAAGGCCAAAGAATAATGGGAAATATAGATTTATGTTTGACCAATTTTATAGTGACCAAGGGCAAGAGTGTTAATGCCATCCAGAATAAACCTCTTGTCGTCATCAAAAGATAGTACCTTTTTGTTCATCGTTAATGTTTGAAGATGGTGGTTTGTGGATTTAATTCTTGTAACATTCTCATAGTAATCTTCCCCGGTTGCAAGACAGTTTAAGTAATGTTGGTGTCTTAAGAGATGTTTAACTTTAGCATTGTCAGCCCCCTTTGCCTTTTTAACCTCTAGCTCATTTTGCTTTTCTTTTTCGTATAACCATTGTAAAGGAATGAAAGAGTATAATTTTGGCCTTAAACCACAATATTCATACATAATTTGACCATTTAATTCGTCTTTAAACTTGCCCGTAACTTTTTTATTTTTATCAGAGTATAAGAAATGGTCTTTACTATATGCAGAGGTGTCAAAACAGTCCAAGTCACATTGTATTTCCTTGTAAAAGTCCTCTGTTACTATAGAATAAACAAGACTGTCTGTGTCTGTCATTAGGAACTTTTTATTCTTAAATTTTGACATATAATTATAGTGGAATTCATACATTATTACTTTACTGATATCCAAAATGGTCATTCCTAAATATATTGGTTTATCAAACTTTACAATTAATTTATTTAAATGTACAGCATGCAAATTGTTATCGAACATTTTGCTACAGTCAAACCTTGGCTTTGTAACGTACTTTGTTAACTTAGACTCGTCTACAAGATGTATATCACGAAACTTACGTTGGTTCATAATTGTTCGACCAAAGAGACTGTTATTTAACAGTTTGTAAAAGTCTTTTTCAAAATCGTGTTTAGCTTTTTGTCGCTTTTCAATATTAAAATTAATATAGGGTGCAAGCCATTTCGACTGTCTAAATTTTAAAATTCTGTGGTATTTTGTAACTACCAAACCCAGTTCTTCGTATTTTTTTAGTGCTTTATAATGTAAAATATATTTAGTTTTGTCATTTAAATTTGGTATTAATTTTCCATTCATTTTTTCTGGTGCGAGCGGGTAGTCATTATGCAAATCGTGTAAACTTTTATCGTATTTTAAATCAACTTCCAAAATAAATCCAAAGTTTTCATTTTGATTGTATTTATAATCTTTCTCATTTGTCCATCTAAAGCCATCGATGGGCAACGACTCGCACATTGCTGTAGAGTATAGCGAGTTACAGTCTAAGTATACAAGATAGGTGCTTTCTTGATTTGGGTCATAATATTCGCCCATGTACTTATTATTGGCTTTAGCATAGCGCGTGGAAATCATACTTACACCGCCTCTAATGGCATGTTCTATAAACAAATGCATGTCAATGTCACGAAATAATTGTAATTTTATGCCGGTCATTCTAAGACATGCCTCCCATGTTAGTCCAGGCAATGAGTACATATGAACAGGGTCGAGTTTATAATCCTTTAAACATAAGTCCCTAAATGTCTCAAACACATCAGCCAATAACAACACATCTGTTTTAAGGTATAAATCGTGATATTCTTTTAAATTATTTATATTAAAATGATTCCATACGTTTTTAGCATGTTCATATTGTGCAGGAGATATACATTCTTTATTTAGACTACTGTAAAATGCCTCTGTGGGTGGGAGAGGCTCTAAAAACTTTTCTGGTCCTGTCATGTATTCGTACGGAAATTCGCCCTTACGCTGTAGTAGTGGATTGTCTATAAATCTAAATGTATTTAAATTGGAAGCTAATTTGCTTAAGGGAAGGGACAGAAAGTTGTAGGAATCCAAAAATACTAAATCATCAACAGAGAATGAAATATACTTTTCCATATCTTTGGCTATGCAATTCAATTTGCGATTAAATTTTCCTAAGTGTTGCATTATTAAATGACCATCATAGTTTTTAAGATTGTGGAAGAATACTGGAATTTTCTTGGTTACTTTATAGTTTAAATTACAAGAGTTATGGGCGGGTCCTCTGAACTCGCCTGTTAAGTGACAATGGTCGCGCACTTTATCACACAGTAACGGCTGGCGGCATATGTGGCAGCGTGTAGAGTTTTGAAATAACGTCTCTTGCTCTGGAGTCATTACAAGGGGAACATATACTCCCATCTGACTTTTAATAAAGTCATAAGTTTTAAATAACTTTTCGAAAAACACATTCATTAAATTTTCACCACTGTACAACTCTTCGTAAATAATTTTAGAATCTCTCACTACAACATAAGCAAATCCAGAAGGAGTGTGTTTGTTAGAGTTTATAAAGCATTCGAAATCTGCATAAATCACAAAGGGAGCTTTAAGTTGATATTTGTAATTCGTAAATTGTAATGTATCTTTTTTAGACATTTGTACTCTTTGGGCAACAAATGTTTTACAATATGTTATGTGACGTTCCAATATATCTTTAGTGTAAAAATGTTGCACACAGAACTTGCAAAAATATTTCTTATGGTCATCTTTTGTAGACCGTAGCATTAACTTATCAAAATCACGAATTAAACAGTAATGTGATTTGCGACCTTGTTGTAAAAGCAGCAGGTTTGCGTGCGTATTACTATTTAGTTTAGTTATTCTCAATGGATATATTAATTGTCCTTCAATTACATATACATTAACACTTATATTATTTTGTTTTTCAAATTTATCAATGTCGGATATTTTTACGGGATATTTTATATTTGTCATATTTAACTGACCTTCATAGGGTTCGTAGTAAAATACTCGATTTGCATGTTCATTTATACAATTCCTTGGTTTTAAGCTTGCTAAAATACTCCACAAAAAACATTTATTATCACTATTTTTAATATTTAAAACAGCGTGTTTTGATTTTATATTTTCTGGTGTGGGGATGTATGACTTGGGAGTTAGGGGCTTATACTTGTAAACATGCAGCTGCCAGTATTTAGTATGGTCATATATCCATCCACTACCTTCTGATTGAAATTTGTGTAAAGATGTGTCGATTTTTAAAAGTGAATTTTCAATTTGTGTCTTTAATTGTGCTTTCTCAATTGATAAATTAGTTAAACTTCGAAAGTTAGCAATAGTTTCTTTATCAATTAATAATTCACCATTCTTACTAACTGTGTGTTTGATAAATTTCACTCTCCTAATAAGAATCCATTTTATTGGTAAAGGACATGATTGAAGGGTGTTTAATATATACACGGACTCACCTTGAAACTTAAACACATTATAGGGTCGCTTGTCACATCTTAGGTGGTGGCGTTTCTTTTGACAGTTAATAGCCTTCTTACACACATTACAAGTATTGTGGTTCTCTAGCATATGCATTTTAAAATTGCAATTGTCAAATATTTGATGACATATTTTACAAATTTTAGGAATAACTTTGTGGATGTTACGATAGTGTCTGATTAAATTACTTCTTTTGGAGCAGGGCACGGAGCAGATTGCACAGGACAACATGTTCGATGTAAATAAATTTTGAGATGACATTACTCTGTTTTTTATAAACAAAAATTACCATTTTTTAATGTTAAATAAGACAAAAATTATTTAACAGCGGTTTTAAATTATATTTTACTTTAACAAGTTTAATTTAAAACACGAAGTTATAGATGTGTGAAACCAACGTCAGTGCAGCTGAACTGTTTGTTTGGACTGGATACGTCTTCACACTGTACAATATCATTTTATAAATAAAACTGCCATTTTGAAACTATCAATCTACATATTCAATTAGAACAGATAATTTAATATTTAAAGTCTAAAATTCAAAACATATTTTACTTTAATATTTAGTTTGATCAAAGTACAAATAATTTTCAAAACACATTTAACTTTGAAGTGTAAGATAATTGTTGCGCCCTAAATTAATATCCTTAAAACATCCTAAGAGATTTAGTGATGGGAGTGACTATTAGATCACTAGTAATTTTGTATCTCCCAATTCAATAGTTATGTTTTACGATTACAGTTTTGAAATGGAGAATTAAATTAGTAAATGGTGAATTGGAAGTATGATTTAAAAATGAGAATTTAAATATGAAAATCTATTTTAAAATTTAATTTGGAAATGCAGCTGTTACATTTAAAATATGATTTATAAATGGATATTTAAATATGGAAATCTATTTTCAAATTTAATTTGGAAATGCGGTTTTCACATTCGAAATATGATTTACAAATGGATATTTAAATATGGAAATCTATTTTAAAATTTAATTTGGAAATGGTGAATTGGAAGTATGATTTATAAATGGATATTTAAATATGGAAATCTATTTTTAAATTTAATTTGGAAATGGTGAATTGGAAGTATGATTTACAAATGAGAATTTAAATATGAAAATCTATTTTAAAATTTAATTTGGAAATGCAGTTGTCACATTCGAAATATGATTTACAAATGGATATTTAAATATGGAAATCTATTTTCAAATTTAATTTGGAAATGCAGTTGTCACATTCGAAATATGATTTACAAATGGATATTTAAATATGGAAATCTATTTTAAAATTTAATTTGGAAATGTGGCTGTTACATTCGAAATATGATTTACAAATATTAGGAAAGCTATTTCACAATTTTCGGAGCGATTATAAAAAAATGATGGATTAACAGTCAGTTGTGATTGTCCTCCGCTGAAGACATCATCTACACTTTAGCTACAACTAACTACCGTCGCTAACACTCCCTCATTATCAGCTAACATAGTCGGAGTCCTAGGTGCGAGACGTCGGGCCCAGTGACGGGAGAGGTGAGCCGTGACGCGTCCAGTGCCACTGCGTGGTGACGTCATCCAGTGCTACTCGCCGCCTCGAGGTCGTGTCACTGTTGAGAGGTCCTGGGTCCTGGGATGTTGAACAATAGAGATAATGTTGTCGGTAGCTTCTTATATACACGTCGAGAGGCTGGATTTTCAATTTAACCAGGAAATTACCTCATAGCTAATTCTGGCCAAGGCTGGTCGCCCACTGACACACATGCGTGACCGGCCTTGCCGTCATGGTCAGTGTGTCAGTGGGCAGCGGTGTGGATCGTTGCGTGTGTAGGCATGCGTGGAGAATCCTAGGACCTTGGCGTCATGGTCAGTGTGGATCGTTGCGGTTGGTGTGTGTTTTAATTACAAAAATCAGTAAGTTGGCAGTTTTAATTCGACCGTAATAGTTAATTTGGGATTTATTAATACATTAGATAAATTGCAGACAAATCCAAAGTTAATTTTTTAATATAGAGGATGGGGAAAATGTATTTAAGGCAAGGGTACTAGTACAGGAAACTTGTGTAAGGCGGGAGCTGGTGTCGGTCCAAAAACGGCTCCCCATAAGAATAACATGGGAAAAAAGTGCCGAAAGTGGCTTCTCTTTGTGGGTTTGTCTCTACTGATAGTGATAGTCAGTATATATTGTTCCTCCTATAATAGTTTTACAGGACTACATCAAAGTTGGACAGTGACAAACTTGGATCACGTTCTGGGTTGGACGCTGTCCGACTTAATGCATTCATGCAAAAAACTGTAAAGATTTTTAGCCTTAAGCACCTACCAACCCAAAATCCTCGTTAATGAGTCCGACTTGTAATACAGTTTCTACCAACATTATAATACCCCCGTAGCAGCAAACCTGCATACTAAGCGAATTTCGAATGCATATTAATTTATATTAATACCACATAAAGCCACATACCAAGTTTCATCAATATACATTCATAAATAAACGATTTATGACATTTTAATTATTCTCCATAAGAATAACATGGCGGCTGAGTATGCAGGTTTGCTGAAATAAGGAACACTAAAAATGTACTTTTGTACAAATATCAATATAACTCAACTAGGTAAAGCCACAAACCAAGTTCTATTAATTTAGGTTCATAATTAAAGGAGATAACAAGTTAATTATTCTCCATAAGAATAACATGGGGCTGAGTATGCAGGTTTGCTGCTACGGGAACTATCGGCCAAAAAATGGGTTTTTGTGCAAATATCAATAGACCACAATGAAATGAAGCAATATACCAAGTTTCGTCAGGATAAGTTGATAAATAAGCGAGATATAAAATTTTCTTATCCTCCAAAAGAATAACATTGGACAACGTACTGTGAGTAGGGGGCATTGGAGGGTTCTGACCCAGCAAAGGCGCGGTGAGGAGCAAGTGAGGAGCCCCCCCCCCCGTGACGTCAGCCCCCCCCCGTGACGTCAGCCCCCCCCGTGACGTCAGCCCCCCCCGTGACGTCAGCCCCCCCCCCCCCCGTGACGTCAGCCCCCCCCCCGTGACGTCAGCCCCCCCCCGTGACGTCAGCCCCCCCCCCCGGCCGCCAACGGCACTTTTCGTGATGACCTTGAACATGAGGAAAAAACTTTCGAAAATTAATAACCAGCCTATTTTTCCACCGATTCCCACGGGACTTTTTCCAGAGTGTAGGCCTATCCCCAAGGAAGCGAATGACGTAAGAACCCCATAGATCCACCTTTAAACAAGGCCGCTATTAATTTAAAACCGCGTTTTCCTTATGGAATCTCAGCTGTTTACCAACCGATTTTGACGAAACCTCACCACATGTCGGGCCGTGACCTAAGAAAACCATCGCTTAAAGAAAATTGAAAATCCACTGTTAAACGGGCCCGCTATTAATTTTCAAACGCGTTTTCCTCATGGGATCTCGGCTGCTTGCCGACCGAATTTGATGTGACTTCGTTACACGTTGTATGCCGGCTTGACTAAACCAAACTGCGAGTGGCTCCGTGGAGTCACGTGTCGAGGCGCGTGCTAGGGCCTACGTGACTGTCCCAGCCTGTTTACTCATTAGCGGCCTTCAAGACCCCTCCGTTCTAGAAGGTTCCGGCAAGTGCGTCGCATGAGGCCTCCTCCTGACTGGAGTGCTATGTATGAGAATGTCACGTGTCGAGGCGCGTGCCAGGGCCTACGTGACTGTCCCAGCCTGTTTACTCATCAGCGGTAAATAATTTGTTTACTCATTAGTGGACTTGATGTTCACGGAGGAAAATCCCTCATTATATAACTTGTTTACTTACTTGACTCCTCAAGCTAAGTGCTTGACCAGTCTGAATCTTGAGTTAGTCATGGAAGCATACAACCCACTGTCACTAGCTCAGCAATCGTGTATTGTAATAAGAAAGAATAAATACATTCTGTATCAGGGGATTGCACAATTGCCAGTGCCTATACAGCGATACGTTGCATCTTGCCTCAAGGGGTATGTTCGGGAACATGTGTTAGTGCTTAACAACCCCGAAACGGATCCTCAAGTGTTAGACTTGTATAATAGATACAATGGCAAGAGAGTCTATCAATGCCGCTACTGTCAGTACACTGAGCATTATTGTAATAGAGTTCTGTATCCTGCAAGAATTGTTAAAGTGTATCGCTTTTCAGACTCTAATAATTTGCAGCACACTTGTTTTTGCTGTGGTAAGAGTGCTTGGGAAGCGGATTGGCCACAAAACAATGATTACCTATCTACTTTGGTGATTTTAAAGTCAATGACCATAAAAACAGTTTGGGAGGGCTCTAGTCACTCTAAATTCTTTTTCTTCTTTCAATAAAGAAAAAATAAAAGATAAAAAAATAAAAGGAAAAAACCCATAAATAAAATACTCCCTTCCCCATCATTTTCTAGTATTACATGTTTTGGTAGGGACTACGTGACTGCCTGAGGTTATCTCATTCCCGTGATGTCCTCTCGTCGTTACGACCCGGGAGACCCAGCGCAGTGGAACGAGGTTCTGCAAGTGTTGCAGTTAACCTTGAACCAAGGCAGCATGGCGGTGTTGGACGTCCAGGAAAATTATAGAAGGCCTGGACAGTAATCGGTTAAACCCTAAACCGGTTACTTTTACCCCAACCTAAGACCCTCTGTCCTACCCCAACCCAAGACCCTCTGTCCTATCCCAACCCATAATCCTATTCCCATCCCACCCTAATAAAATTAGCAACGGTGGAGTGAGGACTCACCGGAACATCATGCAGGTGAGGAGCGTCACGTTTCTGGAAGCTTCTAGAAGGTTCGCTGGAGCGCACGACTCGGCTATAAAGAAGCTTCTAGAAGGTTCGCTGGAGCGCACGACTCTGCTATAAAACCGAGGCAGAGCCGCGCGCACGCGACCTCAGTGTTGTTCGAGACGTCACCATGAACGGAAGCGGAGTCAGCGCAGCCGAAGTGGACCAAACGATCCGCTCCTTCCTAGAGGAGCTGAACGCAATGAACGATGAGAACGCCAACGCACCGCCAGTTCAGCAGGGATGTGCGTCAAAGAAGAAAAAGCTCGATGGGTGGACTGTAAAGGGGAAGGAAGTGCCTATCGATTCCCCGACACTGTGCTGGTCCGCTGGCGGATATCAGTACACTGTGAAGAACCCTACTAACAGCGGTAACGTACTGTTGAAGATGAATGTGTTCAAAGGAGGTCGCCCCACGTTCAGCTGCGGCTTGTACTTGGACGAGGAGCGAAACGATGAAATCTGCATATGTCTAGAGGACCTGCTATCCAGATTGCAAAACCTATGGATGGCAAATAGCGAGACGGGAGAGTCAAGATACGACGGGATCACTAGGACCGCTACTCCTCTACCCACTTGGCGAAAGACCGATTGCATCATCTCAGGGAAAACCAAGAGGAGTGCGCACTCCAAGCGCGCTACCCAGTAAACGAGAGAGCGTGGAAAATTCCACTAAGCAGTTAATAACCGAGATGCTTCTAGAACAATCCACTTGTTTACGCAGTAAAGCTTTCCATTACGTCAGCCTTCCTGGAATTGAGCGTGGAAACTTCCACTAAGCAGTTGATAACTGAGACGCTTCTAGAACAATCCACTTGTTTACGCAGTAAAGCTTTCCATTACATCACCCTTCTTGGAATTGAGCGAGTAACTATGTCATCATGTTGTTGATACGCGTGAGTCGGCACGTAGACACCGCCAATAAAAGGCGACTCGGTGGCGAGAGCCGGTCATTCTGCATCCAGCCGCTGCGCCATGCTCAACACGGACCAGAAGATGGACCTCAGGACAGCCCTCAATAGCTGCAAGGCCGCGGGTTACACTCGCATCGCGGATCTGCGGGACAACGCGGTGTACCCGATTCGCTCATTCGAGCGGGTAGATACACCGTACGGCGAGGCGGTGATGGCCACCTTGGAGGGTCTCGTCGGCGACGACCCGATCCGGATCTACATGCCTCGACGGTTCCTCGCAGTCCTGGACGACAACGCCATCTCCCAGTACAACGTTGGCGTGGGGCCGAGGACGAGCCTTGTAAAGAGAAGCGGCCCTCCTGGCAGCAAATCTCCTTTCCTGGAATTTGTATAAATAAATGTTATTTCCTATTCCTTTATTTCCTTCAATAATAAAAAAATTAAAAAGAAATAAAAAGAAGCAAGAAAAAGAACCTTTAGTTACAAGAGCCGAGGTGGCGGTGCACGGCAGTCAGTAGACGCCATGGACTTGAGGTGGAAACACCCGTTCACCGCCATCGTGGCCGGGCCCTCGGGCAGCGGCAAGTCGCACTTCGTGGCTCGCTTCATAGAGCACGCCGACCGCATGTGCGATACGCGGTTCGCCCGCATCACTTGGCACTATGGCAGCGGTGGCGGCAAGAGCCGTGCGGACTCTGCCGTGCGCTACGTAGCCGGCCTGCCAGACCTGGACGACTATGACGGTAGCGAGCCCGCCCTGGTTATCGTCGATGACATGATGCGCGAGGCTGGCTCCGGCGTGGCGGACCTGTTCACCAAGGGCTCGCACCACCGCAACATGAGCGTGTTCTTCATCACGCAAAACCTGTTTCACCAGGGCAGGGGCCAGCGCGACATATCGCTGAACGCCCACTACATAGTGTGCTTCAAGAATCCCAGGGACCGCGCTCAGATCAAACACCTCGCCCGTCAAGTATACCCGGAGAACCCAAAATTCGTGGAGGAGGCTTACGCGGACGCCACGCGTGATCCACATGCCTACCTGCTCATAGACTTGAAACAGTCCACGCCAGAAGAGATGCGCATACGTTCGGCCATTTTCCCAGACGACCCGGTGAACTACGTGTACCTGCCCAAGAAGAAGTGATAAATAGGCCGAGCGCGCGCCAGCGTCAGTCATCATGTCACACCGCGTGAAGAAGGACGTGGCGCTGCTGAGGGCCCTAATACACGCTACGCCCAAAGAACGCAAGGCCCTGTTAAAAGCGTGCGACAAGAGTCGCATCAAGTCGTTGTGCGAGTGCGCGTATAACGTGCTACGCGGAAACGTACCGCTTTCCCCCTGCCTCAAACGCAAATTGAGCAAACACAAACAGGCGCTCAGACGGCTGGTGAAACGCGGCGAGGGTTGGACCAAGAAGCGACACTACCTCGTTCAACGGGGCGGAGGGATCCTCCTACCTCTGCTGTTGAACGCTGTTCTGCCCGTTCTAGCGCAGAAGCTAATCGGACATGGAGTACGCTAGGAAAATGGTGGTTGTACCGCAGGAGCTCATCGAGAGATTGCGAGAAGGACCGGGACCAGGGCCGGGACCAGGACCAAGAGGAGGAGCAGGTAGCGCCAATAAGCCAGCCAGCCTGGACGCTGAGATGCATCGCATATTGAGCGACAAGCGGCTGGACGATACGGAGAAATGGAAACAATATCAGCAGGTGTTACAGCGGTTCCTGCACTTTTCCGCGGCTAAACGTCAACCCATAGGTCTGTCAATCATCGAGGGTGAGGAGAGGGAGGAGGAAGCGGCGGGAGGTCCGAGTCAGATGAAGCGCGAGTCTAGCGCCTCGGCGGAGGAGGACATTGTGGAATCGTTCTCAAAAATTTACAGGTCGGTGGCGCGCAACTTGTTGCGATTCATGACCCGGCAAGGCAGCCCCATCGCCTGGGACGCCAGTGGGGCGGTGTACGTGAACAAGGTGAAGATCCCCGATTCCAATATAGTGGACATCGCGCACAGCATAGTGAGAGCGCGAAGGGCGGACCGATTGCCTACCGGCTGGCATCAAGTGATGGCCGCCTTGAAGGACATGAACGTGCCCAAAGAATACGTGAGCAATCCCACGGCGTTGCGTTACTTAGGCGTGGGACTGGACTCGGCATCGAGCCCCTGGGGAGACACGACGACAGCCTCGTCGACACCTCTCTCACCGAGGTTGACACCGATACTGGATCGCTTGAGACCGCGGCCCCCAGCGGCCAGGAGAAGGATAATAACCGAGGAACCCGACCGGGAATCGTCATTGGACAACTGGGAGCCGTTCACACCGTAATGGAGAAGTTGTACTACGACCCGAGCCAGCCCGGTTCCCTCGGCGGGGTGGCCGCCCTGGCCAGAGCCGCGCGCCTACCGAAACGTCGGGTAGCCGACTGGCTGCGCGCCCAGGACACCTACACGCTGCACAAGCCTGCGCGCAAGCGGTTTCCCCGCAACCGCTACGCCGTGTTCGGGCCCCGGGAGCTGTGGCAGGCGGACCTGAACGACATGCGCGGCCTGAGCCGGTACAACGACGGAGTCAACTACCTGCTGACTGTGATAGACGTATTCAGTAAGCGGCTGTTTGCGGTACCACTGAAGAGGAAAAGCGGGCCTGAGGTGGCTGCTGCGTTCGAGAGGATATTCGCTGAGGCGACTCCTCGCTGCCTACAGACCGACAAGGGGACGGAGTTCACCGGGGCCGCGACCAAGCGAGTGTTCAAGAGTCACGGTGTCAACTACTTCACCACGCAGAACCCCGACGTGAAGGCGGCGGTGGTGGAGCGAGTCAACCGCACGCTCAAGACCCGCATGTGGCGCTACCTGACCTACAAGAACACGTATCGCTACGTGGACGTGTTGGACAGGCTTGTGGACGCCTACAACCGCAGCCCGCACAGGAGCCTGGGTGGCCTACGACCCGTGGACGCGGACAGCGGCGATGGTCAAACGGTGTACAATGTGTGGCGTCACATGTATGGAAAGGCGATCCGGCGACACAAGCCCAGGTTCGAGCCGGGCGACACGGTGCGCATAGCCAAGGAGAAGGGCACGTTCGCCAAAGGTTACGAGACCAATTGGAGTAAGGAGCTGTTCGTGGTGGACCACGTATACGGGTCGCATCCTCTGCCATTGTACGTGTTGCGCGACCTGAACGGGACGCCGCTGGAAGGGCGCTTCTACGAGCACGAGATGCAAAAGGTGACGATCGCCCCGGATCGCCTGTATCAAATAGATAAAATACTGGACACCGAGGGGCGAGGCTCCAGTAAGCGCTACCTAGTCAAGTGGGCCGGTTACGGAGAGGACTTCAATTCGTGGGTACCCGCAGCGGACGTGCAACAGCTGCGATGACAAGGCACGACCAGTTTTACCTGACGTTGCCCAGTAACAGTTCAATGAATTACTATCCCAACAACATGGTGACAAACTACACGACCCATCTACCCTCGACCGTTGATCTGTCAGACGGCGAGTGGGAGGTCGCTCTGGCGGAGGCGCACTACCCCTTCTCTTTTCTGACCGTCGGTGAGGGAACCTACATCAAACTAGTGCTGGGAATGAGGGACTCGAAAGGCGGGTTGGCCGTGGTGGACAAGTTGTTAATCAAAGTGGAGCCGGGCAATTACAGTAGTACCGAGGAACTCGTGCACGCAATCAACAACCACCCTCAAATGAAGAGTAACCTGTGCGCCTTCTCGTATGACGAGAGGTCCTCCAGGGTGGAATTGATGTCGACGTCTTCAGCCGTTCAGAGCCTCAAATTGAGCCCCAGTTTGGCGCTACAGTTTGGCTACGAGGTGGATACGGATATCGTCAAGCGTCACAGGTCCGTGAGGCCGGCTAACCTCTTCGCCGGTCTGCCATCACACATGTACGTGTATTGCGACCTGGTGGAACCCCAACTGGTGGGCGACGCTGTGGCGCCACTACTGAAGATCCTCAACATCGACATCAGGAATTACACGTACGGTGCCAACACGACAGTGTATATAATAGACCCGCACTACGTGCCGGTGATTAAAACCTCATTCGAGAGCGTGGAAATCGATTTAAGGGACAACCAAGGGCGACACTTGCCATTCCACTTCGGGACTACGTGCATGAAGCTTCATTTCAGGAAAGAGAGGCAGCGGCAATGAATCCGAGCGATCCCTATCTGGCGTATTACCGCCACCAGCAGGCGGGCCATGGCGTATCCTCCGTATTCAGAGGAGCCGCTTTCCAACGCGGACACGGCATCGGCAGTTTCCTAGGCGGGCTGATGCGTACAGTGGTCCCTTTGATCAGATCCGGCGCATCGACGCTGGGCAAGGAGGCGCTGAGGTCCGGTGTGGGCTTCTTGGGCGACGTGGCGGCGGGCACAGCCGACCCCCGAGTCGCGGCCAACACCCGGCTCAGACAGTTTACCGGGTCGCTGAAACGTAAGGCCGATGAAAAACTGGATCGCGTGCTGAGCGGTGGTGGCGCCTATAAGAGGAGGCGTGTACAGCAGGTTACTCCTCAGTCTCTGGCGAAACTCCTCGGAGCGAGGAAGAAGAGCGCTGCGCCCAAGAGGAAGCCCGCAAAACGTGTCGCTAAGAAGAGGAGAAGCAAGAAGAGTGAGAGTACCGTGAAGGACATTTTTGGATAATGGCGTTTCTACATCAGAAGTCGTGCGAGTGTGTCAAGACCGAGTTGGACCTGTTCTCGCTACCGCCCACGCAGACCAGTATAGAGAGCGGTAAATGGGTGCAGTACAAGCCCATCTCCTCCCTGACAGACGACTCGCCCGTGGAGTTCATAGTTCCGGGTCACGGGGACGAGTACACGGATCTGTCACAGACGCTACTGCATGTGAAGGCTACCATTAGAACGGCTAACGGAAGCGCTGTAACGGGTGATCAAGCGATAAAAGAGGTGGGTCCGATTAACAACTGGCTGCACTCGCTGTTCAGTCAAGTGGGCCTGTACCTGAACAACAAACTGGTGTCTCCTCAGAACAACACGTACGCCTATCGCGCCTACCTGGAGAACCTGTTGTCCTATGGCGGTGATGCCAAGACATCGCACCTCACCGCGGAGTTGTTCTACGAGGACTATGCTGGGTACATGGACAATACTGAGGAGGATAATGCCGGGCTCAAGAACCGGAGGGAGTTTGTCAAGGGCAGCCGGTACGCGGACATGGTCGGACATCTGCACGTCGACCTGTGCAACCAGGAGAAGTTCATGTTAAACGGCGTGGAGATGCGCTTTCGCCTGATCAGGTCAAAGAACTCATTCTCCATCATGTCCAAAACCGTGACAGACTACAAAGTGGACATCGCCGAAGTCAACCTGTTCATGCGCCGCTGTAAGATCAACCCGAGCGTGCTGTTGGCTCACAGCAGGACGCTGGAGTCGGGTACAGCCAAATATCCCGTTACGCGCGTGGAAGTCAAATCCTTCACGCTACCCTCCGGTATCAGCAGCAAGACTCTGGACAGTGTGTTTCTGGGACAACTGCCGAAACGCGTTATAGTTGGCCTGGTCAGCAATCAGGCGTTCAACGGGGACTACAAGAAGAACCCGTTTAACTTCACCCACAGCCACGTGAACTTCTTCGCGCTGTACATAGATGGTGAGCAAGTGCCATGTAAGCCGCTTCAACCGGATTACACGTTCGGTCAGGAGTTGTGCGTGCTCGC
Organism: Allygus modestus; assembly: GCA_963675035.1. Lineage (NCBI taxonomy): Eukaryota > Metazoa > Arthropoda > Insecta > Hemiptera > Cicadellidae > Allygus > Allygus modestus. The sequence goes on along the minus strand of OY776112.1, from coordinate 240,948,210 downwards.
CTACCACACGCTGTACACCGGCACCGGCATCAATTTCTCAGACTGTGGTAACGAAGTCAGTCGCAACGAATACCCCTACGGATACTGCCTGATGGCGTTTGATCTGACACCCGATATGGCGGCCTCTCAATCCAGCCACTGGAACCTGGTGCGCAACGGTAACCTGCGCATAGAGATTGGGTTCTCCGAAGCCTTGGCGGAGGCGTTCAACTGCATAGTGTACGCCGAGTTGGACAACGTCGTGGAGGTGGACCGTCATCGCAACGTCACAGTCGACTTTGGCGGGTAAACGAGTTGCCGCGCGCTCAAGGTCACCGCGCGCGCGCACCGTTAGGTTTTGGCGGGTAAACGAGTTGCCGCGCGCTCAAGGTCACCGAGCGCGGACCGTTAGGTGATGGCGGCGCGCGCACCCAAGGTTAACCCGCTAGGCGCGCTCCCGCCAGCGCTCAGTCGAGTTCAGTCAGCCGTACGGGATGGACGTGCCGCCACCGATCTACAACGAACCGCCGCCAGCGCGCTGTCATCACGGAAGCGTGGTGATGGATATGCAGTGTTTTAAAGACAGTGATAATGACTTTCTACTGAAAGAGGTTTGCGTGGTGGACGTGACTACCGGCACGCTGCTCCTACATCACATCGCCCGCCCGCCCTTCAGTAAGGACCTCCTGACTTCCGAGAAACAGCGCGAGAGCGTCTGGGTCACTCGCCACTGCCACGGCTTGGAGTGGGACCAGGGGGACATCGCGTACGTCGCCCTGCTGGACAAGCTGCGCTCCTGCCTCATCCACCGTCCCCTGGTCTACGTCAAAGGATCGCAGAAGAGGGACTTTGTACAACGCCACCTCATAACCGAGCCCGCCGCCACCACCGCTCAGGACATGGAGGATCTGGGCTGTGGGTCGCTCAACGGTCCACCCACCTACCGGACCCTGCGCTGTCGCCACCATAAGAGCTCCCACAACCGTTGCGCCCTTCATAACTGCATAGTATTGCGGGACTGGCTCGTGGCTAACGACACACTGGACTCGTCCACCTCGAGCTGCCTGTGCTGCTTCCGCCCACGATGAATACCGTCCAGATCAGAGAATGCCTGGCGAGGATCCCCGGACTGAGGAACGTCGCGGTCTACGCCTCTGACCAACTACCGGACGCGCCAGTCAAGCCTCTGACCGCCATCATATCCAACACAGTGGCGCACACCGAGAGCGGTGAACACTGGGTGGCGTTTTACTGCTCGGAAGAGGACAGACTCGAGTACCTGGACAGCTACGGGAGGCCGCCATACCAGGCCGACTTTCAAAGGTTCCTGAGGCGCAATCCTCATCACCGCCACTACGTCTACAACAGGTATCGACTCCAGGGCTACGATACTTCTGTTTGCGGCTACTACTGCCTCACTTACCTGTACTGCCGGGCTGTTCTCTGCACGTCACTCAGCGACTACGTCCAGCTCTTCGACTTCACCGCTCCCGCTGTCAACGACGCTCTGGTCCGCAGGCTCTTCCACTCCATATTCGCTTAAAACTAGTTTGTAAGGTTTTTGTAGTATGTAACCTTATTACTGTACAATACATGCCTCATAATGATAAAGCTTGTGTTTTCATTTCTCCTTTCTCCTTACTAAATTTTAAAAATAAATTAGCAAAACTGAGGCAGCGAGGCTGGACCTCAGGTTTATATACCAGCGGCGTGTGTCACTGGCTGAGCCCCCGCCAAGCGGCAGTGAAGGCCGCCAAAGAGGGCGCGCCACAAGACCCCTCGGGCATCAGCAAACCACTTAGCAACTCAAGGGTGCAACCTCGAGCGTCAGCAAGCCGCTGATCAATTCAAGGGTGCAACCTCGAGCGTCAGCAGACCGCTGAGTAATTCCTTCCTGGGCAACTCCTTCAGGGCCGTCCCCCGACACGCGCCGCCAACCGCTCCCGGTTGGCGGGGGCTTTTAAGCTGCACGGCTCGGGCCAAACGGCCCATAACGCCTTTCTCACACACTTTAAGCCTAACGGCTTTTGAGTGAGCAAAGGGGAGGAAATAAACAACTCAGGTTTGTGCTGTACATAAAGCTATTATATTTTCTTACAAATACTATTTACAAATTTTTCTTAAAATTAATATTAAAACTAAACAGGGAATTCCTCTTCCTCGTCTTCGTCCTGGCGCTCCTCCTCCTCCTCACCGTCCACCTCCATCCGTCGATCTCCTCTCCTGGCTGGCGGTAGCGGCGGGACGTCCTTGTGTCCCCACGGCAGAGTGTGGATGTCGTCGGGGAGGACGCACCGCTTGTCGTCGGTCGGGCTGAGGCTCAGCTTGTCCACTTCCACGGTGTAGACCCGGTGCAAGTGGGACTGGAACCGGACGTTGGTGGTGTGCTTCCGGACCCCCTCAAACAGGCACTCTCTGTAGTCGTCGGGGGTGAGGACGTTCTTGACAACGCCCTTCGCCACCCCCTTGGCCCGCTTGAGAGCCTTGCTGCCGCCTGTCGCTGCGTCCTCGATGTCCATAAAGTACAGCTTGGACCGCAGGCCGAGGTACTCGAATAAGGACAGACCGTTACACTCGTCCTTAAACTTTCCAATGACCTTGGCGTTGACGGGGCTGTAGCAGGGGTGGGACCTCGGATAGCCGCTGGTGTCGAAGTCGTCCAGGTGTTCCTTCATCTCGGCGTAGACGTCCTGGGACACGATGTCAAAGACGTAGCTGTCCGTGTCCATGTAGTCCACGGTGAGGCGGTCACCGTAGCGCTCCTTCATCTTGCGCAGGAACTCGTACATGAGCCACTTGCTCAGCTCCAGGACTGTCATGCCTACGTAGACGGGCTTGTCCAACACGATGTTGACCTTGGACAGATGCACCAGGGCCACGTCCTCCGTGTAGTACGTCCGGTCCAGGAAGTTGGATCTGGCGACGTACTTGGAAAACCTCTCCGGGGTGCACACCAGCTTCACGTTGAGGCGCTTCCGTACATTCTCGATGGTTTTGCCGAAGACCGCGTTATTCATGAGCTTGAAGAAGTCCTGTTCGAACTTGGTCTTGGCCCTCTTCCGCAGCTCCGTGTTCATCAGGATGTACGGTTCCAACCACCGCGACTGGCGAAAGGAGATCGCCCGATGCACCGCGACCAGCTCCAATCCGTTTTGCAGCGCCTGCTGCAAGACCCTGTAGTGACAGATGTAGTGCGTCTTGTCGTCCAGGGTCGTCAACAGTTTGGGGAACTTCCCTGTTGGCGGACGCTTCGTCTCGCAGCAGTAGGGAAGGTCCTTGTGCAGGTCGTGTAGGCGCGCGGGGTAGTGGAGGTCCACCTCCAAGATGTAGCCTCGATCAGCCTCCGCGTCCAGCGCCGCAATGTCCAACGCCTGTATTTCTTCACGGCTGAGCCACTCGAAGTCTCCGGTCGGCAGGCGCTGGGACATGGCCCAGCCGTAGAGGTTGTTGGCGTCCAGGTACAGGAGGAAGCGCGTGGGCTCGTCCGGGCGGTAGTCCGGGCACCTGTCGTGGTTGGCCTTGGCGTAGCGGGTGATGGCCTGAGAGATGCCTCCCCGGATCCCCTGCTCCACGAACAGGTACATGTCAAAGTCCTGCAGCGTGTCCAGCTCCACACCGCAGGTCTTGAGCATTACGTCCCAGGCGTAGGACGGCAGGGTGTAGTAGTGGGCGGGGTCCAGCCCGTACTCTGCCAGCGAGGTGTCGCGGAACTGCTCAAAGACATCGGTGAGCAGGGCGATGTCACATCGCAGATACTTGTCCGCATAGTCCTTGAGGTTGTGACACTCGAAGGCTCGCCACACGTTGAGGGCGTGTTCGTACTCCTCGTCCTTGATGTCCTCCAGGGTCATGGAGTTCCTGAACGCCTCCTTGGGAGGCAACTCCCTGGTCCTGTACAGTGTGTCGTAGGACGTCACGAAGTCATAGGGGAACACGCCCTTCCTACGCACCAGGTCGAACAGCCGGTCGTCGGGGAAGCGCTTCCTCGTCTTGCGCATCCTGTCCGTGGGAAGTCCCGCCGCCAGGTTGGCCAGGCTCATGGACAGGAACCTGTAGGTGTCCAGGAAGCGCACCGCGAAACTGCTCTGTCGTTGGTTGTCCCCGGGCTGACCAAAGTGGAATCGCTTGGTAAAAGCGATGTACCGCTCCTCCGTGTGGGCCAACACGTCCACGTCGCCGGGGTCGATGGCCAGCTCGCGCACTACGAAGTGAGCGTCGTAGTTGGACAGGTTGTGGAAGTAGCAGTTGATGTGTCGCTGCTCCCGGTACCTGAGGTTGCACGAGCGGTGGGCGGCTCCTCGGAACTCGTAGGGCGGGGCGTGGTTGTGGTCCCGCACCTTGACGTCCTGGTCCGTGAACTCCTTCCCGCAGAGGTAGCAGTGAGTCGCTGCCAGGTACTCGTCCATCTCCTGCCGGGTCAGAGAAGGGTGCAGAGCTCTCATGCTGAATAGGAACTCCCACAGCGCCAGCACGTCCATCTTGAGCCTCTCCATGAAGACCTTGGACGCGTCAGCCCCGAAGTAGACGCGGGGCTCGAACTCCTCCAGGCCGAGCGAGTCCACGATCTGGTAAGCGAAGGCGTACGGGACGTGCAGTTGCAGGGGCCTTGTGCCGGGCGGCGCTTCCGCAGGGTCAGCGGCGACGGGCTGCAGAGCACACTCAAAGTCGGCATAAACGCAAAAGCGCTCGCGCCGAGTGTACTCGGGGTGGGCGAAGCGGATCTGCTGCTTCTTCGGTAAGTCCAAGCGGAGGGGAGCCTTGGCGGTGCAGTATCGCATGTGCTCCTCCAGACGCTCGGCACCGGACAGCTGCAGCTTGTTGGGCCGGTTGTCAAAGTAAGCGAAGCATCGCTTACACACGTAGATAGCGCTTTCGCGGGACGTCAGCTGGGCTCGCACTAGCCTACTCATGTTTGCGATGTAGGCGTAGTGACTGTCCCCGCCAGTAGTCACGTACAGCAGGTCCCGATGATCCTCCAACTCCCGCTTGCAGATCTTCAGCGGGAACACGCGGTCTTGGAACTTTGGCGATCCGTCGGGGCGTCTCCCCACCATGGCGCGCTCGATCCCGTACACATTGACGCTAATGGGGTTCCTCCTCTCAAAGACCTTAATGTCCTTCACGGCTACGGGGAAGCGTAGGCCGACCCAGTCGTAGCGTGCCATGACGTCCGGTGTGTACGATGTGGACCTCTCCGGGTGTTGCGCGACGAACTTGGCCAGGACGGCATACGCAAAGCACATGTCATCGACGTTTTGCACGTTGATAACGGCGTGCGTGTCGCAGATGGTCCTGGGAAGCTGGACGAACCGAGCTCCGCGTTCTCCCAACGGGGTGTAGAGGTTGACGCGGATCTCCAGGTCGCGTATCCGGAGATAGCTCCACCCGCTGCCCACTAGCAGGCACTGCTCCTTCTCTTCCTCCAACTTGTGGAAGGAGGCCGACAGGAAGTCCTCCAAGTTGGACGCGGCGGTGAGAGGCACGTTCTTCGTCTTGAAGGCCCGCAGACAGGTGGCTCCGTGAACGTTGGCGAATTCACATTCCAGGAACATGTTGACCTTGATGTTAGGGTGTCGAGTCCTGACGTCGGCCAACAGTTCCAGGACGCTGTCGAACAGCAGCACCAACGCGTCCTCCACGGCCAAGAAGTCCTCCATGGGCCGGGACAGGCCGAAGGTCAGAAGCCGTCCGCGGAACGCCCGTTGGATGGGGCGAAACGTGGGTAGTCCGCCACCACCCACCATCCCGTCAGGTGCCGTACTTGGTCCGGGCTGGGGCTCGCGGCTGGGTCCGGGCTGGGGCTCGCGGCTGGGTCCGGGCTGGGGCTCGCGGCTGGGTCCGGGCTGGGGCTCGCGGCTGGGCCGGGGCTCGGGTGACAGAACGGGCAGGCGCGGCATTTTGTCCACAACGAGGTTCTTCACGACGGGGCAGTTGTGGGCCTCGTGCTGGTCCCGGTTGTAGCGCCGGGTGAAGCCTCGGTCGCAGTAGGCGCACGTGAACCTCATGCCGCGGTGGACGCTCTCCATGTGCCGCTGGAGGTACGCTGCCCTGCGGAAAAGGGCGCCGCAATCGGGACAGCGGACCTCGTTGGCGTGCACCAGCTGCACGTGACGCCGGAGCAGGTCCTCGCGGGAGAATCGCCGCCCGCACGCGTCGCACTCGGGCCGTGGGTCTCTGAAGGGTGGCGTTGCGGAGGAGGAGGAGGAAGTTGAAGCAGACGGGCTCGCACCGTGGACCGCTTCCATATGGTGGCGAAGATCCTCGGGACCCGCCAGGGCGACGGAGCACAACGGGCACGGATGGTCTGCGAACAGGAAAACAAGTCCTATTAGTTACCCTATAAACACAAGGATGAGGAACTATACAGTGGACTGGCGACCTCTTGTTTTCCCCTAGAGTCTGTTCCCTCATCTCAATCGCCAGTTACCCAAGCCTGTTAAATACAATGATGAGGAGATGGCGGTGAGGAACATGCAGAGGGCTAGCAACCTCTTGTTTACCTCTCGAGTCTGTTTTCTCGTCTTAATTGTCAGTTTACCCAGTCAGGGCCGTTTACTCTCTCATAAAAACAAGTCATTAGTTATCAAAGTCCACGGGCTTGTCGTGACATCATGGGTGAGGACACCAGGAAATAGCATACTTAATAAATCTACTGGCGGCTTCTTATTTAAACTAAAACTGTACCTGGCGCTTGGTCGTGAGGAGTGGGAGGATGAACTGCAGCGAGGTGGCGTCGCAAGTTGTCGCTTCGCCCGAAGCGTCTGCCGCAGACGTGACAATCGTAATGGCGATCGTTGTGGGCAGATGCTACGTGGCGGGTCAGGTTTCTTGCAACCCCGAAACTGCGCCCGCAAACCTCACACAGATGAACAGCCATCTGCAACATCGGGTATCTGTACTCTCCATCCGTCACAAAGGCGCAGTTGCCCTCAACATTTCGATTGGAAAGTAAAAACAAAACAAAAGAAACTACTTTTATTTTGCTCAAACTTTTTAAAATAAAAAAGAGTGGTAGTGAATCTATTTTGTTTTTTAGGTTCGGCTTATTAATTTTAATCGTTATAAAACACGACTGTTTCAAGGTCATTACAATTCCACTCATCTCCATCTGAATAGAAACGACAAGACCCCGTGTACTGGGATATGTAAAAGATGAAATATTAATGTTAACTAATTAGGTTTTAGAGCATCGAAAACTAGTTGATGAAAAAGTAAATTACATGTTACTTACATTTTAAGATATCCAAAGACAAGGCTCTGCACAGTCACACAAATACTCGCAGCGAAAACACCTAGCTCCTCACAAGACGAGTTGCCACTAGATACTGAAGTAGCTTGGGAAAGTAACGCACTTAAATAGACCGGTTGATGACGCCGTGGAATGTAAGCGGTAAACAGTTCCCGGAACCGCTGATGAGTAAACAGGCTGGGACAGTCACGTAGGCCCTGGCACGCGCCTCGACACGTGACATGCTCATACATAGCACTCCAGTCAGGAGGAGGCCTCATGCGACGCACTTGCCGGAACCTTCTAGAACGGAGGGGTCTTGAAGGCCGCTAATGAGTAAACAGGCTGGGACAGTCACGTAGGCCCTAGCACGCGCCTCGACACGTGACTCCACGGAGCCACTCGCAGTTTGGTTTAGTCAAGCCGGCATACAACGTGTAACGAAGTCACATCAAATTCGGTCGGCAAGCAGCCGAGATCCCATGAGGAAAACGCGTTTGAAAATTAATAGCGGGCCCGTTTAACAGTGGATTTTCAATTTTCTTTAAGCGATGGTTTTCTTAGGTCACGGCCCGACATGTGGTGAGGTTTCGTCAAAATCGGTTGGTAAACAGCTGAGATCCCATAAGGAAAACGCGGTTTTAAATTAATAGCGGCCTTGTTTAAAGGTGGATCTATGGGGTTCTTACGTCATTCGCTTCCTTGGGGATAGGCCTACACTCTGGAAAAAGTCCCGTGGGAATCGGTGGAAAAATAGGCTGGTTATTAATTTTCGAAAGTTTTTTCCTCATGTTCAAGGTCATCACGAAAAGTGCCGTTGGCGGCCGGGGGGGGGGCTGACGTCACGGGGGGGGGCTTACGTCACGGGGGGGGCTGACGTCACGGGGGGGGGCTCCTCACTTGCTCCTCACCGCGCCTTTGCTGGGTCAGAACCCTCCAATGCCCCCTACTACTGTGTTTAGCACTTTCAATATCTCAGTAACCAATTGACGTAGAGCAATGATTAAAACATCAAATTGTGCGTCTTTTTAACCTGATTCCAATGTAAAAAATTAAATTTTACTTTTTCAAAAATTGTATGTAAAAAACTCAAAAAACCCATTTTGGGGTACAAAACCCCCCAAAAATGCCCCTTCGGATAGCTCGATCCGTCTGGTTTTCGAATTTAAAGTCATAAATGCTGCTTTACACGTTTGTACTAAATTTCATCAAAATCGGACCTTTTTTACGAGAGTTATCGCACGGACACCCACACACATATATATACAGTTTCAAACGAATGGTGTTTTTGGGGTCTGGGGACCTCAAAACGAAAAGTTACCATGCCGACTACGGTAATAGCTTCTTCCCTATAGGGTAAATTCGCTAAAACCATTATTTACATATCAAACAGGACACAGTCTACCTCTTAAAAATATCATTCCATTATTCTCTACAATTTCAATATTAATGATGCTGATATTTTATTTTATTAGATTATTAAACATTGCAAAACTTTATTTAATGTTTATAATGTTATGCGTTTCAGTAATGGTTGCTGAGCAAGAACTTTTTTTAAGAAAGTCCGTTCATTTTAATTGAAAGGTTTAGAGAGTGGCCATGTTGAATGTATTCCTTCATACCAACAATATAAAATTTCGCTCCCGACTTTCCTTTACTAAAATACATACTTGTATTACCATTTGATAGGATAATTTGAATAGCTTTATTTTAAATCTAGATAAAACTTATTATTTTGTTTAAGAATTATTTTATCAAATCAATTATTACAAACTGGCTACCATCTTACCCGGTTTCACCCGGAAGTAAAACCCATGGTGTGTGCTGCATTATGTGGTAACCCGTGGAACTACTACGAATCATGATCAGCTGTTTGAATTTGCATCAGCTAAAACCAAAGTGAATGCCCATAAGAATACAGTAACACTGGATTTGAACTTTGATTCCCCTTGTGGCTTAGCCCTACGGTAGTTTCTTAAAATTCTTTTTGTTGTGGCTAACTACGTTATGGAAAGAATATACGTGCCAAATTTCGTAGCTATAGGTGCAGAGGTTTGGCTTGAGGGATGATCTGTTTGTCATATTTATAGATATATATGAAACCAGTAGTAGGGAAAGGGGACTTCTGGGCCAAGTGATTGACAGCTTCCGGTCACGTGACCGGAAGCGCTGCGTCATGAAAGACGTCATCTGAGGCTGAGCCAGTGACGTAGGCGGTTTTGTGACGAAATGAGTAAAAGTTCAAAGTTCAAGGTCACGGTGAAGTTTTTTAAAAAAAATCTACCTCGCACTCGTAAAACGATTGTGATTCGATAGTTAATCGATAATAAATATCGAATGATACGAGTGCGAGGTAGTACAATTACAAATATTACTTTATTTACAATAATTCATGTTTACAATAGTTCCCCGTTGTTGGTTGTCATCGATGTTGTTGATCCGGACGAGTTGCGGCCATCACTTTGCTTTCTGATGAAAGACGGTAGATACTTCGATCCCTGCGCAGAGTCCATGTTGTGTTTTTGACACCTATCTGTTCTGTTAGGTGTTTGCATTTCATTGCTGTCAGGTGGAAACATCTATCAGATCTTGAGTGAAATGATATTGTTATTTTGTGAAGAGCGTCTCGGAGAGCTCGATGTTCACCGGTCGAGAGCCGGAGGTGTACTGACTATTCGCTAGCTAGCGTTCTGGTATCAAACAAAATGGTGGGGGTAAAAGTGTAGTAGAAAAAAGCAGATGGTGGACGGCAGATGGGTGGCGGCAGGTGGCAAGTGTGCGGCAGATGGTAGTCCCCCACTACACCAGTCCCCCCACTACACCAGTCTCCCCACCAAGTTTTACATCGCACAATAACTAGTTTACATGTGTTAGTTAGGGTTTAGCTCTTAGACTGTCAAGACCTTACCTCCGTTGTAACGAGAAATAAAGAAATTATTTAGATTTGACCTTCAAAATAGTTATTTTTTGCCTAATACTGCTATACCCTTGGTCGGATCTGAATTATGTTTGCACCAACTTGTTCCTCTGATCAATCTGCGTAATTTGAGTACCCACTTGGCATATGTTAAACTAGAAATAAAGAAATTATTTAGATTTGACCTTAAAAATAGTTATTTTTGGCTATTACTGCTATACCCTTGGTCGGATCTGAATTATGTTTGCACCAATTTGTTCCTCTGATCAATCCGCGTAATTTGAGTACCCACTTGGCGTATGTTAAACCAGAAATAAAAAAAATTATTTAGATTTGACCTTCAACATAGTTGTTTTTAACTATTACTGATACACCCTTGGTCGGATCTGAATTCTGTAATAACTAAACCTTAATCTCTCCCGAAAAATCAATACATATCTTCCAGTATTTTAAGAAACGAGAATTTTCTGAATTTTCTAAGTCCTCAAGGTCATCTGAACATTTTGCCAAAGCGGGGAATAGAGCAGTAAGTGATTCTCACTTTGACCACAAACTGCTCTATTCCCCGCTCTGTATTAGGAGAAGAGGACTAGTTTAAAGCTCGCAATTATAGGCAATAAACCTGATAACGGAACACTAACCTCTCCCCCGTTGGCGTATGTTAAACCAGAAATAAAAACAATTATTTAGATTTGACCTTCAACATAGTTGTTTTTAACTATTACTGATACACCCTTGGTCGGATCTGAATTCTGTAATAACTAAACCTTAATCTCTCCCGAAAAATCAATACATATCTTCCAGTATTTTAAGAAACGAGAATTTTCTGAATTTTCTAAGTCCTCAAGGTCATCTGAACATTTTGCCAAAGCGGGGAATAGAGCAGTAAGTGATTCTCACTTTGACCACAAACTGCTCTATTCCCCGCTCTGTATTAGGAGAAGAGGACTAGTTTAAAGCTCGCAATTATAGGCAATAAACCTGATAACGGAACACTAACCTCTCCCCCGAAAAGTTATCCCCCCAAAAAAAAAATAAATAAAAGCAAAATGGTCAGTTAACAACAGTCGCGCACTCTGAAACCGCAAGGACGTTCATCGCTGTGTAGGCTTCAGAGTTTTACGAACCGAAGTACAATAATTACCTGACCAAGATCCCCTTACATTTAACCAAAAATAAGCAAACTGATTGAATCTGTTTCTCGTGAGTAAGGGCTAAGATGGGCAATGTCAACCGGTTTGCGCGCCGTATTGACATAAGGTCGGTTTTCACGCCATACCTTTTTTGTAAGGGGCTAGGAAAAGGATGAGAAACATACTGATTAGTTAAAGTTAATTGTACAAAGACCAACCAAGGACGGTTTTGCAAAGGTCAACAGTATCACTGAAACCCGGTGGGACGTAGACCCAAACACCCGGCGTCAGGCTACTGCGAACCCAAGTTTTGACCCAAGGCCAGTTTTAAAGCGTGAAAGAAAAGTACATATTTTATTAGTAAATAAAACACTTCAAAAAACCAACACCAAACACCACAATCAGTTAAACTAACTACATTTACTAGCAGCAAACTACAAGCTATAATCTAACAAACAAACTAACATGCATAACAAACTAACATGCTAAGGTAGAATCTTTAGTATACAGGGGTACCACCTCTATACTAAAGATGCTATTACAGACAGCTAAGGCGAACAGCTAGCTAGGCTGCCAGCCTGAAACTGTGAGAATACTGCGGCCAGACCCTCGCATTTATAGTCGACAGAGGAGCAGATGTTACGGCAGGTGTTACGGCTCAGGGCGGGCCGGTGCCAGCGCGCCGTTGTCCCAAGCGCCTCTGGCTATTCGAAAGCTCAGTAGTAAACTGATTAAAAATTTGTATCGGAGGCTTGTGAGATTTTTATATATTCATATTGTAATTAAAATTAGCTATTCAAATCGCCGACTTGGAGGTTGATCAGACTAACATTAAGCGTTTTATGGAATTAACCGTGTTCTGGACGGCCGTTTGAACGTTTAGCCATTTTACGCTATTTATCAACAGTTTTATATATTATTATTATATCCTAATATACAATACAAATGTAAATAAGATTCATTCAAATGAGTACAGCATTGTTAACTGATGAATGTAAGTAATTTTCATAAATTACATATGTAATCACTAATTTATGTAACCCGAAGTGGCACTTTATCCCCATGTTGTGGGAGAAATCGGGCAGGTCAATCCTTCTCTTACTATCCAAGGGGAAAGGAGCACAACAAAAATAAGTTGACTAAAAAATTGTATTCAAACTAACAATAATTTTTAGAAATTTTAGTAATTTTAGAAAATAGATAAACAAGGAAACTTATAAAGTTCTTATACATACATACATTACATGTGGGATAATTAAACTAGCATTACAGTTTAGTACAAATTGTACACATCACAGGAACTACTGTAGATAACTAAAGACCTCTTTGTACAGACAACTGTGATTAGCAAATGCTCAAAAGTACACAAACAGCAGAAATAAAAACTCTCAACTAAACCTCCAAACAATCAACATTGTTAAATACATTTCATAATTAAGAAGTGATTACTAGTTTAACAAATATTTACAATGGTTTATTCACTAGCTTAAAACACTGAACACCTATCTATATTTACAACACATTAAACTTAAACAATGTTGAATGTTATTAAAAAACAGTCATCAACAGATAGGAGAAAAATATTTCAGAGAATAAATCAAGTTAATAAAACAAAACAAAAATGCATATTGCTCTCTGAAGACTAATAAAAAAAAAAAATAAATATAGCGAGATGGTTTTGGAATAAGTCTTCTAAGAGTCTCAACTCCTTAAGAATCAAATGATAGTTTTATTATATCTGTACTAAACAAAAACAGTTTGGTTGGATGAAAACTATAATTTATTTATTCCATCAATAAAGTATTTTATATTATCAATGAACAATTCTAAAGAAATATCACAGATAATCTGTTACGAAAAAACACTTACTTTTGTCATTTTACATCTACAGACCTCCTAACAGAGAAAATACAAGTAAGAATGTTCATTTCTAGCTTTTTATAGACTATTTAGCAGTCAAATTATATGTTTACCGTTTTTTCAGAAGACTGACAGATATACATAAATCACAACAAAATGACTAAAATCGCCCTAATACACTGTAAATAATTAATTTAAAACAGCATACTACTGAAATTCATCAATTTCTATTTTAAACGTCTTTTTGCTGATATATTTTTATTTAATTTTTTATCAAACTTGGTGAATGGCTTTATGTGATAGTGCGAACCATGCGCACTTAACGTAGTATTGAAACGGTTTTGTTTTAACTATAAATTTTGTCTTTTCATTTTTTGCCCATATTGAAATTTAATTTTTTATAACCGACGCTTAAATGTAATAACATCTTGGTTCGTATTTTATTTAGTTTTTCCAACAGTTATTTATAGGATATTACTCTCAAGGAAACGATACACAATAATTATCTACATTATAATTGACAGGTTATTAACATGAAATATTGTGCTATATGTAAGTATTTTGAATTGTAAGTATAATAACATAATAGAATAACTTATAAAAATACGTATTAAAATATTACTAAACCAAACTCCAAATATCCAATTTTGTTAAAATAATTTTGTAGTGTTCTTAACATAACTAAAGCATTATTTGTAATAAAACATCAACATTTTTAAAACCCTTCAATTATTGTCTAACCTCTTTTTATGAATTTCTTGTGATTTACCAAAGTTTTAACATTATTATTTGGAAGTTTATTGTAAATTCTTGGGGCAATAAAATAATATGTGTGAGTGAAAAATGTTGAGCTTGGTTTCGATACATAACAAAAACTTGCATTTCTCATAGTAATTATAATTTGATATGTAGCAAATTTAATAAACTAAATATATTCAAAGGTTTGTGGGGCGTAGGTCTGAGAGGCTATGTAAATTATAATGGGTTTCTGATCATTTGACAAAGCAATACCTTCCTAACGGTATGCGTGAATTTCTCCTACGATGCATAACAGTTAAGAAAAAAGAGGGGCAGTTGTGTGCTTACCTATTAATAAAAGGTTAAATAAAATAAATGTTTATAAATTACATATGTAATCACTAATTTATGTAACCCGATTTAAACTTGGGAAAATAGAACGTTCCCGGGGTGCAGCCCGAGGGAATTTTAAGGAAGTGAATAGGCCTATGTGTTGCATGGGTTCAAAATCTACCTTTGTGTAAAGTTTCAGCCCAGTTGGTTAAGTAGTTTTTGCGTTCACCCGGAACATCAGACCGGCAGACAGACAGACAGACAGACAGACAGACAGACAGACAGACAGACAAACAGACAGACAGACAGAAACCACCTCTTCTTTATAATATTATAGATTACTCTCAAGGAAACGATACACAATAATTATCTACATTATAATTGACACGTTACAAAGTTCTCGATTTCATTTTTTTTTTTTGCTTGCATTTTCCCGCCGTAACACTTACACGCGGGGACACTTTAAAAAAACCAGCATCGCCTCAAACTAAACTGCCCATAAAAATGAAACGTACAATTATGATCGGATGCAGGAAGCGTCAGTTACCCGTCATTACGCGGCGGCGGTGGCTGGTCGGTGATAGCGTTTAATTTCTGCAACGATTACATCATGATTGCTGTTGGTTTTTCGCATGTTTAATGAACCAATCGAAGGTGAAACGCAATTGGTGTGTGACATAGCAAATGTGATAACGTGTAATTATTGAGAGTTTTTTTTAAATTTATTTTGGGTAGTCTCAATTAATATATTTTAGTTCTAGGTCATACAATTACATGGTAGGAAACAACTGTTTCATTACTCAAACTGTATAAAATAACGTATTATAAAAAAAAAAACAAAATGACTACCTACCGTCAGGAATCGACCTTTACAAACGGCACAAAGCTGCCAGATTATAACATAGCTCTTTAATTGAAAGTCATTAAATGCTCACGAAAATCAAATTCAAACAAATTTATTGTCTCAGGGGACTTCAAATTGGGGAGGACCCTATGCAAATTCCGACATGGATTTACCCCGCCGGAGTGGACAGTTGGACACACCCGGTTAAACAAGTTTCTCAAAGGATTAGCTATTAAGTAAAATTATTACAATACCCCTTGTAAGTATAAATTAGGATGTTATATACTCTTTGAGCTAACGGCCTTTAGTAGTCATTAAATATATCACAAAAAAAATCAAATTTCTATATAATTTAAACGTACAAGATTTCAAGGAGACGTATGGAAACGTAAAGATTCAGTCATGCTATTTTGTATTGTTTTCACTATGCAAGCCAGACTCTAGACCAATGGTTGGTCCAGAGTAGAGATGGCCTAACAATATGTAGCCGCTGACACACATTTACCGCGGCGTCTTATTTTAATCCAAACAAAGCGTATGAAACGGGTCATAACAATGTTAAACCACAAAGCAAATTAGTAATTACCAATTAAAAGTGGTAATCGTGATATAATAATCATAAATAAACTTGATATTAAGGTTACTTCCCCAATAAAAATTGTGTTGAACGACTTAATTCAAGGGCTCAGCTGATTATTACAACTGTCGATTGCTTATTACAATAATTATTTAAAATGTCTTTACGTTTATTACGTGTCTTAATGTGTTAATACCCTCTTATTAGGAAAAATTGTTAATCCATCTTTATCACACATGCTTGTTATTTAAATAAATGGATTCGTTATTGCTACGAATTACAGTATAAATGTGTCCAAAATAAGTTATAACCCTCCGTCGACGGGGTTTTATTGGTAGTATGTCAAGGATCTTAAATATTTTCCAACATTAGCGCAATTTTCATTCTTCGGACTGGTTCCATTGGGCAGTTTAGCTGATAATAAAGCAAACGACAATACGTGTTGCACTGATAAGCTGGATAGATCACTCCTTGTGACTCTGTAAACAGTTATGCATAGAAGAATGTTATTTAACTTAGTGTTAAAAATGTATACCATCATGTAAAAGAACTTGTTGAAGAAAAATATACATATATATCAACTCAAAGCGGGCTTAAGAAGTTTTTAGTTTCCTTTTAAATATATATATATATAAAGCCAAAGCCCCTCAGTTGTTTTATAATGTAACTCCATACTATCAGTTATAACTACCTAATCTTAAACAATAAAAAAAAATCGCGTTGAACTTTTTTCATTCGATAAAATACACAATACATGTCATTTTTCTTTGCAATGAATTAAGCTATATATATTAACTTTTAATTTAAATTTTCGAATAAATAAACATTATCTATCCACCGCATTAATAAAGCGCAATTTAATCCATTAATATTATATACCTTTTTGAAGATGTATAATAACCAAGCACATTTTTATACATTAAAACACCAATAAAATTATAAATTTTTTAACCTAAATATGAAGCAGCTAGACTACCCGTAGATTCAAAACGATATAAAAAGAACACCTTCCAAAAACCACACAGTTAAATAAATCATCAGTTGTTAAACACCTTATCAGTGAAAACTATTCTTATAACTCTAAATGAAATTTCAAATAAATACTTTATAAAGCCTCGATAAGCGACAAACTGAATATAATTGAACAGTATTAGACAAAGTATTTTCTTAACTCTGGGGTCTTTATTATGGTTCTGCATGGTAGTTCAGAAACGATAACATTTACAAAAAAAAAAAAAAACTTTAAACGGGTGACATTTAAGTGTCCATTACAACTTTGATTTTTTCAAGTTCGACCACCATTTTCCAATACGGTTGCTAACTTTAAAATATCTTATTTAACATCGTGTTTTTTTGTTGTTGAACAAAATAGTTTAATATCTATTGCAAAAGCTTGGAAAATATTTTGTTTTACATGTGTATAATCATTAACGTGTAATTCGTGTAATTCGGACGTCAAACTACATTATTCAAAATTAGATTTATATTAAAATAAAATATATAATTAAAACTATTAAAAGTTTTACCTTACTTGACTCTGCTTTTTTGTAATGTCCTAGAAATGTTTGTAAACTACAAATCTGATTTAATTTTCTTTGTTTTATGTTGGTTCTTAAACGACTCAGTTAACAGAAGATGTAATAAAGTTTGTTTGAGAAAATACAATAAATGTACTATTTCTCGACCTAGTCTTTTCTTTTTTTTCAACTATTACTATTGGTTTCACAAGGTACCAAATTAACCTTGTGTGGTCCTTCAAACAGTCTTAAGCTATAAACCCCTCAATATACAATCTTAGCAAATTATAAGATCCCCTCAACCACATGTAATTAGAATAATCGTATTACCTTGTCAATTTTCTGGCTGTGCAGTTGCACCGCAAAACAGGTTTTATGTTGCGGAGAAGGTGAATGTTTAACCTCATTTTTATGAGTAAGAAATTGGTACTTATCATGCAACCGGTACTTTAACAACAACCACATCCTGTACTATATGCACTATATATATGCGTGTTTCAACTTTTCTCCGCAATCAATCACGATGGTGCACACGTGCTCGATCTGCGGCAACGTATTTTCGCGTAGTGATCACCTCCGTCGCCATTTGGTCACCGTGCATGCTGATGGACGACTTTATTTTCATTCCTGTCCCGTTTGCGGCAAATTGTTTCAAAGACGGGATAAGATGTTGAGACATTTGAACATACATGCACGGGGACCTTATACCGACGGAGTTGCGAGCACTTCGCAAAGTACCATTGCCGGCTCTGCAGTCAGCTCTGAATCAGCACCGCTGACCGGCCCCGCTCAAGCAGCCTCTGCAGGAAGACTGATTGGTAAGTTGTTTAATTTTTAATGAAAGTAACTTATATATATATATATATATATATATATATATATATAAAGGCAAAGCCCTGGCTGACTTACTGACTGACTCACTGACCTACTGTCTTAGCTGTGTGTATGTGTCTGTGTGTGTGTGTGTGTGTGTGTGTGTGTGTGTGTGTGTGTGTGTGTGTATGTGTGTGTGTGTGTGTGTGTGTGTGTGTGTGTGTGTGTGTGTGTGTGTGTGTGTGTGTGTGTG
This sequence comes from Allygus modestus, assembly GCA_963675035.1. NCBI lineage: Eukaryota > Metazoa > Arthropoda > Insecta > Hemiptera > Cicadellidae > Allygus > Allygus modestus. The sequence continues at coordinate 240,930,018 of OY776112.1, read as the reverse complement.
TGTGTGTGTGTGTGTGTGTGTGTGTGTGTGTGTGTGTGTGTGTGTGTGTGTGTGTGTGTGTGTGTGTGTGTGTGTGTGTGTGTGTGTGTGTGTGTGTGTGTGTGTGTGTGTTCCATGTAGATAGAGAGCTGACAATTTGTACACTGATTCTTTAGGTATAAAATAGTTTTTATTAATAAATTTTTTTCAAACATTCATTTATATAGACGCAATTTTGTTTGTGTACCTTTAAACATTCATGTTAAATATTAATGTTAGATGTTATAATGTTAACTATTAAATGTTGTTTAAAGTTAAATGTTAATCAAATAAGTATTACGGATACAATTTTCAACTGTTTTAGCGAATTTCCCCTATAAGGGAATAAACTATTACCGTAGGTCTCATGGTAAGACTTAAACCCGGGACCATAATAACTTTTTGTTTTGAGGTTCCCAGATGGCAAAAAACTAATAAGATAAAAACTTTGAATTTTACAAATAAAAGTAATATATCCATTTTTAAGTTTCTTAAAAAATTCAAGTAATCAATTTACAGTTATGGTTGATTTGATTTTTTCTAATATGAATATAAATAAGTATATTTGTTTAGTGTTAGCGGTTGTAATTTTAAACATAAAATAGTTTTTATTAATAAATTATTTATATAAAAGCAGAGTTCTTGTTTGTGTACCTTTAGACATTTAAGATTCAGATGTTAATCAAATAAGAACTATGGTAATGTAATCCTATGTTCATCGTTTAGTCGCACATGTGGTACTCTCCAAACAATCTTGTCTAATGTTAATTTGAGGTTCCCAGATGGCAAAAAACTAATAAGATAAAAACTTTGAATTTTACAAATAAAAGTAATATATCCATTTTTAAGTTTCTTAATAAATTCAAGTAATCAATTTAATATAAAATGAGACAGTTATGGTTGATTTGGTTTTGATTTTTCTAATATGAATATAAATAAATATATTTGTTTGGTGTTAGCGGTTGTAATTTCAAACATAAAATAGTTTTTATTAATAAATTATTATTATTATTTTTATACAATTATTTATTTAGAAGCAGAGTTCTTGTTTGTGTACCTTTAGACATTTAAGATTTTGATGTTAATCAAATAAGAACTACGGATACAGTTTTCAACTGTTTTAGCGAATTTCCCCCATAAGGGAATAAACTATTACCGTAGGTCTCATGGTAAAACTTAAGCCTGGGACTAATAACTTTTTGTTTTGAGGTATCCAGATGGCAAAAAAAAAACACTATTTGTTCAAATATATAAATAAAGGTTTTGTCTTGCTCTGCACAAATTAGAACTTTTTTATACTCTCTAATGTTGATGATAAAAAATGCTTTATTCACAAGTTATGTTAGTTTTATCTTATTTTTGATCAGGTACATCATCGGCCTCTACCGTATGCTACCCTGCGGTCCAGAGTCACGAAAACACAAACAAATTAATCGGTAAGTGTTTTTTTTTTTAATTGTTGTTGTTTTTAACACTGATTTATCTATATATAAAAGCAGATTTCTTGTCTGCGCACCGTACGGATAAACTAAGGCATACAAATTTCAACTGTTATTTCAAATGTCGCCTAGACTATAATAAGTTTTTTTGTTTTGTGGTCTCCGGATATTAAAAACACTAATTGTTCAAATTTATATATCTATGTATGTATATATCTATGTATGTATGTATGTATGTTCGTTAACACATAAACTTGAGTAAAAAAAAAAAAAAAAAAAAAAAACGTGCGATTTTGGCTCAAATGTGTAAATTGACATTATTGAAACTAACTAAGGAAAATTCAAAAATTAGAACTTTTTTAATACCCTCTAATGTTGATGATAAAAAATGCTTTATTCACAAGTTATGTTAGTTTTTATTTTATTTTTGATCAGGTACATCATCGGCCCCTACCGTATGCCACCCTGCGGTCCAGGGTCCCAAAAACACAAACAAACCGGTTGGTAAGTGTTTTTTGTTGTTGTTTTCAAACACTAATTTAATTTATCTCTATGTAACAGGTAGTAATGAGATAAAAACTTTGAATTTTACAATTAAAAGTAACATAGACCTGTCCATTTTTAAGTTTTATATTAAAAAATTGTAGTAATCAATCTAATATAAAATGAGACAGTTATGGTTGATTTTTATAATATGAAAGAACTATTAGTTTTGCAAAAAGAATATATATAAATATATATATATATATATATATTTTTTTTTTTGTTCGGCTTTAGCGGTTGTGAGACCAAACAAAGTTCCAGCGCGCTGGTTTACCCAAGAATACATGGAGCAGGCTGAACGACTAGAAAGACGACTCCAAAGGGCACGTAGACGAGAAGAAAGACGAATTCGTCATCAAGCCCTGGAGCTCATCGATCCTCAACCAGGTCCTAGTGGGGTCCGTCATTCTCGTCCTGGACCGAGGAGGGACCCCCAGCCTGCTCCAAGTGTGATACCGATAATATTTATCGATAGCGATTCTGATTAATCCTAGGTATGTATTACTATTATGTAGGTATAGGATAGTGATTCTTTTTTTTAACACAGGGCGAAAGTTATATAAGTAGTGGTGAAATGATGGTTTAACATCACTTCCGGCGCTTTTTTCCCATGTTATTCTTATGGGGATCAGTTTTTGCACCGACGCCCGATCCTACCCTACACAAATTTTCTTTTTGGCCCCCGCCTTATTTTCCCCCATTTAAAATTTGCATTAATTTTAATACATCCTTTGCAGAAATCCACGAGTTCAAAAATAACTCCACACTAAATAAACAACACATGTAAACAACTTAGAAGTTATTGTGTAGTAGTGGTGAAACCAGAAAGAGGCATCACTTCCGGCGCTTTTTCCCCATGTTATTCTTATGGGGAGCCGTTTTTGCACCGACACCAGCTCCCGCCTATAGAGCTCCCGCGCGTTGGCCAATACTAATGTCCAACCCTTGCCTATATTAAATATATTGTCCCCATCCCCATCCCTCCTCTATATTTTTAAAAATTAATTTTCAAATTCAGGCTAAAAAACTATCTTTGGTGTTTACTGTCCGATTTGTCTGCAATTTGGATATGTTATTGTCCTAGGCAAGTGTTTTAATAAATTTCACTTACATTTCCCAAATTCACTATAACGGTCAAAAATATTTTTGAAAAATACTGCCAATTGCCAACTTCTTTATTTACTGTCCGATTTGTCTTCAATTTGGATATGTTATTTTCCTAGGCAAGTGTTTTAATAAATTCCACGTACATATCCCAAATTCACTATTACGGTCAAATTAAAAAATATTTTTTGAAAAATACTGCCAACTGCCACCTTCTTTATTAACTGTCTGATTTGTCTGCAATTTGGATATGTTATTGTCCTAGGAAAGTGTTTTAATAAATTTCACTTACATTTCCCAAATTCACTATAACGGTCAAATTAAAAAATATTTTTTGAAAAATACTGCCAATTGCCACCTTCTTTATTAACTGTCTGATTTGTCTTCAATTTGGATATGTTATTGTCCTAGGCAAGTTGTTTAATAAATTCCACTTACATATCCCAAATTCACTATTACGGTCAAATTAAAAATTATTTTTGAAAAATACTGCCAATTGCCAACTTCTTTATTAAATGTCCGATTTGTCTGCAATTTGGATGTGTTATTGTCCTAGGCAAGTGTTTTAATAAATTTCACTTACATATCCCAAATTCACTATTACGGTCAAATTAAAAAATATTTTTGAAAAATACTGCCAATTGCCAACTTCTTTATTTACTGTCTGATTTATTTAAAATTTGGATATGCTATTGACCTAGGCAAGTGTTTTAATAAATTTCACTTACATATCCCAAATTCACTATTACGGTCAAATTAAAAAATATTTTTGAAAAATACTGCCAATTGCCAACTTCTTTATTTACTGTCTGATTTATTTAAAATTTGGATATGCTATTGACCTAGGCAAGTGTTTTAATAAATTTCCACTTACATATCCCAAATTCACTATTACGGTCAAATTAAAAAATATTTTTGAAAAATACTGCCAATTGCCAACTTCTTTATTTACTGTCCCATTTGTTTAAAACTTGGATATGTTATTGTCGTAGGCAATTGTTTTAATAAATTACACTTACATTTCCCAAATTCACTATTACAGCCAAATTAAAAATTATTTTTGAAAAATACTGCCAATTGCCAACTTCTTTATTTACTGTCCGATTTGTTTAAAATTTGGATATGTTATTGTTGTAGGCTAGTGTATATGCACCATCCACATTTTACAAATATTGCGGTTAAATGTTAAAAGATTTTGGAAAAATACCGCCAATCGGCAACTTCTTTATGGTCTGATTTGTTTAAAATTTATGTCATTATTCTAGGCTAGTGTATATGTACCATCCACATTTGACAAATTAACTATAATGGTCAAATTTAAAAAATATACTAACAATTTCAAACTTCTTTATTTATGGATATGTTATAGCTCTTATATAGGTAACAAGACCACACTACCACACGCTCCACTACCCCCATACAATACAGTATTTTGCTATAATCCCAAAACTGACTGTTTATTGTCCGATTTGCCTACACTTTGGATATTGTCCTAAGCATTTATTGTCTGATTTATTTTTTGGATATGTTATAGCCCCCAACTATTATATCTAAAATTACAATATTATTTCCACCTATAATACTGTTGTTTGTTTTGCTGCAACCTAAAAACTAACATTGGTATTTGTGTTTTTACAAAACTATATTTTGTAAATTACTACCAACAACTCCTTTATTTACATTTCGACTTGTTATATCACCCTATATCTAAATTTACCATATATTTTTTTCCCTTTTAGCGCTGTTTTGTCGTAACCAAACTTTGAATATGACTGCAATATATTACTGGCCATTGCATAAGTAAATACCCCATTTCCAAATTCAATATTACGGTTCGATTAAAAAAATAAATGCAAGCTTATTATATTTGCCACAAGCTTATTATATACATCCAGCCGTTATATTTGCCACATTTCCAATATTGTTGTGACCCTCTCAACTACCTCTCATTGTAATATGATAAGTAATCCACAAATATTTATGGAACTGCCTAAACTTTGGATATGTTTTAAGCCAATGCAAAAATAAATTTTTAAAACCCAAAACAACTGATCTTTCTTTGTGCTTGTTTGGAGTAGTCTTTATTTTATCCAACTTAATTTTAATTTTGTAGTTAAAATCAAACTTCCCACATTCTAGCTCCCTTTCCAGCCAGTGACATAAAGGTTACGAATATTTTCAAACAATATATCTTTTTCTTCCCCTATGTTGGACTTGTTTAATAGCGCACCATATTCCAAATCCTCCAGTCTACTACATTCTTTAAATTTAACATTGCCTTTAATATCTCTATGTCTTCTTGTCCATTGTTACGGAAACTTAGGTTTTCTATTTTTGGAATCGCCACAAAATGTTGCGGTTCCGTTAGTGTTAAAGCTTGCAAGTGGCTCGTTGGTAGGTAGATAAATAATGTCCAAATCACCACTGTATGGCAACACGCCTTCCCTATTCTTATTTATCTCTATAAATACAGTTTTACAGACACCTTAACATAGTATACACACCTCCTTTTCTGCCAACACTCCCACAAACTTGTTTACTACAAACGCATACACACAATGCTCTAGATCCTCGTCGCAGGAAGTAATCTTTTAATTTATTCTCTCTTTCCCTTCTTTCTTTAGCCAACTGTGCATTCCTCTGCAACAGTATTTTCCACATATTCCAATGTCTTCTAATTCCAATTTCCTCTTTTGGAACAACTCTCTAAGAAAGGCTTGGAAAGCGGCTCTATTTCTTTAATAGTGTATGGGTACAGTTTATTGGTCCGGCTTCTTAAAACGTAGGGAGTAAGGTTAGGACTTTCCAAATTGATGTGTTTAGGTATAGTGGAGAAAGGTGTATTTGATGTGCCCCCAGATTTGATGTAACACTTATGCTTTACACTTATGGCATCCTCCTATATTGCCTCTACGTAGTTGGTAAACAGTTAAAGCTAAATGCAGATAGAGCACACTTTATTAACTTTTCCCTTTGATCTTTTGGCGGTTTTAGTTGTACTCCAGTTATCTTCTTCGTATTACTATTACCCCAACATGCATCATTAAACACTAAACAACAACTGTTTTGTAATTGGCAACTTTCACCCACATCTTATGCAGAGGTACAGCATAGAATGGAGCATTTTGAAAGTACCGTTTGTTGTCTTCTATTAGACTTAAACAATCTCTTAAAGGTTCAAACCCCTTACCAAAACCTCTACAATAGATTGTTGCCTCTAACCTTGTTATTCTCTCTAGCCAGTTGAGAACGTTTCTTTTAGGTTTACAAAGTTTATTATATGGTTTCCTATACTTTTAATTACTCCAGGGCTTGTAATCTGGCATATAAATTTATTATATATTTTTACCCTGCTATTTACACCATGTTAAACAGTCTTTACTAACATTATCTACAATAACATTATGGGGGTCCATTCGCCCCCCCTGGTAGCAAAAGTTTTCTGTAAGATATTGGCACATTTCCTCTTTATTAAATATTCCAACCAAATCTAGTGTTATATCGAAATCCATAAGATCTTGCAGTATCTTTGGAAGATCTTCCAACAAATCCTTAATTTTAACATTTTTGCAAGCTCTATTTTATAGGGAATTGCTATAGGATCATCATACTTTTGTTTAATTTGGTCAATATCTTTCTTTATTATTTGTAACACACCCTCGCTTTGGGAGAATGGTAGTTTGGCCACAACACCATGTCGAGCTAAAGAGAACTTTTTAAATATTCCTCATAAGTAGCTATTAAACGAGCCACATATTTCCTTCTTAACTTTAAATTTATTCCGAACGTCCCCATCACAATCCGTAACATTGGTTATCTTAACTAACATTATGTTATCACAAAACGCATCCGTTATAGATGTTATTTAATTTTGGTTCGCCCTCGCAATAGTTTATATTACCTATGTCTGTAAGAAGGTTATTATTACGCAGATTTTCTAATAAAAACCACATACCAAATCTTTTGTTAGTAGGTTTAATACAATTCCCCAATAAATGGCTAACAGAGCACATTTCTTTTATACAAAAGTAGCGGAAACATGTAAACAGGACAGATTACACTATAGGCATATAGAGGTTGTAAATATATATTGTATATAAACATAGGCGAGCGGTAAGTGTAACATGTAAGTGGACACCCACATGCAAATATGGAATACCCACTATTAATATAATTCCAAATTCGACTAAATAAGTTTATAGTCTCAATATAATTAACATATTAACATTAGTACCCAAATTGTCGAAATTCTATAATTCTATTCTTAGTCCTTGTATTAGGTTTTGTACTATTAAACCCAACACCCCATGCAGTAGAGTAATATATGTATTTAATACAGATACGCACATTCTACAAGACCCATACATCTGTTGTATAAGCAGCAGAATAGACATCTCATTGTGTTGTTGTAAAGTAAAACATAAATGTAAATTGTGCTGGATACAACCGGCCAGATATTAGACAGGAAATGTGTTGGAAGTGTATTGCCAAAGACAAACACCACATAGTGCAGCATGTAATCAATCCATTACTATTTAGACAGCATTGGTACAACATCCGATATATTAGCCAAACCCACAATCAAACTTGGAAAACAAACAGTAAAAGATAAATATTATAGTAACAGAAATAGTAAGAGTATAAGGACATAGTAATATTTAAAGTTTATAAAACAACACAAATGCAGAGACACAATAACACACTCCAACACATTTGGACACAGGCACAGATACTGGTTTACATCCATTTAACACAACTTTACACGTTCTGTCAACTGACACAAAAATAGTTTGTAAATTGTGTAATAAATACATGTAATATAAACAAATTTAACACAATCATAACATTGTCCACATTAACATTGGAAGTTAAAGGGGGGTGTATCGATAAACTTTGTAAACCTAAAAGAAACGTTCTCAACTGGCTAGAGAGAATAACAAGGTTAGAGGCAACAATCTATTGTAGAGGTTTTGGTAAGGGGTTTGAACCTTTAAGAGATTGTTTAAGTCTAATAGAAGACAACAAACGGTACTTTCAAAATGCTCCATTCTATGCTGTACCTCTGCATAAGATGTGGGTGAAAGTTGCCAATTACAAAACAGTTGTTGTTTAGTGTTTAATGATGCATGTTGGGGTAATAGTAATACGAAGAAGATAACTGGAGTACAACTAAAACCGCCAAAAGATCAAAGGGAAAAGTTAATAAAGTGTGCTCTATCTGCATTTAGCTTTAACTGTTTACCAACTACGTAGAGGCAATAGAGGAGGATGCCATAAGTGTAAAGCATAAGTGTTACATCAAATCTGGGGGCACATCAAATACACCTTTCTCCACTATACCTAAACACATCAATTTGGAAAGTCCTAACCTTACTCCCTACGTTTTAAGAAGCCGGACCAATAAACTGTACCCATACACTATTAAAGAAATAGAGCCGCTTTCCAAGCCTTTCTTAGAGAGTTGTTCCAAAAGAGGAAATTGGAATTAGAAGACATTGGAATATGTGGAAAATACTGTTGCAGAGGAATGCACAGTTGGCTAAAGAAAGAAGGGAAAGAGAGAATAAATTAAAAGATTACTTCCTGCGACGAGGATCTAGAGCATTGTGTGTATGCGTTTGTAGTAAACAAGTTTGTGGGAGTGTTGGCAGAAAAGGAGGTGTGTATACTATGTTAAGGTGTCTGTAAAACTGTATTTATAGAGATAAATAAGAATAGGGAAGGCGTGTTGCCATACAGTGGTGATTTGGACATTATTTATCTACCTACCAACGAGCCACTTGCAAGCTTTAACACTAACGGAACCGCAACATTTTGTGGCGATTCCAAAAATAGAAAACCTAAGTTTCCGTAACAATGGACAAGAAGACATAGAGATATTAAAGGCAATGTTAAATTTAAAGAATGTAGTAGACTGGAGGATTTGGAATATGGTGCGCTATTAAACAAGTCCAACATAGGGGAAGAAAAAGATATATTGTTTGAAAATATTCGTAACCTTTATGTCACTGGCTGGAAAGGGAGCTAGAATGTGGGAAGTTTGATTTTAACTACAAAATTAAAATTAAGTTGGATAAAATAAAGACTACTCCAAACAAGCACAAAGAAAGATTAGTTGTTTTGGGTTTTAAAAATTTATTTTTGCATTGGCTTAAAACATATCCAAAGTTTAGGCAGTTCCATAAATATTTGTGGATTACTTATTATATTACAATGAGAGGTAGTTGAGAGGGTCACAACAATATTGGAAATGTGGCAAATATAACGGCTGGATGTATATAATAAGCTTGTGGCAAATATAATAAGCTTGCATTTATTTTTTTAATCGAACCGTAATATTGAATTTGGAAATGGGGTATTTACTTATGCAATGGCCAGTAATATATTGCAGTCATATTCAAAGTTTGGTTACGACAAAACAGCGCTAAAAGGGAAAAAAATATATGGTAAATTTAGATATAGGGTGATATAACAAGTCGAAATGTAAATAAAGGAGTTGTTGGTAGTAATTTACAAAATATAGTTTTGTAAAAACACAAATACCAATGTTAGTTTTTAGGTTGCAGCAAAACAAACAACAGTATTATAGGTGGAAATAATATTGTAATTTTAGATATAATAGTTGGGGGCTATAACATATCCAAAAAATAAATCAGACAATAAATGCTTAGGACAATATCCAAAGTGTAGGCAAATCGGACAATAAACAGTCAGTTTTGGGATTATAGCAAAATACTGTATTGTATGGGGGTAGTGGAGCGTGTGGTAGTGTGGTCTTGTTACCTATATAAGAGCTATAACATATCCATAAATAAAGAAGTTTGAAATTGTTAGTATATTTTTTAAATTTGACCATTATAGTTAATTTGTCAAATGTGGATGGTACATATACACTAGCCTAGAATAATGACATAAATTTTAAACAAATCAGACCATAAAGAAGTTGCCGATTGGCGGTATTTTTCCAAAATTTTTTAACATTTAACCGCAATATTTGTAAAATGTGGATGGTGCATATACACTAGCCTACAACAATAACATATCCAAATTTTAAACAAATCGGACAGTAAATAAAGAAGTTGGCAATTGGCAGTATTTTTCAAAAATAATTTTTAATTTGGCTGTAATAGTGAATTTGGGAAATGTAAGTGTAATTTATTAAAACAATTGCCTACGACAATAACATATCCAAGTTTTAAACAAATGGGACAGTAAATAAAGAAGTTGGCAATTGGCAGTATTTTTCAAAAATATTTTTTAATTTGACCGTAATAGTGAATTTGGGATATGTAAGTGGAAATTTATTAAAACACTTGCCTAGGTCAATAGCATATCCAAATTTTAAATAAATCAGACAGTAAATAAAGAAGTTGGCAATTGGCAGTATTTTTCAAAAATATTTTTTAATTTGACCGTAATAGTGAATTTGGGATATGTAAGTGAAATTTATTAAAACACTTGCCTAGGTCAATAGCATATCCAAATTTTAAATAAATCAGACAGTAAATAAAGAAGTTGGCAATTGGCAGTATTTTTCAAAAATATTTTTTAATTTGACCGTAATAGTGAATTTGGGATATGTAAGTGAAATTTATTAAAACACTTGCCTAGGACAATAACACATCCAAATTGCAGACAAATCGGACATTTAATAAAGAAGTTGGCAATTGGCAGTATTTTTCAAAAATAATTTTTAATTTGACCGTAATAGTGAATTTGGGATATGTAAGTGGAATTTATTAAACAACTTGCCTAGGACAATAACATATCCAAATTGAAGACAAATCAGACAGTTAATAAAGAAGGTGGCAATTGGCAGTATTTTTCAAAAAATATTTTTTAATTTGACCGTTATAGTGAATTTGGGAAATGTAAGTGAAATTTATTAAAACACTTTCCTAGGACAATAACATATCCAAATTGCAGACAAATCAGACAGTTAATAAAGAAGGTGGCAGTTGGCAGTATTTTTCAAAAAATATTTTTTAATTTGACCGTAATAGTGAATTTGGGATATGTACGTGGAATTTATTAAAACACTTGCCTAGGAAAATAACATATCCAAATTGAAGACAAATCGGACAGTAAATAAAGAAGTTGGCAATTGGCAGTATTTTTCAAAAATATTTTTGACCGTTATAGTGAATTTGGGAAATGTAAGTGAAATTTATTAAAACACTTGCCTAGGACAATAACATATCCAAATTGCAGACAAATCGGACAGTAAACACCAAAGATAGTTTTTTAGCCTGAATTTGAAAATTAATTTTTAAAAATATAGAGGAGGGATGGGGATGGGGACAATATATTTAATATAGGCAAGGGTTGGACATTAGTATTGGCCAACGCGCGGGAGCTCTATAGGCGGGAGCTGGTGTCGGTGCAAAAACGGCTCCCCATAAGAATAACATGGGGAAAAAGCGCCGGAAGTGATGCCTCTTTCTGGTTTCACCACTACTACACAATAACTTCTAAGTTGTTTACATGTGTTGTTTATTTAGTGTGGAGTTATTTTTGAACTCGTGGATTTCTGCAAAGGATGTATTAAAATTAATGCAAATTTTAAATGGGGGAAAATAAGGCGGGGGCCAAAAAGAAAATTTGTGTAGGGTAGGATCGGGCGTCGGTGCAAAAACTGATCCCCATAAGAATAACATGGGAAAAAAGCGCCGGAAGTGATGTTAAACCATCATTTCACCACTACTTATATATTTATTCTATATTATTAAGTAAAACCTATGATAATTAAAAAAAAAATTTAAAATTTACAAATAAAAGTAATAACTCCATTTTTTAAGAATTAAGGAATAAATCTAAGTTAAATAAAAAACCTTTTTATTCTGAAATAAAACTATTAATTTTGCAACAAAAAAAAAACAATATATATATATGAACGTTTTTTACTGAGCTAAGACGTGTTTTGCCGGCGGGCCGGTCACGGTTCAAGACATTGCTAGTCAGTGACTAACAATTAATGAAAACCCAGTGTTTTGGGGTCTCCGGATATTAAAAACACTAATTGTTCAAATTTATATATCTATGTATGTATATATCTATGTATGTATGTATGTATGTATGTATGTATGTATGTATGTTCGTTAACACATAAACTTGAGTGAAAAAAAACGTGCGATTTTGACTCAAATGTGTAAATTGACATTATTGAAACTAACTAAGGAAAATTCAAAAATTAGAACTTTTTTAATACCCTCTAATGTTGATGATAAAAAATGCTTTATTCACAAGTTATGTTAGTTTTTATTTTATTTTTGATCAGGTACATCATCGGCCCCTACCGTATGCCACCCTGCGGTCCAGGGTCCCGAAAACACAAACAAACCGGTCGGTAAGTGTTTTTTGTTGTTGTTTTCAAAACACTAATTTAATTTATCTCTATGTAACAGATAGTAATGAGATAAAAACTTTGAATTTTACAATTAAAAGTAACATAGACCTGTCCATTTTTAAGTTTTATATTAAAAAATTGTAGTAATCAATCTAATATAAAATGAGACAGTTATGGTTGATTTGGTTTTGATTTTTATAATATGAAAGAACTATTAGTTTTGCAAAAAGAATATATATAAATATATATATATTTTTTTTTTTTGTTCGGCTTTAGCGGTTGTGAGACCAAACAAAGTTCCAGCGCGCTGGTTTACCCAAGAATACATGGAGCAAGTCTATGGTTTTTCTTATAAGGGACTCAATACAATATGATATTATGCTTGTTTAAAATAGTTATAAAGATAGTCAGAATTAAAATATTGTGTTTTTTATTGCTTCAGTGTTTCATAATTAAATTTTGATTTGTAAATATAATAATAATAATTTACTAAATAAATTAACTTATCCTATTATTGATTTAGACAATTGTTCATTGTAAATATTATTTACCAAATATAATATAAAATTTATAAGCTATTTAAAAAGATTAGTTGTTTTGGGATTTTTAGCAATTGTGATACCTTATCCGCTGCCTTGAAAACCTATTTGTGCAAATTTGATTGGGCGGTGGGACAACCCAGCCTGAACAAAACTATTTTGGTGAGTGACTTATCTTTTTTAACCTGAACCTAAACTTACATAGGGTTTCTTCTTGTCCTCAGACCATTATTTCTCAAGTAGTGATTTCCCATGTTATTCTTATGAGGGACTCAATATAATATGATATTATGCTTGTTTACTAAAGTCTATTAATTTAACTTGGTAAGTACTTTCCCCCTAGTTAGGATTCGCTATTGTTAACATGCGTCAGTCTCGTTATAGCAACCTTGCATACTCACACCCACGAGAGCTTTATGGTAAATTTAAATGAAAAGCTTTATTAGAAATTCGCAGAGTATGCATGTTTGCTGCAAAGGGTATTTTTATCACATGTTGAGTAAATAAATCTTGTAACGTTTAAACCAATGTTGTTTTTAAGCATTAAAAAGTGGTAAATTAAGCATTTATTTATAAACACCCCCCGTTACATACTCAGCGAATTTCCATTGCATATTTTTTTACCTTACTACCACATGAAGCCACTTACCAAGTATCATTACAATATATTTATAAAGCTATAGCTACCTTGCATACTTACACCCACGGGAGCTTTATGGTAAATTTAAATAAAAAGCTTTATCGGAAATTCGCAGAGTATGCATGTTTGCTGCAAAGGGTATTTTTATCACATGTTGAGTAAATAAATCTTGTAACGTTTAAACCAATGATGTTTTTAAGCATTAAAAAGCGGTAAATTAAGCATTTACTAATCAAATGTTATTATATCTATAATTTAAGAAAATGAATCACTTAAGTAAACTCAGTAAAAATTTGAATTTTCGGAAAAGTGGCGCCATCCGATGGTGGAGGTCTAAACTATACGTGTTGATTGAAAGTACTGTATGTTGTTATCGTTCGTTTTAATAACAAATGTTTTGTTTACAACTAAAGAAACTTTTTGTTGGGTACAAACCTGCTCGGATTTGAGCAACAAATCAACTAGTGTTAAAATATTAATTGGTAGTACATTCACCTTAGTAATTAATATGTGAGTATAGGATCGTGATTCAAGTAACATCAAATAGCTCAATGTTCTATCAACTAATGAAATCGTATTAAAACTAGGTAAAATCCTTTTATTGTAACAAAGGGTCTCCGGTACGCGATGCTAATACGCGATGCCGGTACGCTAAACGCTGTACTAAGGTTGCGACCGAACCGGATTTTGCTATATCATTAAAACAGGTTTATCTTTTGGAAAGCGCAGAGGGGCCCTGTGGATCAGAAGTTAAAGATATTGTTAGTGTCGGTTGTGGCCCCTGTTCGATCCCATCTGCTATTTTGTCGCTTATTATTAAAGTGTACTATTGAAGTGTATTATTGTTGTGTTGTGTTGTGTTGTGTGTGTGTGTGTGTGTGTGTGTGTGTGTGTGTGTGTGTGTGTGTGTGTGTGTGTGTGTGTGTGTGTGTGTGTGTGTGTGTGTGTGTGTGTGTGTGTGTGTGTGTGTGTGTGTGTGTGTGTGTGTGTGTGTGTGTGTGTGTTATTGAGTAACGCAAACTTTCGTAGCGTTGACAGTGACATTAAAGTTTCCAGTTGTACAAGGTTACTCGAATATTCTTGGACTGCTCATAAAAAGAGGAAACTTAACACAGCAAATACCAATAATTATTATTTTTGTAAATAACTTAGTTTAGCCTATTATTGTATCAAATTTAAAAAAAGAATATAAGATTTGAAAACTATTTAAAGGATTCATTGTTTAGGGATTTTACGTTGGGATCTACGGCTGGTGATCTACAACCTGATCTACACTCTGTATGGTGTCTTGAAAATGCATTCCTGCAACTTCGAGATTTGTCGGGTAGTGGGACATCTCAACCTGAATCGGTATTTCTCCGCGCAACCTTATTGTGAACACAATCAAATCGGACTGGATATTCAGACGAGGTACAAGACTATTTTGGTGAGTGTCTTATCTTATTAACTTGAACCCGGTTTTATATGGATCTTCTTCTGACACTCCAACCATTGTTTCTCAAGTAATGGTAGTGTATGTCTTATTAGCAGACTCCTTCAGTTGTTTATTCAGTGGAAGGAGATATTTAGTTTAAGTCTTGTTTATTGACATTAATCAAGGGTAATATTTTTTTAAGGGAGATAATTAAATTGAGTTATTTTATTTGTATATTATGTTATATGTCTAATATGGGTTGGAGTCGTAAATATTGCCTGATATTGATGACATTATTGGAGCGATCCATTGTAATATAAATTATATTATTCTAAAAATCTGAACACTTGTTTAGTAGAGTACAGGATTGTTAACTACATCATGTATTTTCAAGCATTAATAGTGTTTGAGAGTTATTTGATTGCAAAGTCAGCTACATGATTTTTATTTTTGTACAGTAATATTAAGTTTATTTAAGAGGCAAAAACGGTACAACAAGTACATCATGTATTTTTAAGCCTTATAATGTTTGAGAGTTATTTGATTGCAAGTTTAAAGTTTTAAGCCTACCCTGCCAACAAATCTTTACTTCAATAATTTTTTTTTTTTTTTTTTTTTTTTTTTAGCACTGACCACGGTATTTTATGCTATATGTTGTGCTGATTGATTGTCATTAAATATTGCAATTTTTTTTTATGAAAATCCATCAATCACTTATTAATTGCGTAAATAAAGTGTTTCTTTGCTAGCTTCAGTAATAGCACAATATTTAACTTCAAGAGTTGAAAGAGGTGTGCTCTATTGTTTTCTTGAAGCAAAGCAATATCCCACAATTTCACTGCTCAAAATTTATTTAACCTTTTATTAATAGGCAAGCATACAACTGCCCCTCTTTTTTCTTAACTGTTATGCATCGTAGGAGAAATTCACGCATACCGTTAGGAAGGTATTGCTTTGTAAATGATCAGAAACCCATTATAATTTACATAGCCCCTCATACCTACGCCCCACAAATCTTTGAATATATTTAGTTTATTAAATTTGCTACATATCAAATTATAATTATGAGAAATGCAAGTTTTTGTTATGTATCGAAACCAAGCTCAACATTTTTCACTCACACATATTATTTTATTGCCCCAAGAATTTACAATAAACTTCCAAATAATAATGTTAAAACTTTGGTAAATCACACGAAATTCATAAAAAAAGGTTAGACAATGGTTGAAGGGTTTTAAAAATGTTGATGTTTTATTACAAATAATGCTTTAGTTATGTTAAGAACACTACAAAATTATTTTAACAAAAATTGGATATTTGGAGTTTGGTTTAGTAATATTATAATACGTATTTTTATAAGTTATTCTATTATGTTATTATACTTACAATTCAAAATACTTACATATAGCACAATATTTCATGTTAATAACCTATACACAGAATGTAATGCATGTATTTGTTAGCTCCTAAAATCTTTGAAAGCATATATATATATTTTTTTATGTAAAGGAACCTCTAAACGGACATTATGTCTTAGGGGTCTTATTTATTTAATTTTTCTGCTCAAAAATTCGTTTTAATGGTTCAGCCTGGTTTTAATTTTTTGTATGAAAGATGATTGATTGTGAATTTTGTAATATTTATGTGTGTAAAAATAAACATTTATTTATTTATTTACTTACCTCGGATTATTGAACAAACTATATGTTCTATCAAAATAACATAAAAAGGAAACTTTTGATGATTCTAAAATTTTCAATATGTAAAGAAAAAACTTAAAAGATAACCCCTTGAGTGGTATATACTTTTAAAAGGCGCACAAAAAGAAGAAGAATGGCACAAGTTAGGGGTTTATGGCTTGGTTCTATCGAACACAGCGTTCAATTGAATTTTTTGAATTTTAAAACGTCATTATGTGTAGCACTTATTCACCAAAAACATTTCGAAATAATAAGATTTTTCCATGGGAACGTTTACGTAATCAAGCCATTTATCTTTTAGTGAGTGAACAAGTTTAATCCCATCCCCCAAAAAACAGGAATTTTTGGGGCTAAGTAAAAAAAAAAAAAAAAAGTTAAATAGCAACCCTAACTAAGTAATACCTCTTTTTTAAAGGTCTTAATATTAGAAGATGAATGGTGCAAATTAGATGCCTCTACGATGATCCTGTAAATCATAACAGCTTATTAAATATCATTGTAAAATTTGACATTTAATAAGCTGCCATGTTTTAGGGGAGGATCATTGTAGATACCTTTAGTTTGCACCATTCATCGGTTGATTGGACTGTTAACATATTCACACAACAATCTTGGGAAATGACGGTTAAAAATTGTTATACATCTTAACTGCTTGTTAATTGTTGCGTTTACAAAGAAGTGTTTTTTAAAATGAATGTCTTTTATCTTGTGATTTCATCTTTAATTTTAGTATATTCTGGAGTTTTATTCAAAATTAAGTTCACTGACATATGCTTCTTCCACATGATGATATATTGTTTCACTGCATTATATCAAATGAATATGGGGAAGTGACATTAATTTGAAAAGTTTGTATAATCAGTGAAAACAAGTCTTAACGTTGTACAAGTAGTTTTGTTCATGTTAGTAACTTTTGAAGAGCCCCTCGGATGTTCGCTTTCAAATATAAGCCTGACTAACTTACAGTATATTTTGTACCATTGACATTTAAAAACAAATCCATAAATGTGTCCCTAGTTTTGTGTATGCCAGGATTGAAAGAGGCTGTAGTTTACAATAATCACCAACAGAGCATACTGCTGTGACTCGATAACTAACGTAGTAGCCAATGATCGACCATCTTAACATTATTTGCAATAAAGTAATTACCGTCACGAGCGTCATTGGTTAATAATCGGGTTACATAAATTAGTGATTACATATGTAATTTATAAACATTTATTTTATTTAACCTTTTATTAATAGGTAAGCACACAACTGCCCCTCTTTTTTCTTAACTGTTATGCATCGTAGGAGAAATTCACGCATACCGTTAGGAAGGTATTGCTTTGTCAAATGATCAGAAACCCATTATAATTTACATAGCCTCTCAGACCTACGCCCCACAAACCTTTGAATATATTTAGTTTATTAAATTTGCTACATATCAAATTATAATTACTATGAGAAATGCAAGTTTTTGTTATGTATCGAAACCAAGCTCAACATTTTTCACTCACACATATTATTTTATTGCCCCAAGAATTTACAATAAACTTCCAAATAATAATGTTAAAACTTTGGTAAATCACAAGAAATTCATAAAAAGAGGTTAGACAATAATTGAAGGGTTTTAAAAATGTTGATGTTTTATTACAAATAATGCTTTAGTTATGTTAAGAACACTACAAAATTATTTTAACAAAATTGGATATTTGGAGTTTGGTTTATTAATATTTTAATACGTATTTTTATAAGTTATTCTATTATGTTATTATACTTACAATTCAAAATACTTACATATAGCACAATATTTCATGTTAATAACCTGTCAATTATAATGTAGATAATTATTGTGTATCGTTTCCTTGAGAGTAATATCCTATAAATAACTGTTGGAAAAACTAAATAAAATACGAACCAAGATGTTATTACATTTAAGCGTCGGTTATAAAAAATTAAATTTCAATATGGGCAAAAAATGAAAAGACAAAATTTATAGTTAAAACAAAACCGTTTCAATACTACGTTAAGTGCGCATGGTTCGCACTATCACATAAAGCCATTCACCAAGTTTGATAAAAAATTAAATAAAAATATATCAGCAAAAAGACGTTTAAAATAGAAATTGATGAATTTCAGTAGTATGCTGTTTTAAATTAATTATTTACAGTGTATTAGGGCGATTTTAGTCATTTTGTTGTGATTTATGTATATCTGTCAGTCTTCTGAAAAAACGGTAAACATATAATTTGACTGCTAAATAGTCTATAAAAAGCTAGAAATGAACATTCTTACTTGTATTTTCTCTGTTAGGAGGTCTGTAGATGTAAAATGACAAAAGTAAGTGTTTTTTCGTAACAGATTATCTGTGATATTTCTTTAGAATTGTTCATTGATAATATAAAATACTTTATTGATGGAATAAATAAATTATAGTTTTCATCCAACCAAACTGTTTTTGTTTAGTACAGATATAATAAAACTATCATTTGATTCTTAAGGAGTTGAGACTCTTAGAAGACTTATTCCAAAACCATCTCGCTATATTTATTTTTTTTTTTTATTAGTCTTCAGAGAGCAATATGCATTTTTGTTTTGTTTTATTAACTTGATTTATTCTCTGAAATATTTTTCTCCTATCTGTTGATGACTGTTTTTTAATAACATTCAACATTGTTTAAGTTTAATGTGTTGTAAATATAGATAGGTGTTCAGTGTTTTAAGCTAGTGAATAAACCATTGTAAATATTTGTTAAACTAGTAATCACTTCTTAATTATGAAATGTATTTAACAATGTTGATTGTTTGGAGGTTTAGTTGAGAGTTTTTATTTCTGCTGTTTGTGTACTTTTGAGCATTTGCTAATCACAGTTGTCTGTACAAAGAGGTCTTTAGTTATCTACAGTAGTTCCTGTGATGTGTACAATTTGTACTAAACTGTAATGCTAGTTTAATTATCCCACATGTAATGTATGTATGTATAAGAACTTTATAAGTTTCCTTGTTTATCTATTTTCTAAAATTACTAAAATTTCTAAAAATTATTGTTAGTTTGAATACAATTTTTTAGTCAACTTATTTTTGTTGTGCTCCTTTCCCCTTGGATAGTAAGAGAAGGATTGACCTGCCCGATTTCTCCCACAACATGGGGATAAAGTGCCACTTCGGGTTACATAAATTAGTGATTACATATGTAATTTATGAAAATTACTTACATTCATCAGTTAACAATGCTGTACTCATTTGAATGAATCTTATTTACATTTGTATTGTATATTAGGATATAATAATAATATATAAAACTGTTGATAAATAGCGTAAAATGGCTAAACGTTCAAACGGCCGTCCAGAACACGGTTAATTCCATAAAACGCTTAATGTTAGTCTGATCAACCTCCAAGTCGGCGATTTGAATAGCTAATTTTAATTACAATATGAATATATAAAAATCTCACAAGCCTCCGATACAAATTTTTAATCAGTTTACTACTGAGCTTTCGAATAGCCAGAGGCGCTTGGGACAACGGCGCGCTGGCACCGGCCCGCCCTGAGCCGTAACACCTGCCGTAACATCTGCTCCTCTGTCGACTATAAATGCGAGGGTCTGGCCGCAGTATTCTCACAGTTTCAGGCTGGCAGCCTAGCTAGCTGTTCGCCTTAGCTGTCTGTAATAGCATCTTTAGTATAGAGGTGGTACCCCTGTATACTAAAGATTCTACCTTAGCATGTTAGTTTGTTATGCATGTTAGTTTGTTTGTTAGATTATAGCTTGTAGTTTGCTGCTAGTAAATGTAGTTAGTTTAACTGATTGTGGTGTTTGGTGTTGGTTTTTTGAAGTGTTTTATTTACTAATAAAATATGTACTTTTCTTTCACGCTTTAAAACTGGCCTTGGGTCAAAACTTGGGTTCGCAGTAGCCTGACGCCGGGTGTTTGGGTCTACGTCCCACCGGGTTTCAGTGATACTGTTGACCTTTGCAAAACCGTCCTTGGTTGGTCTTTGTACAATTAACTTTAACTAATCAGTATGTTTCTCATCCTTTTCCTAGCCCCTTACAAAAAAGGTATGGCGTGAAAACCGACCTTATGTCAATACGGCGCGCAAACCGGTTGACATTGCCCATCTTAGCCCTTACTCACGAGAAACAGATTCAATCAGTTTGCTTATTTTTGGTTAAATTTTAGGGGATCTTGGTCAGGTAATTATTGTACTTCGGTTCGTAAAACTCTGACGCCTACACAGCGATGAACGTCCTTGCGGTTTCAGAGTGCGCGACTGTTGTTAACTGACCATTTTGCTTTTATTTTTTTTTTTTTTTTGGGGGATAACTTTTCGGGGGAGAGGTTAGTGTTCCGTTATCAGGTTTATTGCCTATAATTGCGAGCTTTAAACTAGTCCTCTTCTCCTAATACAGAGCGGGGAATAGAGCAGTTTGTGGTCAAAGTGAGAATCACTTACTGCTCTATTCCCCGCTTTGGCAAAATGTTCAGATGACCTTGAGGACTTAGAAAATTCAGAAAATTCTCGTTTCTTAAAATACTGGAAGATATGTATTGATTTTTCGGGAGAGATTAAGGTTTAGTTATTACAGAATTCAGATCCGACCAAGGGTGTATCAGTAATAGTTAAAAACAACTATGTTGAAGGTCAAATCTAAATAATTGTTTTTATTTCTGGTTTAACATACGCCAACGGGGGAGAGGTTAGTGTTCCGTTATCAGGTTTATTGCCTATAATTGCGAGCTTTAAACTAGTCCTCTTCTCCTAATACAGAGCGGGGAATAGAGCAGTTTGTGGTCAAAGTGAGAATCACTTACTGCTCTATTCCCCGCTTTGGCAAAATGTTCAGATGACCTTGAGGACTTAGAAAATTCAGAAAATTCTCGTTTCTTAAAATACTGGAAGATATGTATTGATTTTTCGGGAGAGATTAAGGTTTAGTTATTACAGAATTCAGATCCGACCAAGGGTGTATCAGTAATAGTTAAAAACAACTATGTTGAAGGTCAAATCTAAATAATTTTTTTTATTTCTGGTTTAACATACGCCAAGTGGGTACTCAAATTACGCGGATTGATCAGAGGAACAAATTGGTGCAAACATAATTCAGATCCGACCAAGGGTATAGCAGTAATAGCCAAAAATAACTATTTTTAAGGTCAAATCTAAATAATTTCTTTATTTCTAGTTTAACATATGCCAAGTGGGTACTCAAATTACGCAGATTGATCAGAGGAACAAGTTGGTGCAAACATAATTCAGATCCGACCAAGGGTATAGCAGTATTAGGCAAAAAATAACTATTTTGAAGGTCAAATCTAAATAATTTCTTTATTTCTCGTTACAACGGAGGTAAGGTCTTGACAGTCTAAGAGCTAAACCCTAACTAACACATGTAAACTAGTTATTGTGCGATGTAAAACTTGGTGGGGAGACTGGTGTAGTGGGGGGACTGGTGTAGTGGGGGACTACCATCTGCCGCACACTTGCCACCTGCCGCCACCCATCTGCCGTCCACCATCTGCTTTTTTCTACTACACTTTTACCCCCACCATTTTGTTTGATACCAGAACGCTAGCTAGCGAATAGTCAGTACACCTCCGGCTCTCGACCGGTGAACATCGAGCTCTCCGAGACGCTCTTCACAAAATAACAATATCATTTCACTCAAGATCTGATAGATGTTTCCACCTGACAGCAATGAAATGCAAACACCTAACAGAACAGATAGGTGTCAAAAACACAACATGGACTCTGCGCAGGGATCGAAGTATCTACCGTCTTTCATCAGAAAGCAAAGTGATGGCCGCAACTCGTCCGGATCAACAACATCGATGACAACCAACAACGGGGAACTATTGTAAACATGAATTATTGTAAATAAAGTAATATTTGTAATTGTACTACCTCGCACTCGTATCATTCGATATTTATTATCGATTAACTATCGAATCACAATCGTTTTACGAGTGCGAGGTAGATTTTTTTTAAAAAACTTCACCGTGACCTTGAACTTTGAACTTTTACTCATTTCGTCACAAAACCGCCTACGTCACTGGCTCAGCCTCAGATGACGTCTTTCATGACGCAGCGCTTCCGGTCACGTGACCGGAAGCTGTCAATCACTTGGCCCAGAAGTCCCCTTTCCCTACTACTGAAACCAACATTTTGATTTATTTTGTAAAAAAACAACGCACAATAAATTGTTGCACCCAAGACACTATAAATATTCCTGGAATATTTTTTATAAGTTACTAATAAAAAAAATAAATATTTATATTTCTAATGTTTTTTATTATTATCATTTTATTATTGCTATTTAAACCAGCTTGGAATCACGGGGCCGGAGTCGTAGGTTATTCGGTATAAGTAGATTAATAAAAACCAATCAGTCATATTCAACGTAAGACACAGTTGCATAACTGTAGTGTTGACGGTCAATTCAATATGCATGAGTTTCGCTGTCGGACTAAAGGATAGCACTACTGTTTTAAGTAGTTTTGTTCAGGAGTTAGAGTGGCGCAATAAGTTTGCGGGATTGTTGTTCCACCCTGGGTTGGCATACAAGTGGCTGCTTACCGGTAGTAACTCACCCCCTCAGTTTTCCCGCTCCTTGCTAACGCTATTCGAACAAGCGACGACTGCTGAATAAAAAGGTCCAGGGGAAATTAGTTTCCTTTATCAGTTTCATTAACAGCGTTTCCTTCTTTTACACACTTTTGTTTGTTAAATAGGACTTGGTAAAATACCTTGTTATCTTTATCAATCCTACCGGCGGCAAAATTTACTTATGACGTTGCCATCCTTGTTCACAAGTTCCGTATTATTTATTCGTATTTTTCTGCAAGCGAATCTAATCTACTAATTTTCCTTTCTGTATTTGGCACCATTATTTTCAGGATGTGCATAAAAGTGAACATATATTTCTAGCGTGTTTGAAACATTATTCGGGATAAAATTATCTCATGATTATAGGCCTTAAAATTGCCATGTCCTGTTTTGCCAAAAAACTTGTTAGATAGCTCCAAAATATTTCAACCGATTGATTTCAAAATTAGCGTGGTTCTTTGCTTGGTTAAAATTAAATAATAAACTTAATGTAATTACGTTTAAAAATTGCAGCCTTTTGAAAACCAATAAAACAAATACAGTAACTCAAAAACTGATTAAAAAAACTTCACCAATTTTTTGTAGTTACATTAGTTTAGTTACATTTCGAGTGGTACAAATTATGAAATTATCGGAGTAAAACTACCCCAATTTCGCAGTCAGATTTGCCTACGTTCAAACAACCTTAAACAAATGTTGTTTCACTTTATAAAATGCCAAAAGCGAATACTTTGTAGGGACTCGTGGCACGTTGGTGGAATCAATAACACGCCACGTCACACATCAATCAACACTCTCACTACCACCATATGCAAACCACGGCGACATGGCGCACGCCGGCACTTTTGTTCAAGTGAAAAGCATTTTCTTTCTTGTCCTTTGAACGAATAATACCGAACTAAAATAACTAGTATTTATTATTCCGGTTTCACAAAGGAAACTTCTGTAATTTTCTTATAAATTTAGTTTATTTTTACAAACAGCTGAAAAGGTGTTATTTTTTTGTACACTGGGGGAAATTAATTTTACGACTGAGGACCGCTTTCCCCAACTTAAGTTTAAACTAAACTTGAGGTTATTTTTACTTCACAATTTGGGGTTATAGAGGCACAATTAGTTTTCCAAAAAAATTATGTAGCCAGTTTAGTTTAATCCACAAAATAACCAGTTAGCAACATTTTTCAATTGGTTTCGTTTGCTTTGTAATCCTCTAGTTAAATTAAAAACAAATGTTTATTACACAGGACTCAATATTATGTTATAATATCCCACTAATATTAATAGGGGTACGCTCAAATATTCGCGTATTGGGATGACCGAACTCAGAAATGGTAGATGAAAGTTACTATTAATAAATAATCTTGGGGACTCTGTAGGAAAATATCTACTTTTCTTTTGATTAATTTTAGGTCATACGATAAATCCTTTTTAATCTATATATTAATCAGCTAAGGAAATTTTGGTGGTACCGATTTCTCGGATATGCGTCATCGTAGAATTATGAAACTTGGCACCCTTATTTAGTACTATTAGGAGATGTGTCGAATGTAAATAGTTTTGTATTTGGGCGTGTATGGCTATGCCCTTTTGGCTTTCAAAGATTACATGTTATCCTTATGGGAACATGCGTTCTGTTTTTCGTATTTGTTTATAATTTTCATTTCCATTAATAAGCAGCAGCTGCGTTATTCAAATAAATGTGTAGGACAACAGCAAGAACAGATGATCCATAAATAAAAATCTTTACTGACTACTGGAATGGTAACACCCTTTTCTTATCGTATTTAACTCCACATTAAACAAATTAAATCTATTTGTGAGAGGAGAGAGGATGAGAGACGTGGTGAGGATGAGGTGGAGAGGTTTCGGGCATAAATAAAAAGGCCACTGATTACTGGAATGGGAACGCCCTTCTGCTATCCGTTTTAACTCCACATTAAACGGGAAGAGGATGAGGTGGAGAGGTTTCAGGCACAAATAAAAAGGATACTGATTACTGGAATGGTAACACCCTTCTCTTATCCGTTTTAACACTACATTAAAAAATTGAACCTGTTTGTGAGGGGGTGAGGGTGAGGGACGGGGAGAGGATGAGTTGGGGAGGTTTCGGGGCATAAATAAAAAGTCTACTGATTACTAGAATGGTAACGCCCTTCTGCCATCCGTTTTTACTCCACATTAACTGGGGAGAGGTTGAGGTGGAGAGGTTTCAGGCATAAATAAAAACTCTACTGACCGCTGGAATAGTAATGCCCCTCTGTTATCTGCTTAAACTCTAGATTTAAAATATTACCTGGTGGCAAGGGTGGGGGAGGGGTGGGAATGAGAGGGAGAGATATGAGCGCACTAGAACCCACCAGATATTAAACTAAATTGTTCAATTAATTGGTTGATTTTCGACCATTCGGCGGTCTCTAGTTATATTAAATCATTATATTAGAAGTGGAAGTTCTTCAACAACAAATAACATAGTAAGTTGCCTAGAAGTGAGGTATTTTTTATCTTCTTCTATCTATATATTTAATTCCGTAAGCGAATTGGTCCCCGCGAAATATCTCGAGCTAGGAAGATGTTAAGTTAGGTCATGACGATTTATTTTAAAGCTTGAGGGCCAAGCGTATATCAGAAATGTCAAAAATTACGTGGGCACGTCCCATTCGGCTTCAAATATCCATTGATTTTCTTATGGAAATATCACTACAGTGTTTTTATCCTATACTCTAATATGAGTAAGTTTTGCTTGCTTGCTTGCGACACGGATCTCAAAAACGGCTCCAACGATTTCCTTCGAAATAACTAATTTCTGGGATAAAAATAAGTTCTAGACAGGCCTCATCACCAGGAAAAATCAAATAATGTAAAAAACTAAAATGAAAAGTTAAAAAAATTAACATTGGGCTTATGGAGTTTCAAATGAAAACAAAAGAATTGTATCAGCTGCTCATAATCAACCAGGGAACTGTCAAAGTAATACTCATGTGGCATATGATTATTAACATGTGGTTTAGTGAGAGCAGAGATTAAAATATTTGATGAAGATTACATTTATAGAGTAGTAAAAAAAATCAAGGGACATTGAGCTATAAATAGCAACTGGAGAGACCTTACAAATGTAGAAAAGAGGCAAATGATTATACAAATCTGATTATCAGTAGGGGGAAGTGGTGAAATATTACTCCGAGTCATCTAAACAAACTGACTGGCCTTCCCCCGGGCAAAGCTCGGCCTCCCAGGTAAATAATCAGCAAAATTAATTTATGATCAGCTGTGATTCTCCACTTACACAAATACCATATGCTATGGGCTATAGCCCCAGTAAGCTACTAGTATATATATATATATATATATATATTTTTTTTTTTAACATACATGCTTTATTTACAATCTGTTTAGTTACAAAACAATAAGCAAATGTGATAAATTTACAAAGGCATGAGTTAGTATTTGTCCAGCAACAAATCTAACAAAATAAATATATATTTAAACTATGTCTTGAACCGTAATGTCAAATCCAGGACACTATGGCGTTTTAGTCTGTAGATGTGGTCACTGTTGTCCAGAAGGTTCACTGCAAGGTGATTAGGATGACTGTCTAATTTTGAAAGATATTTTACAGTGAGGCGTTCTATTTCTTCCACTACAAAAGGTATACAAGTGTCTTTATGAAGAGTGAGGTTGCTGACGTACCAAGGGGCTTGAAGTACTGCTCTTATCACTTTAGATTGAAATCGCTGGATGATGTTTATGTTAGAGATGCTGGTAGTTCCTCACAGTTGTATACCATAAGTCCAAATTGGTTTTAGAATCACTTTGTAGAGTAAAATTTTGTTTTCAATTGACAGTTTTGAGTTTTTGTGAAGAAGCCAGGATAATTTTCTGTACTGTAAATTTAGATTCAATCGTTTATTCCAAATGTGAGATTTCCATGTTAGTTTTCTGTCTAAGTGCATTCCTAGATATTTTACTTCGGTTACTTGAGGTAGAACAACATTGTTTAAATAAACAGGAGGTATCAGGTTTTCAGGGTAAATGTTATTTGAGCTGATTTACCTTCATTGACATTTATCCGCCATCTCTTCAGCCAGTCTGATATACAGTTTAAGCTTCTTATAGTATTACATGTTCATTCATTCATCATTTAGTGATAATTTTCTTGTTATGTGTTATTTTATATTTAAGTTTCCCTATAAATGTACTAATTAATTAATTTCCCCTAAATGTGTTATTTGTATTAATTGTCCCATGTTTGTGCCTAATAATAATCATCATTTATCATCACTCCTCAGAAAACATTCCCCTCTATGTATTTAATGTTTATTTATCTATGCAATTGTATAATAATATGTATTTCATTAATTTAATCACCAATAATTATTCATAGCCTATCCCCATATAATAGCCTACTCACTTAATTTAATATATTTGTTAATAATAATATTTTAGATATAATTTATGTGAGAGGATTGCAATAAAATTAAAATTTAATATAATATACTTTTCAAAAATAGTCCTTAAGGAATCTAAATTACAGTGACCAGTGTTAACAATTGTGTGACCATGTGCTTCTCAACAATGGACCATGCTTCCAGACCTCATCTCTACTAGATCTTTCTTCTTGTTCCAGATGCCATAGTGTTAAGACCTAAATTCTGTGAAGGACACAGCTCCTATTTTAAATTTCCCAGTATGGCCTAAGTTTTGCATTGCTTAGTGCTCATTTTATTAGGGACTTACTGCTCAATTAATACCATCTTTAAATTCACTCCTTTTTATTTGCTTTTCCCCAAAACTGGTATTTGAGCGAAGAACATTTGTAAGCAGATTGGTAAACTCCTTCCATTGTATTCTATTTAGGGACTGGAAAGAATACAGACATGTAAATAGAACAAGCCTAATGTTCTGAAAGTTAAAGTAACCTCAAGAGAGTATTTTTATATTGAACTATCTTTCCAAATTTAATTTTGAGTATTTTAACCATCAGTAAATTCAGTGAAACCATTGGACTCTCCTTTTGGACAACAACCAAAAATTCCATTGTTGTAATTTTTCAACACATCAGCTTAATTGGACTTAATATTCTTTCAAATATCATCCCAACGTTATTCAAGTCAGCACGATACTTCCCCCCTGAGAAAAGAGCCCTCATTTGTAAAGAAACCCCATTTAGAACCCAAAATATGAACATTTAGTTTTAGGCCTACAAGTATATTTGTCATTTACCTTCTAGGCTAGGCCACACATTGTAACTGTTCCCCCTGAGTTATATATTATTGTAAATCCCTTTAATTGAGAACCTTTTGAAACATAATTGTACTAATAGATAAATAAATATTGTATTGTTCCTCTGTAACATTGTATTTTATTCAAATAGTTAAAGAAATCTTAGAAATTGTACACCTACCTTTTGTTGAAATCCAGAGTAAATACAAAACACATTCTACTCACTACAATAAAGTAAAGGAGACCACAAGTATAAGTATATTTATTATCAAGTCAAAGAAGATCATTTGTGAGCCATATTTAAATAGCCTAGGGAATTTTGTAAGTAATAACACTGATTTTTGTAAAGAGAAGCTAGGCTTAGCACATGGCAGCCATTGCCCTCAGATCCCGATAGCGTCACTTTTTATATCCACTTTTCCTGAGCATATCCGAGCAAACAATTAGTTAAGAGTAAACAATTTAAAAACATAAGTAATTAAGTAAGAATTAGAAAAATCAATAAGATTCTTTGAAGGATTGTTGTGGCAGTCCCTGCATTATGATGGGAGACTAGTATGGCTGTATCATCTGCAAAAGTAGCAGTATTCGTTCCATCGCTTATTGGGAGATCTGCAGTGTACAGCACATACAGGACAGGACCTAGCACACTACCTTGAGGTACTCCTGATTCAACTGCGTGGAAACCTGATAGGACGTCTATTTGAAAAAATCTTTTGCTTAAGTATGACCGAAGAATATTGTAAAGTGTATGTGGAAGCATTTTCTTAATTTTATACAATAAGCCTTTGTGCCACACCTTGTCAAATGCTTGACTTACATCCAAGAACGCAGCTGTGCAGTATTGCTTCTTCTCCAAGTCTTGTTTAATCAAATTAGCAACTCGGTGGACTTGCTCAACTGTAGAGTGCTGTCTCCGAAACCCAAATTGGTGATTAGGAATTAAGTCTTTTTCGTAAATTATTGGCAGTAATCGTTTTAAGAGAACTTTTTCAAAGACCTTTGATATTACAGGAAGGAGACTTATTGGCCTATAAGACGAGACTTGGTGAGAAGGTTTCCCAGGCTTTTGTATCACAACAATTTGAGAAATTTTCCATTGGGTCGGGAAGTATTCTAATCTTAAAATGGCATTGAAAATAAAAGTTAACAATAAATACGCTTTACCAGGAAGTTCTTTAAGCACCTTACCAGTTATTAAATCGTAGCCGGGAGATTTTCTCGGGTTTAGTTCGTTCTTAATTATTGATTTTATTTCATTTGTGGTAACAGGCTGAATTGGCAGGTCCATTTGAGTTGGGGCTTCAAGTAACTCATCAATTTCGTGACTGATATCAATGCCAGTGTCATTGGGCTGAAAAACTTTTCAAAATGCCTAGAAAAAACTTCTTTTTTTTTCTTTTGTACATTTTGCCCATGAGCCGTCTGTCTTCAAAATAGGAGGGATCGGGGTTTTCGGCTGTTTGAAATGTTTAGTAGCTTTCCACAATGAGTAGTTGGTCGCTTCTGTTGGAGATAGATTTTCTGTAAAAGCTCTAAACCAATCATTTTTGAGTTGTTTCAACATAGCGGTGAGTTGCCGTGATGCTCTATTGAGGTTGGTTTTGTCTACTGGATTTCTAGAGTTTTGCCAAATTCTTCTTAAGCGTCTCTTTTCGGCTACTTTTCTTTTGATGAAGAGTGGATAAATTATTCTATGATGTTCACTACAATTTGTGGGTTTTGGTGTCGAAATCCAGGCTGATTGTTGTACTGACTGAGTGAAGGTTTCAACGGAAATATCTATTTCATCTGGAGTTTTTAGAGGAATTTTTAGATTAATTTGTTCTGAAAGAATGTCACGGAAGTAATTCCAATCGGTAAATTTATTACACAAATTAGGAGCGTTATCTGTAATAATTAAGGACGTTCCTACACTTAGAATTACTGGTGAATGGTCAGATGATAGGTCAAGATTTGATTCAATTTGGAGGTAGTTATTTGAGATTCCTTTTGTTACAAAAAAGTCCAACAGATCCGGAAGTTTATTTGGATCCGTTGGCCAGTATGTAGGCTCCCCATTGGATATGTGACTAAGGTTGTTATCGGCAATAGTTCTCCTAAGTTGCATACCACGTGGATTAGTTATTCTTGATCCCCACATTGGATGTTTAGCATTATAGTCCCCATCAGATAAAAAGCTCTGTCCAAGAGTGGTGAAAAAATTATGAAATTGGGCATGAGTTATGTTGTGCCTAGGTGGGCAGTAGACTGATGACAATGTCAAAGGACCTTGCCAGTCTTCTATAGTCAAACTTGTAGCTTGTAAGTAATCTAATTGGAATTTGGGGTGCTCAAAATGTTTTATACACGTTTTAATCAATACCGCAGTACCACCATGAGCAGTGTTATCAGTATGGTTGGTGAAATATGTCGTAAAATCAGGTAATTTAAAATAACTTAGATTAGTGAAATGGGTTTCTGAAATTAAGACTATGTCCAATTTGTTGTGAAAAATGAATAGCTTTATATCTTGGCAATGTTTGGCCAAGCCGTTGGCGTTCCAGAGTCCTACTCTATAGAAATAGTTCATTTTAGTTTGCTATAACGGTGGACAATAGGTTCATAAGTGTCCCTATCTGTTGTGCCTGTTGTAACATAAGTTTTTCAAATTTGTCAAAAAAGTTATTGATTACCTGAGTGAGGTTGTTATTATCAGCAGGTTTAGGATGTTTTTTTCCGAGGAGGTGACCTGGGCATAAGTTTGAGTATGTCCAACGCTTGGGCTGTCGAGGTAGGCTGCAGTTGAAGTTGGTCTTGGTTCGTGGTTTTAGTTGCTTCTTCTGTTTCTTGTACTGTTACGTTGTTCTTTCGTCTCAAAGGCGGGAAAGACTTTTGTTTAATTTCTTTGTACGCCGTACAACCCTTGTAGTTTGCAGGGTGATTGCCCCCACATAAAGCGCACTTGGGGGGCTCTTCCTTTGGTTTTTTACAAACGAGTGAGTCGTGGTTATTGCCACATTTGACACATCGGTGTGGGTGCCAGCAATAGGACTTTGTGTGGCCGTAGCTTTGACATCGTTTACACTGTACCACTTCATTCCTTTTGTACGGTGGTTCGAACACTATTTTGGCATTCAGGAGGTACTGGACGTTGAAGACCTCCTTATTGTTTGGGCTGGGTTCCAGGTCAATAAAAAAACATCGATATAGGGGATTTTGTTTTAAAATTTCTAGTGTTTGTTACGTTCCTTACTTTGAACCCATAACTTTCAATAGCCTCCTTTATTTAACTAATGTCAGTTGAATAGTGCATATTTTTTAAAACAAATCTATAGGACTTTTCCTGTTTTATTTGAAATGTGTGGAAGTTTACTTTCAAATCAGTGAGTTGTTTCACAAGCTTCCTATGGGCTTCTATTGTCAGAGGACACAATTTAATACCGTTCTGATTTGAACATTTGTAAGTGTAATCGTTCTTGGCTATAACAGACTCTATTGAGCTGACCATAGTTTTTACATTTGTAATGTTAGGTACAAAGATTGGCGGAGGTTTTGAATCTTTGGCTTGGATGATATGTGGTGCTTGGTTATAATCGTCCATTTCGTCGCTGTTATCTAGTGCTTCAAAGCTGTTGTGAAGCGATACGCTTGTTGGTTTGGCTTTTTTGAGCAGCGGATCATTTGGCGTACTTAACCCTCGTTTGTTTTGTACTGTTTTCCATGAACCACCTTTGTCTTCAATGGTACATATTTTTTCTTCCTCATTGCTATTACGAGAAGAGTTCATATTAGTAGGCTCACGTGTGTCCGGTATCGTGTAAATGTCATGTGGATTAGCATTTAACGTGATGTTATCTTTAGACACACTCATCCGAGCGTAGTCATGGTCACTGTGTATAAAGGAAGGCTTAAAGTTTGTCGAACTCGATTGAAAAGATGAAGTCATAATGATAATTAGTCGTAAACTTACAAAACAAAACGCATTCAAAAAAAAAGGTAAACAAAACTGCCTTAAATTGGCTGGGCAGTTATTGTGAAGATAAAAGTTTTTAAAACACAATGTAGTATTTATTGAATCACATATTAAATTTTAGATGTAAACACACTAATTGAAATATTAATCAGTTTAGAAAATTATTTTAAAACGGATTTTAGCACAGAAGATAACTAAGTTAGTTGTTTACACTTACACCACATAAACAAAACTTAGTATATTTTTAACTGGAAATTAGCTGAGTACACAGGTTTGCTATGACGGGGGTATTTCAATATTATAAACTGACAAAAGAACACAGCTGGAAAAAGTAAATACGAAATAGATTGCTGCTGCAATCTAGCGGATAAACTATTAACCATCTTAAATTACTCACATTATAGGATAACGATATCTTTATTTAAACAAAATGGTATTCGTTTTTTAATTTAAAAATTACGAAACCCTTTAATAAATTGAATTAAATCATGTCAAGCAGAGAGTAATTTATTATTTAACCATAAAACATATAAATAAGTAGAAAAATATTTACCATTTTTTTAGTAGTTTCTTGAAGTTACGAAACAATATTGTATTAGTATCTCTTACTTTAAAAGCAGTAATTTTTATCTTATGCTTTACCTTATGGACATGTTACAACTTTTAAATTTTAGTTAATAAAAACCGATTTAACGGATATGTTTTATTTTTTAACTGGAAGCTTGAAGTGTACTGGAAAACATTTGTGCAAAATCTGAAAACGATCCGTGCAGCCGTTTTTACGTTATTGCATTACGGACAGACACACACTGACGGACAACGAATCATTGTCTCTGCTAATACATAGATTCCTTCACTTCATTTCATCATCAATAAGTGTGAAAGTTTGTAAGTTTGTTTGTATGTTTGTTTGTTTAGATATTTGTGGCTCAATCACGCAGTAACCACTAACTGGTTGAGCTGACATTTGGCAGAGTGGTACTTGATAGTTCTGAGTAACATATTATAGGCATATTAAAGTTGCGAAAATCCTATATTTGCTTTGCCCCACCCGGGTGTTAAAGTTCCCATGTAATCCTTGTGGACATTAATTTGTGTTTGAACTGATGAAAATAAAAACAGCTGATCTTGATTCGAAGTAGTTCTACGGACTAACCATAGAATGTAGCACGGACAACTGTCATACCTATAACTATAAAAGGCAAAGCCCTGGCTGACTGACTCACTGACTGACTCACTCATCACTAATTCTCCACCTTCCCATGTAGGTAGAGAGCTGGAATTTTGTACACTGATTCTTTGGGCATAAAATAGGAAAATGAATGGTTTTCATACTTATCTGAAGTTAGGGCTCCGCCAGAGATCCAAACAAAGTTCCCATGTATTTCTTATGGACATTCATTTTTGTTTGAGCTAATGAAAATACAAACAGCTGATCTTGATTCGTAGTAGTTCCACGGGCTAACAACAGAATGCAGCACACACAACTGTCATAGTTTTTTATATTTATAAATTATATGCGGAGCGAAGCCTGCGGGAACAGCTAGTTAATATGTAAAATCCAATACCACTGACTGACTGACTCACTGACTGACCTATCACGAAATCTCCATAACTATAGGGAGTTGACATTTTACAAATAGGTTCCTCTTTGACCCTAGGTGCTTGCTAAGAAACGGTATTAGGAAATTTCCCCTGTGTTCCGCCCGGCTGGGTCTCAAAGTTCCAATGTATCCCTTATAGACATTCACTTTGGTTTGAGCTGATGAAAATTCAAACAGCTGATCTTGATTCGTATTCGTTCCACGGGCTAACCACGGATTGAAGCACACACAACTATCACAGTTTACGCGGGCGAAGCTGCACCGGGTCGGCTACGGCTAGTAGTTTGTATCTATCATTTGCGGGGCGAGCCTGCGGATAACAGCAAGTAATGGAATAAAATCATTAAACAGTGTTGTTTTGCATAAACCAGGTTTAAACTACCGTTAACACATTGGGAATGTGTAATTTCTCATAAACTTAAGTTTAAACCAAATTTTCTGTTAAACTGTACTTGGAGTAGGTGGCCCTAATAAACAAATATTAAAACAATTATAATCTTATTTTTATATGATTAAGAAAAATTTTATATGTTTTCATATATATATATATATATATATATGTATGTTGTATTGTAAGTGTTTATTTATGTATAAACGAGTTGCGTCGGCGTCTCAGACAATTATTTAATCATTTATTGATTTATCATAAACAATTGCAATTTACAGAAATTAATTGTAGTTGAAAATCTATTAACCATGTAAGGTAGAAACATGATCTCCTATTACATCTTCCCCGTTATGCTCCAATAACGTTATGGCGAAAGTTATTGAAACTATTTATATCACTCCACCTTCAGATCCGTTTTGCAGCCCAGGTATGAAACATGGCACTTTATCATACTCAGGTAAATCCCGCAAGACGGAGGGTTGCTCCAGAAACATTCCTTCTTGAGTCTTACTTTTAATGTGAATATTTATCACTGTGAAGATCCTTTACTTTTTCTTGCACGAGCCAATTTAGCACCTTCTAAAATTTTAAAATAAGCAATAAAATATATACCGAAATATATTTCAATAAAGACACATAACCTAATGAAATGTACTGTATAGTTGAAAGAATTACGTTTTTGTCCTTATAATTGGTGAGGCATTTTAAATTTAAGATAATTATTCATTTAATTGTTGCATTAACAAACCACAGTAATTCACATGATTTTTTTGTAATTTTTTAATAATATTTTTTTGTCCATACATGTATATTTTCTCTAACAGCCACCAAATGTGGTGAATGTTGATATGCTTCGTTAATTTGACGTTGTATGCATATAATAACCAAATATTTAGCTCACTTCAAGTACCACCGTGTTGTTTTTCGTTTGCTCAATTTTGCCTTTTTTCTACTCACTCTGTAATATTTTAATGGAGAACAAAAATATATGATCATGATACATTCTATGGTGATATCAATTGACCTTGTACTGAAAATTAACATATTATGTTTAAGTAATAATCTGGTCAAGTAAACACCCTCATATCCGTTAGGTTGGGCATTTAAGCTTCATATCGAATGTTTAAATTATTGTATATTTAAAACATTTTTCAATTTTCAGAAAGTCCGTGAGGCTGTTCTATAAGGCTGATTTCCATTATTATTTTTTAACTGATATGGAATTATGCCAAACTAATCATCAGTTAACCGAACTAACCAATTTTCATTAGACTTATACACGGTGATAGATTGGTAAACTAGCCGTTACTTGAACTAAAATACATTGTAGGCATGCTATGTGTTCGAGGTAGGGTTTTACCTGACATTTTAGATGTTATTCTATAACCAAATTATTTTTACGTGAAAATATTTTGCGATTGTAGGGGAGGAAAAGACTGAGCCCCATCATGTCTTCTACCTACTTTTAGCGAATTTCCCCTATAGGGAAGAAGCTATTACCGTAGTCGGCATGGTAAGACCTAGGCCCGGGACCATGATAACTTTTCGTTTTGAGGTCCCCAGACCCTAAAAACACCATTCGTTTGAAACTATATATATATATGTGTGTGTGTGTGTGTGTGTGTGTGTGTGTGTGTGTGTGTGTGTGTGTGTGTGTGTGTGTGGGTGGGTGTGGGTGGGTGGGTGGGTGGGTGCGATAACTCTCGTAAAAATGGTCCGATTTTCATAACATTTGGTAAAAACGTGTAAAGCATTATTTATGACTTTTCGTTTGAAAGCCAGATAGACCCATCCGAAGTGGTATTTTGGGGGGGTTTTGTACTCCAAAAATGGGTTTTTGAAGTTTTTACAAGTAATATTTAAAAAAGTCAAATTTTAGTTTTCACCATTGGATTCAGCTTAAAAAAATCACACAATTTCGTGTTTTGATCATTTCTCTAGGTCAACTGGTTACAGATATATTGAAAGTGCTAAACACTGTACGTTGTCCAATGCTATTCTTATGGAGAATAAGAAAAATATTATAGCTTGCTTACTTAAGGACGTATACTATCGAAACTTGGTACACGGTTTCATCTGATTGTGGTCTATTGGTATTTGCACAAAAAACTAATTTTTACCGATAATTCCCGTAGCAGCAAACCTGCGTCCTCAGGCCCCATGTTATTCTTAAGGAGAATAAGTAACATCTTATGTATCCCTTAATTATAAACTAAATTAATAAAACTTGGTATGTTGGTTCACCTAGTTGAGTTCTATTGATATTTGCATAAAAACCCATTTTTTTTGTTCCGGTTGCAACAAACCTGCGTACTCATCCCCCATGTTATTCTTATGGAGAATAATCAAAACGGTATATATCGCTTATTTATGAATTTATATTGATGAAACTTTGTATGTGGCTTCACCTATTGATATTTACATGAAACCCCATGTTTGTTGTTCCTTGTTGCAGCAAACCTGCGTACTCATCCCCGATGTTATTCTTATGGAGAATAATTCAAATTTGATAAATCACTTATTTGTGAATATTTTTTATGAAACTTGGTACCTTTGTGGCTTTAGGTATTAAGACATATATTTTGCATTGGAAATTCGCTGAGTACGCAGGTTTGCTGCGACGGGGGTATTTTCTTTTTACATTACACAGCGAGGCTGAGTAAGGATACCCAATTAACCATAGCCTTGGATGGGTTGGTATGAGAAAAACTTAACCTCATAAAAAAACAGTTTATCTATCTATCGATAATATTATAAAGAGGAGGTAGTTTCTGTCTGCCTGTCTTTCTGCTGTTCCACGTAAACGCAAAAACTGCTGAACCGGCTGGGCTGAAAGTTTGCACAAAGGGAGATCTTGAACCAGTACAACACATAGGCCTATTCACTTCCTTAAAAATCCCCTACAGCTACGTCCATGAACGCCCTAAGTTCGATGTTTACATTTCAGAAGAAAATAAACATTCAGAAACTGTAACTTGAACAGCTATGGATACTTACATTTGACAGCTTAAAGAGCAGAAACAAGAACAGCTGTTTCAAGCTAACTTATAACACAGTTAATAGTATTTGTTCTTTTGCCTTTCTAACCCGTGCGAAGAGCAGGGACATCAGCTAGTTTAAAAAATAAATAGATTAACTTTTTTTAAATTAGCCATTGTAGTTACTCGAGCTACTCTCTATAACCGTTGTTCCACAGCTGTTAAAAAAGTAAATTTAAAACATTCTATTCTTCACTCTGGCGGGGGCAAAATATCAACATGTTCATTGTTAATGGGTAAAGAGAACTTTACCTCATTTATAAAAACCTGGTTGTGTTTCGAATGTAAAACATAAACTATTCGAATTCATTTCCGTCATTAAACGGAAAATACTATTTATTTTACCATTGAAATAAACTTGTATAAGAGTAATTCCATTACATTAATATTATATTCTATATCAGCTTGAAAACAAATTGTGTCTGAAGCTTAGATGAATTAGTTTCAAATATAACGGTTGAATAGATTAAGCTTACCTAGTAGCTTACCTAATAGATCAACCTTAAACTACGGATTGACGTCATTCATGGCATATCCAGAATTGTTTTCAAGGGTGAATCATAGTTAGCGGGGGACGGAAGAGAAGGCCCCAACCTCTTCTCCTCTTCTCCTCCTCTTCTCTTTGGTTTTATTTTTTTTTATTTCATTATTTTTATTGTTTTAATGTGTAACATTTAATTTATCTAAATATTCAATTATAAAATATCAGCAAATAAATATGAAGTGTTTGTTTACACATAACAGTCAACAGTTCAGTTTAAGAGTCGTTCAGCCTAAAGGTGATTTTGAAAGTTTTAAATATAAAGCAATTTGGAGTTGGTGAAGCGTGTGGTATAGAGTGGCGTAACATGAACCACAGGTTGGTGTAGGCAATCACCCGTGAATAGACTTATTGCTGCTACTTGAAACACACAAACACTCTCCGCAAAACTTATTGCCTCGCATTCCTCCTGAACAAAACTACTTCAAACATCAGCCTCTCGTCTCC
Source organism: Allygus modestus (assembly GCA_963675035.1). Lineage (NCBI taxonomy): Eukaryota > Metazoa > Arthropoda > Insecta > Hemiptera > Cicadellidae > Allygus > Allygus modestus. Next base: position 240,891,491 of record OY776112.1, on the reverse strand, counting down.
ATAGAACGACTGTGTTTGGTATAAAAACCCATTTCGCCCAATACTAGTTGCTCCCCTGTTAACTGTGTATAGTTCGGATTAATCTTAATGCAAATCAAGGTGAACTAACTCTAGACCTCTTCCTTTAGGTGCACTTTGCAACAGACTGTCGAAGTTTCAGTGTAAGTTTTATTCAAGAAAAGTAGTCAGTTGAACCATTGATTTTGATGTATAATCAATGGTTGAACTTAGTATTTGACAGCTGTTGTCATAATAACAAAATTACTAGCACGACATCGATAGCAGATGTTTCAGGCATAGTGTGAGTAAAAATACAACTGGAATGGCAATACAGTATGTACAATGCGTTATGTGGTTGAATTTACGATCAGCAAAGAATAGGAATGTGTATATGTATTTTTATTTTCTATAACCGTTCTTAACTGCTCTGTGTATATCGGTACATGAATATTAAAGGGAAGAATAAATTATTTTAGTAATATACGATACTTTATATTTTACAGGGAGGGGGAGAGAGAACCTCTTTTATTTATTTATTCGTAAAGTTATGCATAATGAAATATTGACTATTGAAATATTTAATATATATTCATATTGAAAGGAAGAAACCCTTTTTTTTGTAAAATACGATACTTTTCTATTTGAGAAGAAGAGAGAACACCATGACACTGGTTCAATTTTTTTTAACTGGTTTTGCAGGATGTGGCAAAACATTCACACCAACATCCAATATTTGTATAATAATTTTTGATCCAATTTCGACCTCTGAGCGATCGCCAGTAACAATAATTTTGTATTGTCTTTTTTAATACTGAACTTTATAAACTTTAAAAATAAATGTTTATATAGGGCTGGTTTTAACGACGTATGTTTTCTCTGATTAATATGTTAATATGTTAATATATTAATATTAATGGAAATACACAGGTGTCAAAATAAAAACATTCATAACCAAACCAATACTTTTATTGGTTGTAAATTAGTATTAATGTGTTTCGGGAAAACTCGAAACGAATTTTCAAATTGGAAATTTTATATATGTAAAACCTAGCTAAGTATCCTTTGATGTATTCCACTAATGACTTTCATCTGCAAGTGCTTCAGTGTTTGCTGTGCAACGTGTGCTAAGTGTTGCCAGTGTATTTGTAATTATTGTTTTTATAACACGTTTAGCATTCTCTGCTTAAGTTGCTGTTGCTGTGCAAGTATTTTATTTTAATTTTTTTTATTATTACATTAATTTCATCGTATTACGTTTTTACTTGTAATTAAAACGTTCAGACAGAAAAAAAAAATTAATGATTCTGGTAAATTTTAATTTGTGCGCATTTTAGTGAGTTGTGATTAAATTAAGGCAGTTTATCCTCAATTAAAACTATGAATATTGTTGAGTAACACTCATACAGGACATAAATAAAATAATTAATATCCCCTTGGTCTTATGATTATGACGCGCCTTCATTGTATCAAAGTTTGAAATAAATGCCTTTATAGTACTGTAATTACAAATTGTTCAAGTAATATCTATCAAATGTAGAAAAAAAAGAATAAATAAAGTAATTTTGCCGACTCATGCCCACTCACAGGGTTAAGCCCATGTGGGCATATTCCTTAATGTAATAGTAGTAAAGTAGTAGGTCTAACAAAATTATAACAAATTTTAAATATACTTTTACTTATTATAATAACTATTTTATTATAAGAATAATATGTAATCCTACCAATGTATGTATTTTTTATTTTAATTCAGTTATGTACATGTATGTATGTATGACTATAACCTTTTAAAACTAGGAGGATTGACTAGAGGGACTAGCTATTAAGCTATTACGCAATATCCTCTGATTCACCTAACTTAGTTGTTGCGTTTGAGGTTTGTGCATGATGATACAATTAATAGGAGTAATTGAGTAGGTACGAATAAACATTATACAAATAAAAACGGGAATGTGCATGTTTTAAAATTTTCTTTGGCTTTCCTTGCCAAATACGGAATACATTATTTGTTTAACTAAATCAGAAAAACTTTACATCTTAATAATAGTTAACCTGTTACTCATTCAAAAATATACTTTTGAACACCACCAGGAGTAGAGTTTTCCATCCTTGGCATTACCATAACTAGTAATGGTCAAGGTTTAGACATACACACTACACTAACCTATTTAACCAACAGCCATCAAAATAATTATATTTTGAAAATAAACTTGTCAAACACGTTTGTCTATTGAGAAAAATGAAGATTTACGGCAAGTAGTTTTGTGTATCATAGCCCAAATAATTCAGCATTTTCCTTAATTAAACAGTGAAATAAGTCTATTAAGTTCATACTCAACACATAGTTAGCCATAGAGTTGTCTGCTACATCGTTCTTAACATCTTACGATTGTGACGATACACAATCTATCAACATCTATCAAGTATGTTACGATTGTGAATATTTATTGTCTTCTGTTAAAACTCAAAAAGCCAGTCCAAGATGTCACGGATACTAAAGGGGAAAATTAGGGTATTGAACAGCATGCACCGTATAGTAGGTCTTTTAAAGTTACAGGTGTATTCTTTCATTTAAAACTATACGAAATAAATGTTTAAAATAATTGTTTCCGGTGTGTTTGCAGCTGTTTGGTATGGCAGTCATGCTGATTATCATCTACTTGTATTACTCAGTTTCCGTGTACCCTGGGGCCACTCTAATAGTACCTCAGCCCACGGTAAGTATTTTAAATAAATATTTTATAAAAAATAGACTTAATTCAAGAGTCCTTGCTATCACAAAATACGATAAAGCAATAAATGTTTTTTCGTCAAAATGGCAGACGGCTGAGTTTACAACAGTTATATAATATCCTGCATGAATACTAGTAAGTACTCGTGATAGCTATTAAAAAAAGCCTAAACATTTTTTTCCATATTCACATTAATTTTAAAAGTAATTGCACAAGCTTAGCTTTGGAGCCACCTCGAGAGTGTGGTGTAAGTAACCTCTTCTTCTCACGCTAGTATAACCAAAGTCCTCAAACTTATTGGGCACCCTTTTTTGAACTCGTGCAGTGTATGTTGATTAGAAAGAAAACCTGGCAAAGTGTTTCTTCCAATTCATATCCATTGTCAAACTATATTTACAGCCCAATTCAGTGTGTTTTAAATCCTTTGAATATTGTAAAATTAAATTTCTTGTTATTAAATATTAAAATTCAAGTATTTTTCAGTATCAGTATGAGCAGGAGTATCCGATTTACAAGAGGGAAGACAGATTTGGACCGGAAGAGTCTTATGTCGAAGAAAACGACTACTATAACGAACCAGTAAAGAATGATAACGGTAATAAGTTTTATCCGCATTCATTATATGCGTACTTTCCTTCTTTCTACTTAAGAGGAAGCTCCAGTCACAAAGAGAACAAAATGTGACATAAGCAATAATTGTTGAATTATGTAATATTTACGATTTTCTTATTGGTCAAATCGAAATTCAGCTCAATGATATCACTAGGTTTTAGCGAATTTCCCGTATAGGGAAGAAGCTATTGCCGTAGGTCTCATGGTAAGACTTAAGCCCGAGACCATGATAACTTTTCATTTTGAGGTCCCCAGATGCCAAAAACACCATTCGTTCAAATTTGTATATATCATATATATATATATATATATATATATATATATATATATATATGTGTGTGTGTGTGTGTGTGTGTGTGTGTGTGTGTGTGTGTGTGTGTGTGTGTGTGTGTGTCCGTAAGCACGATAACTCTCGTAAAAAAGGTCCGATCTTAATGAAATTTAGTACAAATGTGTAAAGTACCATTTATTTGAACGAGTTCGAAAACCAGATGAATTGCACCGTCCGAAGGGGGGTTTTGGGGGGTTTTGTACCCCAAAAATGTGTTTTTTTGGGTTTTCACATGTAATTTTAAGTTAAATCAAATTTTAATTTATATCATTGAATTCAGCTTAAAAAAACAAACAATTTGGTATTTCATCATTGCTCACCAAGGTATTGGTCAATTGGTTACCGAGGTATTGAAAATGCTAAACACAGTACGTTGTCTAATGTTATCCTAATGGAGAAAAAGGCAAATTGTATATCTCGCTTACTTATGAACATAAACTGGCGAAATTTGGTATATGGCTTCATTTTGTTGTGGTTTATTGTTGTTTGCAAAAAAAACAATTTTTCGCCTATGGTTCCTGTATCAGCAAACCTAGGTACTTGGTCCCCATATCATTCTTATGGAAAATACTTAAAATGTTATATATCGCTTATTTATGAATGTATATGGTTGAAACTTGGTATGTGACTTCACTAAGATGAATTCTATTGATATTTACATAACAAACCATCATTTTGTGTTCCTTGTTGCAGCAAACCTGCGTACTCATCCCCAATGTTATTCTTATGGAGATTCATTAATATTTTAAAATCGATTGTTTGTGAATATATTTATTATGAATTATAAAGTGTTTTGATGTGTTATTTTATATATTCATTGGAAATTCACTGAGTATGCAGGTTTGCTGTGACGGGGGTATTTTCCTTTAAGATTAACCTTAAATAATCGATGTCGGATAATCTGTTGAGGAGGAACAGGCTTTGGAATTTAACGTTGGCTATATGGGAGTAGCAGGTAGCAGCCGGTGGTTGGGGCAAGGCAACACTAAGGAGCCCCCTCTTAATTGTGTACAACTGTTTGTATAAAGATATTTTGGAAAGCCGTTAGTCTTACAACCAGCCACATACTTAATGAAAGTAGTATGTATGATAATCGGAGAAAACGGTTTGACATAAACCGCTGTTTAACCATATCTAGATCAATGCACAATCAGTTTACTCGTATTTTAATTTTTAAGTTTATTTTTGAGTAAATAGTTTGATTTCTTAAATTAGAAATGATAAAAAAACTAAAACTCAAACTACAAAACAAAAATTATTTTTATAATACCGAAAAGTTGGACAACATATGACAGATTTTTGGTTACCTTACAACATCATCATCAAATATATGTTGTTTTTATATATATACATATATATTTTTTTTATTATTGATAATTTGGACCAGTCCAGCAGGCTGCTCTAATTGGTCGAATTTCATGATTCCTTTTTTATATGATGGATACTACCAGCCAGTGCCCCGTTCTACACACGGGATCTTGCAGGCATAGAGCCAGATTTCTTTAAAATTATTCTTTATAATCAGCTGACTGCCTAAATAAAATAACTCCATAATATTAAAATTGAAAGCTTCAGATTCCATGAGGTGGAGACCTGAAATTTTATGTTTTTCAAAACCACAAAAAGCACATCTAGAATGTGACAGCTGTTGATTGATACCAAACATGTATACAAAATAATAGTTTCAGAGGCCAAAAATCACCGAACAAATATAGACAAATTCTTATAATAATATGGATAGATTTCTTATGTCATCACGCATCCAAAATAATATCGTATTATATTTTGTGGCTTCGCTCCTTTTTTCTCCAAAGTTCACATGATAATCTTATGGAGAAATTTTATTTAGATGAGATGATTACTTAAATAAGCATGTTTCTACTAAGCGAGAGAGTTTATTTGGTGCGGAAAAAATATACAGTACATAAACAACCGTAAAGAAAGTGGTTTTTTCCTTAAACTGTACAAGATTCAATAATATTTCAAGCATTTACAGTACACCCAAAAACAATTCTCATAAGGATGAATATATATATATATATATATATATATATATATATATATATATATATGTATGCTTCTGGTTTTAGGACCGGACTGCCTTGAAAGATTAACCTGAAAATCACAGCCTCAAACTATATAATATAATCGAGTGACTGCAGTTAATTAGGTGCTCGAAACTTAACGACACGTTCTCAGCTCTTTAACTAACTAGACTATTAAAATTATAATTATTGAGTGCACTACACTGATTGTGTATTGTTTCTATTAATTTATTTGCTTATGAATTATTAATAATACAATGTAAAGCTCACTTTATAAAATCCGTAAGGAGCGAGTTACAACCCAACATAATATTTTAATCTGATAACTCATTATTCATAAACTTAGCGCAGGTTCTCTTATTCCACTAATAGTTTTTTTTTTTTTTTTTTTTTAAGAAAGCAGAATTTTTAGAAATATTTAGCAACAGTTTTGATATTTAATGTGTTTGATTGTAGCTGGTGATTATGAGTTTCCTAGAAACAAGAGGGATAATCATACGTCAGCGGCCACACCTGCCACCACTTTGAGTTCACACGCTGCGAAAACAACACGTTCAGGCAACTCCACGCCGGCCCCGTCTGCGAAAGAGGCGGATAAAACCACCAACAAAGGGAATGCGTCATCGAGTGATTCATTTCAAGGATCGGGAGAAGAAGAGCTCGACTTTAAACTCTCCAACAGTTTTGTTGACTCTGTACAAGCAGAAGCGGATCAGAACAGGATCAAACAGCCTCTAGGTCTATGTAGAAAAAACATCGATATCGCAACGCCAGAAATGAATGTTACACTGTTTCCGTTGGAACAAGCCCAAGAGATAATCACTTGTATAAACGACATACTGAAGAACCAAAGTAAGAAGCACTTGTGTATCGAGTTGAACGAAGAGATGAGCGCGTTTTTAAAATGGCTCATACTCACTGGGGACTCGAAAGAGCGGAGAAAGCAGATTAAGATCTCGGCATATCACAACGAATTCTTGTTTCCCTCTACATGCGGGGCGAACGTTCAAACCTACGAAGTGCTTACTGTGGCTCCAGTTGCCGCCCCTCAGCAGCCAGATCCTCTCTCCCGGACGGACACTAGAGTGCATACGGAGACTAGAGTGCATACGGAAACTAGAGTGCATACGGACACAGGAGTGCAGCACCAACAGGATGTGATCCTCACTACTTGTGCTCCAGTTCTTGTGCCAGGCAAATCGGAATCAGCAAGTAAAAAGGGCCATTGATAGTTGATGAAGGATACACAAAAAATTGTCAAAGTCTGCAAGCTGTGACTTTCGGGTGTTGTACATTGTTTCAAGTTGTGGTAGTAATTTGAATACTGTTCCAAATCTGTAATTTTTCAACTTCTTAAAGACAAAGTTTGTATTTTCTCTCATACTGTATTTCAAGGGTGAGTTTTTAGTTTGTTGAAGAGACGATATTCAAATTGAAAAATTCCCATTACTGTCAATAAATTGAACGTGTAAGATGAATTTTAAAGCATGGATAGATCTGTGTTGTTACTTTGTCTATGCAGTTAATACTATTACGCAGGTGTTTTATTATTATCCACAAGGTTACTCGTTGCGGTCACATCCTCGTAAAACTAAGGTATTATATTGGACCACTAAGGTATTATAAAACTAAGGTTATATATTGGAAAATTAATATTAAATTTACCACATGTGACGGGTAATAACGGAAAAATGTGCTTTCGTATCAAGCGAACTTATCTTCAAGGTGTGGAAAGAGCGATCTTCCCTCACTTCACCTTTAAATTAAGCAAAATGTAGTGAAATCTGAATTTACTCGCCTTCACGTTGAGCTCATTTTCTACGCTCATTCGCATCTCTACACTTTTCTGCTATTTCGAATCGTGAACTAAAACATAAATAAACCCATTATTAGCACTCTCTACGTCCATCGTCACTGGCGTAAGGCCTTCTGAAATACAAACAAATTACTATCCATATTTTCATCTCAACATGCTTGTTTGAATGTTTTTAATACGCCATATGAAACAGCGCACATTCTACATTAAACATTATACTTATTCCAGCTGTAATACTGACTAATAGATATCGCACAGCCTACGCTGGTGGGTCTAGAACAAGAGATTTTGCACAGGAGCGCTTTATTATAACGTGTGTGAGCACAATAACTGACTGGGGTCAGTCGAGTTCCAGCCAATAACAAGGCTCCACGCTGTCGCTGTTGCTATTTTTCCATAAAATAACAACCAAGTGCTATTTTGACCATTTGTAATGTACTTTGACACTTTGACAATGCAGTGCGTCTACTATTGGCTGGTCTTGATTAATAGTCCTGTAAACCACGCCCTTAACTGTCTTCTCTCTTGCACGCGGGTGAACGGATTTTCCGATTTGACCTTAGGGGTGTGTCCCATGGGTCGTCAAAGGTCCAATGTAAAGTCTCAAATAAAGGTTTTGTTTTAAGGGGCTTATCAAAATCTTGCAAAAAACTATTTAAAAAATTATACTAAAATTGAAATTAAATCAGAAATGAGTAAGTTCTCCCCCGTGCCCATTTTTTTGTTGTTGTTTAAACTGCTGTTTGCATGATAAAATGAAAATATTACATAAATGCAAACTTTATAGTTGGTAATATTTGAAGCGGTGGTGGATTTACTATTGGGCTCCAAAGCTTGAATGTTCGGGGTTCAGAACTCTGTTTGTCCTGATTTGTTGTTTTACTTGAAAATTGTGTTTATATTTTTGAATAATTCTGCATCAGGCTATTTATATTTTGATTGTTTACCTACCGTTTTATTACTTAAAATATAATTAAATTCATAAATAAAAGTGCGGTTGCCTTAGACCAAGATAGGTTGGTTTCTGATAGCCAAGAAACAAAATACAAACCCTCTTGGAACCTTACAAACCTTATATTAATTTAAGCTAATTAACTGAATGCTGTCATGTCTACCCCACCAACGAATCAACTGTAATTACAATACTTTAGCCAATTCCCCTAATTAGGAGGCTAAGTTACGTTATCATCATTCATTAATTATAAGTTTTAATTCAAAAGGAAAATCTAAAGCTTATAGAAACATGTTATACTCAATTTACTAGGAGTACGCTCAAATATTCGCGTAATGGGATGACCGAACTCAGAAATGGTAGTTGAAAGTTTCTGTTGTTAACGTAAGTTCTAAACTAAATATCATTACAAAATATTAAATAAATAGCCCTGGGGACTCTGTAATAAAATATCTACTTTATTTTGGTAAATTTTAGGTCATAGGATAAATCTTTCTTAACAGGATAGAATAAAACTACGTCTCATAATCCTACACGATATATTTACACTTATACTGTACTTACGTACAAGACGTAAATATACAAAAATATCGTATAAGGCGACCGATTTCAACCAGTCACACCGGTAATCATCATTCGCTGATTGGGCCTGATGATGACCGGTGTGACTGGTTGAAATCGGTCGCCTTATACCATCTTTTTGTATATTTACCGTCTTGTGTGTAAGTACAGTATAAATGTAAATATATTGTGTAGTATCGTGAGACGTAGTTTTATTTTATCCTGTTAATTGTATCAACATGTATTATGCTACAAAATAAACTTTTTAAATAGTTCTTAATTATATTAAATTATATTATATTATAGGTGCAAATTCTTCAACAAAAATAGCACTGTAAGTTGCCTATGTATGCGGTGAGGTACATTGGAAATTAGCTGAGTACGCAGGTTTGCTTTGATGGGGGTATTTAATATCATAAACTGACAAAAGAACACAGCTGGCAGAAGTAAATACGAAATAAATGGCTACTGCAATCTGGCGGATAAACTATTAACTATCTTAAATTGCTTACATTATAGGATAACGATATCTTTATTTAAATAAAATGGTATTCGTTTTTTAATTTAAAAATGACGAAACCCTTTGATAAATTGAATTAAATCATGTTAAACGGAGAGTAATTTATCTATTTAATCATAAAACATCTGAATAAAATCATTTTGTAGTAGTTTATTGTAATTACAAAACAATCTCGTACTTTAAAACCATTAATTTGTATCCAATGCTTTATCTTATGGAAATGTTACAACATTTAAATGTTAATTATTAAAAAACTATTTAACGAATGTGTTCTATTTTTGAACTGTAATCGTTAAGTGTGCTGGAAATCATTTATGTAAAATCTAAAAACGATCCGTGCAGCCGTTTTCACGTTTACGAACACAAGGATGTTCACGAGGACACACACAACGACACACCACGGACAAGAATCATTGTCTCTGCTAATACATAGATTCCTTCACTTTGTTCTGTCATAAATTAAATCGGATTTTGTCAGTGCTCTCTAGAAGTCATACAAGGAACTATAAGTTTTTATGAGAATTGTTGGAGGAGCATGAGCCAATGTCGTATAAAGATTTGTCATTTTAATATTTGCTATGTTCATTTTACAACATGTGTCTCCAAAGGGTATTTTTCATATCATAACGAAACACAATTTAGAAATATTAGTAAAATACCCATTCAGAAAACAAAAAACAAGCAGTTTAGGACTAATGTTAAAATGTATCCTTTTTTTAGTTGTATGAGTAATCAGCACCGTATGATTCTAGGAATGTGTCAGAATCACTATGTATACTTTAAAATGTTCCACAGTCAGTCAGGAGAAACAAACAATATACATAATCTTAGTAATCTAAGACAGAGCTTTTGAACCGAGCGTCTTTATATATATATAATTCTGTTATAGCAGTTCATATGAGTGACAGGTATTTGAGTGTATAGTTAGTTTCTGGTTTTGAAATTTGAAGCGTTTTGCTGGGTTTAGTACGGCCATCCCAAATATGGTTAACTCAATCTAGTGGTGGGTAATACAAACAGGAGATTAACAAACAGATTCTTTCGAAACTTACAAATAAACGTCATTGTGAGTGAATGTCTGTTTTTGAGCATAATGATCAAGGCAGACTATATCCTATATACATATTTGGTATCAATCGAAAGCTCTTAACCTCTAATCTCTCAATCTCTTCATACAACCAAACATTGTGATAATATGGATTGAAACAGTACAATTTCACTTTTTACACTACCAACTAAATGGGTAAAGGGAAATCAAACAAGACAAACGCTCCAACAAATACTAACAGAGTAGATTGAATGGCTCGAGACCATAACGTTTACAGTGGAACTAGAATAACATTTCCTCTAGGCGAGACTATTACAATCTCTCCTCATCACAGAGTTCCCTGCAGCACTCACAATATAAAAAGCGATTGTAAATCAAACACCACGGAAAAAAAATCATCATCGAAACTTATCCTTATTGGTCTTGACAATATTTTCCACCTCCTCTATTTAATTATAGTTTATTAGATCGAATCTTAAAAAAACAATTATTGATTGAAGTATATCTATAAATAATTACTTAAAGCTTAGAGTTTATTTGAATAAACCACAAAACGCTTTGAATAGCTGTTTTACTTAAAACATAGACTTTATTAAGACAGACCGGTCTGTAAGTCATAACCTGAATGAAAAGCTCATTAGGATTAAATCACACTTTGAATGAAATCTCATTTTCTCCCTCCATTCATGTTAAACAAGACTTCCTCTCCGGCGGGTCCTGACACAGCTCAATCGCCGTAAGCCGATCAGCCTTGTGCCGTAGGCTTATTATACAAGTTTCGTCATTTAAGGTCAGATTTCTTGAAATCTACTAAATTATTGGCAAAAGTTATGTGTCTTTTGTGTGTTTCTGTGTAAGTGGAATTTTCTACGTTTCAGTGGACAGAACTTTTGAGCCGAGCGTCTATTGTCATAGACATTACCAATGTTTATTAAACAAACAAATAGTAAATGTATGTAGTTCAAAAATTTTTTTTATTGTTTTACTTGGAACTGAAAAATGTATCGTTAGACAGTAAAAAGGTCTACATAGACATAGACGACTATGTCGTCACAAAGTCAACTATTGTGTGATACAAGTCTGGTAATAAAACGTTGGAGGATTTTAAAATGCACTTTGCCATAACAATAAGTAAGGCAAATAATCCAAAGATTAGGTTTAGATAGGAAATTGTTTAACAGTCTTACTAATCAGGTATTTGATGTAAATAAAAACTTGTGTATGAATTAGTACCAACAATAGAACTTGATATCGAATTGTTACTGCCAATTCCAATAACTTTTAATAGTTGATCGGAATCTTTAAGGGTAGTCAAAACCTATATGAATGCTAATATGTTGACTGAACCAAATTTTTTTTAAGGAAAGTAAGCAAGGTGATACAAGTGTTGAGGACCAATTGGTAATTTGGTCATATTCTTTTCTTGCTCTCTTTATTTTCAAGTTGCAGCACGTGTCTTGTAGTATATATTTTTTTAAAGTGCATATTATCATTGAAAACGTTTATAAAAATTCAAGGTTAGATATTACCGCTACAAAAATGCCATTCGGATAATGAAACATACCACGAATAAATGCAAATAATTCAAAAGCAATATTTACTATAACAACATTTAAAGTTATTACTGTATGGTATAACACATATTATTACTTATGTTATTACAACTTTGTCCCAGTGCTATACGTTAGGGGCCTGTAGGTGATGGTATAACACATATTATTACTTATGTTATTACAACTTTGTCCCAGTGCTATACGTTAGGGGCCTGTAGGTGATGTTATGTTAATAAGCCAAATAAAACCTTATTTCATTAAGGTTCAAAACTGCTTAAAGATTATTCTTTAGGTACAAAGCTTGAATAACCATAATCCTACACAATTCTCCAACCAATCATTTTTGAGAAACTATAAAACACCTACTTCAGTTTACTAGAGATAGATGAACCTGTCTCCAACGGAGGAAGTGTTCGGAGTAAAAGCTTTATCGAAGTGGTTGTTGATTGTAGGATGATGTTTCAGGCGAGTGGTGTCAAGGATCTCTTGATCATGCCCTGATCTTGCCCAGCTTATAATAAGAGTCTAATTTACCTCCTTGGTTTGCGATTTAATTGTAAATTATATTAGTCGTATTTTCTCTATAATCGTTAACACAGAATGGTCATAAAGTACTGTAAATGTAAAACCTGAAACAGGATATTTAACTTTTAAGTTGTTTAAACTGTTGAACTTAGGACTTCTTGTATGATTTAAACCAAACTACGCAATTTGTCATAAATTATAAATTACTTGTTACTTATGAGCTTTGATTCTTTTTTTCTTTATATGTTTGAGCTGAGCAAGACATGGATTGGGGACATGGGAAAACACTCTTTTTCTTCAAACCCTCTTCATAGCATTGACTAAAGATACTGAAGTAGACTTCTCATTGTCATTTTAGAAGTGACGTAGTTACACTAATCCCCAACAGAGGACACTTTTGTCAGCTATTACTTATCCTCTCAGGAGGGTATAATACAACAGTTGCTGTGTCAGGAAACAAACATAAGTTGATTTTCACATGCTTTTTAGGGTTGAGATTTGTTTAAAATTAACTTAAATAACTAAAATAAATATTTTACAACAACACACTTTGTTGGTGACTTAATCAACCTACGTCCACTTCAAATTCTGGCTAATACTAAAAGATGGACACCTGGGCCAAACAGATGGGATGTCTCGTTCAGTATGTATAGTTTATGGTAATACTTATATAAACTTGAGGTGGACTGAAATGGAGAGCGCTTGATACATATTAAAAACCTCAAATGGAACACTTATTTAGGAGTAGGCTATAAGAATACCTGGACAGGGTAGGAACTATACATGTTGGATTGAACAAAAAATACCTTTGAGCTCTTAGAAGCCGTGAGGGCAAGAAGGGGACGAACAGAGAGTACAATAGTAATAGTATAACTAAACATTTGACTCATACAAATTAAAAATCATCATACATTGGACTTCTAAAACCTGTTATTAAGGGAGAACAAAATAAAAATACCCCCGTCGCAGCAAACCTGCATACTCAGCGAATTTCCAATGAATATATAACATAACACATTAAAACACTTAACAGGACTCATAAGAAATGTATTCACAAACAAGCGATATTTAAAATATTAATTATTCCCCATAAGAATAATATTGGGGATGAGTACGCAGGTTTGCTGCAACAAGGAACACAAAATAATGGGTTTTTATGCAAATATCAATAGAACTCATCTTAGTGAAGTCACATACCAAATTTCATCCATATAAATTCATAAATAAGCGATATATAACATTTTAAGTATTTTCCATAAGAATAACATGGGGACCAAGTACCTAGGTTTGCTGCTACAGGAACCATAGGCGAAAATTTTTTTGTGCAAACAACAATAAACCACAACCAGATCAAGCCATATACCAAATTTTGCCAGTTTATGTTCATAAATAAGCAAGATATACAATTTTTCTTTTTCTCCATAAGAATAACATTAGACAACGTACTGTGTTTAGCACTTTCAATATCTCGGTAACCAATTGACGTAGAGCAATGATCAAAATACCAAATTGTTTGTTTCTTAAGCTGAATTAAATTGTATAAATTAAAATTTGATTTTAATTAAAATTACATGTGAAAACCCCAAAAAACATTTTTGGGGTACAAAACCCCCCAAAAACCCCCCTTTGGATGGTGCGATTCATCTGGTTTTCGAACTCGTTCAAATAAATGGTACCTTACACATTTGTACCAAATTTCATTAAGATCGGACCTTTTTTACGAGAGTTATCGTGCTGACGGACACACACACACACACATATATATATATATATATATATATATATATATATATACATATACATATATAAAAATTTGAACGAATGGTGTTTTTGGCATATGGGGACCTCAAAACAAAAAGTTATCATGGTCTGGGGCTTAAGTCTTACCATGAGACCTACGGTAATAGCTTCTTCCCTATAGGGGAAATTCGCTAAAACCATTGATACTTTAGTTCCTAAAAAAATCCTCAGATTTCTCGGCTACCAAGGTAACCAATATCAGCACAACATCAATAACTGTCAAATCGTTTTGGAAGTTGTAAAACTCGCACATACGGCTGAAATATTTGAGTGATGTGTTTTATGAATTAGCGACAGCGGAAATAGGATCTGTCATTGTTTCGTCAGCCTCGCCCACTATCAATCATATTGTTCACCGCATTTTTCAAAATACATAACAACTACATCTGGAAAATCCTATCCTATCGTAAAGTCTGATATGAGTAACGGTTGCTTCTTGGTTGCAGATCTTATCTCAAAAACTGTTCCAACGGTTTACTTCAAATGGTGGGATTAAATAATTAATGGGTTAAACATACAAAACTATATAAAACTGAACGTTGGGCTTATAGATGAGTTTTAAATCAGAAAACAATTAATATAACAGCTGTAAATAACAACCAGTCAACTGTCAAAGTAACACTCATTGATAATGTATTATCATTCGATTTTCTGAAAATAGCAACAAGAACCACTTTACGAAATAGCATAAATACTAACTGAAGGGACATTTGGTGATGTGAATAAAGTTTACCAAAAGCTTTTACTCAATTTTAAGTAAATGGTTTTTGATTATTCACCTAACCCATTAAGCAACAATAACAGTAAATATAACATGTATGAAATAAATTAGGAGTACGCTCTTATATCGCGTATAAGGATTGAGTTCACAGTTAAAAATACAAACAAAAATGTTTCAATTGACAATATACCTCATGGGCCCTCCATTATAACTGCAGCTTAACAATGACATACAAATCCAGAACATGACAAACAATGAGACCAGAAATCTGTCAATCAGTCAGACAAAGTGCATATGAAGTAGTTACTCACCCCTCAGTCTCATTGAGGGCTGTATCATCTAGGCCCTCATAATAATATTAGCTGAAGATTTTGATAAAATATAATATGTTGGCGACACTAAAGGTCCCCAATCAGTGAGAGCACGTGGTTTAAAAATAGTTATTTACACTTTAGCTCCACTGGAGGACCCATCAGGATATTTATTTCATTGTAGCTTAATATTGCTGTAAAAATATATAAGTATAAATACAGAACTTGATGAACAATACGTTTTAAAATCAGTCAATTGGTTTTGAATTCCTAAATATTTTAAACTCTAATCCAGAGGTTTTAATGTGACACATTAAACTTACTGGGGGGGGCTATGCCCCCCAGGCCTCCCATTGTTATTGTAGCTTGATACGGTTGTTCAAATACATAGCCTATAAATGCAGAACTTAAAAAACAATAAGGCTTAAATTAGTCAATTTGTTTTTAAGAAGAATAAATTACCTCAATCAAAAAGAAAGGAAAAGTAGTATCTTATGTTAAATATAATCTAGGAAGTAATTAAAACTCTTAGACACACTTCTTAGAACCAACCAGTCATTGTGTCACGGTCCAACATTTTGTATAAATCTTAATATACTAGGTGTACGCTCATTCTTCCCGTAAGAGGATGAACGAAGACTGAATTTTTAAAGATATGTAGGCAGGTACTGGATTGGTAACACTCTTCTGTTATCCGTTTTAACTCCACAACAGCAAGAACAGATAATTAATCAACCAAACATTTTACTAATGGAATGGTAACACCATTCCCATATCCGTTTTAACTCCACAACGGCAAGAACAGATAATTTAGGACTAATGTAAATAAAAAATACTACTGACTACTGGAGTGGTAACACCCTTCTCATATCCGTTTTAACACGACAGTACCTGGGGGGCCCAGCTTTGCTCGGGGGAGGGCCAATCAGTCAGTTTAGATGACTTGGAGTAATATTTCATCACTTTCCCCTACTGATAATCAGATTTGTGTAACTCATTTGCCTCTTTTCTACATTTTGAAGGTTCCTCCAGTTGCTATTTATAGCTCAATGTCCTTTTCATTTATTTTACTACTCTATATATATAATCTTCACTCAAATCTTTTAATCTCTGTTCTCAGGAAACCACATGTTAATAATCATAACAAACATGAGTATTACTTTGACAGTTCCCTGGTTGATTATGAACAGCTGATAAAATTCTTTTGTGTTGATTTAAAACTCCATAAGCCCAATGTTAATTTTTTTAACTTTTCATTTTATTTTTTTTACATTATTTGATTTTTCCTGGGGATGAGACCTGTCTAGAACTTATTTTTATCCCAGAAATTAGTTATTTTGAACATTTGAAGGAAATCGTTGAAGCCGTTTTTGAGATTAGTGTCGCAAGCAAGCAAACATACAAGCAAACCTTACTCATATTAGAGTATATGATACCTGGGGGCCGAACTTTGCTCGGGGGAAGGCTAGTCAGTTTGTTTAGATAACTTGGAGCTTATTTCACCACTTCCCCCTACTGATAATCAGATTTGTATAACTCATTTGCCTCTTTTCTACATTTTTAAGGTCACTCCAGTTGTTATTTATAGCTCAATATCCCTTTGATTTATTTTACTACTCTATGTATGTAATCTTCTCTCAAATCTTTTAATCTCTGCTCTCAGGAAACCACATGTTAATAATCATAAACAACATGAGTTCCATGTGGTTCCATAAAATCAGATAATAAATCCTTTGAATGAAGATTACATGTAGAGTGGTCATATCCAGAATGACTCAAAGGTGCATTATAATAACAACTGTTGTGACCTCAAAAATGCTAGTTAGTAGGGTACATGGTGAAAAACAACTCCAAGTCATAAACAAGATTGACCTTTCCCTAGCAAAGCTCAGTCCCAGGTAGTACTTAAACTATATGAGTATAACTTTGAGAGTTCGCTGAAAGATTTTGAACAGCTGTTATGACTCTTTTGCTTTTATTTTAATCTCCAAAAGCCCAATGTGATTTTTTTTCAATTTTCCATAGCAGCTTTTTACATTATTTGATTTTTTGGGGGGATGGGACATGTCTAGAACTTATTTTTAACCCAGATATCAGGTTTTACAACACAAGTAGTTGGAAGGACACATTAGTTATTTTTTAAGAAAATCGTTGGAGCCGTTTTTGAGATAAGAGTTGCAAGCAATCAACCAAGCAAGCGAGCATGCAAACCTTACTCATATTATAGTGTAGGATAGGATTGAGTCAAAATAATTCAGCATTTGTATTGATTGACTATAACATATTTTTACTCTTAGGCACATAGAATGTACACGAGACAGGGACAATGATTCTGGATTCTAGCATGTTTGAAGTTCTGCATACAGACGGCCAGGGCTGAATTTAGGTCTGTACAGGCTCTGGTCTACACCCTAAATGCAAGTGCGGGCCCTTACCAGCCCGGCCAACTTTCCCGTTTGATTTATATAATATAACCTACGCTTATATCAGGCTCTACAGATGGCGTTGTGCAATTACTTAAATTTCAAATTGCTAAAATCCGTATTGCTGCCTAGTGTATATTAACGTTGCCATGGCAAGATATTATTAAGTGATTTTCATTATCTAAATACATAAAACAAAGTCGGGATTGTATGTTAGTTATTTAGTTTCATCAAACAGCTGTTATAAGGATGATATCTAAACATACTTGAAAAGCATATAAACATATGTTTATTATAGACATAATAAATCTATTTGAATAGCAACTCATTTTCAATACCGAAGCAAGCTCTATATAAACATAGGCAAGTGAGCGCAGCTAACGAGCTCATCTTGAAAAAGAACGAGAATCTTTGACATAAAACAAATTCAGTGACATTAGGATAGAATAATGTCTGTCTGACCAGCTAGTAGTACTCAACCCGAATGCTGACCCGAACTCCCGAACGCTTACCCAAGGATCATCTTTCCTCCATAAATTTAACAAGGCAACTTTTAAAGCCAGCGAGGCGGAGCTCTAAGGTCGGGGTTAAAAGAAAATAACAAAAATTTTTTGTATAATTGAAAATTTTCTAAAATTACTAAAAAAGGTGTAAATAATAACAAAGAAAATTTTCCTGTGCGGTGGAGGTCTATGGTTGAGTAGGGCGGCGTATCAAACGTGGGGACATCTTTCAGGAGATGCTGCTTTAACAAAATAAATCCAACGAATCATACGTTAAAATTAAAAGTTGGGAGTGATAGTAAAGGCAGAGCCCTGAGGGAAGAACAAAGAGGTATCCATAATATTTTGGTACCCAACAACGTAGTATATAGGTCTGGAGCAGTTTTGAGGAGCCGCTTTCGAAATCTTTGGATTTTTTATTTGGTGGTTTATATTAGGTTTCTAATAAAATATACCACCTGATTTTTTAGAAAAATTTGGGTTCAGAAATTACAGGGCTTAAGAGATCCCAAACTTCAGTTTTTACCTTTCTTAGTACCATAAACTTTAAATATTTTTAGCAGGTTTCAACAGTTTTATCTCATTGCCATAAAAAGCTCTAAAAGATTAAACATTAGTACTCCAATCCACACACGGTTAAATTAGTATTTCGTTAGTAGGCTATTCGGCTAATGGTTGTTGAGAATATTTCAATTTCCATTCAGCAGTAAACTAAGTATATTGTCCGATGTTATTCTTATAAGAAATAAAAAACATATATCTCTTGTATACTTATTAATTTTATTAAAACTTGGTGTGTTAGCATTGACCAATAGAGAATATTCGTCCCAGGACAACCTTAAAACTGGTCTATACCAGTTTGGATGCTGACATTGGGTACAGCAAATTAAATTGTCATTACATATGAAGTTTTTTGGATGTCCATTATGACAAACTTCCCTTTCACCTTTGGTCCCCCCACTTGCAGCGGCTCGGGGCGGAAACTCAGGGGTTGGTCCCCAACCTGAGAATGTATGGTCCCTGGCTGTTGTACATGGATACCCCATCCGTTGAGTTGGCCAGTTGGAGGGCAGAGCGGGTCCACATTGAGCCTGATCACAGCTGTCACAAGGCACGGGAGTTGGTACTCTGAAAGGCCAATTTGGCTGCCTGTCCCATCCCACCCTTTCCTTTCCTGCTATATCCTAACCTTCTGGTAACCTGCGCAAAATTCCCGCTTATGGAAAACGTGCCTATAGCAGCTATGCTGGGGTTTCTTAATCTAGCAACAATGAATAGAGAATATGCGGAATACGTTTCCATCTAACCCTGGAGGGTGAGGTGGAGCAATTAACCTCTTAAAACCACTGTGTGTACCTAGCAATTAGATTAAACTGATTGCGTTTATTTGGTCACATGTCCTAGCTCCTGTTCACGCTTTTTTAAGACTCGGCCAATGACTAATATATTTTTGGTACCGGATGGTTTTCGACGAGTTTTAAATATATAACCTGAGAGAAAAGTTGCCAATAATTATTAGACCTATTAATTTCCAGCTCCAAAATCAGGGGGTTAAACATACAGAAATATACTTGTTTTAAACCCATTTAATGTAAAAAAAGGTATTCAATGATTTATTTATATAACAGTATCTTATAAAATTCATACCTTAAATTTTAAAATGTTTACATCATTAATATATGTTAGTTTGAATTTAAATACACAAGCTACTGAAATCGCAGCACGATAGATTTAAAAGCAAAATCCAACATCTACATTAATGACAATTTTTCAGGAGGGCAATCTGTCTACATCGTAATTAGTTAAACAATGTAGACGGTTGGGATTACGGAGTTTTGGACATCTTGATTGTTTATGAAAATCAATATTAACCACAGAAAATGCAAACAAATATAAACTGTAACCAGACTATTTTACTGACCGGTAGATTACAAAACTTTAATCCCATGTCATTAGGTGACAGTGAGGCTTATTTGGTACATTACATGTAATAAAGATAGTTTGCACGTATGATAGTTTAGTAAGTCTGCCATCAAGTAAGTTGTTCACAATGTAAAGAAACTACTATAGGTCTACAACACGCTTGATTATCAATCACAGTCAGTCGTGTTACAGAGTTATACTGTCCCAGTAATTCAAAAATTCCAAAACCTATTGTATTAATTTATCATCACTAGTCCAAACACTTAGCTTTTACATCGAAGTTTTCCAGTAAAAAATAAACTGATAATAATAAATCTAAATAGATACAAGCATTGTTTTAAACACGACAAAACACTATTAATTCACATAACACTCACATTTTAAACTATTTCGAAATAAAAAAAATTGATGGAACAAAACATAACCAAATCCATAGTTTTGGTTATGTTTACATTTGAATAATTTATAAACAAATATGCAGTGTTTCCACTCTACGGTAAAAATATGCCACGCACTGATACAAAAAATCCCACTTTATCCCAGACTCTCCCTTATAGTATCCCTCATCATAGCCCACACTTTCCCACTGATTTGTTAAACATTGCAACACAATTAATGTTAAATATTATATGATTATTGAATAATGTATTAGTACAATATTTATACCGTTAGATAGAGCTTATTTAGATCTACTAATTACCTATAGGTATTTTACATTTAGTACCTCAAAGGATTTTGAGCAATGCGACATAGGTTAAATGATACGGTGAATTAACTAAATTAAATAATTTATTTACGTGAGAGGTACTAATATTTTTAATGGTAGTACTAAAGAGTACGAAGCAGGTACTAAAAAATGGCAAATAGTTTGCTTGTTAATTCCAACATGGCTCGGCCAGCGAAATTGACATGATTCAATGTTCGTTCTGTGACGTTTATAAAATCATAATAGGTGCGGACAGCGAGGTTAAAAATGGGAAACCCCGCAACTGCCAGTACGGCGAGAAAATCCACTAGAAGTGCTACTGCTAAGGTGCTCTGGTCGTAAGTTGTAAGCAAACTAGCAGACGTAATGCCGATTTCAAAAAAATCCCACTTTATCCCACAATCCCATTTTATCCCACAAGCAGTCGAAATATCCCATATAGGGGATAAAAATCCCTCAAGTGAAACACAGACAAATCCCAGCTGACATTTTAAAGACAACCATAGTCAATAGCTTACTACGAAAACCAATTCAACTACTGAATATCAAACATTAAAATTAGTTTTAATAATTATTAATAATCCAAAATAAAATACGAATGCTGTGTTAAAACATCCCTTTGGTATCCCAAATGACTCCTTCAAAATTTCATTAAGAAATGTTTTACAGTTATTTAGTATTTCGATAACACACCCACACACACACACACACACACACACACACCCACACACGGCCACTGAAACTTCTTCATCAATACAGTGATTCACTTCGTTCATCAATAAATGCCCCCGTAGCAGCAAACCTGCGTACTCAGCAAATTTCCAATGTATATATATGTATCTTAATACCACATAAAGCAACATATCAAGTTTCATCAATATAAATTAATAAATAAACGATTTAAGACATTTTAATTATTCTCCATAAGAATAACATGGCGGCTGAGTATGCAGGTTAGCTGAAGCAAGGAACTCCAAAAATGGGGTTTTTATACAAATATCAATATAACTCAAGTAGGTAAAGCCACATACCAAATTTTAATAATTTATGTTCACAATTAAGGGAGATAACACGTTACTTATTCTCCATAAGAATAACATGGGGCCGAGTACGCAGGTTTGCTGTTACGGGAACTAGGCTGAAAAATGGTTTTTAGTGCAAATATCAATAGACCACAACGATATGAAGCAATATACCAAGTTTCATCAAGGAAAGGACAAAAATAAGTGAGATATACAATTTATCTTATTCTCCGTAAGAATAGCATTAGACAACGTACTGGGTTTAGCACTTTCGATATCTATGTAACCATTTGACGTAGAGCAATGACAAAAACACCAAATTGTGCGTATTTCTAAGCTGATTCCAATGTAAAAAATTAAAATTTGACTTTTTCAACAATTATATGTAAAAAGCTCAAAAAACCCACTTTTTGGATAAAAAACACCCCGAAATACGTCTTCGGATAGGTCGATCTGTCTGGTTTTCGAACTTAATGTAATAAATGCTGCTTTACCCGTTTATACCAAATTCCGTCAAAATCAGATCAATTTTACGAGAGTTATCGTGCTCACGGACACATACTTTAATAGTAAACAAATGTCATAATCGGCCTGGAAGGACAAGTCCTGCACAGTCCATTAACACATATATAATTCCAATTTGTTGGCATCTGGGGACAGTAGTGTGGGTTTGCGGGTTTTGCGCCGGAAGTGACGTCATCCGGTCACGTGACCGGATGCGCTGAGTCATGAAAGACGTCATCTGGGGCTGAGCCAGTGACGTAGGCGGTTTTGTGACGAAATGAGTTAAAGTTCAAAGTTCAAGGTCACGGGGAGGTAATTTTAAAAAAGTACTACCTCGCACGCGTAAAATCCGATTGTGATTCGATAGTTTTAATTCGATAAAATATCGAATGAAAATTATCGAATGAAGCAATCGGATGATACGAGTGCGAGGTAGTACTAATACAAATATTACTTTATTTTATTTACAATAATTCATATTACAAATATTACTTTATTTACAATAATTCATGTTTACAATAGTTCCCCGTTGTTGGTTGTCATCGATGTTGTTGATCCGGACGAGTTGCGGCCATCACTTCGCTTTCTGAAGAAAGACGGTAGATACTTCGATCCCTGCGCAGAGTCCATGTTGTGTTTTTGACACCTATCTGTTCTGTTAGGTGTTTGCATTTCATTGCTGTCAGGAGGAAATAATACGTGACGGCAATGAAATAGAAACATCTATCAGACCTTGAGTGAAATGATATTGTTATTTTGTGAAGAGCGTCTCGGAGAGCTCGATGTTCACCGGTCGATAGCCGGAGGTGTACTGACTATTCGCTAGCTAGCGTTCTGGTATCAAACAAAATGGTGGGGGTAAAAGTGTAGTAGAACGAAGCAGATGGTTGGTGGGAGGTGGCAGGCGGCAGGTGGCAAGTGTGCGGCATATGGTAGTCCCCCCACTACACCAGTCCCCCCACTACACCAGTCTCCCCACCAAGTTTTACATCGCACAATAACTAGTTTACATGTGTTAGTTAGGGTTTAGCTCTTAGACTGTCAAGACCTTAGCTCCGTAACTAAAAACTTCAATAATGTTTGCGCTTCAACGCTGTATAAGTATAACAGCTACTATGATCTAAACCGGTGCATGTATTCATATGGTTCTTTTTGCGAAGCAAACAACTAGCTAAAAGTGTTTCAACCTCGATTATTCTTCGACGAAACCGCTCATTGTCCACTAAAAGTGTAGACCTTCTGTCTTCATTGTCAGGGAAGTAGAAAGTAGTGTCAAGGGGACTACTGAAGGCCACCTTCCTCATGTTCCTGTAAAACTGCGACATTTTTCAGATCCTCTAGGTAGATGTTTATCCGTCAAGAGCTGGAAGAATAATGATGGAGCGTTATCGTGTATGATAGGCACCTAACCCTCACCACAACGTTACCTTGTCCTTCAAACCATCGTTTTACGCTACAGATGCTATACTGTTGGTTAGATTTAAATTTAGATTGCACCTTCTTGTTTGTCTTGGCAAGCCGCGTAATTGAAGTACCCACATGTTATACTTTGAACTAAAAACAAAGAAGTTATTTAGGTTTGTCCTTGAAAATAGGTGTTTTTTCGCTGTTGCTGCTATACCCGTTGTCAGATCTGAATTCTGTTTGCACTAACTTGTTCGTCTGATCAATCCGCGTAATTTGAGTACCCACTTAATATACTTTAAACCGTAAATAAAGAAGTTATTTAGGTTTGTCCTTGAAAATAGTTGTTTTTTCGCTGTTGCTGCTATACCCTTGGTCGGATCTGAATTCTGTTTGCACCAACTTGTTCGTCTGATCAATCTGTTTAATTTGAGTACCCACATGACATACTTTGCACAAACTTTGTACCCCCCTCCCCTTTTTTTGGGTCATGTTCAAGGACCTTGGGACTTAGAAATTTTCACAAAGTGGGCTGCACACAAACATAAGACTAACAGTCTCCTGCCTATGTACAGACCAAGTCCCTAACTTGAAATGCTTAGGGTGGTCCTAAAAAGGACCGTTTGCGTGCTGAGGGATGGTTTGGTTAGGAATGGTTGGTCTAGGGATCGCTGCTTAATTTAAACTTTATTTTTTAAAACCCACTTTACCCTCCCATCTTGTCTCATGAAGTACAACTCCTGGGTGTCGTTTATCAGAGGGGGTGGTGGTGGACAAGTCTGCGGCAGACGCACCTCGACGTAGTGGTCGGTGTGTTGGAAGAGGAACACGTGGTCCCCGTTCCTAGCCACAAACTTGTACTCCGTCATCCGCTTCAGATTCCGGAACTCGGCCTTGGAGGTGTCGATCGGTGTCACCAAATCATTGATCCCCATCACTCTTGTCCGCTCCATCACCTCATCTACAGTTAGTGGTGGAGTTGAAGGTCGAGCTGTGGACGTAGAAGGCTGAGGCTGAGTTGAGGGTCGCTGGTGAAAATATAATGGGTGACACCGAAAATCACGTCTAAGAGCAGACTTAAAAGCTGAAGGTTTCTTAAATCCGCTTCTTCTTTCCGTCGACTTCTTCAAGGACTCCTTCAAACGTTGAAGTTTTTCGGGAGTCAGAGGAGAAGACATGGTGTTGTTGGATGGAAGGGAAAATGAATAGAGCACGTGTATACTGGCTGAGAACCAAAGCTGGAATGAGGTGCCAGACAAAGTAAAGCAGGTCGCAAAGGATAACCTTGCCCTATCAATATATAGATAGCAAAGCTGGGTACTAATTAGAACCGGTTTAAATCCGGCCCCCCCCGGCCAAGTTCAAGCCCCCCCCCCCGGCCAAGTTCAAGCCCCCCCCCCCCCGGCCAAGTTCAAGCCCCCCCCCCCTTTGGGTCAAGTTCAAGGTCAAGGTCGAGGGATAAACTTTTTAGCAGAAAGGGACAAATTCCCGACAAAATCCCGCAACGAAGTAGGGTTATCCCTTATCCCGTTTTCCCCTAAATATCCCTATTTCCCATTTTTCGCCTATATAAGCCGAGATTTCGAGCGTCTCCGCGCAGTAGCCTGCCGCCCTTTAGGATGAACGTCCCACTGGGTTGCAGTGCCTGCTGCAGCGTAGGTCTCTTGAGTGTGTGTGGGCCCAACGCGCAATTGAGAGACCATGCGCATTTGCATGTGTAGTTAAATATATTTAAGGGGATCTTGGTCAGGGGATTATTGTACTTCGGTTCGTAGTATTCTGAAGCCTACACAGTGATGAACGTCCTTGCGGTTTCAGAGTGCACGACTGTTGTAAACTGACCATATTTTGATGCTTTATAATAACATTGTAGATGGAATGTGTTTCCTTAACATTTAATGTTTTGTAGTTTGCTTAACACTTAATGCTTTTATCTTCAACGTGTCCTTGACCTAGATTAGGACTTAGAAAATATTCAAGAAACATTCAATGTACACAACCACGTTTTAGCACAAAATTTATGGAAGGGGAAATTTAATATATACTGCAACAGCGTGGTAAAAATCATCATATCGCTATGGAAGCTGTAGGTGTAAACACTTGGCTTGTTCCTTCCGAGCTTGCTATTTCAGAAGCCTTTCTGTCCATCCTTACTTATGAGTTTCGAGGCATTAAATTAAAAGTAAAAATAGAGCTGAGACCGTTGCATAGAAATGATATGCATTGTATTTTGGTGGAATGGGAATCGCCCTCCGGCATTAATCTTTTCCATTTTATCAAAAGATCGTGCAAGGAGTTTTGCGTAAAACGGATAACAGTCTCCCTTGTTTAAACGTAGTACAGATTTCTTCCAAAGTAAAATAGCAAAGGTAACACCTTTGCTATTTTACAAAATATTTTAACGTGTCCTTGACCCAGTTACCGGACTTGGAGCAATTCAAAGTGTGCTATACAGCGTTAGAACAAACTACTGTCGAAGCCCCCCCCCCCCCGATATATTCCTATAAAAGCGGGAGCAGCCCGCAGAGGGTTCGCAGTCGCAGGCCGACAGCCTAGCTAGCTGTTTGCCCGCGCTGTCCGCAATAGTATCTCTAGTATAGAGTTGGTACCACTATATATTAGAGATGCTACCTTAGCTTAAGGCATGTCTGTGTATTATTAAGCATGTTAGAATAACGCTTGTAGTTTGCTGCTAGTAAATGTAGTTAGTTTAACTGTAGTTAGTTTGGTGTTGGTTTTAAAGTGTTTTTGAAGTGTTTTTTATTTACTAATGAAATATGTACTTTTCTTTCACGCTCCCATTCAAAAAGGTATGGCACGAAAACCGACCTTATGTCTTTAAATATCTCAGGGGGGATTATGTTTCTCAAATAAACACCTTTCCTAACCCCTTACAAAAAGGTATGGCACGAAAACCGACCTTAAGTCATTACGGCGCGCAAACCGGATGACTTTACCTATCTTAACCCTTACTCACGAGAAACAGATTCAGTCAGTTTGCTTATTTTTGGTTAAATTTAAGGGGACCTTGGTCAGGTAATTATTGTACTTCGGTTCGTAAAACTCTGACGCCTACACAGTGATGAACGTCCTTGCGGTTTCAGAGTGCGCGACTGTTGTTAACTGACCATTTTGCTTATCTTGGAGGATACATCATCGGGGAAATAAACTTAAGGGGACCTTGGTCAGGTATTATTGTACTTCGGTTCGTAGTACTCTGACGCCTACACAGTGATGAACGTCCTTGCGGTTTCAGAGTGCGCGACTGTTGTTAACTGACTATATCGTTTGTGTGTTGGGTGAATAATTTTTCGGGGGAGAGGTTAGTGTTCCGTTATCAGGTTTATTTGCCTATAATTGCGAGCTTTAAGCTAGTCCTCTTCTCCTAATACAGAGCGGGGAATAGAGCAGTTTGTGGTCCAAGTGAGAATCACTTACTGCTCTATTCCCCGTTTTGGCAACATGTTCAGATGACCTTGACCCACTTCGGGACTTAGAAAATTTTCGTTTAGTAAAACATTACAACAATATTCCTTCCCTAACCTCTAAAGCCCCCCCCCCTCTACAACTGGGTATAAAAGGAGGGTTTTCACCAGTGGTAAAATCATTCTGCTGCTTACACATCACGAGTGCAGTTCAGTTCCCGAGATGTCTGACCGTAGGAAGCAACTTTTGCCGAGGAAGGTTGAGCACTCTTCACCTGCTCCGTCATCTGCTCCGCCAGCTCCTTCCATCCTTCGGCAGGCGTTAATATTATCATGCATTGTTCCTGAGGAGCCTGCACCACGACCGCAACCACTTCAAGAAAACCTCGTTGCTCCCCCGTCCGCTTCTTCATCTTCTTCATCTTCTTCATCGTCTTCGTCGTCTTCATCTTCTTCGGCTACTTCTCGCTCACCTTCTCCATCACCGAGGAAGGATGAGCAAACAACTACACCATCTTTGGCTTCACCAGCTCCTTCGCTTCTTCAGCAGGCGCTGGCAAGCATTCTTCCACCTTCTACACCAGGCTCTTCAACACCATCTGCAAGTCTACATTCTTCTTCTCCTACCAAACCTTCTACACCTTCTGTAAGTGTCCTTTCCCGTCCTTCAGTGATCTGTATTAACAACGAATCTCCTTCAGAGAAATTTCAACAATTAAAAACCTTGAGAAGGCAGTCTATACTTCCTGCAGCAAGATGCAGCTACAGTTTTAAAAAAGGTGCAAGGAAAGGGGAACGTTGTGCTAAGTCTTGTGTTTTAAATGAAGAAGTATGCAGATCACATTTAAAACAAAATCACAAGGGCACCGTTTCTCTTTCTACACCCCATCCAACAGTGAGACCAACCAAAATTCGAATTAATAGGCTTTGTAGAAATAAACGATACTTTTTTGTTAAATCAAAGGGCTTTGCAAAGGTGGTGGTTCAATGTGAAGGTAAATTGTACTATGTAGAGTTGCCTAGAGGCATGGACCTCCACGTCAAAGAACTTACCAAACAGAACTATTTAATTCGAAATGATACAGGTTTCAGTGTGTGGAAAACATTTAAAATAAAAAAAGATTAAAAAGTGTATTCCAAATTAAAAATAGTCTTTTCCAAATTAAAAAAAAAAGTGTGGACAACCTATTTACAATTTGTAGCATATGCTGCAGAGTGTAAATAGGTTGTCCACACCTTTTTTTTTACAATGCTACAACAACCTTGACCTAAATAACGGACTTAGATATATTGCACTAAGTCAAAGATAAAACTTAAATGGAAAAAGGAGAAATATTATATTAAAGACATTATTCAACAGTAAAGAGGGGAGGGGGTAAGCGGGTATTTAAGCGAGAGATTCGGAATATAATTATTAGTTGTATCGTCATGAGCGTCAACAGCAACACATGGGGAAAGGAAATTAGCGAAGAGGAGTTGTACGCGATTGTTGAGGCTGCTGAAATGACTGAGGTTTATAAAATTAATAAGGTTGCAGAAAATGGTGCTCAGTCTCAACCGCAACAAACTACATCACCGATGCAGTCTACAACGCAACAACCAAGACCCTATCATGTTATCCTGGAGGAGTACAATGAGGCGATGAGGTACGCCTTTACTAAGTGGTGTGGTCAACCGCGTTCTCCTGAACAATGGGAGGAGCATGATGCAGACTTTCGCCTGGTTGCAGACTTAGAACTTGAGCTTCAAAGAACAAAGGCTGCTCAATAGTGAGAAGAGTTATTGTTTACTTTAAAATACAGAGCGGGGAATAGATCAGTTTGCGGTCCAAGTGAGAACCACTTACTGCTCTATTCCCCGTTCTGGCAACTGGTGTAAATGACCTTGGGACTTAGAAAATATTCGTTTGATAAAAAATAATGAAAGATCTTCTTATTTCTCACAACAATATCTTTTCCTAACCCCCACCACTACCTAAACTAAGTATAAAGGAGGTTCTCCATCGCTGGTAAAAATTAGTACTCTGCTGAAAATGAATGCATCCACTACTTCTATCTCTGCAGCAACTATAATAGTTAGCAGACGGGTCGAAAACATTGATCAGGTGCTTGCTGTAAGGAGATTACTGCTACGGTATCTTGATATAGAGGTTAGTTGTCAATTGTACATGTGGAGACCAACAGGTGAAGTTTATAGTAGTGAAAATGAAGCATTTGAAACAAACTACAGTAGAAAGTTATATAAAATCTTTGGTAATATGGTAAGGTTAGTCGATAAAGGATGGAACATTAATATAACATTTTATATTGTTCCAAACCTGTAATTAAAGCAAAAAAAAAAAACAAAAAAAAAACGATGGGTATATAAGCCCGATGTTACAGAGACAATTATCACTTTGGTTCTGAATTGCGTCAAGAGAGCACCTACCATGGTATACCTCCACTATATTGACTCTACTGCTAAAGCGGATACTTTTATCCAGCGTGTTTACCAACTGTTAACGGAGTACCAACATGTTCAGGTCAAAGGATTGGGTATTCGTGGTACAGAAGAAGTAAAAATAGATGTAAAACCAATCCCTTGGAAGAAAAAAATTGTCCAATTATTACAAGAAGGCTACACACTGTGCCTTTATTACACAACCTCATAAACTAAATAAAACACCAAAGGGGGGGGGGAATACAGAACGGGGAATAGATCAGTTTGAGGTTTGAATAAGAATCTCTTACTGCTCTATTCCCCGTTCTGGTAATAGGATAAGGTGACCTTGACCCACTTACAGGACTTAATCATTTGTGTTACAATAATACCTCTTCCCTATCACTTTTCCCTACCACTTGCACTTTCAACACTTACCCCCACCACCACCGAAATCATGTATAAAAGGTGGTTTCGTATTAGTGGTAAATCAGTCTGCTACTTGGAATCATGTCGCCCAGAGATAACATTTTCCCTTCTAAGAAGACTATACTAGAATTGATTAAAAATATTCCATTAAATTTAAACGAAGATGAAGACGAAGATGATTCAGAGATGGAAGGTGAACTATTTAGTGATCTTGAACTACTGAGTGAGTTTGCTAGCAGTGAACCATATCTTGGAGAGATGGAGCTGTTGGAGCTGTTGACTGACGACGACGATGTCGATAATAATGAACCGGAATTTCATCATCAGTTGCTTTGCTTGGAGGAAATGGACCTTGTTGATAGTGAAACCCCTCCAAGCAGTATTAATATCGATGATGTAGTTCTAGATCCAGTCACAGGGAACTTTTGTGTTCGTCGTCGCTTATTTAGTGATATGAGCTCATCATCATCATTATCATCGGAAGAATCTGAATAAGTTTTTGTTGTCTTTAAATAGTTTACTTTAAATACAAAGCGGGGAATAGATCAGTTTGTGGTTATAGTGAGAATCACTTACTGCTCTATTCCCCGTTTTGGTAATATCGTTGTATGACCTTGACCCATTTACATGATTAAAAAAGTGGGGTAACTTATACATTTAATGGTGGGGGAACGTCT
This sequence comes from Allygus modestus, assembly GCA_963675035.1. NCBI lineage: Eukaryota > Metazoa > Arthropoda > Insecta > Hemiptera > Cicadellidae > Allygus > Allygus modestus. Next base: position 240,860,533 of record OY776112.1, on the reverse strand, counting down.
ATTTAAAGACGATGCAACAGTGTATATTTATCATATAGACATGATGAACCCACCAGGAAACTCCGTTTGCTACAGCTTTCCCCTCATCGATATCGATGATGTGATAAAACTTACATCAATAACAAAACGGTTCGAACTCGAAAGGCGACTCATAAAAGTCGACGTAATTCCACAAGATCTTCGTTCGGCAATGTTGACTATTGAATATGTTAAAGATGAATCTACAACTGAAGATCCCTATTGTTTTATGAAATTTTTAGTTGATCAAGATGCAATGTGTACAATCCAACTTCACATCCGAGTTTAAAATTTATCAAATGTTTCTGTTGGAGAAAATTGTCTTAGTTAAATACAGAGCGGGGAATAGATCAGTTTATGGTTTAATATAAAATCATTTACTGCTCTATTCCCCGTTTTGGTAAATTTGTTCAATGACCTTGACCTAAATACAGAAATTTGTAGCCTCCAGCTACAATAGTAAATATAAAATGCAAAAAAAAAAAAAAAAAAAAAAACAAATAGTAAACTTAACGTAATACGTACCCCCATTACTTTTGCTAGGGTATAAATAGAGGGGTATTTGCAGTGTTGTTCATTATTGCCTTGATCCTTGTGGAGATCGCACCTACATTATGCATCGCTGCGATATTTGCAAGTCTTCATTTAAGGATGAATTTATTTTAATGATACATAAAGAACTGAAACATAACAAAAACCAAAATGAAGAATATGAAGAAGAAGAATTGAAAGAAATAGATCAAATGTTAGCTCAACACCAAAATTCCAGACCTAGTGTTATTCAATATGCACCATCAACATCGACTTCTACCTCTGCTATGTCTACACTTCACCGTCCTTCAACATCATCATCATCATCTGCATCGACTTCTACGCCTGTTCTGTCTACACTTCATCATCCTTCAACATCATCAGCTGCATCGACTTCTACGCATGCTCTGTCTACACTTCACCGTCCTTCAGCATCAACAGCAGTAAATGTAGAACTACATGCCCGAGCACTTCCGGGTAATGTAGTAACCCACTTCAAAATTGACAATGCAAAATTACAACTCGAAGAGTTTTTAAATAACGCAAAAGGATTGGTAAGCAACACTTTGCAAATGAATTAAAAAGATTAAATTTTATTAAATTTGGACTATTAATGGATGCTTTATTTACAAACATTCAAAATGAAACTTCACCGAGAGGGTTTTTAAAAAAAAACCGAACTATTATGTTTTCGTCAGATATTGATTCAATCGTATCTGAATGTTTTGAAGAGCTAATGACTAAAATACAAGAACATGAAGGAAGAGGCTCTGGATGGAATTTGTTAAGCATCACAGGGCTAGACTTAAGAGTACACAAACACGGCTATGGAATTCGAGGAAGTAGCTACATTCCTCTACCAACAAAGATTAGAAATACCTTATCCTGCGTCAACGTACAAAATCAAGATACTGAGTGTTTTAAATATGCTATGTTGGCCAAATATGTAACAATTCATCCGGAAAGACCAAGTCACTATTATGAAGAAGTACAACATAGATATAATTTCCAAGGGATGACTTACCCTGTTGCTATAACAGACGTTTCAAAATTTGAAAAACAAAATCCTTCAGCTTCTGTCAACCTCTTCGGATTGGATTCGACAAACAATTTGTACCCCTTGCGTATAACACCAAATGAGCGCAGAGATCATACCGATTTGTTATTAATTACTAAAGGTGATATTTCACACTTTGTGTATATCAAAAAATTTGAAAGTCTTGTTTCTAATCAATTATCTAAGCATAAAAGAAAGATGACAATTTGCAAAAGATGTTTTTGTCACGTGAACAAAGAACTAAGAAGGGGAGGGTCTGATTGGTTAGTAGAACACCAGCGGTTATGTAATGGAAACTATGAAGTAAGAATTAAATTGCCGCATCCTAGCAGAGCGCAGATAAAATTTGACAAAGTAATACAACAATACCGTGTACCTGTTGTTGTTTACGCTGATTTCGAGTCTTCTTTACATCCGCTTGAACAACAAGAAGAGGACGTTACAAGAAGAAGCAAATACCAACTTCATTCACCAAACAGTTATTGCATACTAATTAAATCCACGTTGACTAAAGACCATCTTCAAAAATATGGACTATCATCTTCTCCAAAGATTTATCGCGATGAAGAAGCAGCCAAATACTTTGTCGATGATTTGTATGACATAGCTGCAAAGGTAGAAGAACTGTATGGAACAAAGGTACCCATGTCACCTATGGAAGAAGAAGAACTTCAACATTATGATTCAACAACAACGTGTTATTTGTGAAATAACACCTTTACACTGGATAACGTTAAAGTTCGTGACCACGATCATCTTACGGGAGCGTACAGAGGTGCAGCCTGTAACGCTTGCAACTTGAACTACAAACTACCATATTTTATCCCCGTAGTTCTGCACAATCTGAGTGGTTATGATTCGCACTTCATAATCCCCGAACTAGGAAGAGATAATGGAGCAATAGACGTTTTGGCTACTACAATGGAAAAATTTATAAGCTTTTCAAAAAAGGTGGGTAAAATTAAATTAAGGTTTGTTGATTCATTTAGATTTATGCCTTCAAGCCTCATGAAATTATCTGAAAATCTAAGAAGAACAGATTTGATAGAAACAAGCAAAATTGTACCCAATAGTAAAATGGATTTGGTTCTTCGAAAAGGAGTCTTCCCCTATGATTACATCGATGGACTGCATAGATTTGATGAAACATCACTACCTTCACCAGAACACTTCAAAAACAAACTTAATGATTCGGAAATATCACTTGAGGACTATCAACACGCACGTCGAGTATGGAACGAGTTAGATATGAAGACCTTAGGAGATTACTCGGACTTTTATGTCAAACTAGATGTAACTCTTCTTTGTGATGTAATGGAAGAATTCCGAAACACCTGTTTTGCTGCATACGGTTTGGACCCTCTACATTCGTATACTTCACCAGGATTAGCTTGGCAAGCCATGTTAAAAGAAACAAAATGCAAACTCCAACTTTTAACAGACATTGACATGGTTTTAATGGTTGAAGCTGGAGTAAGAGGCGGATTGACCCAAAGTGTTACCAGACATGTCAAAGCCAACAACAAATACCTACCCGATTACGATGAAACCAAACCGTCAACCTATTTAGGATATTTCGATGCAAATAACCTGTACGGATGGGCAATGTCAAACCCACTTCCTTTTGATAACTTTAAATGGATTAATCCCGACTCTATTGGCGATATTTTACAAATTCCGAAACATGGTGACACTGGATATATTTTGGATTGCGATTTTGAATACCCAGAAAATTTACATGATCTTCATTATGACCTTCCACTTCTTGCTAAAACAGAAATTTCACCAATTGGGAAACACCCCAAATTAATGATGACATTAAATAATAAACAACGCTACGTGGCTCACTTTTGGGTGGTTCAACAAGCTATCGAATTAGGACTACGTCTAACAAAAATTAATAGAGTTTTGGAATTTTCTCAATCATGCTGGTTGAAACCCTACATTGATTCAAATACCATCAGAAGAGCAGCAGCTACATCAGACTTTCAAAAAGATTTCTTTAAATTAATGAATAATGCGATATTTGGAAAAACATTGGAAAACAAAAGAAGACACAAAAATGTTAAACTTGTTACCGACGCAAAAAAATTACAGAAACTAGTACAGCAGCCAAATTTTGGAACATCTATAATTATTAATGAAAAACTTGTAGCAGTGTCCATGAAGAAGACGAGTGTGAAGATGGATCGTCCTTTGTATATAGGCATGTCAATCTTGGACATCTCAAAAACACACATGTACGATTTTCACTACAACAAAATGGTGGCGTTCTACGGAAGAGAAAATATATCTATTACATATATGGACACTGACGCTTTTATATATCGCATAGTAACATTGGACATGTATAAAGATTTACGTACATTTATTTACAAGAACGACTTTGATTTCTCCGATTATCCAAAAGATCATCCAAACTACGACAATGACAGACACAAAAAAGTACTAGGCAAATTCAAGGATGAGGCTAATGGTGTTCTGCTTGAAGAGATTGTTGCACTGATGTCTAAACTATATTCTTTGAAACTCTATAATGAAAAAGAAGAAGAAGAAAAGAAGAATAGCTATATTAAGAAAGCTAAAGGTGTAAAGAGTTTATATTTAAAGAAGAAAGTGCATTTTGAACACTACAAGCAATGCTTATTTGAGGATAACATCATTACAGCTAAATTCAACACCATCAGAAGTTTTAACCATCAGCTGTACAGCGTGACTGAAGTTAAAAAGGCGCTATCCTGTAATGACGACAAAAGACAAACCCTTCCAGACAACATCCACACTTTACCATTCGGTCACTATTCCCTCAACCCTATTGACTAATAACCCTTTCATCGTCCTAGATCCTCTATCCTTTTCCTTTCCGTAAAAAAAAGGGGAAACACAGCAATGTTAAGCTGTGTTTCCCCTTTTTTTTACACAAGTTTTGAATGACCTTGAACTATATGTATATATAAGCAGATTTATACAAAAGAATATTTAATACCATATCAGCTGCCTTCGTGAAACCATCATGTCAGACCTGAAGGAGAAGATTATTAATGAACTACACAAACCTGCAAGAATAAAGTTTCCAAGAAGAAATACTGTTATAAAAGGGATAAATGATCTATATCAAGCGGATTTAATTGAAATGCGACCGCATAGCAGAATAAACAAAGGATTTAAATATATACTCACAATTATTAATTGTTTTACAAAAGTTGCAGACGCTTTGCCTCTAAAGGACAAGACTGGTAAAAGCGTAACAGAAGCCATGGAAATAGCCATAAAAAGAGATAAAAACAAAATTAAACATTTACAAACTGATGATGGAACAGAATACTTTAATACAAACTTTGCACAGTTAATGAATAAATATAAAATAAATCATTATTCTACAAATTCAGAGAAAAAAGCTGCTATTGTAGAAAGATTTAATAGAACCTTAAAAGGAGCACTGTATAAACAATTTTCAAAAAGAGGTTCTTACGTATGGTATGATGTTTTACCACAATTAATAAATGATTATAACAACAGGTTTCATAGAACTATTGGTATGAAACCTAACAAAGTAAATATAAGAAATGCAAAAGATGTATTAAAACGCATAAAGAAAAATACAAAGCCTAAAGTAGAAAAAATGCAGCCAAGAAAATTTATTGTAAGTGATAAAGTACGGATTAGTAAATATAAGGGAGTGTTTACCAAAAAATACCTTCCCAATTGGACGAATGAAGTTTTTACAGTGTATAAAGTGCAACCGACTGTACCTGAAACGTATATCCTAAAAGATAACAAAGGAGATTTGTTGCAAGGTGCATTTTATAGACATGAAATGTTAAAGTCAACAGTAGGTGATGTATATCTTGTTGAAAAAGTGTTACAAAGAAAAAAGGACGCAGTTAAAGTGCGGTGGTTAGGGTTTAACAAAACTGAGGATTCATGGATACCTATAAAGGACTTGGTTTAATACAAGCAACTCATTTCATCGTTAACCTTTGAGCAGGATGGAGATTATTCACCATAAAGATCGATTCAATATTAATAACATAGATGATTTAACTGTGGATAACGTTAAAATCAACAATGGTAAACACGGTAGTTTACTTCCAAACACTGTTCGATGTATAGTAAGTGGCCCCTCAAACTGTGGAAAGACCAATGTTGTCTTTAATTTGATCACTAATCCGCAGGGATTAAGGTTTAGTAACCTATATATTTTTTCAAAGTCTCTACATCAACCAAAGTATCAATTGCTGGATAAAATCCTATCTGATGTGTCTGATGTTAATTTTTACAAATTTAACGCTAGTGATAGCATTATGCAACCAAACGAAGCGAAACCGTATTCTGTATTTATATTTGACGATGTATCTTGTGAAAATCAGGATACTATTAGAAACTACTTTGCCATGGGAAGACATAATAACATCGACAGCATATATATAGGACAAACTTATAGCAAAATCCCAAAACAACTTATCAGAGATAATGCAAATATTCTAATTGTATTCAAACAAGATGATACTAACCTAAAACATATATATAACGATCATGTGAATGCGGATATGCCATTTGAAAAGTTTAAAGAGCTTTGCGGAAAAGCATGGGCGGAAAAGTATGGATTTTTGGTTATTATGAAAGATCAAGCTATAAAAGATGGTCGTTATAGAATAGGTTTTGATAAATTCGTTTTAATACACTGATTAGCGGTATTACTGTACAAGTCGTCAAGGTGTGAAGATGGTTAACCAGGAAAAGCTATTAAAGGAAATAAAATCACTTAGTGATTCTATTAGACAAAAAAACCGAGCTTTAAAATCAGGTATAAATGAAAGAGAGCAATTTTTAGAAACAACATTCAAACCTGTTACTGAACCTTTAAAGCGATTAGCACAAAATATGGAAAGACCTTCATTTCGCTTCGAAGGAGACAAAATGCTACCAATTTCCAAATATGAAGAAGAATTTCAGAATGATGAAAGTTCTGACCAGTTACAAACATCTGAAGAAAGCGACGAGTATGAAGAAAGCGGAGATATAGGAGATTTAAGGGAAAAGAACATTGCAGGAGATACAAGTACAGAAGATACAAGTGCGGAAGATACAAGAGCAGAAGAAGAGGATATCAACCCATCCAACTTAAGCAAATTAGGCACAGATATTATGTTTAAAGGAACACTTGGAAGAAAATATACATTAAAAATGTTACATGGCACACATGCTAATCGAAATTATCATACATATGGAGCTAGAATAGAGGATAAAGGATTAATGATTGGAGATAGAAAGTTAGATATAAACGAAAATGATGATATAGTTATTGGTGATAAGAAATATAAAGGTACAACAGGTTTGTTTGAACTCATCTTTAAAAATAATCCTGGTAAATTTACTAAAAAGGATTTACAATTGTTTAAAAATATACTAGAGTATACAAATGCACATAGAAAAAAATATTCCAAAGAACTACCTATTCATAGAAACAGGTCAATAAAATACACAAACATTATATCTAGTCTTTTCCCCTCGAAATCAAATAAAGCTCCAATTAAAAGAAGAGCTTTATCTTCTGCTGAATTAAATGTTTTGCATAAAAAAAGAAAAACAACTGATCCTACTACATCTGGAAGGGGATTATTAAAAAATTTGTATAAAACCAATATAATATATTACAACGATATAAATAAGTTAGTTGATCGAATGAGGTTATTACATGAAGCTATGGAAGCCGGGCACACTGGTTTAGAAAACGAATGGGTAGCTTTGGTTGATGAACTGCGAAAACGAGAAATAATTGTTCAGTAGACGTATATATATATATATATATATATATATATAGTAAGAACCTAAACGATAGCGATTCAGTTACATCATGAGTGTGGACAAGTTTGGACGGTATTCCGAGTTTGGAGTAAAATCTGGATATAGTGAAAAAAGAGCTGGGTTTCCGTTAACACCTGATGGTAATTATAATTTTGAAGGAAAAGTAATTCAAAATGTTGGTGATCCGCTTTTGTCTTCTGATGCGGTTACGGTACAATACATGGATAAAAGAACCCCGATTGTACACGAAGACCATTGGGGATTTTCCGGTAAAAGGTTAAGCAATATAAAACATCCCATTTATGATGGTGAAGCAGTAAATTTAGCGACTTTAAAATTGTTAACGATTTACAAAAAGAATGAAACTGATACAAGCTATGATGTAAAAAAATTAGAATTGTCAAATGTAGGTGATTGTGAGCAGGATGGAGACGCTGTAAATAAGAAAATATTTGATATAGTACACAATAAATGGACTACAGAATATGAAAAACATATGGAAAGGTTTGGTGCAGCTTTATTTAATTATATCCATCGGGCTTCAGGAAGAGCTGTAGCTTCAGATGTTGACAGCCACAATTATTTAGACTGGAAAAAGATACACAATCCAGAAAAACCTAATCAATTAGATAAACCGTCTGAGCCTTCTAAAGTCAAGACATTAGGAAAGGGGGATAAAGTGAATGTGATTAATGAACCAACAGAAAACGATGAAGATTATATAAGAGAAAAAAGAATTTAAATACCCATGATAAGGGATAAAGCATCAGTTATATTCGAGAGATGATACAGAGAGGATGATGGAATCCAATATTACTGCGTGGAGTTTAATATCTCAAGAGCCGAGATTTCCCCAAGGAGTGCTGACAGATGGTTTTGTTCAACGGTTTGATAGATATATGGATTGGGAACAACTTTCCATACACTACCTCTTCACAATGACTATGTTAAGAATTTATTTTCACAGAGTTAACTGGATTCATATTTTACAAAGACAACAGTTTTCAGAAAACTTCCTTGTAGAGATGACATCAAATTTTAATAACTGTTGGGAAGTAATAAGTAAATATCAAAATCTCTCTGAAAATTACATTGACAATTTTAAAGATAAACTAGACTGGAATGTGTTATTTAATTACCAACGATTAAGTGGCAAGTTTTTAAGGGAACATGACAACTATTTAGATTTTATTCATTTTACCGAAAACAACGATACCATCACCAGCGGAGAAACATTTGAAACATCTTCAATTACACCTTATTTCTATTTTTACTACTTTTATTTATTATGTCTACATTTAATTAATTAATCCATTTCTATATAATAAATGGATTTTAAACAGTATATATATAATACAAGAAGCCAAGACTAATATTACATTCATTGTAAAACATTTATAGAGTGCACCTACTGATTGTAAGTTTGGCTATAAATAGTCATGCCGAGGGCTAAACGCATCAGTAATAATCGAGAGAGATTACAGAGAGGAAGGGGAATAGCATCAACAGCATTTTCTCTATTAAGTAAACCGGTTGGAGCTATAGTTAACAAGGCGATTGATTTATTACCTGTGGAATTACATTTACCTGGAGGATATCAATATTGTGGTCCTGGAACCAAATTAGAGAAACGGCTTGCTAGAGGAGATCCTGGAATAAATAAGCTTGATCAGGCTTGTAAACAGCACGATATAGCGTATTCCAAATTTGGTGATACAAAAAATAGATCAATAGCAGATAGAGCACTTTCTGAGAAAGCTTGGCAAAGAGTAAAATCTAGTGACGCGAGTATTGGTGAAAAAGCAGCGTCTTTAGCAGTAACAGCAGCAATGAAAGCAAAAACTACGTTTGGAGGAGGAGGAAAGAGAAGAAGGCGTGGGAAAAGACCCGCTAAGAAACAAGGAGGTAATATCAGAAGAAAACGTCGATCTACTAGTGGTAAAGGTAAAAAGAAACCAACAATATGGTCAATGATAAAAAAGGGAGGAGGACTATACCTAAGACCGTATCGTGTGTATTAAATAAGAAAGAGCAATTAATAATTAAAAACAAAGAATTAACCAATGAAGAACTGATTACATATGCTTCTTGTTTGAAAATCCCATTTTTTAGAGGAGTATTTATGAAAGATGAATTACCGGTTAAAATGTGGAAAAATGAGACTGGTATAGTAAATTTGGATAATAGTGAAGGATTAGGCACTCATTGGGTGTGTTACAAGAAACTTGGTGAAACGATTTATTATTTCGACAGTTTTGGAAACCTTCCACCACCGAAAGAACTTCAACAATACTTTCGTGCGGCAGAAAATGTTTTTTACAATTATACAAGAAAACAACCTGATGATACATCCATTTGCGGTCATTTATGTTTAGACTTTTTAGCTAAAAGTGTTAGTCAACTTTAAGATGTCTTCGTATACAGTGTCATTAACCGGTAACTCATGTACTTTGCGCAGTATTCTGTTTCCAGCGCTACGTTTGCAAAAAGGAAGACTATGGGAAGCCGCATTATTGGATTTAACAACATATAACTCTATTCCAAACGTTAGTGAAGGAATTAATAACAAAATACATTATTACAAGACAAAAGATAATAAAGGAAAATATTCAGCTTTGGAAGAATTCAGTTTACCAACAGGAGCTTATGAAATTGATAATATAAATGAAGTTATACAAAAACATATGGGAAAAGAAAATATAACGATAAAAGGCAATAACAATACAATGAAAGCCGAAATTACTTCTAAGTATTATATTGATTTTGGCCAAGAACGTTCAATTGGTAGTTTATTGGGGTTTTCTAAGGAAACAAAGGTATTAGAACCTAATACAACTCATTCTGGGAATAGAACTGTGACGATCATCAAAGTAAACAGCATAGACATTACATGTAACATTATACAAGGATCCTACAGAGATGGAGAAAATCGGCATATATTACACACATTCTACCCATCAGTCGCACCGGGTTTCAAGATAGTAGAAAAGCCTCAAAACCTTGTGTACCTACCGTTAAACACCAGTTTCATTTCAGACATCGTGCTGAACATAGTGGATCAAGACGGAAACCTTATTGACTTTCGAGGAGAAGCTATTACTGTAAGAATACATATAAAATCATCCGCTTAGATAATGGGGTTATCATTTAAAAAGAGAGAGCCAACCAGCAAAGAGGTCAGTAGCTCATCAGCTGTAGAAGGATTAACAAGTGACAACATTCGTTTTCTAGAAGAAATTGGATTAAAGGTCATTAACAATGGATATACTGGATATAGCGCAGGGCCCAACATTCGACGAGACCTTATGGGAAAAGGAATATCACACGCACAACCCTTACGCTTCGTCCAAATTAAACAATAACGATGAAATTAGGATTCCTATACAACAACAAGACATTTATACTCTTCCATGCGAAAGTTATTTATATATTGAAGGAAAAGTAACAAAAGCTGACGGTACTGTTGGAACCACTGTTCCGTTCATAAATAATCCTATGGCATTTTTGTTTGACGAGATTAGATATGAAATTTCAGGAGTTACAGTCGATTCAACAAAAAAGGTTGGAATTTCCAGTACATTAAAAGGATTAGCGTCTTTAACACCAAATGAGAAGAATCTGTTAGCTGTTGCAGGATGGGTTGCACCAGACAAAAGTATAATTACTCCTGACGCTTCGGGAAACTTTGATTTTTACGTACCTTTAAGATTACTTTTAGGATTTGCTGAAGATTACAGAAGAATAATAATAAATGTAAAACAAGAACTAGTTTTATTAAGGTCATCAAACGATAATGATATTATTAAAGCATCTGCTGGAACAACTGAAGCCAATTTAGACTGGAAACTAACATTAGACAAGATTGTTTGGAGAGTACCACATGTGCGACTAAATGATGAACACAGGATTACATTATTAAGAAAGTTAAAATCAGATCGAGACATTGTAATGCCATTCAGAAGCTGGGAGTTTCATGAATACCCCGTTTTACCTTCAACACAACGGCATACATGGACTGTAAAAACTTCTACTCATTTGGAAAAAGCGAGATATGTAATCTTTGGATTACAAACAAAGAAAAAAAGTATATTAACTGAAAATGCTGGTGAATTTGACCATTGTAAATTAACAAACTGTAAAGTGTTCCTGAATTCACAATTCTTTCCCTACGACAACTTTAATATCTCTTTTGATAAAAAAAGGTACAGTGTTTTATACGATATGTACGCTAGGTTCCAAAATTCATATTACGGCAAAACAAACACACCTCTACTATCTCCCGTACAGTTTGAATCGAAAGCTCCGATTGTTGTAATTGATTGCTCCAAACAAAACGAATCTGTAAAATCGTCTAGTGTTGATATAAAAATAGAAATGGAATTTCAAGAAAACGTACCTGCAAATACATCTGCGTATTGTTTAATTTTGCGCGATAAAATTGTTACATACACACCGTTAACCGGTATCGTAAAGACGGTATTGTAAAACGTTGTACCACCACCGGCACCGCCACTGTCGCTAACCTATAAATAGCGGAGCAACAATGCAGGTCTTCAGTTGATCGTCTATCGTCGCATGGGCAACATCTTCTACAAAATGAGTTCTCCATCTGTTGTACAAGGTGATGCAGAAATAGCCCCGTTATTGGAACGTGATAATACCAGCGAAGCAGAAATTATCAAGGAAATAACTGCATTTTTAAAGTTTGGTAAAAGAGATAGAGAAGAGGAAAGTAATGCAGACCCATCAAAGGTAGTACCAAAAAGGAAGAAGAAAGTTGAAGAAAATATTCCTCCTCACATTTTAACTGAAGTTTTTTTGCGAATCTTTTACCCCATCTCAGCATGCATCAGTAAAAGTGTATCAGTTGGATTGATGAAATCATTGGATTATTCCCCTACAGTAATACTACACCACGGAACAAAAAAGGTTTTATTTTCGCAAAATGCTTGGGAGTCATTTTTGAAACATGTGCAATTACTTAAATTTCAAATTGCTAAAATCCGTATTGCTGCCTAGTGTATATTAACGTTGCCATGGCAAGATATTATTAAGTGATTTTCATTATCTAAATACACTAGGAGTACGCTCTTATATCACGTATAAGGATTGAGTGATCGCGTAAAATACAAAAAAAGATGTTTCAATTGACAATATACCTCATGGGCCCTCCATTATAACTGCTGTTTGACAATGACATACAAATCCAGAACATGACAAACAATGAGACCAGAAATCTGTCAGTCAGTCAGACAAAGTGCATATGAAGTAGTTACTCACCCCTCAGTCTCACTGAGGGCTGTATCATCTAGGCACTCATAATAATATTAGCTGAAGATTTTGATAAAATATAATATGTTGGCGACAATAAAGGTCCCCAATCAGTGAGACCACGTGGTTTAAAAGTAGTTATTTACACTTTAGTTCCACTGGAGGACCCATCAGGATATTTATTTCATTGTAGCTTAATATTGCTGTAAAAATATATACGTATTACAGGACTTGATGAACAATACGTTTTAAAATCAGTCAATTGGTTTTGAATTCCTTAAATATTTTAAACTCTAATCCAGAGGTTTTAATGTAATACATTAACCTTACTGGGGGGGGGCTATGCCCCCCAGGCCTCCCATTGTTATTGTAGCTTGATACGGTTGTTCAAATACATAGCCTATAAATGCAGAACTTAAAAAACAATAAGGCTTAAATCAGTCAATTTGTTTTTAAGAAGAATAAATTACCTCAATCAAAAAGAAAGGAAAAGTAGTAGCTTATGTTAAATATAATCTAGGAAGTAATTAAAACTCTTAGACACACTTCTTAGAACCCACCAGTCATTGTGTCAAGGTCCAACATTTTGTATACATCTTAATATATAAATGCCCCCTTAGCAGCAAACCTGCGTACTTAGCAAATTTCCAATGCATATATATGTATCTTAATACCACATAAAGCCACATATCAAGTTTCATCAATATACATTAATAAATAAACGATTTAAGAAATTTTAATTATTCTCCATAAGAATAACATGGCGGCTGAGTGTGCAGGTTTGCTGAAGCAAGGAACTCCAAAAATGGGGTTTTATACAAATATCAATATAACTCAAGTAGGTAAAGCCACATACCAAATTTTAATAATTTATGTTCATAATTAAGGGAGATAACACGTTACTTATTCTCCATAAGAATAACATGGGGCTGAGTACGCAGGTTTGCTGTTACGGGAACTATCGGCTGAAAAATGGTTTTTAGTGCAAATATCAATAGACCACGATATGAAGCAATATACCAAGTTTCATCAAGGAAAGGACAAAAATAAGCGAGATATACAATTTATCTTATTCTCCGTAAGAATAGCATTGGAAAACATACTGGGTTTAGCACTTTCGATATCTCTGTAACCATTTGACGTAGAGCAATGACCAAAACACCAAATTGTGCGTTTTTCTAAGCTGATTCCAATGTAAAAAATAAAAATTTGACTTTTTCAACAATTATATGTAAAAAGCTCAAAAAACCCACTTTTTTGATAAAAAACACCCCGAAATACGTCTTCGGATAGGTCGATCTGTCTGGTTTTCGAACTTAATGTCATAAATGCTGCTTTATACGTTTATACCAAATTTCGTCAAAATCAGATCAATTTTACGAGAGTTATCGTGCTCACGGACACATACTTTAATAGTAAACAAATGTCAAAATCGGCCTGGAAGGACAAGTCCTGCACAGTCCATTAACACATATATAATTCCAATTTGTTGGCATCTGGGGACCTTGAAACGAAAAGTTATCATGGTCACGGGCCTAGGTCTTACCATGCCAACTACGGTAATAGCTTCTTCCCTATAGGGGAAATTCGCTCAAATGGATCCCTATTTCCCTTGGTCATGCCATTACTTGAGAATAATGGACCAAATTGAATAATTCTTTTTTGTTGAGTTTGTTTATGTCAGGACAAGGTTCTTATAAAAGACAATTTTTAATCCGACCTAAGAGCTGTGCCCCACAGGCCTTCAAAGTTCCCATTGATTTGATCTAAGTTAAGTTAGTTACACCAAGCAGCTGTAAACATACTTGAAAGGCATATACATATGTTGATTATGAAAATAAAAAGCTACTTGAATGGAAACTCTCATTTTGGAAATAAAAAAAGTACTTGAATGACAACTCAAACTCTTTTTTTGATATTCAAGTGAGCATAGCGAATGAGCTAATCCGGGAAGCGAACATGCTTATTTTGAAAATGAACGAGTATTTGAAATGAAACAAATTCAATGACTTTAGGACAGGACAACGTCTGTTGGGCCAGCTAGTTATATATATTAATGATTACAGAAGGTGTATAACATTTATGTTTCCAAAAACATTATGATCACATTCTTTTTAAGTAACGGTGTATTATAATCCCACTTATGTTTTATATTATTGACTATCTCAAGTTTAATCCATGCAAATTTTTTTTGCTGTAAAAAATAATACGGGGACTTGTGCTTGAAACAATAGTTATTTGTGTATTAAGTGAGTAAAGTGCAACTTTTTTCCCTAAGGGAAATTTTTGACGCCCGACGCCGGAGGCCAGGGCGATAAATTTGCACACAACATTTTTCCCACACCCCAAAAGCCACAAGTATTGATAAGTATTCACATTCACAGTCGCTCTCCATTTTGGTTGCGTAATGCGTAATAACTAAACTCGGAACTTTAATTGCAGCTGGAGCGAAATATCAATCAGCTGATCCGATTCCCTTATAGCTGCAGCATTAATGATTGCAGCGAAATGTCAGCTGATTCTGTTCCAGGAGACAAAGTAGCACTATACTCCTTAATTACAAGGAGTAAAATTTGACTTTACTAAGTAGGTTGGGGGTAACGAAATTTATCGCACAAGATAGGAACGACGTTTCCTTCAATTTTTAAAATGTATTGTATTAGTTCACACATACGCAAAAAGTTGGAGAAAATTTAGTAAACAAATTTCATAATCGGCCTGGAAGGACAAGTCCTGTACAGTCCATTAACACATATATAATTCCAATTTCTGGTAAATAGTTCAACTAAATTTGATCAAAATGTTAAACATTAAAAGTAATTTTTTACTGAGAAAAACATGTTTTCTGAAAATAAAAGTACCAATCTCTGTATGGCAGGAGGTTCAATTTCGGATCTAAACTATTTAAATCAGTCCTTTAGTTTTTGTTAGTGTATTTACAAAAGGATGTTGTTGATATTTGAACATGGGCTTTTATGAGAGCCAAAAATTAAAATTAATTTATTATTAGAAACAACACATCTAAAGTAAACAAGGATATTGATGACATTAGTGTATGTCAAATCCTGCAATTTAATACAAAACTATTTAATAGTTTTTGCTAGTAATGTAAGTGATTTATTGAAAAGTCGAACAATATTTGTTATGGGAATAATAAATGCAAACATTGTGCGTTAAAAAACACCTAGAAAGAAAAGAAATGTAATTATGACAAACTGCAGGCCAAAACCTTTAATTTAATACTGAAACAGTAAAAATTGGCACAGTAGTTTTTGCTAATAGATTTACGTAAAGAATAAAAAAAAAAATGTTAATCAGGCTGTTTCGGGAGCTCAAAGTATTTTGTATTGAGAAAAATCTATACTTATAATGGTTGTGCATGTACGTGTATGTCCCAGGGGATTTCGAAAACGCCTACTAAAAACTGCTCCAGACCATAATGTTGTAGAGGACCAACAAATTGCAGATAGGTACTTTTTTTCCTGCAGACCTCAGGACTCTGCCCCAGTGGCATAAAAAGTCGCCATGTCATTCTTATGAAGGTTTAGGTTATTTAGGTTTCAGTTAGGCCTACCGCAAAACAGGCTTGACCCGGACACTTTTTTACTATTTTTAGGTTATAGTGCCTTCCCTTAACGATGTCACCAATAAAAACCAGACCATTGTAAAGTGTGAGTACTATTCACAATATCCATTTACCTTTAGCCTAACTTATATATTATTATGTTGGACGTTATTATAAGAAAAATAAATACCCCCGTAGCAACCAACCTACGTACTTAGCGAATTTCCAATGCATATATATATATGTATCTTAATACCACCTAAAGCCAAATACCAAGTTTCATCAATATACATGCATAAATAAACGATTTATGACACTTTAATTATTCTCCATAAGAATAACATGGCGGCTGAGTATGCAGGGTTGCTGAAGCAAGGAACACAAAAAATGGAGTTTTATAAAAATATAAATAAAACTCAAGAAGGTAAAGCCACATACCAAATTGTATTAATTTATGTTCATAATTAAGGGAGATAATACGTTACTTATTCTCCATAAGAATAACATAGGAGCTGAGTACGTAGGTTTGCAGCTATATGGTAACTGTCGGCCAAAAAATGTTTCTTAGTGCAAATATTAATATGCCACAACGATATAAAGCAATATACAAAGTTTCGCCAGGAAAGTTCATAAATAAGCGAGATATACAATTTTTCTTATTCTCCATTAGAATAACATCGGACAACGTACTGTCTTTAGCACTTTAAATATCTATGTAACCATTTGACGTAGAGCAAAGATCAAAACGCCAAATTGTGCGTATTTTAACCTGATTCCAATGAAAAAACTCAAATTTGACTTTTTCAAAAATTATTTGTAAAAAACTCAAAAAACTTACTTTTAGGGTTCAAACCCCCCCCCCCAAAAAAATACCCCTTCGGATAGGTTGATCTGTCTGATTTTCAAACTTAAAGCCATAAAATGCTGCTCTAAACAATTATACTAAATTTTGTCAAAACCGGACTATTTTTACGAGAGTTCACGGACAAATGTATATATATATATGTATAGAGTTTTGAACTAATGGTGTTTTTGGCATTTGGGGACCTCAAAATGAAAAGTTATCATGGTCCCGGGCCTAGGTCTTACCATGCCGACTACGGTAATAGCTTCTCCCCTATATATATATATATATATATATATATATAGGGGAAATTTGCTAATCCCTAAAGGGGAAATTCGCTAAGAATAAATAAAAGTGTCCGGGTTAACCTCCACAAACGGTCTTGAACCGGACATCCACCTAACTAACGTTATAACGTATAAACTAAACTCTCCTGTCCGTAGTTGAACGGTATTTTGAGGTCTGCAGATGCCTTTGCAGAAAGGCTTAAAAATGAAATAAATACAAAATTGTTATGGGTTGGGGATGAAAAAAGGGTATTCTTATGTCACGTTTCAGTTGTTTATTCTTTGCAACTAAAATGAAACTAAACAAAGAACCGTAAGGGAAAAATACAGACGTTTAAAATACAGTTTGAAACAAGGGGCCCATTATATTTTCCACGGACATGATCACTTATGGTCGATTTAAACAAAGAATAGGTACTTTTTCGCCGCTGCTCTTATAATTAATACCATATCAGAGCTACAAACCACAATGTTGTTATTAGTTATGGCGGGAATACTGTGTTTACGGTAGGAACGAGTCGTAACGGTTGACAAGAGTCCCATCCATGGAGTATAATTAAAGTGTCCGGGTCAAAACTGGAATAGGCCTGTCGTTAATGTGAAACATTTTTTTTAATATATGTTGTTTATCTCTTTAAATAGCATGGCATTGTGCACGCTTAAATTCCAAATAAAATTATGCCTTATTCACGAAAACAATCGGACAAACGTAAAAGAAATGACATGTCTTAGTTAGAAATAATATTTTATTTTTGTGAAAAGAAGTGAGTTATAAACGATTAGAGCATGCCTCGTTTTACGATTAGAGCATGTTCTAAACAAATGTAGGCCTACCTATAACGAACGACTGCTCAAGTTTGCAGGTTAGTTTAGAAATATTTATGTTTACAAATATGTACGTGTCCGGGTCAAGACCCCCTGTCCGGGTCTAGCCTATTTTATGATACGGTATGTTATGTTTCAGTTTAGGTGTCTTGAAATTTGTCCAGATAACAAACGTTGGTTCCAATATAACTTTAAACATGCATTGTCAGGAATAACATTATCATGTTATGTTTGTTTATTTCATTTTTATTTTAAGTTTAATTGAATAACAAACTAAACAAAGATGACGTAGGTACTGTACGGTAATTAAAAACATACAAGCTATTAAATATTAATCAGTGTTAAAAATATCAACCTAATTAATATACCGTAGCCTATCGAACAATTTAATTTGGTTCGTTATTTTGTTCCACTTACGAAAGTATAACCCGAGCCGAGTAAGATCGAAACCATATTGGATTCGCCTGGGTAAATTAAATGTAAGTTAAACAATACCCCCGTGGCAGCAAACCTGCATACTCAGCGAATTTCCAATGCATATATATATATATGTGTGACTCACTACTATATAGAGCTACTTACCAAGTTTCATAAAAATACATTCATAAATAAGTGATATATAGCATTTAATTTATTCTCCATAAGAATAACATTAGGGTTGAGGACACAGGTTTGCTGCAACGAGGAAGATATGTAATGTGTTTTTTTTGCAATTATCAATATAACTGAACCAGGTGAAGCTACATACCAAGTTCTCATAATTTAGGTCCATAATTAAGGGAGATATACAACTTTACTTATTCTCCATATGAATAACATAGGAGCCGAGTATGTAGGTTAGCTGCTACGGGGACTATCAACAAAAAACTTGTTTTTTGTGTAAATATCAATGTACCACAACTATTTGAATCCATATACCAAGTTCCATCAATATACATTCATAAATAATCGAGATATAGAATTTTATTTATTCTCCATAAGGATAACATTGGACAACGTACTGTGTTTAGCACTTTGAATATCTTTGCAACGGTTGGACGTAGAACAACGATTAAAACACCAAAATGTTTGTTTTGTTGAGCTAAACATATTAATAAACAGAAATGTGAATTTTTTAGTAAAACTATCTGAGAAAAATCCAAAAACCTCTTTCCCATAAGATTAACATGGCACAAGTTTTTTGGATTTTCTCCGCAACCACTTAATGTAGGTTAATGTTTCAAAAGACCAAATTATTTGTTTTTTTGAGCTCTATAAAATGGCTATAACCAAAATCGAGTGTTTGTAACATTTTGGGGTCAAATTTGCAAAAACCGATTTTTGGTAAATAATTGTAAACCCCCATAAAACCCCCTTCCCGTAGTGCGATCGATCTTGTTTTCCAAACTTACAGTCATAAATGCTACTCTCCACATTTTTGGCAAATTTCATCAAAATCGGGTGTTTCTTTCAAAAGTTATCGCGGTAACGGACACATATATATAAATTTGAACGATTAGTGTTTTTGGCATCTGGGGACCTCAAAACCAAAAGTTATCATGGTCTCGGGCTTAAGTCTTACCATGCCACCTACGGTAAGAGCTTCTTCCCTATAGGGGAAATTCGCTAAAAGTCATACCCTATTTTGGATTTAAAATTTGTATCAGTTTTCCCATGTTTCTGGCAAAAACAAATGTGATATCCAAACTGTAGAGGTAAATTTATATGAGGTTAGTTCAATGAAATTGCTCATTTCCAATCGAAAAGTAGGCCTAGGAAGAACTTGTGCCAAAAGCCTAAATTATCCAGAGACTAAGTTGTACCTTACGGAACAATTTTAGAAAATGTTTATTTTGGATAAAAATTAAGAAATGTAGACAAAAATGTGATTAAAACAGGGGTGTATGGACATCATAAATTATGCCTAGTAAATTAGAGTCGATAGGCATACCTTACAAATATTAACCTCCAAAAAGGACAAAACTTATTGAGTTTGCCTTATTGCCTTATCGAGTTTGAATAAACACTTATGTAGACCTCGTGCGGATCTTTTAAAACCATAAATTGACAATACACTCTTTATGTTTTTGAGTACGGTATTGTATTTAAAATTATGTCTTAACAAATTGTAAATGATTACATTAGGGTTCTTGAGTTTTTTCTCACATGGAATTGTCAACACAAGCCGTTGAACTGTTTCCCTGGTGTAGGCAGTATAGTTCTTGTACGATCAGCTGGTTTTTATTCTTAAAAAATGTATTGCTGTTGCTGATTGTTTATTTGTAATTTTAATATTTTTCCTATTGAACTAATGTTTAAACATATGGACGCAGCAGTGAACTCGCTAGGTTGAAGACAAATGAAAATGATTTGTGTTAGGCCTAATCGATAAATGCTGTCCCGCACTTCTTGCGAATACGCCCGAACACATATACGGCCGAACTCCGAATGTTCGGAGCAATCCCGAGAAGTGTGGGAGCTGCACAAACTCTTTGGCATCAGTACACTATCGCCGAATGAATCGCTCGAATGGTCCACCAAATGATCGGAACGAGTCGCGACAACGAGTTTTGCACCAAATCAAACGAATGTGCACAATATGTATATTTGTGTATATAACGAATAAAGAAAGTTTGAATTGAATGAAGTAACCAGTACATGCTCGCCCATTCGCTTCCGCTCGTCACCTTTGATTCAAGCAAAAAACCTGACAAAAACGGAGCACAGGCAAACACAAATCATGGCGAGGTGAACTATCCCGTACATAAACGAGCACACTGAGTAAACTATCGCGCTAGCTTTTGTTGGGCCATTGTGTATTGGTAGCAAGAATATGGGACGGAATGTCCAGTGAACATTCGGGAGAATATTCGGTCGAATGTTTAGGCCTGGTCGCGAGATGAGTGGGACAGACTTAACCTATATAAGATCTTTGCTTAACAATCACTTCGCGTTTGCAATGTTTTTGGTTTGACACGTAACAGATGATTCTCACAAGCGATTTTTTTTAGTCAATAGTCTAAGAATATATATAAATCGCTCCCCACCCCTAAAAACCCGGTTTAAACCACTTTTACCAATAACACTTTTACCAATAACACTTGTACCAATAACACATCTTCGCGTGCTTCATGAAGATCGGCACGCGTTCTAAGGTAGTTCTGGTAATGCAATTATCATTTTTGTAGGAAAATAAAGTTAGGCCTATATTAAACTAAAGTTTTCAATCTGACAAAAAGGAAATAGGCTAGACCCAGAATATGGTGAAAACTAATGTGTTATATTAAGTTTTAATAACATATAATCATAGTTAAAAGCCCGATGTATAGGTATCTATAGTTTGTTATTTTTTCTGTTCTTGCAAATGTTAATTATTGTCATATTGTAAAGTTGCATTGGTGATAGCCGCCAAATAAAAAACCAAAACATTAATTGTATTTGGTAACTTACCGTAAGTTTTATAAGCGAGATAATAATTGTTTTAACAAATTAAGACTTTCTACTGTTAATGAGTGGAAATTATAATGTATATAATTACATATATTAGCGTTTAATCACTTTAATCACATATTTCCTTTTTGGTTAAAATTTTGTCGTCTGGAGTCTGGACTCAGGACTGGCCAAAGTACCAGAGTGCACCGCTCGGCCTGTATTTTCTTACATAGAGTACGGTACCAATAAAGTTATTCATTATAATAGTATTTAAAATAATAATGCATCTTTTAATTAATAAAAAATAAAATACACGTACAACTTTTAAAAGCTAATAATATTTATACCTTAGTTTTTGTGTTTCAAGGTACGAAAAGAACTATTTTTTTCCTAGTCAACATGAACATGAATAACTATAGTTCTGTAGTGAATCTATGGCTATGGTATACTTACGTTACTCTATAGTTGAAACAAAGACGTTGGCTAAATATCAACGATTCAAGTACCACTAAAATGGCTCCCAATGTTAATCTTATGGGATAAAAAATAGATTTGTTTTAAAGAAAATTTTATTATTACTTAACCAAATATTCCCAATAACGAACTCGACCGAGATTTCGTACTATAGAATCTATCTCTAAAGTTTGAAGTGGATCTGTAGAGGCGTTTTTGAGTTATTTATGACAAAGACACGCCAGTTCGAGTTGATTCTCTTACCAGTGTAAGCAGTAAAGTTATGTATAAGGATTTCGTTTCACTCAATCCAATAAAACAAAGTCGGGATTGTATGTTAGTTATTTAGTTTCATCAAACAGCTGTTATAAGGATGATATCTAAACATACTTGAAAAGCATATAAACATATGTTTATTATAGACATAATAAATCTATTTGAATAGCAACTCATTTTCAATACCGAAGCAAGCTCTATATAAACATAGGCAAGTGAGCGCAGCTAACGAGCTCATCTTGAAAAAGAACGAGAATCTTTGACATAAAACAAATTCAGTGACATTAGGATAGAATAATGTCTGTCTGACCAGCTAGTAGTACTCAACCCGAATGCTGACCCGAACTCCCGAACGCTTACCCAAGGATCATCTTTCCTCCATAAATTTAACAAGGCAACTTTTAAAGCCAGCGAGGCGGAGCTCTAAGGTCGGGGTTAAAAGAAAATAACAAAAATTTTTTGTATAATTGAAAATTTTCTAAAATTACTAAAAAAGGTGTAAATAATAACAAAGAAAATTTTCCTGTGCGGTGGAGGTCTATGGTTGAGTAGGGCGGCGTATCAAACGTGGGGACATCTTTCAGGAGATGCTGCTTTAACAAAATAAATCCAACGAATCATACGTTAAAATTAAAAGTTGGGAGTGATAGTAAAGGCAGAGCCCTGAGGGAAGAACAAAGAGGTATCCATAATATTTTGGTACCCAACAACGTAGTATATAGGTCTGGAGCAGTTTTGAGGAGCCGCTTTCGAAATCTTTGGATTTTTTATTTGGTGGTTTATATTAGGTTTCTAATAAAATATACCACCTGATTTTTTAGAAAAATTTGGGTTCAGAAATTACAGGGCTTAAGAGATCCCAAACTTCAGTTTTTACCTTTCTTAGTACCATAAACTTTAAATATTTTTAGCAGGTTTCAACAGTTTTATCTCATTGCCATAAAAAGCTCTAAAAGATTAAACATTAGTATTCCAATCCACACACGGTTAAATTAGTATTTCGTTAGTAGGCTATTCGGCTAATGGTTGTTGAGAATATTTCAATTTCCATTCAGCAGTAAACTAAGTATATTGTCCGATGTTATTCTTATAAGAAATAAAAAACATATATCTCTTGTATACTTATTAATTTTATTAAAACTTGGTGTGTTAGCATTGACCAATAGAGAATATTCGTCCCAGGACAACCTTAAAACTGGTCTATACCAGTTTGGATGCTGACATTGGGTACAGCAAATTAAATTGTCATTACATATGAAGTTTTTTGGATGTCCATTATGACAAACTTCCCTTTCACCTTTGGTCCCCCCACTTGCAGCGGCTCGGGGCGGAAACTCAGGGGTTGGTCCCCAACCTGAGAATGTATGGTCCCTGGCTGTTGTACATGGATACCCCATCCGTTGAGTTGGCCAGTTGGAGGGCAGAGCGGGTCCACATTGAGCCTGATCACAGCTGTCACAAGGCACGGGAGTTGGTACTCTGAAAGGCCAATTTGGCTGCCTGTCCCATCCCACCCTTTCCTTTCCTGCTATATCCTAACCTTCTGGTAACCTGCGCAAAATTCCCGCTTATGGAAAACGTGCCTATAGCAGCTATGCTGGGGTTTCTTAATCTAGCAACAATGAATAGAGAATATGCGGAATACGTTTCCATCTAACCCTGGAGGGTGAGGTGGAGCAATTAACCTCTTAAAACCACTGTGTGTACCTAGCAATTAGATTAAACTGATTGCGTTTATTTGGTCACATGTCCTAGCTCCTGTTCACGCTTTTTTAAGACTCGGCCAATGACTAATATATTTTTGGTACCGGATGGTTTTCGACGAGTTTTAAATATATAACCTGAGAGAAAAGTTGCCAATAATTATTAGACCTATTAATTTCCAGCTCCAAAATCAGGGGGTTAAACATACAGAAATATACTTGTTTTAAACCCATTTAATGTAAAAAAGGTATTCAATGATTTATTTATATAACAGTATCTTATAAAATTCATACCTTAAATTTTAAAATGTTTACATCATTAATATATGTTAGTTTGAATTTAAATACACAAGCTACTGAAATCACAGCACGATAGATTTAAAAGCAAAATCCAACATCTACATTAATGACAATTTTTCAGGAGGGCAATCTGTCTACATCGTAATTAGTTAAACAATGTAGACGGTTGGGATTACGGAGTTTTGGACATCTTGATTGTTTATGAAAATCAATATTAACCACAGAAAATGCAAACAAATATAAACTGTAACCAGACTATTTTACTGACCGGTAGATTACAAAACTTTAATCCCATGTCATTAGGTGACAGTGAGGCTTATTTGGTACATTACATGTAATAAAGATAGTTTGCACGTATGATAGTTTAGTAAGTCTGCCATCAAGTAAGTTGTTCACAATGTAAAGAAACTACTATAGGTCTACAACACGCTTGATTATCAATCACAGTCAGTCGTGTTACAGAGTTATACTGTCCCAGTAATTCAAAAATTCCAAAACCTATTGTATTAATTTATCATCACTAGTCCAAACACTTAGCTTTTACATCGAAGTTTTCCAGTAAAAAATAAACTGATAATAATAAATCTAAATAGATACAAGCATTGTTTTAAACACGACAAAACACTATTAATTCACATAACACTCACATTTTAAACTATTTCGAAATAAAAAAAATTGATGGAACAAAACATAACCAAATCCATAGTTTTGGTTATGTTTACATTTGAATAATTTATAAACAAATATGCAGTGTTTCCACTCTACGGTAAAAATATGCCACGCACTGATACAAAAAATCCCACTTTATCCCAGACTCTCCCTTATAGTATCCCTCATCATAGCCCACACTTTCCCACTGATTTGTTAAACATTGCAACACAATTAATGTTAAATATTATATGATTATTGAATAATGTATTAGTACAATATTTATACCGTTAGATAGAGCTTATTTAGATCTACTAATTACCTATAGGTATTTTACATTTAGTACCTCAAAGGATTTTGAGCAATGCGACATAGGTTAAATGATACGGTGAATTAACTAAATTAAATAATTTATTTACGTGAGAGGTACTAATATTTTTAATGGTAGTACTAAAGAGTACGAAGCAGGTACTAAAAAATGGCAAATAGTTTGCTTGTTAATTCCAACATGGCTCGGCCAGCGAAATTGACATGATTCAATGTTCGTTCTGTGACGTTTATAAAATCATAATAGGTGCGGACAGCGAGGTTAAAAATGGGAAACCCCGCAACTGCCAGTACGGCGAGAAAATCCACTAGAAGTGCTACTGCTAAGGTGCTCTGGTCGTAAGTTGTAAGCAAACTAGCAGACGTAATGCCGATTTCAAAAAAATCCCACTTTATCCCACAATCCCATTTTATCCCACAAGCAGTCGAAATATCCCATATAGGGGATAAAAATCCCTCAAGTGAAACACAGACAAATCCCAGCTGACATTTTAAAGACAACCATAGTCAATAGCTTACTACGAAAACCAATTCAACTACTGAATATCAAACATTAAAATTAGTTTTAATAATTATTAATAATCCAAAATAAAATACGAATGCTGTGTTAAAACATCCCTTTGGTATCCCAAATGACTCCTTCAAAATTTCATTAAGAAATGTTTTACAGTTATTTAGTATTTCGATAACACACCCACACACACACACACACACACACACACACACCCACACACGGCCACTGAAACTTCTTCATCAATACAGTGATTCACTTCGTTCATCAATAAATGCCCCCGTAGCAGCAAACCTGCGTACTCAGCAAATTTCCAATGTATATATATGTATCTTAATACCACATAAAGCAACATATCAAGTTTCATCAATATAAATTAATAAATAAACGATTTAAGACATTTTAATTATTCTCCATAAGAATAACATGGCGGCTGAGTATGCAGGTTAGCTGAAGCAAGGAACTCCAAAAATGGGGTTTTTATACAAATATCAATATAACTCAAGTAGGTAAAGCCACATACCAAATTTTAATAATTTATGTTCACAATTAAGGGAGATAACACGTTACTTATTCTCCATAAGAATAACATGGGGCCGAGTACGCAGGTTTGCTGTTACGGGAACTATCGGCTGAAAAATGGTTTTTAGTGCAAATATCAATAGACCACAACGATATGAAGCAATATACCAAGTTTCATCAAGGAAAGGACAAAAATAAGTGAGATATACAATTTATCTTATTCTCCGTAAGAATAGCATTAGACAACGTACTGGGTTTAGCACTTTCGATATCTATGTAACCATTTGACGTAGAGCAATGACAAAAACACCAAATTGTGCGTATTTCTAAGCTGATTCCAATGTAAAAAATTAAAATTTGACTTTTTCAACAATTATATGTAAAAAGCTCAAAAAACCCACTTTTTGGATAAAAAACACCCCGAAATACGTCTTCGGATAGGTCGATCTGTCTGGTTTTCGAACTTAATGTAATAAATGCTGCTTTACCCGTTTATACCAAATTCCGTCAAAATCAGATCAATTTTACGAGAGTTATCGTGCTCACGGACACATACTTTAATAGTAAACAAATGTCATAATCGGCCTGGAAGGACAAGTCCTGCACAGTCCATTAACACATATATAATTCCAATTTGTTGGCATCTGGGGACAGTAGTGTGGGTTTGCGGGTTTTGCGCCGGAAGTGACGTCATCCGGTCACGTGACCGGATGCGCTGAGTCATGAAAGACGTCATCTGGGGCTGAGCCAGTGACGTAGGTGGTTTTGTGACGAAATGAGTTAAAGTTCAAAGTTCAAGGTCACGGGGAGGTAATTTTAAAAAAGTACTACCTCGCACGCGTAAAATCCGATTGTGATTCGATAGTTTTAATTCGATAAAATATCGAATGAAAATTATCGAATGAAGCAATCGGATGATACGAGTGCGAGGTAGTACTAATACAAATATTACTTTATTTTATTTACAATAATTCATATTACAAATATTACTTTATTTACAATAATTCATGTTTACAATAGTTCCCCGTTGTTGGTTGTCATCGATGTTGTTGATCCGGACGAGTTGCGGCCATCACTTCGCTTTCTGAAGAAAGACGGTAGATACTTCGATCCCTGCGCAGAGTCCATGTTGTGTTTTTGACACCTATCTGTTCTGTTAGGTGTTTGCATTTCATTGCTGTCAGGAGGAAATAATACGTGACGGCAATGAAATAGAAACATCTATCAGACCTTGAGTGAAATGATATTGTTATTTTGTGAAGAGCGTCTCGGAGAGCTCGATGTTCACCGGTCGAGAGCCGGAGGTGTACTGACTATTCGCTAGCTAGCGTTCTGGTATCAAACAAAATGGTGGGGGTAAAAGTGTAGTAGAACGAAGCAGATGGTTGGTGGGAGGTGGCAGGCGGCAGGTGGCAAGTGTGCGGCATATGGTAGTCCCCCCACTACACCAGTCCCCCCACTACACCAGTCTCCCCACCAAGTTTTACATCGCACAATAACTAGTTTACATGTGTTAGTTAGGGTTTAGCTCTTAGACTGTCAAGACCTTAGCTCCGTAACTAAAAACTTCAATAATGTTTGCGCTTCAACGCTGTATAAGTATAACAGCTACTATGATCTAAACCGGTGCATGTATTCATATGGTTCTTTTTGCGAAGCAAACAACTAGCTAAAAGTGTTTCAACCTCGATTATTCTTCGACGAAACCGCTCATTGTCCACTAAAAGTGTAGACCTTCTGTCTTCATTGTCAGGGAAGTAGAAAGTAGTGTCAAGGGGACTACTGAAGGTCACCTTCCTCATGTTCCTGTAAAACCGCGACATTTTTCAGATCCTCTAGGTTGATGTTTATCCGTCAAGAGCTGGAAGAATAATGATGGAGCGTTATCGTGTATGATAGGCACCTAACCCTCACCACAACGTTACCTTGTCCTTCAAACCATCGTTTTACGCTACAGATGCTATACTGTTGGTTAGATTTAAATTTAGATTGCACCTTCTTGTTTGTCTTGGCAAGCCGCGTAATTGAAGTACCCACATGTTATACTTTGAACTAAAAACAAAGAAGTTATTTAGGTTTGTCCTTGAAAATAGGTGTTTTTTCGCTGTTGCTGCTATACCCGTTGTCAGATCTGAATTCTGTTTGCACTAACTTGTTCGTCTGATCAATCCGCGTAATTTGAGTACCCACTTAATATACTTTAAACCGTAAATAAAGAAGTTATTTAGGTTTGTCCTTGAAAATAGTTGTTTTTTCGCTGTTGCTGCTATACCCTTGGTCGGATCTGAATTCTGTTTGCACCAACTTGTTCGTCTGATCAATCCGTTTAATTTGAGTACCCACATGACATACTTTGCACAAACTTTGTACTCCCCCCCCTTTTTTTGGGTCATGTTCAAGGACCTTGGGACTTAGAAATTTTCACAAAGTGGGCTGCACACAAACATAAGACTAACAGTCTCCTGCCTATGTACAGACCAAGTCCCTAACTTGAAATGCTTAGGGTGGTCCTAAAAAGGACCGTTTGCGTGCTGAGGGATGGTTTGGTTAGGAATGGTTGGTCTAGGGATCGCTGCTTAGTTTAAACTTTATTTTTTAAAACCCACTTTACCCTCCCATCTTGTCTCATGAAGTACAACTCCTGGGTGTCGTTTATCAGAGGGGGTGGTGGTGGACAAGTCTGCGGCAGACGCACCTCGACGTAGTGGTCGGTGTGTTGGAAGAGGAACACGTGGTCCCCGTTCCTAGCCACAAACTTGTACTCCGTCATCCGCTTCAGATTCCGGAACTCGGCCTTGGAGGTGTCGATCGGCGTCACCAAATCATTGATCCCCATCACTCTTGTCCGCTCCATCACTTCATCTACAGTTAGTGGTGGAGTTGAAGGTCGAGCTGTGGACGTAGAAGGCTGAGGCTGAGTTGAGGGTCGCTGGTGAAAATATAATGGGTGACACCGAAAATCACGTCTAAGAGCAGACTTAAAAGCTGAAGGTTTCTTAAATCCGCTTCTTCTTTCCGTCGACTTCTTCAAGGACTCCTTCAAACGTTGAAGTTTTTCGGGAGTCAGAGGAGAAGACATGGTGTTGTTGGATGGAAGGGAAAATGAATAGAGCACGTGTATACTGGCTGAGAACCAAAGCTGGAATGAGGTGCCAGACAAAGTAAAGCAGGTCGCAAAGGATAACCTTGCCCTATCAATATATAGATAGCAAAGCTGGGTACTAATTAGAACCGGTTTACATCCGGCCCCCCCCCCCGGCCAAGTTCAAGCCCCCCCCCCCCGGCCAAGTTCAAGCCCCCCCCCGGCCAAGTTCAAGCCCCCCCCCCGGCCAAGTTCAAGCCCCCCCCCCTTTGGGTCAAGTTCAAGGTCAAGGTCGAGGGATAAACTTTTTAGCAGAAAGGGACAAATTCCCGACAAAATCCCGCAACGAAGTAGGGTTATCCCTTATCCCGTTTTCCCCTAAATATCCCTATTTCCCATTTTTCGCCTATATAAGCCGAGATTTCGAGCGTCTCCGCGCAGTAGCCTGCCGCCCTTTAGGATGAACGTCCCACTGGGTTGCAGTGCCTGCTGCAGCGTAGGTCTCTTGAGTGTGTGTGGGCCCAACGCGCAATTGAGAGACCATGCGCATTTGCATGTGTAGTTAAATATATTTAAGGGGATCTTGGTCAGGGGATTATTGTACTTCGGTTCGTAGTATTCTGAAGCCTACACAGTGATGAACGTCCTTGCGGTTTCAGAGTGCACGACTGTTGTAAACTGACCATATTTTGATGCTTTATAATAACATTGTAGATGGAATGTGTTTCCTTAACATTTAATGTTTTGTAGTTTGCTTAACACTTAATGCTTTTATCTTCAACGTGTCCTTGACCTAGATTAGGACTTAGAAAATATTCAAGAAACATTCAATGTACACAACCACGTTTTAGCACAAAATTTATGGAAGGGGAAATTTAATATATACTGCAACAGCGTGGTAAAAATCATCATATCGCTATGGAAGCTGTAGGTGTAAACACTTGGCTTGTTCCTTCCGAGCTTGCTATTTCAGAAGCCTTTCTGTCCATCCTTACTTATGAGTTTCGAGGCATTAAATTAAAAGTAAAAATAGAGCTGAGACCGTTGCATAGAAATGATATGCATTGTATTTTGGTGGAATGGGAATCGCCCTCCGGCATTAATCTTTTCCATTTTATCAAAAGATCGTGCAAGGAGTTTTGCGTAAAACGGATAACAGTCTCCCTTGTTTAAACGTAGTACAGATTTCTTCCAAAGTAAAATAGCAAAGGTAACACCTTTGCTATTTTACAAAATATTTTAACGTGTCCTTGACCCAGTTACCGGACTTGGAGCAATTCAAAGTGTGCTATACAGCGTTAGAACAAACTACTGTCGAAGCCCCCCCCCCCCCGATATATTCCTATAAAAGCGGGAGCAGCCCGCAGAGGGTTCGCAGTCGCAGGCCGACAGCCTAGCTAGCTGTTTGCCCGCGCTGTCCGCAATAGTATCTCTAGTATAGAGTTGGTACCACTATATATTAGAGATGCTACCTTAGCTTAAGGCATGTCTGTGTATTATTAAGCATGTTAGAATAACGCTTGTAGTTTGCTGCTAGTAAATGTAGTTAGTTTTAAACAGATTCAGTCAGTTTGCTTATTTTTGGTTAAATTTAAGGGGACCTTGGTCAGGTAATTATTGTACTTCGGTTCGTAAAACTCTGACGCCTACACAGTGATGAACGTCCTTGCGGTTTCAGAGTGCGCGACTGTTGTTAACTGACCATTTTGCTTATCTTGGAGGATACATCATCGGGGAAATAAACTTAAGGGGACCTTGGTCAGGTATTATTGTACTTCGGTTCGTAGTACTCTGACGCCTACACAGTGATGAACGTCCTTGCGGTTTCAGAGTGCGCGACTGTTGTTAACTGACTATATCGTTTGTGTGTTGGGTGAATAATTTTTCGGGGGAGAGGTTAGTGTTCCGTTATCAGGTTTATTTGCCTATAATTGCGAGCTTTAAGCTAGTCCTCTTCTCCTAATACAGAGCGGGGAATAGAGCAGTTTGTGGTCCAAGTGAGAATCACTTACTGCTCTATTCCCCGTTTTGGCAACATGTTCAGATGACCTTGACCCACTTCGGGACTTAGAAAATTTTCGTTTAGTAAAACATTACAACAATATTCCTTCCCTAACCTCTAAAGCCCCCCCCTCTACAACTGGGTATAAAAGGAGGGTTTTCACCAGTGGTAAAATCATTCTGCTGCTTACACATCACGAGTGCAGTTCAGTTCCCGAGATGTCTGACCGTAGGAAGCAACTTTTGCCAAGGAAGGTTGAGCACTCTTCACCTGCTCCGTCATCTGCTCCGCCAGCTCCTTCCATCCTTCGGCAGGCGTTAATATTATCATGCATTGTTCCTGAGGAGCCTGCACCACGACCGCAACCACTTCAAGAAAACCTCGTTGCTCCCCCGTCCGCTTCTTCATCTTCTTCATATTCTTCATCGTCTTC
This sequence comes from Allygus modestus, assembly GCA_963675035.1. Classification (NCBI taxonomy): domain Eukaryota; kingdom Metazoa; phylum Arthropoda; class Insecta; order Hemiptera; family Cicadellidae; genus Allygus; species Allygus modestus. Next base: position 240,828,659 of record OY776112.1, on the reverse strand, counting down.
GTCGTCTTCATCTTCTTCGGCTACTTCTCGCTCACCTTCTCCATCACCGAGGAAGGATGAGCAAACAACTGCACCATCTTTGGCTTCACCAGCTCCTTCGCTTCTTCAGCAGGCGCTGGCAAGCATTCTTCCACCTTCTACACCAGGCTCTTCAACACCATCTGCAAGTCTACATTCTTCTTCTCCTACCAAACCTTCTACACCTTCTGTAAGTGTCCTTTCCCGTCCTTCAGTGATCTGTATTAACAACGAATCTCCTTCAGAGAAATTTCAACAATTAAAAACCTTGAGAAGGCAGTCTATACTTCCTGCAGCAAGATGCAGCTACAGTTTTAAAAAAGGTGCAAGGAAAGGGGAACGTTGTGCTAAGTCTTGTGTTTTAAATGAAGAAGTATGCAGATCACATTTAAAACAAAATCACAAGGGCACCGTTTCTCTTTCTACACCCCATCCAACAGTGAGACCAACCAAAATTCGAATTAATAGGCTTTGTAGAAATAAACGATACTTTTTTGTTAAATCAAAGGGCTTTGCAAAGGTGGTGGTTCAATGTGAAGGTAAATTGTACTATGTAGAGTTGCCTAGAGGCATGGACCTCCACGTCAAAGAACTTACCAAACAGAACTATTTAATTCGAAATGATACAGGTTTCAGTGTGTGGAAAACATTTAAAATAAAAAAAGGTTAAAAAGTGTATTCCAAATTAAAAATAGTCTTTTCCAAATTAAAAAAAAAAGTGTGGACAACCTATTTACAATTTGTAGCATATGCTGCAGAGTGTAAATAGGTTGTCCACACCTTTTTTTTTACAATGCTACAACGACCTTGACCTAAATAACGGACTTAGATATATTGCACTAAGTCAAAGATAAAACTTAAATGAAAAAGGAGAAATATTATATTAAAGACATTATTCAACAGTAAAGAGGGGAGGGGGTAAGCGGGTATTTAAGCGAGAGATTCGGAATATAATTATTAGTTGTATCGTCATGAGCGTCAACAGCAACACATGGGGAAAGGAAATTAGCGAAGAGGAGTTGTACGCGATTGTTGAGGCTGCTGAAATGACTGAGGTTTATAAAATTAATAAGGTTGCAGAAAATGGTGCTCAGTCTCAACCGCAACAAACTACATCACCGATGCAGTCTACAACGCAACAACCAAGACCCTATCATGTTATCCTGGAGGAGTACAATGAGGCGATGAGGTACGCCTTTACTAAGTGGTGTGGTCAACCGCGTTCTCCTGAACAATGGGAGGAGCATGATGCAGACTTTCGCCTGGTTGCAGACTTAGAACTTGAGCTTCAAAGAACAAAGGCTGCTCAATAGTGAGAAGAGTTATTGTTTACTTTAAAATACAGAGCGGGGAATAGATCAGTTTGCGGTCCAAGTGAGAACCACTTACTGCTCTATTCCCCGTTCTGGCAACTGGTGTAAATGACCTTGGGACTTAGAAAATATTCGTTTGATAAAAAATAATGAAAGATCTTCTTATTTCTCACAACAATATCTTTTCCTAACCCCCACCACTACCTAAACTAAGTATAAAGGAGGTTCTCCATCGCTGGTAAAAATTAGTACTCTGCTGAAAATGAATGCATCCACTACTTCTATCTCTGCAGCAACTATAATAGTTAGCAGACGGGTCGAAAACATTGATCAGGTGCTTGCTGTAAGGAGATTACTGCTACGGTATCTTGATATAGAGGTTAGTTGTCAATTGTACATGTGGAGACCAACAGGTGAAGTTTATAGTAGTGAAAATGAAGCATTTGAAACAAACTACAGTAGAAAGTTATATAAAATCTTTGGTAATATGGTAAGGTTAGTCGATAAAGGATGGAACATTAATATAACATTTTATATTGTTCCAAACCTGTAATTAAAGCAAAAAAAAAAAAAAACAACAAAAAAAACGATGGGTATATAAGCCCGATGTTACAGAGACAATTATCACTTTGGTTCTGAATTGCGTCAAGAGAGCACCTACCATGGTATACCTCCACTATATTGACTCTACTGCTAAAGCGGATACTTTTATCCAGCGTGTTTACCAACTGTTAACGGAGTACCAACATGTTCAGGTCAAAGGATTGGGTATTCGTGGAACAGAAGAAGTAAAAATAGATGTAAAACCAATCCCTTTGAAGAAAAAAATTGTCCAATTATTACAAGAAGGCTACACACTGTGCCTTTATTACACAACCTCATAAACTAAATAAAACACCAAAGGGGGGGGGGAATACAGAACGGGGAATAGATCAGTTTGAGGTTTGAATAAGAATCTCTTACTGCTCTATTCCCCGTTCTGGTAATAGGATAAGGTGACCTTGACCCACTTACAGGACTTAATCATTTGTGTTACAATAATACCTCTTCCCTATCACTTTTCCCTACCACTTGCACTTTCAACACTTACCCCCACCACCACCGAAATCATGTATAAAAGGTGGTTTCGTATTAGTGGTAAATCAGTCTGCTACTTGGAATCATGTCGCCCAGAGATAACATTTTCCCTTCTAAGAAGACTATACTAGAATTGATTAAAAATATTCCATTAAATTTAAACGAAGATGAAGACGAAGATGATTCAGAGATGGAAGGTGAACTATTTAGTGATCTTGAACTACTGAGTGAGTTTGCTAGCAGTGAACCATATCTTGGAGAGATGGAGCTGTTGGAGCTGTTGACTGACGACGACGATGTCGATAATAATGAACCGGAATTTCATCATCAGTTGCTTTGCTTGGAGGAAATGGACCTTGTTGATAGTGAAACCCCTCCAAGCAGTATTAATATCGATGATGTAGTTCTAGATCCAGTCACAGGGAACTTTTGTGTTCGTCGTCGCTTATTTAGTGATATGAGCTCATCATCATCATTATCATCGGAAGAATCTGAATAAGTTTTTGTTGTCTTCAAATAGTTTACTTTAAATACAAAGCGGGGAATAGATCAGTTTGTGGTTATAGTGAGAATCACTTACTGCTCTATTCCCCGTTTTGGTAATATCGTTGTATGACCTTGACCCATTTACATGATTAAAAAAGTGGGGTAACTTATACATTTAATGGTGGGGGAACGTCTATTTAAAGACGATGCAACAGTGTATATTTATCATATAGACATGATGAACCCACCAGGAAACTCCGTTTGCTACAGCTTTCCCCTCATCGATATCGATGATGTGATAAAACTTACATCAATAACAAAACGGTTCGAACTCGAAAGGCGACTCATAAAAGTCGACGTAATTCCACAAGATCTTCGTTCGGCAATGTTGACTATTGAATATGTTAAAGATGAATCTACAACTGAAGATCCCTATTGTTTTATGAAATTTTTAGTTGATCAAGATGCAATGTGTACAATCCAACTTCACATCCGAGTTTAAAATTTATCAAATGTTTCTGTTGGAGAAAATTGTCTTAGTTAAATACAGAGCGGGGAATAGATCAGTTTATGGTTTAATATAAAATCATTTACTGCTCTATTCCCCGTTTTGGTAAATTTGTTCAATGACCTTGACCTAAATACAGAAATTTGTAGCCTCCAGCTACAATAGTAAATATAAAATGCAAAAAAAAAAAAAAAAAAAAAAAAACAAATAGTAAACTTAACGTAATACGTACCCCCATTACTTTTTCTAGGGTATAAATAGAGGGGTATTTGCAGTGTTGTTCATTATTGCCTTGATCCTTGTGGAGATCGCACCTACATTATGCATCGCTGCGATATTTGCAAGTCTTCATTTAAGGATGAATTTATTTTAATGATACATAAAGAACTGAAACATAACAAAAACCAAAATGAAGAATATGAAGAAGAAGAATTGAAAGAAATAGATCAAATGTTAGCTCAACACCAAAATTCCAGACCTAGTGTTATTCAATATGCACCATCAACATCGACTTCTACCTCTGCTATGTCTACACTTCACCGTCCTTCAACATCATCATCATCATCTGCATCGACTTCTACGCCTGTTCTGTCTACACTTCATCATCCTTCAACATCATCAGCTGCATCGACTTCTACGCATGCTCTGTCTACACTTCACCGTCCTTCAGCATCAACAGCAGTAAATGTAGAACTACATGCCCGAGCACTTCCGGGTAATGTAGTAACCCACTTCAAAATTGACAATGCAAAATTACAACTCGAAGAGTTTTTAAATAACGCAAAAGGATTGGTAAGCAACACTTTGCAAAATGAATTAAAAAGATTAAATTTTATTAAATTTGGACTATTAATGGATGCTTTATTTACAAACATTCAAAATGAAACTTCACCGAGAGGGTTTTTAACAAAAAACCGAACTATTATGTTTTCGTCAGATATTGATTCAATCGTATCTGAATGTTTTGAAGAGCTAATGACTAAAATACAAGAACATGAAGGAAGAGGCTCTGGATGGAATTTGTTAAGCATCACAGGGCTAGACTTAAGAGTACACAAACACGGCTATGGAATTCGAGGAAGTAGCTACATTCCTCTACCAACAAAGATTAGAAATACCTTATCCTGCGTCAACGTACAAAATCAAGATACTGAGTGTTTTAAATATGCTATGTTGGCCAAATATGTAACAATTCATCCGGAAAGACCAAGTCACTATTATGAAGAAGTACAACATAGATATAATTTCCAAGGGATGACTTACCCTGTTGCTATAACAGACGTTTCAAAATTTGAAAAACAAAATCCTTCAGCTTCTGTCAACCTCTTCGGATTGGATTCGACAAACAATTTGTACCCCTTGCGTATAACACCAAATGAGCGCAGAGATCATACCGATTTGTTATTAATTACTAAAGGTGATATTTCACACTTTGTGTATATCAAAAAATTTGAAAGTCTTGTTTCTAATCAATTATCTAAGCATAAAAGAAAGATGACAATTTGCAAAAGATGTTTTTGTCACGTGAACAAAGAACTAAGAAGGGGAGGGTCTGATTGGTTAGTAGAACACCAGCGGTTATGTAATGGAAACTATGAAGTAAGAATTAAATTGCCGCATCCTAGCAGAGCGCAGATAAAATTTGACAAAGTAATACAACAATACCGTGTACCTGTTGTTGTTTACGCTGATTTCGAGTCTTCTTTACATCCGCTTGAACAACAAGAAGAGGACGTTACAAGAAGAAGCAAATACCAACTTCATTCACCAAACAGTTATTGCATACTAATTAAATCCACGTTGACTGAAGACCATCTTCAAAAATATGGACTATCATCTTCTCCAAAGATTTATCGCGGTGAAGAAGCAGCCAAATACTTTGTCGATGATTTGTATGACATAGCTGCAAAGGTAGAAGAACTGTATGGAACAAAGGTACCCATGTCACCTATGGAAGAAGAAGAACTTCAACATTATGATTCAACAACAACGTGTTATTTGTGTAATAACACCTTTACACTGGATAACGTTAAAGTTCGTGACCACGATCATCTTACGGGAGCGTACAGAGGTGCAGCCTGTAACGCTTGCAACTTGAACTACAAACTACCATATTTTATCCCCGTAGTTCTGCACAATCTGAGTGGTTATGATTCGCACTTCATAATCCCCGAACTAGGAAGAGATAATGGAGCAATAGACGTTTTGGCTACTACAATGGAAAAATTTATAAGCTTTTCAAAAAAGGTGGGTAAAATTAAATTAAGGTTTGTTGATTCATTTAGATTTATGCCTTCAAGCCTCATGAAATTATCTGAAAATCTAAGAAGAACAGATTTGATAGAAACAAGCAAAATTGTACCCAATAGTAAAATGGATTTGGTTCTTCGAAAAGGAGTCTTCCCCTATGATTACATCGATGGACTGCATAGATTTGATGAAACATCACTACCTTCACCAGAACACTTCAAAAACAAACTTAATGATTCGGAAATATCACTTGAGGACTATCAACACGCACGTCGAGTATGGAACGAGTTAGATATGAAGACCTTAGGAGATTACTCGGACTTTTATGTCAAACTAGATGTAACTCTTCTTTGTGATGTAATGGAAGAATTCCGAAACACCTGTTTTGCTGCATACGGTTTGGACCCTCTACATTCGTATACTTCACCAGGATTAGCTTGGCAAGCCATGTTAAAAGAAACAAAATGCAAACTCCAACTTTTAACAGACATTGACATGGTTTTAATGGTTGAAGCTGGAGTAAGAGGCGGATTGACCCAAAGTGTTACCAGACATGTCAAAGCCAACAACAAATACCTACCCGATTACGATGAAACCAAACCGTCAACCTATTTAGGATATTTCGATGCAAATAACCTGTACGGATGGGCAATGTCAAACCCACTTCCTTTTGATAACTTTAAATGGATTAATCCCGACTCTATTGGCGATATTTTACAAATTCCGAAACATGGTGACACTGGATATATTTTGGATTGCGATTTTGAATACCCAGAAAATTTACATGATCTTCATTATGACCTTCCACTTCTTGCTAAAACAGAAATTTCACCAATTGGAAAACACCCCAAATTAATGATGACATTAAATAATAAACAACGCTACGTGGCTCACTTTTGGGTGGTTCAACAAGCTATCGAATTAGGACTACGTCTAACAAAAATTAATAGAGTTTTGGAATTTTCTCAATCATGCTGGTTGAAACCCTACATTGATTCAAATACCATCAGAAGAGCAGCAGCTACATCAGACTTTCAAAAAGATTTCTTTAAATTAATGAATAATGCGATATTTGGAAAAACATTGGAAAACAAAAGAAGACACAAAAATGTTAAACTTGTTACCGACGCAAAAAAAATACAGAAACTAGTACAGCAGCCAAATTTTGGAACATCTATAATTATTAATGAAAAACTTGTAGCAGTGTCCATGAAGAAGACGAGTGTGAAGATGGATCGTCCTTTGTATATAGGCATGTCAATCTTGGACATCTCAAAAACACACATGTACGATTTTCACTACAACAAAATGGTGGCGTTCTACGGAAGAGAAAATATATCTATTACATATATGGACACTGACGCTTTTATATATCGCATAGTAACATTGGACATGTATAAAGATTTACGTACATTTATTTACAAGAACGACTTTGATTTCTCCGATTATCCAAAAGATCATCCAAACTACGACAATGACAGACACAAAAAAGTACTAGGCAAATTCAAGGATGAGGCTAATGGTGTTCTGCTTGAAGAGATTGTTGCACTGATGTCTAAACTATATTCTTTGAAACTCTATAATGAAAAAGAAGAAGAAGAAAAGAAGAATAGCTATATTAAGAAAGCTAAAGGTGTAAAGAGTTTATATTTAAAGAAGAAAGTGCATTTTGAACACTACAAGCAATGCTTATTTGAGGATAACATCATTACAGCTAAATTCAACACCATCAGAAGTTTTAACCATCAGCTGTACAGCGTGACTGAAGTTAAAAAGGCGCTATCCTGTAATGACGACAAAAGACAAACCCTTCCAGACAACATCCACACTTTACCATTCGGTCACTATTCCCTCAACCCTATTGACTAATAACCCTTTCATCGTCCTAGATCCTCTATCCTTTTCCTTTCCGTAAAAAAAAGGGGAAACACAGCAATGTTAAGCTGTGTTTCCCCTTTTTTTTACACAAGTTTTGAATGACCTTGAACTATATGTATATATATAAGCAGATTTATACAAAAGAATATTTAATACCATATCAGCTGCCTTCGTGAAACCATCATGTCAGACCTGAAGGAGAAGATTATTAATGAACTACACAAACCTGCAAGAATAAAGTTTCCAAGAAGAAATACTGTTATAAAAGGGATAAATGATCTATATCAAGCGGATTTAATTGAAATGCGACCGCATAGCAGAATAAACAAAGGATTTAAATATATACTCACAATTATTAATTGTTTTACAAAAGTTGCAGACGCTTTGCCTCTAAAGGACAAGACTGGTAAAAGCGTAACAGAAGCCATGGAAATAGCCATAAAAAGAGATAAAAACAAAATTAAACATTTACAAACTGATGATGGAACAGAATACTTTAATACAAACTTTGCACAGTTAATGAATAAATATAAAATAAATCATTATTCTACAAATTCAGAGAAAAAAGCTGCTATTGTAGAAAGATTTAATAGAACCTTAAAAGGAGCACTGTATAAACAATTTTCAAAAAGAGGTTCTTACGTATGGTATGATGTTTTACCACAATTAATAAATGATTATAACAACAGGTTTCATAGAAATATTGGTATGAAACCTAACAAAGTAAATAGAAGAAATGCAAAAGATGTATTAAAACGCATAAAGAAAAATACAAAGCCTAAAGTAGAAAAAATGCAGCCAAGAAAATTTATTGTAAGTGATAAAGTACGGATTAGTAAATATAAGGGAGTGTTTACCAAAAAATACCTTCCCAATTGGACGAATGAAGTTTTTACAGTGTATAAAGTGCAACCGACTGTACCTGAAACGTATATCCTAAAAGATAACAAAGGAGATTTGTTGCAAGGTGCATTTTATGGACATGAAATGTTAAAGTCAACAGTAGGTGATGTATATCTTGTTGAAAAAGTGTTACAAAGAAAAAAGGACGCAGTTAAAGTGCGGTGGTTAGGGTTTAACAAAACTGAGGATTCATGGATACCTATAAAGGACTTGGTTTAATACAAGCAACTCATTTCATCGTTAACCTTTGAGCAGGATGGAGATTATTCACCATAAAGATCGATTCAATATTAATAACATAGATGATTTAACTGTGGATAACGTTAAAATCAACAATGGTAAACACGGTAGTTTACTTCCAAACACTGTTCGATGTATAGTAAGTGGCCCCTCAAACTGTGGAAAGACCAATGTTGTCTTTAATTTGATCACTAATCCGCAGGGATTAAGGTTTAGTAACCTATATATTTTTTCAAAGTCTCTACATCAACCAAAGTATCAATTGCTGGATAAAATCCTATCTGATGTGTCTGATGTTAATTTTTACAAATTTAACGCTAGTGATAGCATTATGCAACCAAACGAAGCGAAACCGTATTCTGTATTTATATTTGACGATGTATCTTGTGAAAATCAGGATACTATTAGAAACTACTTTGCCATGGGAAGACATAATAACATCGACAGCATATATATAGGACAAACTTATAGCAAAATCCCAAAACAACTTATCAGAGATAATGCAAATATTCTAATTGTATTCAAACAAGATGATACTAACCTAAAACATATATATAACGATCATGTGAATGCGGATATGCCATTTGAAAAGTTTAAAGAGCTTTGCGGAAAAGCATGGGCGGAAAAGTATGGATTTTTGGTTATTATGAAAGATCAAGCTATAAAAGATGGTCGTTATAGAATAGGTTTTGATAAATTCGTTTTAATACACTGATTAGCGGTATTACTGTACAAGTCGTCAAGGTGTGAAGATGGTTAACCAGGAAAAGCTATTAAAGGAAATAAAATCACTTAGTGATTCTATTAGACAAAAAAACCGAGCTTTAAAATCAGGTATAAATGAAAGAGAGCAATTTTTAGAAACAACATTCAAACCTGTTACTGAACCTTTAAAGCGATTAGCACAAAATATGGAAAGACCTTCATTTCGCTTCGAAGGAGACAAAATGCTACCAATTTCCAAATATGAAGAAGAATTTCAGAATGATGAAAGTTCTGACCAGTTACAAACATCTGAAGAAAGCGACGAGTATGAAGAAAGCGGAGATATAGGAGATTTAAGGGAAAAGAACATTGCAGGAGATACAAGTACAGAAGATACAAGTGCGGAAGATACAAGAGCAGAAGAAGAGGATATCAACCCATCCAACTTAAGCAAATTAGGCACAGATATTATGTTTAAAGGAACACTTGGAAGAAAATATACATTAAAAATGTTACATGGCACACATGCTAATCGAAATTATCATACATATGGAGCTAGAATAGAGGATAAAGGATTAATGATTGGAGATAGAAAGTTAGATATAAACGAAAATGATGATATAGTTATTGGTGATAAGAAATATAAAGGTACAACAGGTTTGTTTGAACTCATCTTTAAAAATAATCCTGGTAAATTTACTAAAAAGGATTTACAATTGTTTAAAAATATACTAGAGTATACAAATGCACATAGAAAAAAATATTCCAAAGAACTACCTATTCATAGAAACAGGTCAATAAAATACACAAACATTATATCTAGTCTTTTCCCCTCGAAATCAAATAAAGCTCCAATTAAAAGAAGAGCTTTATCTTCTGCTGAATTAAATGTTTTGCATAAAAAAAGAAAAACAACTGATCCTACTACATCTGGAAGGGGATTATTAAAAAATTTGTATAAAACCAATATAATATATTACAACGATATAAATAAGTTAGTTGATCGAATGAGGTTATTACATGAAGCTATGGAAGCCGGGCACACTGGTTTAGAAAACGAATGGGTAGCTTTGGTTGATGAACTGCGAAAACGAGAAATAATTGTTCAGTAGACGTATATATATATATATATATATATATATATAGTAAGAACCTAAACGATAGCGATTCAGTTACATCATGAGTGTGGACAAGTTTGGACGGTATTCCGAGTTTGGAGTAAAATCTGGATATAGTGAAAAAAGAGCTGGGTTTCCGTTAACACCTGATGGTAATTATAATTTTGAAGGAAAAGTAATTCAAAATGTTGGTGATCCGCTTTTGTCTTCTGATGCGGTTACGGTACAATACATGGATAAAAGAACCCCGATTGTACACGAAGACCATTGGGGATTTTCCGGTAAAAGGTTAAGCAATATAAAACATCCCATTTATGATGGTGAAGCAGTAAATTTAGCGACTTTAAAATTGTTAACGATTTACAAAAAGAATGAAACTGATACAAGCTATGATGTAAAAAAATTAAAATTGTCAAATGTAGGTGATTGTGAGCAGGATGGAGACGCTGTAAATAAGAAAATATTTGATATAGTACACAATAAATGGACTACAGAATATGAAAAACATATGGAAAGGTTTGGTGCAGCTTTATTTAATTATATCCATCGGGCTTCAGGAAGAGCTGTAGCTTCAGATGTTGACAGCCACAATTATTTAGACTGGAAAAAGATACACAATCCAGAAAAACCTAATCAATTAGATAAACCGTCTGAGCCTTCTAAAGTCAAGACATTAGGAAAGGGGGATAAAGTGAATGTGATTAATGAACCAACAGAAAACGATGAAGATTATATAAGAGAAAAAAGAATTTAAATACCCATGATAAGGGATAAAGCATCAGTTATATTCGAGAGATGATACAGAGAGGATGATGGAATCCAATATTACTGCGTGGAGTTTAATATCTCAAGAGCCGAGATTTCCCCAAGGAGTGCTGACAGATGGTTTTGTTCAACGGTTTGATAGATATATGGATTGGGAACAACTTTCCATACACTACCTCTTCACAATGACTATGTTAAGAATTTATTTTCACAGAGTTAACTGGATTCATATTTTACAAAGACAACAGTTTTCAGAAAACTTCCTTGTAGAGATGACATCAAATTTTAATAACTGTTGGGAAGTAATAAGTAAATATCAAAATCTCTCTGAAAATTACATTGACAATTTTAAAGATAAACTAGACTGGAATGTGTTATTTAATTACCAACGATTAAGTGGCAAGTTTTTAAGGGAACATGACAACTATTTAGATTTTATTCATTTTACCGAAAACAACGATACCATCACCAGCGGAGAAACATTTGAAACATCTTCAATTACACCTTATTTCTATTTTTACTACTTTTATTTATTATGTCTACATTTAATTAATTAATCCATTTCTATATAATAAATGGATTTTAAACAGTATATATATAATACAAGAAGCCAAGACTAATATTACATTCATTGTAAAACATTTATAGAGTGCACCTACTGATTGTAAGTTTGGCTATAAATAGTCATGCCGAGGGCTAAACGCATCAGTCATAATCGAGAGAGATTACAGAGAGGAAGGGGAATAGCATCAACAGCATTTTCTCTATTAAGTAAACCGGTTGGAGCTATAGTTAACAAGGCGATTGATTTATTACCTGTGGAATTACATTTACCTGGAGGATATCAATATTGTGGTCCTGGAACCAAATTAGAGAAACGGCTTGCTAGAGGAGATCCTGGAATAAATAAGCTTGATCAGGCTTGTAAACAGCACGATATAGCGTATTCCAAATTTGGTGATACAAAAAATAGATCAATAGCAGATAGAGCACTTTCTGAGAAAGCTTGGCAAAGAGTAAAATCTAGTGACGCGAGTATTGGTGAAAAAGCAGCGTCTTTAGCAGTAACAGCAGCAATGAAAGCAAAAACTACGTTTGGAGGAGGAGGAAAGAGAAGAAGGCGTGGGAAAAGACCCGCTAAGAAACAAGGAGGTAATATCAGAAGAAAACGTCGATCTACTAGTGGTAAAGGTAAAAAGAAACCAACAATATGGTCAATGATAAAAAAGGGAGGAGGACTATACCTAAGACCGTATCGTGTGTATTAAATAAGAAAGAGCAATTAATAATTAAAAACAAAGAATTAACCAATGAAGAACTGATTACATATGCTTCTTGTTTGAAAATCCCATTTTTTAGAGGAGTATTTATGAAAGATGAATTACCGGTTAAAATGTGGAAAAATGAGACTGGTATAGTAAATTTGGATAATAGTGAAGGATTAGGCACTCATTGGGTGTGTTACAAGAAACTTGGTGAAACGATTTATTATTTCGACAGTTTTGGAAACCTTCCACCACCGAAAGAACTTCAACAATACTTTCGTGCGGCAGAAAATGTTTTTTACAATTATACAAGAAAACAACCTGATGATACATCCATTTGCGGTCATTTATGTTTAGACTTTTTAGCTAAAAGTGTTAGTCAACTTTAAGATGTCTTCGTATACAGTGTCATTAACCGGTAACTCATGTACTTTGCGCAGTATTCTGTTTCCAGCGCTACGTTTGCAAAAAGGAAGACTATGGGAAGCCGCATTATTGGATTTAACAACATATAACTCTATTCCAAACGTTAGTGAAGTAATTAATAACAAAATACATTATTACAAGACAAAAGATAATAAAGGAAAATATTCAGCTTTGGAAGAATTCAGTTTACCAACAGGAGCTTATGAAATTGATAATATAAATGAAGTTATACAAAAACATATGGGAAAAGAAAATATAACGATAAAAGGCAATAACAATACAATGAAAGCCGAAATTACTTCTAAGTATTATATTGATTTTGGCCAAGAACGTTCAATTGGTAGTTTATTGGGGTTTTCTAAGGAAACAAAGGTATTAGAACCTAATACAACTCATTCTGGGAATAGAACTGTGACGATCATCAAAGTAAACAGCATAGACATTACATGTAACATTATACAAGGATCCTACAGAGATGGAGAAAATCGGCATATATTACACACATTCTACCCATCAGTCGCACCGGGTTTCAAGATAGTAGAAAAGCCTCAAAACCTTGTGTACCTACCGTTAAACACCAGTTTCATTTCAGACATCGTGCTGAACATAGTGGATCAAGACGGAAACCTTATTGACTTTCGAGGAGAAGCTATTACTGTAAGAATACATATAAAATCATCCGCTTAGATAATGGGGTTATCATTTAAAAAGAGAGAGCCAACCAGCAAAGAGGTCAGTAGCTCATCAGCTGTAGAAGGATTAACAAGTGACAACATTCGTTTTCTAGAAGAAATTGGATTAAAGGTCATTAACAATGGATATACTGGATATAGCGCAGGGCCCAACATTCGACGAGACCTTATGGGAAAAGGAATATCACACGCACAACCCTTACGCTTCGTCCAAATTAAACAATAACGATGAAATTAGGATTCCTATACAACAACAAGACATTTATACTCTTCCATGCAAAAGTTATTTATATATTGAAGGAAAAGTAACAAAAGCTGACGGTACTGTTGGAACCACTGTTCCGTTCATAAATAATCCTATGGCATTTTTGTTTGACGAGATTAGATATGAAATATCAGGAGTTACAGTCGATTCAACAAAAAAGGTTGGAATTTCCAGTACATTAAAAGGATTAGCGTCTTTAACACCAAATGAGAAGAATCTGTTAGCTGTTGCAGGATGGGTTGCACCAGACAAAAGTATAATTACTCCTGACGCTTCGGGAAACTTTGATTTTTACGTACCTTTAAGATTACTTTTAGGATTTGCTGAAGATTACAGAAGAATAATAATAAATGTAAAACAAGAACTAGTTTTATTAAGGTCATCAAACGATAAAGATATTATTAAAGCGTCTGCTGGAACAACTGAAGCCAATTTAGACTGGAAACTAACATTAGACAAGATTGTTTGGAGAGTACCACATGTGCGACTAAATGATGAACACAGGATTACATTATTAAGAAAGTTAAAATCAGATCGAGACATTGTAATGCCATTCAGAAGCTGGGAGTTTCATGAATACCCCGTTTTACCTTCAACACAACGGCATACATGGACTGTAAAAACTTCTACTCATTTGGAAAAAGCGAGATATGTAATCTTTGGATTACAAACAAAGAAAAAAAGTATATTAACTGAAAATGCTGGTGAATTTGACCATTGTAAATTAACAAACTGTAAAGTGTTCCTGAATTCACAATTCTTTCCCTACGACAACTTTAATATCTCTTTTGATAAAAAAAGGTACAGTGTTTTATACGATATGTACGCTAGGTTCCAAAATTCATATTACGGCAAAACAAACACACCTCTACTATCTCCCGTACAGTTTGAATCGAAAGCTCCGATTGATGTAATTGATTGCTCCAAACAAAACGAATCTGTAAAATCGTCTAGTGTTGATATAAAAATAGAAATGGAATTTCAAGAAAACGTACCTGCAAATACATCTGCGTATTGTTTAATTTTGCACGATAAAATTGTTACATACACACCGTTAACCGGTATCGTAAAGACGGTATTGTAAAACGTTGTACCACCACCGGCACCGCCACTGTCGCTAACCTATAAATAGCGGAGCAACAATGCAGGTCTTCAGTTGATCGTCTATCGTCGCATGGGCAACATCTTCTACAAAATGAGTTCTCCATCTGTTGTACAAGGTGATGCAGAAATAGCCCCGTTATTGGAACGTGATAATACCAGCGAAGCAGAAATTATCAAGGAAATAACTGCATTTTTAAAGTTTGGTAAAAGAGATAGAGAAGAGGAAAGTAATGCAGACCCATCAAAGGTAGTACCAAAAAGGAAGAAGAAAGTTGAAGAAAATATTCCTCCTCACATTTTAACTGAAGTTTTTTTGCGAATCTTTTACCCCATCTCAGCATGCATCAGTAAAAGTGTATCAGTTTGATTGATGAAATCATTGGATTATTCCCCTACAGTAATACTACACCACGGAACAAAAAAGGTTTTATTTTCGCAAAATGCTTGGGAGTCATTTTTGAAACATGTGCACTTAATAGAATGTTATTTAACTAACAGTTTGTGTGGAAGGAAAACACATATTCGACTTTTGGATTGTGACAATGAAATTGATATTGTTAAACATCGCGGACAACTACAAGTGCGAATTAGAGACTTGACTCAACATGAAAATAAGATTTTACTATCACGTGAAGAATTCTACGTTTTAAACTACGCAACGGAACCTATTACAAGGTACATGAGACAGTTGGTATTTGCAAACGCTATTATTAAAGAATATTTGGTCGATACCTTGGAAAAACAACCTGATAGCACCATCGTGTACGGACCTGTGGATACATCTATTTTTAATAGAATACCTCATGAAGTTTGCATGTGGAGAAAGTTAAAGGATTTTGAACCACTTGTAGAAATCGCTACAGAAGCTACAGAAGAAACAACACAGGAAGAAGAAACGAAGAAACAAGAAGAAGAAGAAAACGAAACACAAGAAGAAGAAGGAGAAGAAGTTAAAAAAGACTAAAGTTTGACTTAGTAAAGAAGAACACACGTGGGGTAGGCCTATTGGGGACGGTGCCCACGTTAAATATACACCAACGCGCCTGCAACTGTACGGCCTGGTATTTAACCTACCGGGGGGGTGAAAATAGTTTAGTTGATCGTTAGGTGTCATGATGAGCGGAGGGGATGAAGAAGTGAGTGTAAAGCCTTGTGTAATAGAATTTCAAGCATTTCGAAATAATGATGATAGGTTTATTATCAAGGAACTAGTAATTTTAGATTTGCTTACATTTGTAGTTTACCCATTCACGTTTGAAGCTCCTTTTTCTTTTAACAACCTTAACGCTAAAGCAAAAAGTACAAACAAATGGATAACAAACTACTTTCATCACATACATTGGTATGAAGGATTTATAAGCTACAGTAATCTGCACAGTATTATGTTTAACTTCTGCAAACAATATTCACATATATACACAAGAGGATTAGAAAAAAAGAACTGGATACAAAAGTACACGCACGGTGATGTTTTCGATATAACTATCGGTAAGGACTTTAACATTAATCTCGGTAATATTTGTGTTGCTGCAAAAGATCCTAAACACGGACAATCAAACTGCGCATTGCACAACGCATATCGTTTGGCTGCTTACTTGGAACAAACGCAGAAATGTGGTGAGGGTAGCGAATAACCGGAATGTGGTGGGGGTAGCGGGGCCTATAAATACGAGCAGCCAACACCGCTCCGGCACGAGTATTATTCGAGACTCCTAAGAGGCAACATCACAGAAGACATCGCAACCACCACTGACGAAGATGGCATCACAACAGTTTCTACAAACACTGGTTGATCAATTCAACACTCATTCAAAATCCGACCTTCTGCTAACTAAAAAGTGTTCAGAATTAAAAGAACAAAAACACTACATTATTCATAACATCAAGAAAGTGGAAACCACACATGGAGAAGCAATTCTAGTTTCATTGAGCGAAGCACCTTTAACTTCAGGAGATGAGCCGAAGTTTCAAGTATTTCTTCCAAAACGATTTGTTCAACTGCTACAAAATGAAGATTTGCGAGATATTCAACCGGGGACGTTGTATTTGGTATCACACGGTGTAAGCGGCAACAACTCAACGGAACTCACTCTGCACATCATGCATCCTTGTACATAATGTCTCTGTTTGTATTTTATTGTTTGTATTTCTAGTTATCAATGTTAAACTTAAGTTTATTGTATTGTAAGATGTTTGTTTAATAAAGAAAATATAAAAAAAAAAAAAAAAAAAAAAAAAAAAAAAAAAAAAAACAGCAACACAGCAGTATATTATTTTATATACTGCTGTGTTGCTTTTTTTAAAATTCAAATGGATGACCTTGAACTTTCATTCAGGGTTAACTTATGAAGAGGTATAAAAGAGAGGGAGCAGTGAAGTTAGTCTCAGTCTTGTCTAACACACGCTGCAGCTAACATGTCGGTGTCACCTATGAAAAATTTATTTTTCGATAACAATTTGAAGACATATTGTTGCGAGTTACAATGTTTTAAAATACCAGACGATCAAGTTGACGGGAAAGCTTGTCGTAAGTGCAAGTGTTTCAGCTATTGCATATGTAGATGTAAAACGTATCAAATGAACCGACAAGATAAACTACAAGAATTACGCCGAAGGATTGCATTACTGTGGCGGCGAATGTAGTAGCAACCAGCTGCCACCTGCCGCCTGCCATCTGCTGTCCGCCATCTTCTCCGCCCCACCATTTTGTTTGATACCAGAACGCTAGCTAGCGAATAGTCAGTACACCTCCGGCTCTCGACTGGTGAACATCGAGTGCTCTTCACAAACGTAAAACATTGTATTAAAATGTCCATTAAAATTAGGCGTATTCATTATGACTCTATTCATCTGGCGACTTTCCAAGACCTCGAGGTTTTTAATGAAGAGTTAAGACTTCTCATTGCGTCCGGTTACGATTTATCTTTGGAACTTTACGCATCAAAAAACAACATGGACTCTGCGCAGGAATCGAAGTATATACCGTCTTTCTTCAGAAAGCGAAGTGATGGCCGCAACTCGTCCGGATCAACAACATCGATGACAACCAACAACGAGGAACTATTGTAAACATGAATTATTGTAAACATAACTTATTGTAAATAAAAAAAAGTAATATTTGTATTAGTACTACCTCGCACTCGTATCATTCGATTGCTTCATTCGATAATTTTCATTCGATATTTTATCGAATTAAAACTATCGAATCACAATCGGATTTTACGCGTGCGAGGTAGTACTTTTTTAAAATTACCTCCCCGTGACCTTGAACTTTGAACTTTAACTCATTTCGTCACAAAACCGCCTACGTCACTGGCTCAGCCCCAGATGACGTCTTTCATGACTCAGCGCATCCGGTCACGTGACCGGATGACGTCACTTCCGGCGCAAAACCCGCAAACCCACACTACTGGGGACCTTGAAACGAAAAGTTATCATGGTCACGGGCCTAGGTCTTACCATGCCGACTACGGTAATAGCTTCTTCCCTATAGGGGAAATTCGCTCAAATGGATCCCTATTTCCATTGGTCATGCCATTACTTGAGAATAATGGACCAAATTGAATAATTCTTTTTTGTTGAGTTTGTTTATGTCAGGACAAGGTTCTTATAAAAGACAATTTTTAATCCGACCTAAGAGCTTTGCCCCACAGGCCTTCAAAGTTCCCATTGATTTGATCTAAGTTAAGATAGTTACACCAAGCAGCTGTAAACATACTTGAAAGGCATATACATATGTTGATTATGGAAATAAAAAGCTACTTGAATGGAAACTCTCATTTTGGAAATAAAAAAAGTACTTGAATGGCAACTCAAACTCTTTTTTTGATATTCAAGTGAGCATAGCGAATGAGCTAATCCGGGAAGCGAACATGCTTATTTTGAAAATGAACGAGTATTTGAAATGAAACAAATTCAATGACTTTAGGACAGGACAACGTCTGTTGGGCCAGCTAGTTATATATATTAATGATTACAGAAGGTGTGTAACATTTATGTTTCCAAAAACATTATGATCACATTATTTTTAAGTAACGGTGTATTATAATTCCACTTATGTTTTATATTATTGACTATCTCAAGTTTAATCCATGCAAATTTTTTTTGCTGTAAAAAATAGTACGGGGACTTCTGCTTGAAACAATAGTTATTTGTGTATTAAGTGAGTAAAGTGCAACTTTTTCCCTAAGGGAAATTGTTGGCGCCCGACGCCGGCGCCGTACGCCAGGGCGATAAATTTACACCCAACATTTTTCCCACACCCCAAAAGCCACAAGTATTGATAAGTATTCACATTCACAATCGCTTTCCATTTTGGTTGTGTAATGCGTAATAACTAAACTCGGAACGTTAATTGCAGCTGGAGCGAAATATCAATCAGCAGATCCGATTCCCTTATAGCTGCAGCATTAATGATTGCAGCGAAATGTCAGCTGATTCTGTTCCAGGAGACAAAGTAGCACTATACTCCTTAATTACAAGGAGTAAAATTTGACTTTACTAAGTAGGTTGGGGATAACGAAATTTATCGTACAATATAGGAACGACGTTTCCTTCAATTTTTAAAATGTATTGTATTAGTTCACACATACGCAAAAAGTTGGAGAAAATTTAGTAAACAAATTTCATAATCGGCCTGGAAGGACAAGTCCTGTACAGTCCATTAACACATATATAATTCCAATTTCTGGTAAATAGTTCAACTAAATTTGATCAAAATGTTAAACAGGAGCATCTCTTTTACTTGTTAAACATTGAAAGTAATTTTTTACTGAGAAAAACATGTTTTCTGAAAATAAAAGTACCAATCTCTGTATGGCAGGAGGTTCAATTTCGGATCCCAACTATTTAAATCAGTCCTTTAGTTTTTGTTAGTGTATTTACAAAAGGATGTTGTTGATATTTGAATATGGGCTTTTATGAGAGCCAAAAATTAAAATTAATTTATTATTAGAAACAACACATCTAAAGTAAACAAAGATATTGATGACATTAGTGTATGTCAAAACCAGCTATTTAATAGAAAACTATTTAATAGTTTTTGCTATTAATGTAAGTGATTTATTGAAAGTCAAACAATATTTGTTATGGGAATAATAAACGCAAACATTGTGTGTGAAAAAACACCTAAAAAGAAAAGAAATGTAATTATGACAAACTGCAGGCCAAAACCTTTAGTTTAATACTGAAACAGTAAAAATTGGCACAGTAGTTTTTGCTAATAGATTTACGTAAAGAATTAAAAATAAAATGTTAATCGGGCTGTTTCGGGAGCTCAAACTATTTTGTATTGAGAAAAATCTATACTTATAATGGTTGTACATGTACGTGTATGTCCCAGGGGATTTCGAAAACGCCTACTAAAAACTACTCCAGACCATAATGTTGTAGAGGACCAACAAATTGCAGATAGGTACTTTTTTGTTTTTCCTCCAGACCTCAGGACTCTGCCCCAGTGGCATAAAAAGTCGCCATGTCATTCTTATGAAGGTTTAGGTTATTTAGGTTTCAGTTAGGCCTACCGCAAAACAGGCTTGACCCGGACACTTTTTTACTATTTTTAGGTTATAGTGCCTTCCCATTAACGATGTCACCAATAAAAACCAGACCATTGTAAGGTGTGAGTACTATTCAAAATATCCATTTACCTTTAGCCTAACTTATATATTATTATGTTGGATGTTATTATAAGAAAAATAAATACCCCCGTAGCAACCAACCTGCGTACTCAGCGAATTTCCAATGCATATATATATGTATCTTAATACCACCTAAAGCCAAATACCAAGTTTCATCAATATACATGCATAAATAAACGATTTATGACACTTTAATTATTCTCCATAAGAATGACATTGTGGCTGAGTATGCAGGGTTGCTGAAGCAAGGAACACAAAAAATGGGGTTTTATAAAAATATAAATAAAACTCAAGAAGGTAAAGCCACATACCAAATTTTATTAATTTATGTTCATAATTAAGGGAGATAATACGTTACTTATTCTCCATAAGAATAACATAGGAGCTGAGTACGTAAGTTTGCAGCTATATGGGAACTGTCGGCCAAAAAATGTTTCTTAGTGCAAATATTAATATGCCACAACGATATAAAGCAATATACAAAGTTTCATCAGGAAAGTTCATAAATAAGCGAGATATACAATTTTTCTTATTCTCCATTAGAATAACATCGGACAACGTACTGTCTTTAGCACTTTAAATATCTATGTAACCATTTGACGTAGAGCAAAGATCAAAACACTAAATTGTGCGTATTTTTAACCTGATTCCAATGGAAAAACTCAAATTTGACTTTTTCAAAAATTATTTGTAAAAAACTCAAAAAACTTACTTTTAGGGTACAAACCCCCCCCCCCCCAAAAAAATACCCCTTCGGATAGGTCGATCTGTCTGATTTTCGAACTTAAAGCCATAAATGCTGCTTTAAACAATTATACCAAATTTTGTCAAAATCGGACTATTTTTACGAGAGTTATCATGCTCATTTGAACTAATGGTGTTTTTGGCATTTGGGACCTCAAAATGAAAAGTTATCATGGTCCCGGGCCTAGGTCTTACCATGCCGACTACGGTAATAGCTTCTTCCCTATATATATATATATATATATATATATATATATATATATATATATATAGGGGAAATTTGCTAATCCCTAAAGGGGAAATTCGCTAAGAATAAATAAAAGTGTCCGGGTTAACCTGCACAAACGGTCTTGAACCGGACATCCACCTAACTAACGTTATAACGTATAAACTAAACTCTCCTGTCCGTAGTTGAACGGTGTTTTGAGGTCTGCAGATGCCTTTGCAGAAAGGCTTAAAAATGAAATAAATACAAAATTGTTATGGGTTGGGGATGAAAAAAGGGTATTCTTATGTCACGTTTCAGTTGTTTATTCTTTGCAACTAAAATGAAACTAAACAAAGAACCGTAAGGGAAAAATACAGACGTTTAAAATACAGTTTGAAACAAGGGGCCCATTAAATTTCTCACGGACATGATCACTTATGGTCGATTTAAACAAAGAATACTTTTTCGCCGCTGCTCTTATAATTAATACCATATCAGAGCTACAAACCACAATGTTGTTATTAGTTATGGCGGGAATACTGTGTTTACGGTAGGAACGAGTCGTAACGGTTGACAAGAGTCCCATCCATGGAGTATAATTAAAGTGTCCGGGTCAAAATTGGAATAGGCCTGTCGTTAATGTGAAACATTTTTTTTAATATATGTTGTTTATCTCTTTAAATAGCATGGCATTGTGCACGCTTAAATTCCAAATAAAATTATGCCTTATTCACGAAAACAATCAGACAAACGTAAAAGAAATGACATGTCTTAGTTAGAAATAATATTTTATTTTTGTGGAAAGAAGTGAGTTATAAACGATTAGAGCATGCCTCGTTTTACGATTTGAGCATGCTCTAAACAAATGTAGGCCTACCTATAACGATCGACTGCTCAAGTTTGCAGGTTAGTTTAGAAATATTTATGTTTACAAATATGTACGTGTCCGGGCCAAGACCCCCTGTCCAGGTCTAGCCGATTTTATGATACGGTATGTTATGTTTCAGTTTAGGTGTTTTGAAATTTGTCCAGATAACAAACGTTGGTTCCAATATAACTTTAAACATGCATTGTCAGGAATAACATTATCATGTTATGTTTGTTTATTTCATTTTTATTTTAAGTTTAATTGAATAACAAACTAAACAAAGATGACGTAGGTACTGTACGGTAATTAAAAACATACAAGCTATTAAATATTAATCAGTGTTAAAAATATCAACCTAATTAATATACCGTAGCCTATCGAACAATTTAATTTGGTTCGTTATTTTGTTCCACTTACGAAAGTATACCCGAGCCGAGTAAGATTGAAACCATATTGGATTCTCCTGGGTAAATTAAATGTAAGTTAAACAATACCCCCATGGCAGCAAACCTGCATACTAAGCGAATTTCCAATGCATATATATATATATATATATATATATATATATATATATATATATATATATATATATATGTGACTCACTACTATATAGAGCTACTTACCAAGTTTCATAAAAATACATTCATAAATAAGTGATAATTTAATTTATTCTCTATAAGAATAACATTAGGGTTGAGGACGCAGGTTTGCTGCAACGAGGAAGATATGTAATATGTTTTTTTTGCAATTACCAATATAACTGAACCAGGTGAAGCTACATACCAAGTTCTCATAATTTAGGTCCATAATTAAGGCAGATATACAACTTTACTTATTCTCCATATGAATAACATCGGGGCCGAGTATGCAGGTTAGCTGCTACGGGGACTATCAACAAAAAACTTGTTTTTTGTATAAATATAAATATACCACAACTATTTGAATCCATATACCAAGTTCCATCAATATATATTAATAAATAATCGAGATATAGAATTTGATTTATTCTCCATAAGGATAACATTGGACAACGTACTGTGTTTAGCACTTTGAATATCTTTGCAACGGTTGGACATAGAACAACGATTAAAACACCAAAATGTTTGTTTTGTTGAGCTAAACATATTAATAAACAGAAATGTGAAGTTTTTAGTAAAACTATCTGAGAAAAATCCAAAAACCTCTTTTCCATAAGATTAACATGGCACAAGTTTTTGGGATTTTCTCCGCAACCACTTAACGTAGGTTAATGTTTCAAAAGACCAAATTATTTGTTTTTTAAGCTCTATAAAATGGCTATAACCAAAATCGAGTGTTTGTAACATTTTGGGGTCAAATTTGCAAAAACCGATTTTTGTTAAATAATTGTAAACCCCCATAAAACCCCCTTCCCGTAGTGCGATCGATCTTCTTTTCCAAACTTACAGTCATAAATGCTACTCTCCACATTTTTGCCAAATTTCATCAAAATCGGGTGTTTCTTTCAAAAGTTATCGCGGTAACGGACATATATATATAAATTTGAACGATTAGTGTTTTTGGCATCTGGGGACCTCAAAACGAAAAGTTATCATGGTCTCGGGCTTAAGTCTTACCATTCAACCTACGGTAAGAGCTTCTTCCCTATAGGGAAAATTCGCTAAAAGTCATAGCCCATTTTGGATTTAAAATTTGTATCACTTTTCCCTTGTTTCTGGCAAAATCAAATGTGATATCCAAACTCTAGAGGTAAATTTATATGAGGTTAGTTCAATGAAATTGCTCATTTCCAATCGAAAAGTAGGCCTTAGGAAGAACTTGTGCCAAAAGCCAAAATTATCCAGAGACTAAGTTGTACCTTACGGAACAATTTTAGAAAATGTTTATTTTGGATAAAAATGAAGAAATGTAGACAAAAATTTGATTAAAACAGTGGTGTATGGACATCATAAATTATGCCTAGAAAATTAAAGTCGATAGGCATACCTTACAAATATTAACCTCCAAAAAGGACCAAACTTATTGAGTTTGCCTTATTGCCTTATTGAGTTTGAATAAACACTTATGTAGACCTCTAGCGGATCTTCGTGAAGCCTGAGTAGTGCGAGCAGAAGAGTGGGGGTATCAGCATTGGAGGGGAAGATCACAATACCATATGTCGTGATACTATTCCTGCGGAAAAAATTTGGCTGTGTAATAATAAATATATTTTAATGGGTGAACGTATAGTAATTAAGTTTTTATGACAGTCTTGAAAAAACGAGGATGGTATTTTTAAAACCATAAATTGACAATACACTCTTTATGTTTTTGAGTACGCTATTGTATTTAAAATTATGTCTTAACAAATTGTAAATGATTACATTAGGGTTCTTGAGTTTTTTCTCACATGGAATGGTCAACACAAGCCGTTGAACTGTTTCCCTGGTGTAGGCAGTATAGTTCTTGTACGATCAGCTGGTTTTTATTCTTAAAACATTTATTGCTGTTGCTGATTGTTTATTTGTAATTTTAATATTTTTCCTATTGAACTAATGTTTAAACATATGGACGCAGCAGTGAACTCGCTAGGTTGAAGACAAATGAAAATGATTTGTGTTAGGCCTAATCGATAAATGCTGTCCCGCACTTCTTGCGAATACGCCCGAACACATATACGGCCGAACTCCGAATGTTCGGAGCAATCCCGAGAAGTATGGGAGCTGCACAAACTCTTTGGCATCAGTACACTATCGCCGAATGAATCGCTCGAATGGTCCACCAAATGATCGGAACGAGTCGCGACAACGAATTTTGCACCAAATCAAACGAATGTGCACAATATGTATATTTGTGTATATAACGAATAAAGAAAGTTTGAATTGAATTGAATGAAGTAACCAGTACACACTCGCCCATTCGCTTCCACTTTTCACCTTTGATTCAAGCAAAAAACCTGACAAAAACGGAGCACAGGGAAACACAAATCATGGCGAGGTGAACTATCCCGTACATAAACGAGCACACTGAGTAAACTATCACGCTAGCTTTTGTTGGGCCATTGTGTATTAGTAGCAAGAATATGGGACGGAATGTCCAGTGAACATTCGGGAGAATGTTCGGTCGAATGTTTAGGCCTGGTTGCGAGATGAGTGGGACAGACTTAACCTATATAAGATCTTTGCTTAACAATCACTTCGCGTTTGCAATGTTTTTGGTTTGACACGTAACAGATCATTCTCACAAGCGATTTTTTTTAGTCAATAGTCTAAGAATATATATAAATCGCTCCCCACCCCTAAAAACCCGGTTTAAACCACTTTTACCAATAACACATCTTCGCGTGCTTCACGAAGATCGGCACGCGGTCTAAGGTAGTTCTGGTAATGTAATTATCATTTTTGTAGGAAAATAAAGTTAGGCCTATATTAAATTAAAGTTTTCAATCTGACAAAAAGGAAATAGGCTAGACCCAGAATATGGTGAAAACTAATGTGTTATATTAAGTTTTAATAACATATCATCATAGTTAAAAGCCCGATGTATAGGTATCTATAGTTTGTTCTTTTTTCTGTTCTTACAAATGTTAATTATTGTTACCTATATTGCAAAGTTGCATTGGTGATAACCGTCAAATAAATAACCAAAACATCTAATTTTATTTGGTAATTTACCGTCCATTTTATTAGTGAGATAATAATTGTTTGAACAAACGAAGACTTTCTCCTGTTAATGAGTGGAAATTATACTGTGAATAATTACATTTATTAGCGTTTAATCACTTTAATCACGTAAGAATGACCTTAATACTTTTCTCGTTGACATCTATCCTTCCAGTCATTTTGTCATTTTGTCGTCTGGAGTCTGGAGTCGAGAGGTCAGAGAGGTCTAAGTCCAGCGGCCTGAATTTTTTTACATAGAGTACGGTACCAATAAAGTTATTTATTATAATAGTATTTAAAATAATAATGCATCTTTTAATTAGTATAAAATAAAATAGTCGTAAAATTTTTAAAAGATAATGATATTTAAACCTTAGTTTTATGTTTCAAGTTACGAGAAGAAGTTTTTTTTCCTAGTCAACATGAACATGAATAACTACAGTTCTCTAGTGAATCTATGGCAATACTTACGTTACTCTATAGTTGAAACATAGACGTTGGCTAAATATCAACGATTCAAGTACCACTAAAATGGCTCCCAATGTTAATCTTATGGGATAAAAAACAGATTTTTTTTAAAGAAAATTTTATTATTACTTAACCAAATATTCCCAATAACGAACTCGACCGAGATTTCGTACTATAGAATCTATCTCTAAAGTTTTAAGTGGATCTGTAGAGGCGTTTTTGAGTTATTTATGACAAAGACACGCCAGTTCGAGTTGATTCTCTTACCAGTGTAAGCAGTAAAGTTATGTATAAGGATTTCGTTTCACTCAATCCAACAAATGAGCTATGCAAATCTGCTTGTCATTGGGGGGGGTTGACAAAAATTACTCCAGACTTATTGAAAACACTGACTGTCCTTCTCTGAAGAATGCTCATTCCTCCAGTTACTAACGAGTAATATGACGTATTAGTAAAGGGGGAGTAATTATTATTTATATACATACATATATATAAGTAGATACATATATTCCGATCCTGGGGCACTTTGGATACCAACAGAAAATCAATGTGAAATTTATGTTTCCGAACAGTAAAATAATTTTACTTGACTATCCATAGTTCTACATATATTTTACTAAATATCAACAAATTTTAAAGAAAAAAAAACATTTTAACAAAATCAGTAAATGTTAACAAAATCATTAAATTTAATCAGTAAATTAAAAATAGTCTGTAAAGTTTATTGAAAAAATCACATTTTGTGAAAAAAAACACCAAATCTTAAAAAACGTCAACATGCAAAAAGTTTTTTGTAAATTAGTGAAATATTAATAAAAAACAATAATTCTATAATCATATATTCAAATAATATTTTATTTTATTTCTACAATATCATTTTTCATCACGTAATACTCCAATAATTTTTCTGGAACAACTTAATGACATCATACTGATTTTATTAAAATTGTCTCCTAATAAATGGGAACGAAAAACAAAACATTTTGGAGTGATTGTAATAAATCTGTAAGTGATAACATGTTTACAAAACATTTAAATTCAAAACTGCATTTACAAAATAACAAATTAAAATTAAAGAGTATGATTAGTTGATATTATGGGCGAAAATAATCAAATTCATGACGATAAGAGTGTTGGTTCAACAAAATTAAAAGTAATTAAACAATCATGTGATCCATTAAATTATTCTTTATTTAATAATGAAAAAATAAATTAAATAGCTGACAAATTATCTGTTCGAAATTATGAAAATTTATCTAGAGATGAGCTCATTAAACGATTAAATAAAATTTAAAATAAGCCAAATCAGCTCAGATATCGATCTTTAAAACTCATTCAAAATTCAGCTGATATAAAAAATATTATTTTTATTTTTATTCTCTTTACATTTATTACAAAACTTACCAATTTTATCCATTTATTAAAGAAAAACATTTACATATTCTTTCTAATATTTCTTTCACATTTGATTATCTTTTAATATTTTATTTTCATTTTGAAGTTTATATTCACTAAATTTACGAATTGAAAGGAAAACTTCTTCAAAAACCCAATCTTGTAATTGTTCTGCGAATTTCATTTTTATTTCCTAGGTGTTTCCTTTTATTTCCTAGGTTTTTTAATTAACTAGGTGTACGCTCATTCTTCCCGTAAGAGGATGAACGAAGACTGAATTTTAAAGATATATTTGAATAGACATGTTGCGTATTTAGCTTTTGCTAACTTACACCTTGTTTTGCCAAACAATTTTACAATAGGTCAAAAAATATCTAAACCAGTGGGGAAACAGAAAGTCGTGTTCTAGGGGCAAAGACATTGTAAATGCACTGAGTTTCTCAAGTTTCATCACGATTAATGATGAAACACACACCACCGTACCTTCCCCTTTTAGAAGTTCTAGCGCTATTGACCTTTCTTTTGTCTCACCACAGCTACATAACATGTTAAATAATTGGTCAGTTCTAGCGGATGCAGTTGGAAGCAATCATTTTCCTATACTCATTACATTCAACTATGCAAAACGAATTAATAACATATCCTACAGTAACATTAACAAAATTCCTCGTAGAAATTTAAAAAATGCTAATTGGGAACGTTATACTTCTATTATAAAGAGAAACCTGAACGAAATCAGAAATGAAGAAAATATATTAGAGGATGAACAATTAGAAGAATTTCATAATATAATTAATAATGCAGGGGACTCGTCTATTCCTCACATAAAATATGGACCAAAACATAATATATCTGGATTTCAACACAAACCATGGTGGAATGTTGAATGCTCAAAAGCAGTAGCTCAGAGGAGATTGAGTTTCAAACTGTTCCGTTTAAATATGACACCACAAAATTATAATGTTTACAAAAAATGTGCCAGAGAAGCGAAACATGTTATTAAGAGAGCAAAAACACAATCGTGGGAGAAGTTGTGTAATGACTTACAAAATAAAAACTCGTCTGAAGCATGGAGAATAGTAAAAAGTTTTAAAGGTAATGTTATTCATGACAACCATCTCATGAAACAAGATATCGATTTGGCTAATAGCTTCATGGACATTTTAGTTCCGGCCCATGTCCCAGAAATCAGTGAAATTAGTTGTCCAATTTCGACTGTTGATGATACTAGGATGACAGAACCCTTTACCATGAAGGAACTGGAGATTGCTTTGGCTAGTAAAAAGAAGGATACAGCCCCAGGAGCAGACGGTATATCATATTCAATGATAAGAAACTTGCCTCAAAATGCTTTGGAATTGCTGTTACAAATATACAACAGAATTTGGAAGTCTGAAGGAGATACAATTCCTAAATGTTGGAAGAACCATGTCATCGTACCTCTTATCAAACCTCAATGTGACAAAGGTGTAGCTGAATCCTATAGACCTATTGCAAAGCTTTCATGCTTAGCTAAAATCATGAACACTTTAGTCAAAAATAGGTTGGAGTGGTTTACTGAACACTTCAATCTAATTCCACAAACCCAATTCGGATTCAGAAAGGATAGTGGATGTTATGATCATATAATTACGTTTGTTTCCGATATCCAAATAGCAACAACAAGAAATGAAACTATTATTGCAGCATCTTTAGATTTGTCTAAAGCTTATGACAATGTACTTATAACAACTTTAATATCAAAAATGTTTACTATGAACGTTCCTTATGTTTTTATAAAATACTGTTTTAATTGGCTCTCAGAGAGAACTATTTCATTTCAATTTGGAGACAGGGAACTATCAAGGACAGCCTATTAAGGTATTCCTCAAGGAAGTGTGCTAAGTCCTTTGTTATTTTCTTTGTATATTGCGGATGTGAATAAACATTTGTCTCCAGGAGTAACGTCCCTGCAATATGCAGATGACTTTCTCGTTTATGTATCTAACAAATCCTCTATATTAGCAGCTCGAAAATTGCAAGTAAATTTAACAAACATAGCTAACACGTTAAATTTCAAATCAGGTCTCACATTTAATCCCAAAAAATGTAAATTACTTGTTTTCACGAGAAAAAGGGGATTAACTGAATATTCTTGTAACATATTTGGTGAAGTTATTCAAAAAGTGAACTGTCACAAAATTCTCGGTGTTTGGATTGATACAAAACTTAAATTCCATAAACATATTGATGAAACAATCAGCAGGTGTAGAAAAGACTTAGATGTCTTAAAATGCTTAGCGTTTGGGACGAAGGGAGCTCATCCAAAGTTTCTTCTAAGAATCTACAAAGCTTTAATACGACCAAAATTGGATTACTGCAGTTTTATTTTTAGACATTTAAATAGGACATATGAACAAAAATTGGATGTTGTACAAAACAGCGCATTAAGGATATGTACTGGAGCTATTAAGACAACACCCATTCAGGCATTACATGCTGAAACTGCCACAATGACACTAAATTTGAGAAGACAATTGTTATCGGAAAAATTAGCTCTGAAAATTCATTTAAATACATCTCATCCTGCTTTTTTAAAACTCCAAGAACTAAGCATGCTCACCCATCACCATCCATTTTGGGATAAAAAACATACACCAACAATTATACGAGCTTTTGACAAAATTAAAAATTATATTGGTGAAGCCGACAACGAACCCTATGGTCATTCAATTTTCCAATTCCATAAACCTCTATGTATGATAAACCCAAATATCCATTTTTCTAAAGTTCTTGCTTCCGGTATTCAGTCTAGTAAACAGCATGTAAACGATACTGTATTGCTACAATCATCGTTGTACATTTTACACCACAAATGGAACGGGCACAGGATAATATATACAGATGGATCCAAAATTGGAACCAATGTTGGTGTTGGTATATATGATCCTGCAGTTGACATGGAAATAAAAATAAAAATTCCCTCAATATCATCAATCGTCTCAGCAGAATTATTTGCCATTTTAAAATCTTTAGAATATATATAACAGTTAAATGACAGCAAATTTGCTATTGCAACAGATTCTCTTGTGTCCATTTACAAGATTGAAAATGCTCTACGTGGCTTTAACAATGATCATCTAACTTTAGCAATTGCAAAAGAAATTATTAAATGTTCAAAAGAAATTGTGATACAATGGATTCCTGGCCATGTTGGAGTTCCGGGTAATGAAAAGGCGGATTCCCTAGCAAAGTGTGCAGCTCACGATGATGCATTAGTTGTAGACAATAAGTTCCCTTTGCGATATTCCGATATTTGTTTTGATATAAAGAATAAAATAAGAGCTAAATGTAATGAATTATTGCAATCTAAAAACAAAGGGGAATGGTATAAAAAGACTCAAAGTACCTACTCGAACGTCCCATGGTTTGAATCAACCAAATTCAGTAGACGTGACACCACTATGATTTGCAGACTTCGTTTTGGACACTGTTTTACAGCAGACCGACTTTTCTTACTTCAAAGGATTGACTCCCCACAATGCCTAAAATGTAATGATGGAACTCATGAAAGTATTCTACACATATTTAAGGACTGCACTGCCTACTCAGTACATCGAAATTATCTCTATGAAATGTTGATAAGATGTAACTGTCATATACCTCCTGATTTACGTGACATTCTTAAAGAAGAAAACTCAAAATTATGGTGTTACATCTTAGAATTTTTACACAAAATCAAGAAAATTATTTAAGTGACTATGTACCGAATGAAATTGATTAAGTTTTGGACTTGAATTGTAATATTTGGACTTCATACATAAGAACTCTTTATATAATTTAAATTAATTCAGTGTGTTTTCAAAATTATAGTGTTACGTCTTAGAATTTTTATATAAAATCGAGAAAATTATTTAAGTGACCATGAACCGGATGAAATCAATTAAATTTTGGACTTGAACTGTAAACTGTAATATAATAATTTATGTTCGTAGCTCTTAAGGCTTCATGTAATTTCATACAAAGCCTCTAATAAAAGAAAAAAAATATTTTGACAGTTCCCTGGTTGATTATGAACAGCTGTTACAATTATTTTGTTTTGATTTGAAAATCCATAAGCCCAATGTTAATTTTTTTAACTTTCCATTTTAGTTTTTTTTTCATTATTTGATTTTTCCTAGGGATGAGGCCTGTCTAGAACTTATTTTTATCCCATAAATTAGTTATTTCGAAAATTTTAAGAAAATCGTTGGAGCCGTTTTTGAGATCCGTGTCGCAAGCAAGCAAACCTTACTCATATTAGAGTGTAGGATTTGTTTATATTGTAATCTGACAGAGAAAGATTACATATGTGTGAATATACGAGTACAAATACTAATGATTTCAACAGTTTACTTGTATTTAAAAATACGAGAAAATTTGGATTGATATATTATAAAACTGAGGAGCTTTGCAAAGGTCCGCAAGCATACGTTAACGTGTCTACTAAAATATGTTACAGATTTAAGAGGCAAGATACAACCGACAAAATTTAAAGTACCAGCTATCACACTAATCATTCTAATATTATAAAGCTGAAAGTTTATGAGTTTGTTTGTTTGTTTGTTTATTAGTTTGTGGCTCAATCACGCTCTAACTACTAAACCGATTGAGCTAATTTGGTAGGAAGATTGCTAATATCCTAATGTAACATATAGGCCTATTCACGTTTTAAAATTCCTTTATAGTTTAGCCCCAATGGCTACTAAAATTCCCTTTTTTAACCTTATGGGCATTAACATTTACTGGATCAGATTATAACTAAAACAGGTGTTGTGCATTTTATATTTTGGTTTACATTTTTTTGCACCTTTAACCACGAAGGTACCTGAATCACAATAATGCCACGGAAACGTAAATAAAGATTGTCTCAAAGATTGAAAAAGCACAATTTATTAAAGTGGTTAGAAGTCAAACAACTTAAAACACAAACGGAAAGCTTTACGATAGGCAGGACACAGAGCAAAAGAAACGCCAGAAGAACAGAGCAACTTCGACGTGAAGAGCAAGCTCAGCGGCGGGCTCAATTTGAGAGTAACTGAAATGGCACTATGGCAGAACAGTGATCTACAGAAACTATTGAGGAAGCTGAAGCTCGCACACGAGCTACTGCTGTAAGGTCTATGTCCAAAGGCAGCAAACGATCATCAGAAATACGTAGGGCGTCTTTGAAATTGCTGCCTTGACACGACTCTTAGTCGGCTAACATATATCTTACTAACGCTATTTAGTGGGCGTGGAAGCCGCAACGGGTAACGCTAGTTATACTATAGTCGAATTAAAGTAGGTTTAGTGTTGACTCTAGTGACACTTTTTGGGCCTAGTGGAAACCCACAGAGCAGTAGCGCCTTGCCTGGCCAATGACGGGGCAGCTTTGACCAAACATAACCATAGCAACCAAACATGTGGCCTAAAGTGCCAGTTTGCGTTTTGTTACTGGTCACCATATTTTAGGCATCTGCTAGAAGAAAATAAATATTTGTTTTTATTACTCATGAAAATTACATTCGCAAATGCAAGTTTGTATAGATTTTGATTCTTCAAATGTTTCGTTAAAATATGTTTAGTATTTAATGTAGGCCTATATTTCCCGATTTTTTTGAAAACTGTGTAAAGTGATTCCCATGATGTTTTTCACCATTTGTAACATCGTACCTGTTGCATATAGATCTTTATATTAGTCGGCTAAGGAAATTTTTGTGGTACCGATTTCTCGGATGTGCAGCATCGTGAAATTATAAAACTTGACACTTTTATTTAGTACTATTAGGAGGTGAGTCAAATGTAAATAGTTTTGTATTTGGGCGTGTAGGGCTATGCCCTTTTGGCTTTCAAAGTTTACATGTTATCCTTATGGGAACATGCGTTATGTATTTCGTATTTGTTTATAATTTTCATTTCCATTAATAAGCAGCTGTGTTATTTAAATAATTTTGTAGGATCACAGCAAGAACAGATGATTCAAAAATAAAACATTTTACTGACTACTGGAACAGTAACACCATTTTTTTATCGGTTTTAACTCCTCATTAAACTAATTAAACCTGTTTGTGTGGGGAGGGAGGCTGACGTGGTCAGGATGAGGTGGAGAGGTTTCGGGCATATATAAAAAGGCTGCTGATTACTGGATTTGTAACAGCTTTCTCTTATCCGTTTTAACACTACAGTACCTGGGGGCCAAGCTTTGCTCGGGGTATGGTCAGTCAGTTTGTTTACATGATTGGAGTAATTTTTTACCATTTCCCCCTACTGATAATAGAGTGTGTATACAGTAATTCACTTTCCTCTTTTCTACATTTTTAAGGTCACTCCAATTGTTATTTATAGCTCAATGTCCCTTCGATTTATTTGACTTCTCTATATATAATCTTCACTCAATAACTGTAATCTCTGCTGACAGGAAACCACATGTTAATAATCATTAACAACGTGAGTATTACTTTGACAATCCACTGGTAGATTATGAACAGCTGTTAAAATGTTTTTGTTTTGATTTGAAACTCCATAGGCCCAATGTTGATTTTTTGTACTTTTCATTTTAGTTGTTGTACATTATTTTATTTTTCTTGGGGATGAGGACTGTCTAGAACCTATTTTTATTCCAGAAATTAGTTATTTCGAACATTTTAAGGAAATCGTTGGAGCCGTTTTTGAGATCAGTGTCGCAAGCAAGCAAGCAAGCAACAGTACAAGCAAACCTTACCATATTTGAGTATAGGATTAACAAATTTAAACCTGTTTGTGAGGATGAGTGACGGGGAGAGGATGAGGTGGAGGAGTCTAAGGCATAAATAAATAGGATATTGATTACTGGAATGGTAACACTCTTCTATTATCCGTTTTAACTCCACAACAACAAGAACAGATAAGTAATAAACCAAACATTTTACTGACTACTGGGAAGGTAACACCATTCCCTTATCCGTTTTAACTCCACAACGGCAAGAATAGATAATTTAGGCCTAATGTAAATAAACAATATTACTGACTACTGGAGTGGTAACACCCTTCCCAAATCCGTTTTAACACTACAGTACCTGGGGGGGAAGCTTTGCTCGGGGGAAGGCCAGTCAGTCAGTTTAGATGACTTGGAGTAATATTTCACCACTTTCCCCTGCTGATAATCAGATTTGTATAACTCATTTGCCTCTTTTCTACATTTTTAAGGCCACTCCAGTTGTTATTTATAGCTCAATGTCCCTTTGATTTATTTTAATGCTCTATATGTAATCTTCACTCAAATCTTTCAATCTCTGCTCTCAGGAAACCACATGTTAATTAATAATCCTATCCTATACTCTAATATAAGTAAGGTTTGCTTGCTTGCTTGCGTGCTTGCTTGCTTTCTTGCGACACGGGTCTCAAAAACGGCTCCATTGATTTCCTTCAAATGTTCTAAATAACTAATTTCTGGGATAAAAATACGTTCTAGACAGGCCTCATCCCTAGGAAAAATCAAATAATGTAAAAAAACTAAAATTAAAAGTTAAAAAATTAACATTGGGCTTATGGAGTTTCAAATCAAAACAAAAGAATTGTAACAGCTGTTCATAATCAACCAGAGAACTGTCAAAGTAATACTCATGTTGTTTATGATTATTAACATGTGGTTTCCTGAGAGGAGAGATTAAAAGATTTGAGTTAAGATTACAAATATAGAGTAGTAAAATAAATCAAAGGGACATTGAGTTATAAATAAAAACTGGAGGGACCTTAAAAATGTAGAAAAGAGGCAAATGAGTCATATAAATCTGATTATCAGTAGGGGGAAGTGGTGAAATATATTACTCCGAGTGATCTAAACAAACTGGCTGGCCTTCCTCCGAGCAAAGCTCGACCCCCAGGTACTCATAAACAACATGAGTATTACTTTGACTGTTCCCTGGTTGATTATGACCAGCTGTTACAATTATTTTGTTTTGATTTGAAACTCCATAAGCCCAATGTTAATTTTTTTAACTTTTCATTTTAGTTTTTTTACATTATTTGATTTTTCCTGGAGATGAGGCCTGTCTAGAACTTATTTTTATCCCATAAATTAGTTATTTCGAACATTTGAAGGAAATCGTTGGAGCCGTTTTTGAGTTCAGTGTCGCAAGCAAGCAAAAGCAAGCAAGCAGGCAAGCAAGCAAACACACAAGCAAAACTTACTCATATTAGAGTATAGGATTACAAATAATTAAACCTGTTTATGTGGGGGGATGAATGATGGTGAGAGGATGAGGTGGAGAGGTTACGGGGTATAAATAAAAATGCTACTGGTTACTAGAATGGTAACGGCCTCCTGATATGCGTTTTTACTCCACATTAAACGGGGAGAGGATGAGGTGGAGAGGTTTAAGCCATAAAAAACGCTACTGACTACTGTAATGGTTTCACCCCTCTGTAGATATCTGTTTTAACTTTACACTTAAAATATTATCTATTGGGAAGGGTGGGGGAGGGGAGGGAATGAGAGGGAGAGAAATGAGCGCACTAGAACCCACCAGATATTAAACTAAATTATTAAATTTTTTGGTAGATTTTCGACCATTGTGCGGTCTCTAGTTTAGCAACATTGCACCACAAAAGCTTCCGATAGCTATCACTTGGGCGTAACAACCAATGCTAACTACAGCTTCTTTAAATAGAATTAGATGAGTACACTCTGTCATCCCGTAAGTGTATGAGCTCAGCTGTCATTACGAAAAATGTTTAAAATCAACAATAACTCATGAGAACTCAATTGTTGTTTCGACTTTATAGTGTATTTCACACAATTTTACAAAGATCTTGGAAGAACAGTCAGGTCTGAAATTAGGAAGTCTGTCAGACCAAGCAGAATCAGAGTATTTACTCGCCCCCTTGGTCTCAAGTGGGGGGGACACGCCCCAAAAATAGATGTAAAATTTAGAGAGGACAATGAGGTCTGTCAGTCCAGGTAATATTGAAATAGTTATTTGAATTTTTGTATTACTGGGGGGCTATGCCCCCAGACTCCCCATTGTTATTGTAGCTTTTTGTTTTTCAAAATTATTTAAATACGCAACTTGAAGAAAAATAAGGTTTAAATTGGTTTTGAAATCCTTCAAGCAACACACAGTAAGTATAACTGTCGGATGGGCCACACCACCTAGATCCGACCATTTTGTAGTACTTTTAAAATAATGTTAAAATATAAACACATAAATCATTTGGAGGACAATGACTTCCAGAATCCGTCAGTCAGTCAGGTCAGATAAATCAGTCAGGCCAAGAACTATTGATTTAGTTTTTTTACTTTGGTCTCACTACGGGGCTGTGCCCCCCAGGCCTCCCGATTTTATTGTGAGTTGTTTGAACGATTAAACATTGAAAAGGATAAAATCACGTTCTTCAAGATTACTTCAAGGATATTTACTCGTCCCCAGACCCTCTTTCTTATAATTTTAAATATTATAATGTTTTGACTTCTTTTTTCAGAATATTATGGAGAACAACGAGGTCCACATGATCCAATCAGTCAGGACATTTTTTATATTACAGTAGTTATTTGAACTTTGGTCTACTGAAGGGCTATGCCACTGCCTATTGTATTGCAACTTGAAAACATGGTTAAAAAACAAAAAGGCTTAGTAATATTTTTAGATTCAAGCGAATCTAGTTGCTCGAATCGAGCGAAAATCATATTTGGTCATTATCCATCTCATATTTGGTTCTGTTAGTTTATATAGTGATACCCTTCTAGATGTTACCTTGAAGCAGCTGTTTTCTATGCCTTGCTGTTTTCAAGCGAATCTAGTTGCTCGAATCGAGCGAAAATCATATTTGGTCATTATACATCTCATATTTGGTTCTATTAGTTTATATAGTGATACCCTTCTAGATGTTGCTTTGAAGCAGCTTCTGTACTATGTTTTTTATAGTATTGACAGCTGTTGTTAAATGTTCATAATGACAAGTATAAGGAGTAGTTTCTACTATCGTAGAAAGGGATGCCCTCATGGAAATACCGTTACAAACAAAATGGACTACTCACTATATTCTGCGACACCTTGGTAACAACCCATTACCACCCAATAATTCCATTGTTATTGCAGGATGACAATATGTTTCAAATACACATAAATAATGAACTTGGAGAAAAATGAGGTCTAAAAGCGAATCGGTCAGTCATACCAAACGGATATAGAGAATACTCGTCCCCTCAGTCAAATACGGACTGGGTTCCCCCATACAAAGACATACGCCATTCATGGGGCAATCAGCCATTCAGAAATACCCCCGTCGCAGCAAACCTGCGTACTCAGCGAATTTCCAATGAATATATATGTCTTAATAACACATTATGCCTCTTACCAGAACTCATAAGAAATATATTCATAAATAAGCCATATTTAAAATATCCATTATTCTCCATTAGAATAACATTAGGGATGAGTACGCAGGTTTGCTGCAACAAGGAACACAAAATAATGGGTTTTTATGAAAATATCAATAGAACTCATCTAAGTGAAGTCACATACCAAGTTTCATCCATATACATTCATAAATAAGCGATATATAACATATTTATTGTTCTCCATAAGAATAACATAGGGACCGAATACCTAGGTTTGCTGCTACGGGAACCATAGGCGAAAAAATAGTTTTTTGTTTAAACAACAACAAACCACAACCAGATGAAGCGATATACCAAGTTTCGTCAGTTTATGTTCATAAACAACCGAGATATAAAATTTTTCTTTTTCTCCATAAGAATAACATTGGACAACGTACTGTATTTAGCACTTTCAATATCTCAGTAACCAATTGACGTAGAGCAATGATCAAAATACCAAATTGTTTGTTTTTTTAAGTTGAATCCAATGGTATAAATTAAAATTTGATTGATATGATTATTACATGTGAAAACCCCAAAAAAAAAACATTTTTGGGGTACAAAACCCCCCCAAAACCCCCCTTCGGATGGTGCGATTTGTCTGGTTTTCGAACTCGTTCAAATAAATGGTACTTTACACGTTTGTACCAAATTTCATTAAGATCAGACCTCTTTTACGAGAGTTATCGTGCTTACGGACACATATATATATATATATAACTATATATATATATATATATATATATATATATATATACATATATAAAAATTTGAACGAATGGTGTTTTTGGCATCTGGGGACCTCAAAACGAAAAGTTATCATGGTCTCGGGCTTAAGTCTTACCATGAGACCTACGGTAATAGCTTCTTCCCTATAGGGGAAATTCGCTAAAAGAACTACCGAAGTAGTTTATGTTTATGTTTATGTGTTGTTGAAGGGACGGATTCAGAGATCCAAAGATTCAAAGATCCTCACACGTCAACCCAAGCTTATTGTGTGTCCCTAGTACGTTAGTTTGGCAAACCAATGCCCGTACCCTTTACGAGGTCCAGGAGTTTTTTACCAATACTAGCGTCCCTTTCATCACCTGGTTGCTTACAACCAAACAGAGCCCTTCTCCTTGCCCCGAGTCTCTCGCAGTCCAGTATGATGTGCTTGGCAGTCTCTTTAGACTGATTGCAGAGCCTACACACCTGACTTTCATTTCTGAGTCCGAGAGTATGGAGATGTTTCCTGAAATGGCCATGTCCAGTTATCAAAGCAATCAACTGCGTAACCCGACCTCTGCCCAACCTCACCAACCAGTTAGTGAAGTAAGAGCTAGTATCTGCTAGCAGCCTTTTGCCAAGTGCTTGACCAGTATAACCTTGCCATTGCTGGCGATGTAAGTCCCTGGACCATTTGTTTATTGTGTGAAAAGTAGTTGTTCTGCTTATGCCACAGCTTGGCTCTGGACCAAAGAATGGCATACCAGAACCTCTTTTAGCAAGCTTATCTGCACACTCATTGCCACCTATGCCTACATGGCCAGGTACCCAACCAAGATGCACCGAGTTGCGTGTCGCGAGTTTGCTGAGTATGTTGTAACATTCCCACACCATTTTGACTTGATTTCGTTGGAGTCAAGAGCCTTGAGGGCAGCCTGACAATCTGACAAGATTACTATATGCTTGTCGCAATAGCGTCTGGCAATGCCTAGATTGGCACAACCCATGATGCCACAAATTTCTGCTTGAAAAATAGTACAGTGTTGTCCCAGACTTGCACAGAGTTCTGTTCTAGGTGATTCACTGTACACCCCGTAGCCAGATTTTCCTTCAATGAGAGAGCCGTCCGTGTACCAGACAAGGTTGCCCTTCCTGTAATAGGGCCCTTCCTCAGATGTCCACTCTTCTCTGGAGCAGAATCCAACAGAAAAAGGTTTAGTGAAAACCATCTCCGTACTCATGACATCTGATGTCATATCAAGCACAGGGCTTTGAGCAACAGCTTTGGTGATGGTGCAATGGCCTGTTCCAGACAGGCCTTCCCTCCATTGGCCTGCGACTTTTAATCGATAGGCTGATTTCCGTGCTTCTGCCTTGATGAAGATATCCAAAGGCAGTAATCCAAGAGCAACTTCGAGAGCTGCTGACGGGCTACTCCTGAAGGCTCCAGTGACTAGAAGTGTTCCCAACCTTTGTAAACTTGTGAGTTTGGCTATGGCTGTAGTCTGTTTCACCTTTGTCCACCAGACTAGTGATCCACATTTGACTTGAGGCCTTATTACTGCCTTGTACAGCCACAGCGCTATGTGAGGCTTGATCCCCCACGTGGAGCCTACAAATCTCCTGGACGTCATGAGCACCCATTTCGCCTTATGCAGTGTATTATTCAAATGATCATTCCAAGTCAGCTTAGAATCAATTGTCAGCCCTAGGTATTTGACTGTACCTGATACTTCAAGCCGTGTTGGTCCAAGTTTCAGCCTAGAAAGAGACTCCAGGTTCTTTTTCCTTGTGAACGGAACAACTACTGTCTTTGAGGGGTTTATGCTTAGACCCTCTCCAAGACACCAGACATTGACATATTGAAGATTGACATTCATGACATCAGCAAAAATATTCGTGAACCTTCCCTGTACCATTAGGACTATGTCGTCTGCATAGCCCTGGACAAAGACGCCTCTGCTAGTGAGCTCACGAAGGAGACCGTCCACCACCAGGTTCCACAGAAGAGGCGAGAGCACACCTCCCTGCGGACAACCCCTCGTGGGTGCGATCACTATCGATTCACCTTGAAGATCGGCTCTAATCCGCCTGGAGCAGAGCACGGTCTCAATCCACCTACATACAGCAGACTCAAGACCACGCCCACGCACCGCCCGGACCATGGCCGTGTAAGTGACATTGTCAAAGTCACCTTCAATGTCCATGAAGGTGCATAGAGCGATTTCCTTAGCAGCAAGGCTGTCCTCCACCCTGCTCACAAGTTGATGCAGGGCGGTTTCGCAGGACTTACCAGACTGATAGGCATGCTGGTTTCGATGGAGAGGAGTACCTGAAAGCACTCCCTTTCTTAGATGTCTTTCTACCAGTCTCTCCAGCGTCTTCAAGAGAAACGATGAGAGACTGATAGGCCGAAATGATTTTGCAGTTGAGTAGTCTGATCTTCCTCTCTTGGGAATGAAGACCACCCTACTGAGGCGCCAGGCTTGAAAAAATGTACCCATAAGCCAGACTTGCTCTGAAGAGTTCGCACAGGAGGACCAAGAGAGTTTCCGGTCCTTGCTGTAACATTGCCGGTATGATACCGTCCCCCCAGGGGATTTGAAAGGGCCAAACTTGCTGATGGCCCATTTAACTTTGGAAAGTGTGACAATCCGTCTGGCTAAAGTCCAGCTTCCACGATCAGCTCTTGGCCATGAGCCCCTTTCGCTGTTGCCAGACATGCCTAAACAGTCACTCTCAAAAATGCAATCCGGAAAGTGAGTCTCAAGGAGAAGTTTGAGACTTCCTTCAATTCCAATGGTATATTGTCCCCCTGGTGACCTCAGGGATCCCAGGAGGCCAATAGGGCTTGAAGCTAAAACACGCTGCAGTCTTGCTGCTGCGCTAAAACTGTTTACCTCCTGTGTAAACCGTCTCCAAGAGTTCTCTTTGGCTTTTTTGATTGCAAGGCTATATTCTGTGAGTGCCTTATGGTATGGCTCCCAGATACGGCTCCGTTTGCAATGGTTATGAAGCTTCCTGACAACCGTCCTTTTACGTTCAAGGTCAGCAGTCCACCACTTAGTATTAGTGCGACTCTTTCCCCGCCGCAATGGACAATTGTCCTGGAAGCAACTTACGATTGTGTTCTGAAGATCAGAAGCAATCTGGTCCATGTCCGCAAAGCAGCTAACCCTCCTACCTAATGATCCCAGTTGAGACAGGAGGTCAGACTTATAGAGTGACCAATCTGTTTTCCTGGGATCTCGATAGCAGGGCGAGTCACCCTCACCTTGCAGGTTAAAATAGATGTACCTGTGGTCAGACAAGGAGGCCTCGTGGCTTACATGCCAATTGTCAATGACTCTAAGGACTGCTTCTGAACAAAAAGTAATGTCAATAACCTCACTTCGATTTCGTGTAACGAACGTCGGACGGTTTCCAACATTACAGACATAAAGATTCTTAGATATAAGAAACTGAAGAAGAGCCTCACCTCTTGGATTCGTGTCTGAGCTTCCCTATCCGATTGTGTGATGAGCGTTGGCGTCACGACCTAAAAGGAGTTGTCGTCCGCCAGTGCAGGATGACTCCACCAAAAGTTCGAGTTCTCTCGATGGAGGAAGTTCCCCGGAGTCGTAGAGCAAGTAAACCGAGCCTGCAATTGTGCTCCATTCCTTGCCTTCATAACTCCAGGTTATAGACACCGCAGTGAGATCTCTAGAACAGAATTCAGTGAGGGTTAGGCAGTCCATACCTTTCTTCACAAGTATGCATGTTCTGACATTTTTGAGAGAGGTACAGTAAATCAACCTACCCTTGGTATCACCCAGGCCTGCAACCCTTCCTTGGTGAAGCCATGGTTCTTGAATCAGTGCCAGGTCAAATCCCTCTCTGAGGAAGAACTGGCAGAAAGCGGCCGAGGCTGCTTTACTGTGGTGTAGGTTGATCTGGAGGACCCTGGGCATTGTCCTTGACTGTCGTTGAGACAATTGAGACTT
This sequence comes from Allygus modestus, assembly GCA_963675035.1. Lineage (NCBI taxonomy): Eukaryota > Metazoa > Arthropoda > Insecta > Hemiptera > Cicadellidae > Allygus > Allygus modestus. The sequence goes on along the minus strand of OY776112.1, from coordinate 240,785,656 downwards.
GCCAGAGTCCTAGATTGGCTCTAGAGTTGGCTGACCTAACAGCACTGAAGCAGGCCTCATCCAGGAAACAGACGAATCCGTAACCTTTTGGGTATGGCTTAGCTGGCAGGACCTTCCATTCCTTCACCTTCAGGGTGGGGTTTTGCTTGTCGAGCATCTCAAGGACCTTTTCTGGAGTTTTCTTCAGGAGCTTCGGGTGAGCTCTAAAGAATACCCTCGTTGACCTCAAGATGTCTCTCCTTAGTCCAACAATAAGTTTCTTCTCCCCAAGTGGTTTAAGTCTGGGGATGAGTGTCCCCAGCCAAAGCTTAGTTGCTTCGTTGATGCAGGATGTTATTAAGGCACCTTTTTCCATGTAGGTGTCTGCAAACGATGGAGCAGAGCCGTCCTCTAGGGGTTCGAGCTCATCCATGATGGCGTCTTCAATAGCTTCTCTTTGCTCTGCTGAAAGCTTAGCCTCAGGATAGCCCTCCAAGACAATAGCCATTTTGATTGCGGAAATGTCCCTGTAAGAGACTCCTTTGCTAGAAGTCCCTGGATTCAAGGTTTGGTCATCAATATTTCTATGAGTTCCACCCCTGGCCTTTTTAGCAGCTCCTACCGAAGTAGTTAATGGCACCTTCATCTAACTGGGGGGCTGCGCCCGTCAACCCCCACCCCCGCTATTATTGTTCTTCTATGATATTGTTAAAATGTATATAAATACAGAACTGGAAGAACAACAATCTTGGATTGGTCACTCTAACTAAGTGACTCAGGTTTACAGTCACTTCAGGTTTTATTATAACCCAATGTCCCTTCAGGTAGACCATTCTATATGCAATCTTCATTCAATGGTTTTAGTCACTAATCTCAGAAAACAGCAGTTTTTGAGATCATAGTTTCAAGCAAGCAACTAACCAAACAAACAAACCTAACTCATATTAGAGTATACCTACGAGTACGCATTGACTATATATTATACTACAGTATTTATAGTCAGTGGTATAGGATATTACCATAGAATATATAATACAAATAATAATGTATTATTTTTTGTTCTATGATATTATTATGTGGTTCCATAAAATCAGATAATAAAACCTTTGAATGAGGATTAGTTTTAGAGTGGTCATATCTAGAATGAATCAAAGGTACATTATAATAACAACTGTTGTGACCTCAAAAATGCTCCTTATTAGGGTACATGGTGAAAAACTACTCCAAGTCATGAACAAGATTGACCTTTCCCTAGCAAAGCTCAGCCCCAGGTAGTACTTAAACTATATGAGTATAACTTTGAGAGTTCGCTGAAAGATTTTGAACAGCTGTTATGACTCTTTTGCTTTTATTTTAATCTCCAAAAGCCCAATGGGATTTTTTTTAATTTTCCATAGTGGCTTTTTACATTATTTGATTTTTTTGGGGATGGGACATGTCTAGAACTTATTTTTATCCCAGATATTAGTTATTTTCAAGAAAATCGTTGGAGCCGTTTTTGAGATCAGAGTTGCAAGCAATCAACCAAGCAAGTGAGCCCGAGTCCATGATAAATTTTTGTTTATGCCAGATGCCAAAAAAACTATTCGTTGAAATGTATATATATATTTATATATGTATATATATATATATATATTTATTTATATATATATATATATGTGTCCGTTAACACGATAACTTGAGTAAAAAACGTCCAATTTTGATGACATTTGGCTCAAATGTATAAAATGACATTCATGACTTTTAGTTCAAAAACCAGAAAAATCGGACAATGGGAAGAGGGGTTTATAGAGGTTTTAAATTTTCCAAAAATCAGTTTTTTGCATTTTTCACCCTACAATTTTCAAAAAACTTAATTTTGGTTTTGACCATGTTATAGAGCTTACAAATCAAATAATTTAGTATTTTGAATTATTAACCTAGGTTAATGGTTGCGGAGAAAATAAAAAAAACCTGCTCATAAAATCATAAAATCCTCGAAGTTAATCTTATGGGAAAAAGGTTTTTGGCTTTTCCTCAGTTTATTTTAATGTAAACTTCACATTTACTTTTACCAATCTGTTCAGTTCCACAAACCAATCATTTTGGTGTTTAAATTGTGATTCTACGCCCAACCGTTGCAGAGATATTCAAAGTGCTAAACACAGTACGTTGTCCAATGTTATCCTTATGGAGGATAAATCAAAATTGATATCTCAATTATTTATGAATGTATGTTGATGAAACTTTGTATATGGCTTCACGTAGTACTGGTATATTGATATTTGTACAAACAATTTTTTTGTTGATAATTCCCGTTGCAGTAAACCTGCGTACTCAGCCCCCATGTTATTCTTATGGAGAATAAGTAAAATGTAATGACTCCCTTAATTATGAACATAAATTAACAAAACTTGGTATGTAGCTTCACTTGGTTGAGTTACATTGATAATTATATAAAAACCCATTTTTCTCTTCCTTGTTGCAGCAAACCTGCTTTGTCAGCCCCCATGTTATTCTTATGGAGAATAACTAGAATGTTATATAGCGCTTATTTATGATTAAATATTGATGAAACTTCGTATGTGGCTTCGCCTAGTTAAATTCTATTTATATTTGCATAAAAACCAATTATTTCTGTTCCTTGTTTCAGCAAACCTACGTACTCATTACCAATGTTATTCTTATGGAGAATAATTAAAATCGCTTATATGTGAATATATTTATATGAAACTTGGTTTGCGGTTTTATGTGGTATTAAGACATATATTATGCATTGGAAATTTGCTGAGTACGCAGGTTTGCTGTGACGGGGTATTTGAATTTTTCATACAGTTTTGAAAAAGTCAAATATTGGTTTTCACCATTGGATTCAGCTCAAAAAACACACAATTTGGTGTTTTATCATTCCTCTACGTCAATTGGGTACCGAGATATTGAAAGTGCTTAACACAGTACGTTGTCTAATTTTATTCTTGTGGAGGATAGGAAAACTTTTATATCTCGCTTATTTATGAACGTATACTGACCAAATTTGGTATAAGGCTTCATCTGGTTGTGGTCTATTCATATTTGCTCCAAAAAAACAATTTTTTGCAAAAGGCTCCCGTAGCAGCAAACCTGAGGACTCAGCCCCCATGTTATTCTTATGAAGATTAAGTAAATGCTATGTCTCCCTTAATTATGAACATAAATTAATAAAAACTGGTATACGACTTCACCTAGTTGAGTTATATTGATATTAGCATAAAAACCATTTTTTTGTGATCCTTGTTGCAGCAAACCTGCGTACTCAGCCCAATGTTATTCTTATGGAGAATAATTAAAATTGTATATACCGCTTGTTTTTGAATATATTTTTATAAAACTTGGTCAGTGGCTTTATTTAATATTAAGACATTTATATCTCCATTGGAAATTCGCTGAGTATGCAGGTTTGCTGCGACGGGGGTATTAATTATAATTAATTATCCGGATCCATATATAACAATTTTAAATTCGGATCATATTTTATTCAATTTACTGTAATCAAATTCATACATTAATCATTTTGATAATTCTAATACTGAAAGTCCTATATAAAACTGTTTATCAAATTTAATTTTTTTTTTTATCATATGAGATGCAATACATTCCTTATCAAAAATACCAAATGTTTTGAAATTTGTTTTTCTAGCTTGTTTTGATGAATAACCTTCATTTCCTATTTTTATATTCCATCTATTTCTAACGTTTACCATTGTTTTACCAAACACGGAATTATTCATTAATTTGAATAAATCTTTTTCAAAATCTGAATTCGATTTAGATCTTAGTTTTGTATTAAGTTCGATATATTTTTTTCATAAAGTCGTCTTGATCGAATGCATTACTCTTTTAACTTTTTTCAATTTTAATCCTTCTTTAAAATAATATTTTTAATTTCTGGAATGTACAACGTAATATTTTTTATCAAATAATGTTATGCATAATTTATTATTATAATTTTCAGGAGCTAATGGCAAATCTTTGAGTTTATCATCCTTCAAATATTCTAAATCAACCTCCAATATATATCCATAATCAGCATTTTCATCCAATTCTAATATTGTTTCTACCCATTCTTTTAATGTATATGTATCAGGTTTCATCCATTTTATATCTTTATATGGTAATTTTTGTGATAATGCCCATCCATACATATTATTTGCATTGATATACATCATATAATTTTCTGGTTTTGTTTTATAATATTTTTCATATATTTATTATTTGCTTTACAATATCTTGTAACACATTGGGAAATCCCACCTCTTATTCCTTTTTCAGTCATTAAATACATATTGTAATCACTTATCAATTCTAACTCAATTTTTCTTAATTTTAACTGCGAATCCCATGCCAATGATGGTTAAGTTAAATAATTAGCTGGAACGAATTGAAATTTTTCAAACAAACAGACCTTAAATTCTCAAAAATATCAGCTAATAGCAATGCATCTTGAATATTATACAAATCGGAATAATTTCCTAATGTTTTTAGTTTTAATTTATTCCAAACTTTTAAATAATGTTTATAATCATCATCACTCATATTTTCATCAAAACTTTCATCTTTATATAACATTTAATCTTAATTTTATTGTTTTATACCATCCGTTGAACAATTGAAAACCCCTTTTTTATCTAATATTTTATTATAATTTAATTTTTCAACTTCATCTATAGATTCATAAGCAAATATGCCTTAGAACTTAATATATCAAATGTATCTTCATCAATATTAAGTTATCACATTTATTTTTAATAAATTCGTTTAAATGTTTGAATTCTCGTAGATTTTTAGCTAATTTTTCAATTGATGATGGCATAAATCTAATTGTATCTACGAATGAGAATTTTATAAATTTTATTGGTTTATTATCTTCAAATTCGTATCCAAATCCAGAATTAACTGTATAATTTATATATTTTTCATAGGTGTTTAGAAGTAAATCAATTTTACCGTATTTTTTCACTAATTCTTTTATAAATAAATGTGTATCATAATTTCCGATATTATGACAAAATACTGGAATATTCTGAGGAAATATTAAATTTAAATTACAACTCGAATGGGCTGCTCCTATATATTTTCCTGTTACATGATAATGATCTTTCACTTTTTCTTTTAAATCACCTTTTCAAAAATATGACAAATTTCAGCATTTTCGAATTCAATTTCTTCTTTTTCAGTTAAGTTCATCGGTTTCTTTTTTTTAATTATATTTCTTCGCTACATATTTCGAGATTTTATCTAAATATTCAAATAATACATTTGGAATATTTTCAATTTTTTCGGTTTTTTGCTCGATAACATGTGGGGTTTATACATTGTATTTGTAACTCGCGAAACTAGATAAATTATGAAACCGTATGGAATATATTTATAAGTTTTATTTGTAAATGAGTTTTTTGAATTATTATCACACGAATCAATCTTTTTAAAAATCTAGATAAATTACATATCGGTGTTCAAATTTCTTAAAACTATTTTGAAATTTTACGGTTTGACCTGGAAATGGCATAATTGGATTACACGGTTCTAATGATTTACACATTTTTAAACGATTATTCAAATCTTCATTTTTTAGAAATGTGTTAAACATCTTCGACATGATATTTTTTGTTGTTTTGTGTTTTGATAATTGTGTACAAACTAATTTACTTAAATCTGTTATTAATATGTAATGCGAATTATCACCATTTTTATGATATAATAAATCAATATCTAGTTCTGCTTCATAATTCTCAGAAATTTGTAATGGAACTATTTTCATTTCTTCGCCAATTCTATATACATTTATTGACAGTTATATTTCGAATCATATGATATTTTTTCAAATAATTTGATGTTTTTGAAGCTTAATGGGTATTCAAACCCCTTAAATATTTCATCATTTATATAATTTTGATATTGTTTAACTCTGTATGGATGATCTATTTCTTTTATTTTCAAATATATCTATAGCAGATCTAATCGCATAAATAAAACAAAAATCATCTTTATTTTTAAAGTTTATGCAACATTTTTTATTTTTTATTTCATTCAATAATTTAACATATGAACCGGCATTTAATGATGATCAACCACTACCTTTTGAAGGTTGATTTAGCTGTTCTCTTAATAATAATTTATTAAACTGATTATCTATAAAATCATCAATATTTAAAATATCTGCACTATACTTCTTAGCTTGTTTGTTGTTTGATATTTTTCATTTATCATTTTTCTTTGATATTCGCATGTTAAAGCCATTTTTCCTTTAATATTTTTGAATGTTTGTTTTTCAATTATTTTTTTTATTTCACTTCTTTGAGCTTCTAAATATTTAGAAATATCTAATTCTTCATTTGAATTTGTTAATATATATTTTTGAAAACAACCTTTTAGTGATGATGATTCTTGAATATACACATCATTTTTTTAGGTATTGGTTTGTTTTTGAAGTGATGATATAATAGTCCAATTAAATCTTTCCTAGTTTTATTTACTATTTTTAGCCAATTTTGAATAGCTACGTTTTGAATAAATTTAGTCGATCCATAGTTAATTTTTTCGGGTTTTCTTTAATTTAATTTAATTTTTTAATTAATTCATCTCTTGATCATTTTTCATAATTTCGAACGGGGAATTTTCAGCAATTTCATTAATTTTTCATTATTAAATAAGGAATAATTTAATGGATCATATGATTGTTTAATTTCTTTTAATTTTGTTGAACCAACACTTTTTTAGTCATGAATTTGATTATTTTTTCCCCTATAATAACAAATCATCATATTCTTTAATTTTAATATTTTTAATTTGTAAATGCAGTTTTGAATTTAAATTTGTTATACACATGTTATCACTTATAGATTTATTACAATCATTACAAAATGTTTTATTTTTTGTTCCCATTTATCAGGAGAAAATTTCAATAAAATCAGTATAACGAAAATCGTTAGTCAATTGTTTAGACACTTTTTTCAATAAAATTTAGTCAATTGATGTTTTATATTTTTCAAGATAATCTACAGTAAATTCATATTTTGTTACATTTTTATGATGAATATTTGATTGTAAATGGTTTGGATGGTTATAAATCCATGTACTATCTCTTCCACATTCACATTTTGTTGTAATCATAAACATTTTTATAATACATTGAATACAAATTTTAGATCTTTTATCTGTACTAAAATAATATTTATAAAAATGTTTTATACTTTTAGTTTCTTTACATTTACTACACATTTGTTCACTTTTTTCTACTGTTTCGATGTTATACAACTCTTTTTCATATATTTTATGATATATGAAATCATATATATATGATTCATATGATATATGAATTTATGAAATATATGATATATGCACAGTCTTTACAATAGCAATATAATCCATCTTTACTACGTTTATCTTTAGAAAATTGGTTAAATTCATTAAATATAAAACATTTAGCACATTTTTTCTCCATTCATATAGAAATAATTTTTATAAATTTGTATTCTTTAAAACAAATTGTTATGTAGTTGTTTCAGAAAATTATTGGAGTATAATGTGATCAAAAATGATATTGTAGAAAAACAATAAAATATAATTTGAATATATGATTATAGAATTATCGTTTTTTATTAATATTTCACTAATTTAAAAGAAAACATTTTGCATGTTGACTTTTTTAAGATTTAGTGTCTTTTGCTTAAAATGTTGTTATTTTTTCAGTAAAATTTACAAAGACACTTATTTAATTTATTGATTTAATTGAATAGTTTTGTTAACATTTACCAATTTTTAAAAATGTTTTTCTTTTAAATTTTTTGAAATTTAGTAGAATAAATTTAGAATTATGGATAATCAAGTAAAATTATTTTACTGTTCGGAAACATAGGTTTTACATTGATTTTCTGTTGGTATCCAAAGTGGCCCAGGATCGGCATATATGTATCTAATTTTATATATATATATATATATAAATATTTATAAAACAAGTTCTTGTTTTTTTAGTTGGTTTTCTACTCCTAAAACTATTATTTCGTAAACTTGTTTGACAGAATTAAATAGCTCTTACTCTCTAGGAGTGCCTTTTGTGTGTTTTAAAAACATCTAATTTCAGGTCTTCTTCTCATAGTCTTTAAAAGTTCCCATTTTAATCTCATGGAGTAATTTTATTCACGGAAGTAGCTGATTGTAATGTAAATATTTAAAACCATCTGACGTTATACCTGTGAAATTCCCATGTGAAATGGGATTTACTATATTATGGAGCTTAAGACTTACTTAGAAGTTTCTTACTAGCTTAATTTAAACAGCTTTGTAACCATTTAAGGAAACGTTGAAGTAACTGAATGATTTGTTATAGTTTAAATATACATATTAAAACAAAAGTTTTAACTTAAATAAAAACCTAAAATAGTATAAAAATCATTTTAAAATATGATCCGAGACGACAAACCCTGCTATAGTATTATGTTTGCTCTTAATCCCGAGACAACAGAGGGATGATAACGTTCTGTTGTTTGTTCGACTGAAATGCACTTATAGATTTCAAGACCTATTTGACTGAACCACTCGTAGGGCTTTGTCAATAATCTTCTGAAAGGGGTTTTAGATTTAATATTTTAAACGCAACTTAAAATTATTGTTCAATGAATCACATATATTAGAAATGTATTTTTTGTATTAAATTGAATCATGTTTTATCTATATGGGATTCACGGTGTGAAACATCAGTTTTGTATCAATAAATCATGTATTTCGCAACATCAGTCATCACGCCGGCGCCGTAGTGGTGACTGTTTGCACAGTTTGTACCCGCCTGTTACCCGTTCTGTTTCCATCTCCGTTCTGACGCCTTCTTCCGTTTTGTCCGTTCCGTCTATTCCCATTTTTCTTGTGGGTGCGTCTGTTGCCCGTCTGGGTGCCCTGGGTATTGGTGGTGGTGGAGGTGGTTGTAGTTGGCTGCCCGTCTATTGTTATCGTTATTGTTTGTGGGTTCTGTCCTCCACCCTGGACGGTTTGGGTGGTCGCGGGTGGTGGATTTTGGTTGTTATTGTTGTTGTTTTTATTCCCAAGTTTAGCCTGCAGAACGTTCGATAAAACTCCCAAGTTCGGAGCTGCGTACCCCTCGATGAATTTACTCTCGATCAGCTGTTAATGTGATATTGTAGTTAATGGCATGTATATAATAATGATGTAATGGTAGTGTTAAGAGGCATGTTAGTTGGCACAGACAGAAATATACAAACAATTACCTTTTAGCGAATTTCCCCTATAGGGAAGAAGCTATTACCGTAGGTGGCATGGTAAGACCTAGGCCCGGGACCATGATAACTTTTCGTTTTGAGGCCCCCAGATGCCAAAAACACCAATCGTTCAAATTCATATAGATATATATACATATATATATATATATATATGTGTGTGTGTGTGTGTGTGTGTGTGTGTGTGTGTGTCCGTAGGCATGATAACTTTCGTAAAAATGGTCCGATCTTGATGAAATTTGGTATAAACGTGTAAGGCAGCATCCATTTTCATGAGTTCGTGAACCAGACAGGTCGCTCTACTTTAAGGGGGGTTTTGGGGGTGTTTTGTACCCCAAAAATGTTTTTTTTTTAACTTTTTACATATAATAGTTTTTAAACACAAATTTTGGTTTAGACCATTAAATTCAACTTAAAAAAACAAATTTGGTATATTGATCATCACTCTACATCAACTGGTTACCGAGATATTGAGAGTGCTAAACACAGTATGTTGTCCAATGTTAATCTTATGGAGAATAAGTAAAATTGTATATCTCGCTTATTAATGAACATGTATTAATGAAACTTGGTATGTGGCTTTATATGGTTGGGTTTTAATGCTATTTGCATTCAAAACTCATTTTGTGTCGTCCCCATGGCAGCAAACCAGCGTACTCAGCAGTTATAATGTTATTCTTATTGAGAATAATTAACATGTGATATCTTGCTTGTTTATGAACATAAATTGATAAAACTTGGTACGTTGTTTCATCTGGAGGTGATCCAATGGTATTTGTATAAAACCCAGATTTTGTGGCCCTTGATGCAGCAAACCTGCATACTCAGTCCTATTGTTTCTCTTATGGGGAATAAATAAAATGTCATACCTCGCTTATTTATTAATATGCTTTGATTAAAGTTGGTAAGTGACTTCATGACTTAGTGAAGTACCAATTTAAATTCACTGAGTCTGCAGGTTTGCTGCAACGGGGGTATTTGTAATAATAAGCATAAAAGTCAGTCTTGAAAACATATTTGCCATAGATTTTGTTTCTTGATGGTGTTTTCATGAGAACCAGTTTTAGTTACAATTCCACCTACGATGTAAATTTCGACAGTTCTAAAGGCAATTACTTTCAACATTATTACTTACCTTAAAAACGTTAGCACTTCGTATTGCATGAAAATGCATCCTTAATTATAAAATATCTATCTGTGAATTTGTGTCATCAGTTTATTGTGTGATTTTACTTGTATGTTATTTTATTTATAAGTAATACATTTTTTACCTTAAAAGAACAAAACTCAATTTCACAAGCAAATTTTATTTGTAAACAAACACCATTGACACTGTTAGAAAATTTTAAACAAGCAGCACATATGGTCCAACGATATTTGTAATGTGACTAGTAAACAAATCATAGTTGAAATGAATAGTACACTCGTGTGCCAAATTACGTGCCTCTTACTCTATCAGACTTGGGGTTTTCGTATTCCCGGGAAAATCTAAAATGTTTCCCGCATTTCCGGACCTATCTACTTATACATAAACCAAACAATAGAATTAAAAAAGCCATAATATCAACAAACATTGACAATTTCTTTAATTAAATGTACTGCAGAGGAAATATGATCTAAGAGTTATTTTTTATACACTTTCTTAACTAGCATAAATTGTATAATATTGACAACATAAATATATACTTGCTTAACATTTTGAAAGAATGTTTGTTTACAGAACTAAACCACATGAGAGTGGCTTATAGACACTCGTGAGAGTTTTTTACTCTCAGAGAGTTTGTGCAAGTAATTCAAAAGGGAACTAGGTTTTGTAAAAGCTGGTTCTCTGTAATGTTTACAATTTATGTTCAATTGTGTTCAGATAGTGTGTACACATATTAAAAAAAATTTCATAATTTTAATTATATTGCTAAAAATATTGTTGTTATTGAAGTTTGTTATTATCCAAGACTACGAATTATGTATATTACGCTTTTGTTTAATTTTAATGAAATTTAAATACATGCATATACATTTCGAATTGTTTAAAAATAAAGATATCTTACGTTCACAAATAAAAAGGTTATACATACCACATAAATTACAAATACATAGCCTGTAATAAAAACAGACTTCATTTTTTATTTTCCAACCCCTGAACTTCCGACAGATGAACTTGACGCTTTTAACTTGATTTTCCCCACATTTTAATTTGAATAAAGCAAAATTACCGGAACTGCACGCTTTTCAGTCACTTGTCACTGTGATCTATGTTGTTTACGCCGCATGATCTCGCATATTTATGTTGAAAACGAGACAAAAATACACATGAAAACATGATGCTGTACAATAAATGATAACGTAATTGTATAGAGATGTTTGTGTAGTGCAAAAAATAAGAGTTAAATATAAACAACTTCTGTGTTTGTATATTTAAAAATCTTTTGCATTACCGTTTCTTTTACATCACCTTTAATTTAATATTCTTTACACCACCACATCAAAGATCATAAATGTAGTCCTTTAAACAAATCCAAACAAAATAAATATGTTTTTGTTGGTATCATATTCTCCTTAAAATACGCCCTAGTTGCACCGGCGTCTTACACAGTGATAAATAGTGACTAGAGACCGCCCAATAGTCCAAATTCGACCAAATATTTGAAAAACAGTTTAATATCTAGTGTTGCGCTCATCTCTCTCTCTCTCTCTCTCTCTCTCTCTCTCTCTCTCTCTCTCTCTCTCCCCTTTCTTTACGCTAATTCCCAGGTAATTATGTTTAATGTGGAGTTAAAACGGATAGCAGAAGCGCGTTACAATTCCAGTAATCAGTATACCTGAAACTTCTCCACCTCATCCTCTCTTCGTCCCTCATCCTCACCCCTTCAAAAACAGGACTATTTTTTAAATGCGGGGTTAAAACGGATAAGAAAAGGGTGTTACGATTCCTGTAGTCAATAATATGACTATTTAAGACTATTTACACTAGTCTTAAATTATCTGTTCTTGATTTTGTGGAGTTAAAACTTATAAGAAAAGCGGGTTACCATTTCAGTAATCAGTAGCCTTTTTATTTATGCCTGAAACCTCTCCACCTCATCCTCTCCCCTTCTCTCATCCTCTACCTAACCCTCATCCTACCTCCTTACAAACAGATTTAATTTATTTTATTGTGGAGATAAAATAGATAAGAGAAGGGTGATACCATTCCAGTAATCATTAGTATTTTTATTTATGCCCGAAACCTCGCCACCTCACGCTCTCCCCGTTTAATGTGGAGTTAAAATGGATATCAGAAGGGCGTTACCATTACAGTAATCAGTAGTCTTGTTATTTATGTCTGAAACCTCTAAACCTCATCCTCTCTCCGTCCCTCATCCTCCCCCTCATAAACAGGTTTTTTTAATGTGCAGTTTAAACAGATAAGAGATATGTATTGCTATTCTAGTAGTCAGTAATTTTTTATTTATGAATCATCTGTTCTTGCTGTTGTACTACATATTCATTTGAATAACGCAGCTGTTAATTAATTAAATGAAAAGTATAAACAAATACGAAATGCAGAACGCATGTTCCCTTAAGGATAACACGTAAAATTTTAAATCCAAAAGGGCATAGCCCTACACGTTCAAACACAAAATTATTTACATTCGACACTTCTCCTAATAGTAATAAATATGTGAGCCAAGTTTCATAATTCTACGTTGCCGCATATCCAAGAAATTGGTACCGCAAAAATTCCCCCAGCCGATTAATATATAGATTTGTTGTGTGATTTTACTTGTATGTTTGTAACAACAAACTAGTAACCATTTTGTGTTAACATTTTATATGTATTAAACTAGGCTTATCGCCGTTGGAGGCTTCGCCCCCAAACCCCCTTTTGGAGTTCGCTTCGTTCACTTACCTTCCTCAGTCAACTCAAGCTTAAATCAAACTCAACTATTGTAGTTCATTATCCAAAGAAAAACTACACAACAATGACCTTTGATGAGCACATTACCAAAGAAAGCGGTCCCATATCGGTTCGATATCGAAACATTTGACCAACCGGCTGCTTGTTAGTTTTATTGAATGAACTCTCGACTACAATGGTTGTTTCGAGGTGAATAAAATCAAAAAATAAAGTGCTCACTCAATCAAAGTCAATCATATATAAATACAAAGTTGTGGTTACAATGTTTACAATTGGAGCTCTACAAATGGATTTACGTGTAAAAAAAACAACAAATTAGACTTCAGTTCACGACAGAATTATAGTAACCTAACTCCGCAGAGCGATGTATGGTGGCTGTTCGTTGTGCAAATTACAAATAAATGAATTTGTAAAAACAAGATAATGTCAAAATTAATCAGAAATAAATTGCAGACCTCAAAAAAGTAGGATTCAAACCCGTGACCACATGATCTTGAATCACCTGACAACATATCCACTGGGCTACCGCGGGCCCATCAAATTTATCATTCGATAGAACAAACAATCGGTTGGTTACATTTTCCAATATCGAAACAAACGATATTCGCGATATTGGACCTCCCGTGTAGGCGATAATGTGCTCACCTTGTTTTGTAACAGCTGATTTATATAAACCTTATTTGAGCAAATTAGTATCGCCTACACGGGCGTTTTTTTTTAAATCAGCTGATAACAAACATGTGGTATTAGCCAAAGATAGTGTGCTTTCATTAAACGGCTTTCCAAAACTGTACACATTTAAATGGGCCAAAATACTCAAAATTTCTTCTTCTCCGGTGAATAGCGGCTAAACGGATGATCGGATCTTAAATCCGACGAAAAATCGTTGGTTGGAAATTAAATTTTCTACAACTTTTGTATTTAAAATTTGTTGCCATCTCTTAACATTTCCGTACAAAACGCGCTCAAAGTGGAAAAATATAAAAAGTGGAACTTTCCCCGCCCCAACAACTCAAAAATGTTAACTTTAGAATCCGACGAAAAATCGTTGGTTGGAAATTAAATTTTCTACAACTTTTGTATTTAAAATTTGTTGCCATCTCTTAACATTTCCGTACAAAACGCGCTCAAAGTGGAAAAATATAAAAAGTGGAACTTTCCCCGCCCCAACAACTCAAAAATGTTAACTTTAGGTAATTTTTCTGGGAGTTTCTCGTCAAGAGCTTTAATTCAAGTATGGGGTCGAGGGGGGTTCGATTACGGGAAGTGCCTCATAGTTTGTCAGTGAGTGAGTGAGTGAGTAATCCGTCTAGCTTTATATAAGTAGAAGATTATCGTGTACTACTTGATAACTGTGATTGAAATTAAAAACACTTCCTACCAAAAAGCGCATTTTGGTGTATATGTTTTATGTTCTCTCAAAACTGATGACGGAGAGACAATTACATGGTACTTTGAGAGTACTTTAAAACACAAAGTGTTGGAAAATCTATATTAATATTAAATATGTAAATCAACACTTACTAAGCTAGATCTTAAACATAATAAAACCACAGAAGACAAATAACTAGATGTTGGTTTAGACGTGGTAATGTTGAGCGTATGAGGTAGACACATCAAAATGGTAAAATAATAGTAACGTAATGCCGCTTCTTGCCTCACTAACCACCTATCCCATACTCTTACGGCTTTAGTGCTGAGATAATTTTAAAATAAGCCAACTATTCCGTATACCTGCAATTTTATTGTAGGAACGTATTATCCTGTGATACAGGATAACTGTGATGCATAACTGTGATACAGGATGTTGTAACGGAGTCTACTTTCATAACAACATTACAAATTTATGTTGGTCAGAAATTAAGAAAAATCACAACCATGACATTGATATATTTCATTATTATTACATGTTTTCATCATCCCTAGCATGTTTTTTACTCATCGAAATTTAACGTATTTTATATTTACGTATTTCATATTTATATAGATTTTGTAAGTATTTTGATAATTTATTTAGGAATGTATATGTATACCCTTATTTTATTCTCTAGGACTTTTGTGAGGTTGAAACTTCTCCTACAGTTCTTATAATTCTGGGGCATAAGTAATTCTGTGGGATTTTGAAAGAAGAATTTGTATGATTGGTGTCAATGGCCAGGTAATGAGCTACAGAATCGTGTGATACCGGGTTTTTTTAACCAAAGTGTGGCCAACCCGGTGTATGACGTCATACTTAAAAGATGGCCACTAACACCGACATTCATGTCTTTTTAACGCTATAATCTTTTTCCGAATGGTTTTATAAAGATATTGCAAATGACCTTTTCTATTAACAGTTAAAAGATGGATAAAACACACTATTACAACAAATGTCATAAATCTATCTGTTGAAAAGATATAAGCATTCTACAAAATAAATAATAAAAAGTAAAATACTTCAAAAAACGCAAACAAACTCTTATCAGCGAATTTCCCCTATAGAGAAGAAGCTTATTACCGTAGGTGGCATGGAAATATTTAAGCGTGGGACCATGATAACTTTTCGTTTTGAGGCCAAAAACACCGTTCGTTCAAATATGTATTCATATCATATGTATATATACAGTGTCTCACATAAGGTGTTTCAAACAGATTACCGACAAACCACTTGACCTAGAAGGATGAAATACAATTATTTCCCACTAAATTGACCCCAAGGAATAATGTAAACATATTTTTAACTTGTTTAAAATACAGGGTGTTCCAAAAACTGAGGATCACTAGTTCGAATCTCGGAATTTTTCAAATGTAAACATACCCCATGTTATAAACCATTTTAAAGCCCTATACCAGACAACCATTTTGGTGAAAACAGAACTCACTTATCTCCATCCGTTTCAAAATGGCGGTCATTTTTGCGAGAAACATTATAGTTTACGGAATACTTTGTACTTGCTAAACCACAGACATATTTTTGCTCTAATTCACATTTCTTAGTCGTATTGAACTCAGCTTTATCCTAATATGCTACATGACAGTATTTAAAACAAAATTCAAAACGAGTTCTCATGCAGCACGCTGACGTGAGGGAAATGAATTCCCGCATTAAAACCTTTAGAAAAATCTAATAAAGGGTTTAAAACAAAACTGGTAATATTTTTTTGAAAAATTTAAAAGTGTTATTTTTTGGCTGTTCTGATGGGTCCTGGTTATATTTAAATTCACTATTAGAATAACAATGGTGTACATTTAAGGCTAGGATGAGGTATAGTCAGGATAACAAGTTGGTATAGGGGTATTGGGGGTGATAAAACTACATCAAAATATGAAAAACAGCCTTTTCCGGTGTAAAATCCCTATAAGACAACGTACTGTCTTAAGACAATTAGCATTTTCTTTAATAACACGGTAAATACTTGTTCTAGAATGATGAGAGATGGCTTCAAAGTTTCACCTCGTTAGTCTCCATCTTTTCACATGCATTAGTTTTACATCCGGGGCTTTTGTGACACTTTTTGGGCCCAAAAACTCAAAATTAGAAAACTTAAAATCCCCAAAAAGGGGGTTAGAGTTCACCGATTGTTTTGCCCAATGACCTTGTCCAACTTATTATAGAAATAAATGTCCCTACCAAATTTTAAGTAAATCAGACAAAAACTGCGACCGCAAGAGTGGGAACACACATACATACATATATACATATACGTACATACATATATATATATATATATATATATATATATATATATGTGTGTGTGTGTGTGTGTGTGTGTGTGTGTGTGTGTGTGTGTGTATAAATATATATTTATATTTTCTTTATATATAAAGGTTTTAGCCACCCCTCAAAACGTTTCAGGGGGTCACGTTAGGAACTTCTAGGGTGGTCCCGGGCTTAAGTCTCATCGTGCGGATCATGCTAATAGTTCACTTTTCCAAAGGAAATTCACTAAAAATACATTTTTTAAATATTTATATGCCCAGAATTCAAAAAGGTCCAACAGTAAAGTATATCAAAAAATATATAATTTTAAAGATATTAGATATCTTAGAAACTTTCTAATTTATATCAACCATGTATCATTTGTTTTCTAGCAATATAAAGAAATAATTTTTTTTGATGATTTTAGTGTATTTGGATGGGTTCTAGTCTGAACTTGTGTGAATGCATTTCCTAATAAATACAATACATATTCCTGTTGTAAATTTACAGATTAATAAATAACCGAAGTGTAGAAGGGCCTCCGTGGTAATTTAGCCTGGACTGCATTCTGTTCTCAACGTTGTATACAGGGGGAAAACTGAAGCGAACATTGCTAGTTTATGTATTAAAATTACCGCCCTTTAATCTGTATTATCTCTCAAATCATTAACTTTAAAAACAGTTGGGCTAAACATTAAACAATACTATATTGTTATCGATATATATACTTTCGGCTTAGTTATGATCACTGATATTTCTTAGTTGCCCAACAATATTATATTTAAATAATATCAATTTAACAGTGTTTATTCGAATTATATCACATTTTTAGTTAATTTTCAAACACAAATATTCACAGCGTGGCAATAATGATTACTGAAAACTTGAACTATTCTAGGTAATGGTTATCTAATAAAGAGTTACTCCCCTAGGATGGATTGGTTATGTTATCTCCTAATTAACAAGCCAAACTGTGTATTTACTACTTTATATACTTATTCTGTAAATAGTGTCTTGCTTAGTAATAAAAACGCATGCATGTTTTAAAGTTGTATCGGGGCACCTTAGAAACACAAGGCCTGTTTGTTTTCCTGCTGTTTGCAAGTTTCGTTTCTATTATGCTTTATTGCCCAGAACTCGTGCGTTCACATCATGGTACGTGGCACTGTTTATGGTTAAGGGAGCATATCTCTCTACTGTAATGTGAGAATAAATGCATGAGCTTAAGCATATCGTTACATAAACTTCCCTTCCACCATTTCCTTAAACTACATTACCGGGAAAAATTTCCATATTTTGGTAGGTAGCAATTGCAATGGAATCCTATTGTCTTTTCTGTGGAAAGTTGTATGAATATACAACAGCATGTCTGATAATGTCTGAAATCTTTCTTTGAGAAAAAAATGTTTTCTAACTTTTGTACTACTAGTACTTATTTCTAATTATCTTACTGATTAGCGGGAGCTAATCTTACTTTAAATGTACAATAATTACTGACAAGTAAAGTAAATGTTCAATAAATAGTCGTCTAGGTTTTGCTTTTGATACTTAAACCATCCAACCATTCTCAGACTGATGTGTTTACGTGTTAAACGCTCCAAATTAAGTACCATGCCATGGGGCCGGGCTTTTTCATTCCAATTTGAATCATCAGTCCTCTGTCTATAGTTTAAAAACGTGTTGTGTTTAATTTTCTTTAATAATTCTGATTTCCTTTATATTTAAAGTTACAAACACAATGGATTTAGTAAAGTTTTGAAACGACCTAGGATATATATAAATTTATCAAGAAATTCGCAATACGTTTACCTTGTTGACAATTTAAAAATTATTACATTGGGGTCGTTTCATAACTTCCAGTTTCAAAAATAAAAGGTTATACCTAAAAGCGAATTAAATATGTGTTTTTTCACAAAGTAAAGTTTCATAATTTTAAGTTATTATTTTGTTTAATGTAATATTAAATTCTTTTCAAAACCTAAAGTTTCACAAGGTAAAGTAGTTATTTTAATTCATATTATATATGTAAGTATTTAATGCATAAAGTTTCGTAACGTCCAGTTCTAGAACTCACTCCAGTTCGATACGATTTTGCCTGTGCTGGATTGGAGTGAACCATCGTTGGCGTTTACGGTTAAGCTTCACGATATGGAACTTACGTCAAATGTAACGTTTCGTTTTGAAACTGGACGTTATGACACCAGTTTTGGTTTATAAAATGAAAACTTTACTTTATGTCACTTTACTTTCTGAACTGTTACAGTAATTTAAATAGAGCTTTACGTTATGCAACTTTACTTTGTGCAGAAATACATATGTACAACATTATAATTCGGAACTGGACGTCATGAAACCATTCGTTTTGAAACAGGTTGAATTTAAACTAGAAACGTTTTTGTTTTGAAACTTTACCTCATTAAAAAACAGCCTCCCAGTAGAATTACAAATAACATACTGGATGTTCTGAAACTTTACGTATTGACAACTGTTTTTATGGCATTATATTCAATGATAAATTTACGTTGTATAATGCTGCCTTGTTTTTAGTAGAACTTTATGTTATGAATCTTTACGTTGTGCAACGGACCCATTACATCCACCTCAAGTGTATGTGCAACGGACCCATTACATCCACCTCAAGTGTATGTGCAACGGACCCATTACATCCACCTCAAGTGTATGTGCAACGGACCCATTATATCCACCCCAAGTGTATGTGCAACGGACCCATTACATCCACCTCAAGTGTATGTGCAACGGACCCATTACATCCACCTCAAGTGTATGTGCAACAGACCCATTACATCCACCTCAAGTGTATGTGCAACGGACCCATTATATCCACCTTAAGTGTATGTGCAACGGACCCATTACATCCACCTCAAGTGTATGTGCAACAGACCTATTACATCCACCTCAAGTGTATGTGCAACGGACCCATTATATCCACCTCAAGTGTATGTGCAACGGACCCATTACATCCACCTCAAGTGTATGTGCAACGGACCCATTACATCCACCTCAAGTGTATGTGCAACGGACCCATTACATCCACCTCAAGTGTATGTGCAACGGACCTATTATATCCACCTCAAGTGTAAGTAAAAAGTTTTTCTCGCATAAAACTATAACTGCCTGATTTACACCATTAGTTGGTACAACATTTACTGCAGCTTGTTCAGTAAAATACTAATAAATAGTTAGATTATTTATCCCAAATATTATATCAGCATATTATGGCCTGTTTTAAATAAAAGGATACTTTAATTTAAATATTCACTCTACTGAGGAGTTTTTAAAATATAAAAGGGGGTTGAGTCGTTAATTTGTCATTACCGCAGTCCAGCAAAAGCCTGAAGTCAATTAAGCCAAAACTAATTTACCTTTGTCGACTGCTGGGGCCAATACCAGAGCTATCAAGGGAGGTATACACGCTTTGACTTTGACTGACTCAAGGGTATTCGTGGAACTTGAGTCAGGAGAATCCGTCGCAGTATAAAACCTAAAATTAGTTTATATTAAGTTAACTTAATTGCTTTTAAAGATCTTTCTTACTCCGTAAATGGTAGATAAATTCAGAAGGAGGATTTTGAAAACGCTTGTTAACGAATGCGACGAAATATATTTACTAGATAGTAAGTTAATTTTAATTGAAAACAAGCTAATGGCTATTAGGCAGTCAAAATATTTAAAAGCTTTTTTTAACTAAACTTTTATTTTGACTATTGGATTTGTATATAAGGCAAAACTGTATTCATATTGTTACAAGAGTATACCGTTTCATGGTTTAACTATTTTCATACACAGAGTCAAAACTCCTTGTTCTATTTACCTGAAATACTGGGAAAATACTGTTGCGAATTATAAATTTAGAAGGTCTAGTCAGGATTGAAAGTAAGTGTGGGGATACTGGGGGTGATAACAAATCGCCAACATATGAATAACAGACTTTTCTAATGTAAAATGTACATAAGACAACGTCCTATGTTTAGTCAATATACATTTTCTTTAATAACTTGGTAATAATTTGGGCTAGAATGATGAGAGAGGGCGTACAAGTTTCGCCTCACTAATCTCCATCTTTTTACACGCTTTAATAACCAACGCATGACAACCTCGTTCATCTGGAGCTTATCTGAGCCTTTTTGGGCCCAACAAAAAAATTTTAAAACTTGAAATCCCCAAAAAAGGAGGTTAGAGTTTTCCGAACGAACTTCTCCAACTGGTTATAGAAAAGAATGTTCCTACCAAATTTGAAGTAAATTGGATAAAAAATGAGACCTCTAGAGTGCAAACACAGACATATATAATTTTTAACAACCCCCCAAAACTGGATCACGTTAGGAACTTCTATGGTGGTCCCGGGCTTAAATCCCACCGTGCGGGTCATGCTAATAGATCACTTTTCCATAGGAAATTCACTAATAATACCGATTCCTGCGGTACACCGTACTTTAACACTTCTTCGCTGGAAGTTTAATTCGAAACCTGAAAACATGATATCCTTCTGGTAAGAAATTATTTAATCCATTTATGTGGAGCTCCACGTACTTCACAGGTTTACAATTTACCTACACGAGTTTTGTGATTCACACAATCAAAGGCTTTAGAGATCGAGGAATACACTTAGTGACGGATTTCGATCATCAATATCCGTGACAGTTACCCTCCAACGCAAAATAACCCCCCCCCCCTAGATGCGCAAAATATACTTGATACTACCAGTACTCAAAGTAATTTTCAGTAGACATTTCGAATTGCGGTACTATCGTAGTGATGTTGTAAAGCCGGTGTGTTAAAGTGGTCGATTGTTCTTGTACTAATGTTTTTTTTATTGTTGAACCGAAAAAATACGACGTATTTATTTTAAATACTTAACGAAATATTTATATTTGAATTTGGTGAAATAAAAATCCTATTTTGTGCAAACGATCAATCACTCGTTCAACGGTGATGGGCCGCAGCTGAGTGTGTTAACAACGTGCCGCTGATCACCGAGCGAAGCATCATTACTCTCTATACCCTGCCATGGTTACACATCCTGATCGAACCTTCATCACTGAGATAACTCATTTTGTTGTTAATCTATGTATTAAAAGAGTAATCAGATTTTTTCAGAGGCTTCCGCCAAAACTATAATGTAAATGATCATCTATGAGATATTTAAAAGCCCTTTAACATCTAGATGTGCTTTTTGAGGTTTTTGATCACTCGTATTATTTAATCGGATATCAATAGCAAAGCTGTTTTATAGTGGATTAAACTTTTTGAAAAAAAGAAAATGTTTAAGATTGAATGCTCTACAGAATTTAAGGATATCATTTGTGCAAATACTTAGGAAATAACTACCTTTAAAAGTGATTTAATTTTTTAGGTTATAAATTTACATATAAAATGTATCACCTGACACGATTTAAAGGATAGCGAGGTAAAAAATAAGTAAATAAATTATAAGTAACACAAACATTCAGTATCAAGTTTTTATAAGTGTTTGAAATATTTTAGGTAAATAATATCAATCACTAACAATTAATATTAAGTTATAACCTAATAGAAACGATTGAAATTAAGGTTCAACAGTTCAAAATATTAAGTAAATTTAAGGATTTCGGAGAGTTGTCCTTCTTGCTAAGTATGGAGCAACAACTAGATGTAAATATAAGTCATTATGGTACCTAATATGTTGGCACATACCTTAAATACAATTATTTATGATTCGATAGATACCTTAGAAGTTGATATAACGACTGTTTTCATCATTAGTGGAAGGCTAATTGGGTATTAGAAGATGTTACGTTTGTATGCCTTCCACAGAAACAATACGTTTCTCACTAAACACCTTGTTTGGTTCTTGGTTACTTTACAGGGAATAAATTAAACGAAAAACGTTCTAACCAGAAGTAAAATAAATAAGAGTATTGTTCTTCCGTTCTCTGTGCTATATAAAATATTACAATTCCTATAAAACCACTTAAGGAACCACGTAATAACTTTTACGTTTATTTTTATTTTATTTTATTTTTGAGAAGATTATCGTAGGGTTTAGATCATCAACCATCACTTCATACCTGTAAAATTTCAATTTACTTTAAAAAAAGTATTAAAATATGTCTACTGAATTAGAAGTTTGAGTAAATGGAAAATAAATCAACAGTACACAATTGATTAACGAATAAAACCAAACTTTATGGGTTTGACTGGTTTTTTAGATTACATATTTTCAACCTTGGTAAATAGAAATGGATCAAACCGCGTTTTCATTGAGTAACTTTCCCCTAGTAAGTTTTCCGGTTATTTGGTTATTCTGATTATGATGAGCACAATTATTCTTTGAAATGTGACCCATTAAAGTGTAGGAGAATTAACAAGTAAAAGCATATTAAATAAAAATTCATTTTCTTTTTCTAGTTGCGTTACTTTTTAGCTTTAGATAAGTAAAATTTTAAATACTCCGTCCAATATTTTACACCTAGATATAATTAAATAATTACGCCATAAGGCTTACTAGGAAAATAACATCAGTACGACGAGTGTAACTCCAAAAATACATTTTAATATGGCAAAAGCACTAACTTTAATCTCTCTCTTTCCTCTCGTCGTGTATACAATTTCCTTTAAATAAAAGTTTTGTTTGCATAAAACGTTAAATACCACAGAACTATTTAGTTTATACTAATCCTTTGAGAGGCAAGTTCGTGAAGGAAGTGGTTGAATCTGTATTGGTTTATTGATTTAAAAAATGAACGTTTAAAAACTTAAAATTATAAAACGTGCTTCCAGAGGATACACACACACACAGTAAGGATGGTAAAAAACCCCGTTTAGATGTGGAACTCAAAAATAATACACCCATCCCGTCAGCTTGGAAAAGTGCCGTCTACCGTTCCTTAAGGTCCGCCTTCGCTTGAATTCTGCCACAGTCAGGTGAAGATAATTTGCACATAAATACCCCTGAGACGGGATTCAAACCCTATTCAAACCCACTAGAACCTAGAGCCTGGGGGACAGGGCATTAGACCGCTCAGCCAACCTGGCAGGCTAGCAGCTGTCAGTGAGGCTATGGCAATGAGGTATTACGCCATACACGTAGCACGAGTTAGTTCCGTTATTTGTGTATAGGTTTACACCACATGTCAGATGCAGGTCACAGACAGAGCTAATTTAGGTATTAGATTCAAAAGCCGGCTCTTGGCTCTCAAGGTTTAACCAAATGGTATGGATTTCACTGTTTTTTAGAACACATATTTGAATTCTTATTAAATAAATACCTCAATTGTATAGACAAATTCCATTTATATAAAGTTTTTGTTTTCATCAAATCTAAACTACCACTCTTCAGTTTACAATAAAACAGTTAAGGTAAATTTTCATTATTTTGCAAATGCTTAGGGCGTAGTGTTTAATGAAAATATTTGTTTTACTTAGTTAATACTTACAAGCTTTGCCTGAAACTACGCCCTCTAGTATTTGCTGTTACAAGCTATGACCAATGGATTTTTAAACTTAGTAATATAGAGTTTCTGAAAACATTTAATGACATTTAAACAATTTTATATTTTTACCGAGTATTTTTTTGGTAAAACTGTATTAAAAACTAGTTAAATTGTGCTTCAAATTCTTGTGAGGGCAAAAGTCTTGGACTTTTCGTCTTATAAACATAAATAAAGAATGTATCTGTAATGTGGAAAACATAAAGGAACCAATACATACACAAAGGCCAAAGTGTGTATGTGAAGAGAGAAAGTGGCAGTGACGTTGACTGATAACTGTTCTTCAACTGCTTCTATCCAAACAACATCTCTTTGTTGCTTTACCACACTTTCCAAAAATATACATTCGTCATATCTAACGTCTTACCTTACTGAATATCTCAAAAGTATGTTATTAGAATTAGCTAAATACGAAAATAGTAAAAACATATTCTAAACACTTTTGTGTTCATACATAAATATAATTATTCCCTTATTTTGTTCTATAAGTTACACCACAGAAAACTATAAAACAATACAGAACGCTGACTAGAGTAGGAGAAGGGTTGCGCTCCCGTGGTAACCCCACGAGTACAGTCGCCGTTAGGGATGACAGCGGGTATCCCGAAAGCACACCCTCTGAGCGACCCAGCGCCACTAGCGTTCAAAGCGGCCAGTGACCGAACTAGCCGTTTTAAGTGCAACTGCTTTTAACAAGGTAGTTAGCCTTCTGAAGCGTTTTACAGTTTTCGGTTGTTATACTATACTCGCAAATCAACTTATAACTTGCAAATTAACTGTATAATAGTTTATAACTTGTAGCTACAATTTTGAATTTTACTTTATGGATTACTTATTTTTAGAGTTCTTACCATGTTTTATTTAGACTAAAGATCTCTTTGGGTGAGAATGCAAGGAAAGATAACCACTACTTTATAAAATATCTGCATGGTTGAAACCAAAACAAACTAATATGTTCTAAAAAGGCATTACACCATGTTCTTTTAAATTTTGCGTTTTTGGACACAGTTAATTTTATCATAATTTACAAGTTAACTTATATTTCTATATTTTCCAAAGGATCACTATTTTTTATGGCATGGTTAAAAAATTTATCATTCGGTCCCTTGATGGAACTACTTTCATTAAAAAATCATGTAACATTGAAGATTTTTTAAATTAAATAATTACTTTGTGATTGTAAAAACGAATATGTAGGCACAATACTATTGTGGCGACCCAGCTGCACATTTTAATTTATTGTAAGATCAGCTATACATCAAGTTTATTTATTTTTTACTCCAAACAACTAACAGTGAATGATAATCGGTTTATATTGGTTTATTTTGTGCAATAAATCTCCATAAAGGTCAATTTTTGTATTCAAGGTTGATAATAAATAAGATGTAGGTAGGTATTTAAACAGATTCTAATCGAATTAGCTTCTATTTTTATTTTTTAATTTGCTAAATAAAGAGAGCAGCCTGAGCACTTCTTCTTCAGAATACATTTTCTTACTTTCATAACTTGGTTTCTTCCTCCAACCCCAGGGCTTATGCTTATGGCCACAATGTCCTGGCCGGTGGCCTGGGCGGTGATTGTGGCCAGAGGCCGGCTTGTTGGGTGGGCCGGTGGCTGGTTTGGTCGGTTGGTTATTGTCCTGTTGTTGAACCCCTGGCTTCAGTATGGTCGGCTTGTATCCTTCCGTATAAGTCAGAACTGAAGTAATCTTTCCGTTTTCGTAACCCACTCTTGCTTCCTGCACATCTCTTCTTGCTGTTGCTTCCTGTATGTCACGACTTCTTACCACTTCTCTATTTCCTGTCACTTCCTGCACGTTTCTGATTCCTGTTCCTTTCTGTATGTCCCTACTGTCTGCCTTTCCTTGGATGTCTTGACTACTTGTAACTTCCTGTACTTCTCTACTTCCTGGCACTTCCTGCATTTCTCCATTTTCTGTCACTCCTTTAATTGTTCTACTTCCTGCCACTTCCTGCACGTCACTACTTCTTTCAATGCTTTCTTGCTCCATAATCTTCATTACCTTTACTTCTTGTTCAGTCTTGGGACTCTCATCAAAATCCTCCGGACATGTTGTACTTGCGTCGTCTGAATTTAGTAACAGTATATGTTCTTTGGAATTAGTCAAGCTTAGTGCATTTGAATTCAGTGCTGCAGTCTGTAATATAAATATTATAATTCAATTGCTGTGGAAACTGGAAAGGGAAATTAATATTATAAGAGTCATATATTTAACTAGTTAAAACAAATTTTGCAAAAATATATTCATCCAATTCAGCGAATTTAAGTAACAAAAATGTGATTAAGTTAAAAACCGTGTTGTTACTCAAAACAACATAAACTCAGGTTACCGTTCGCGCTGTTTATATTCATATATTGCAAATGTCTTTTTATAAATTGTGAAGTTAGTAAGACTTGTAATATACTTTATTTTCTGTTGATACATTTTTACAAAAGTATTACGTATAATATTTGTTTTTATAAAATGACATTAATAAATGATTTGTTAACTGTGTTGTTTTTACAATGTTTAGGTGTTTGGAGAAAATATTTATGTTATTTAAAAAGTTCTTGATTTTATGTTCAATAATTAATTTAATTTCGTTAATGCAAATTGTTTAATTAACTAAACAATTGAGTAAATTAGTTCTCAACTAATATAGTTTCAAATGATAAACTGCTACATACCACGACAAACAGGATAGCTGGAATAGTTATGTAAACCATCATGGTGAAAGCATTACAAATACAAGTAGTGGGGGTTTGCGGGTGCTGGCTCACTTGATTTATGGCTTCCGGTCACGTGACCGGAAGCGCTGAGTGATAAAATACGTTATCTGAGGCTGAGCCAGTGACGTAGGCGGTTTTGTGACGAAATTAGTTAAAGTTCAAAGTTCAAGGTTACGGGGAGGTAATTTTAAAAAAGTACTACCTCGCACGCGTAAAATCCGATTGTGATTCGATAGTTTTAATTCGATAAAATATCGAATGAAAATTATCGAATGAAGCAATCGAATGATACGAGTGCGAGGTAGAACAATTACAAATATTACTTTATTTTATTTACAATAATTCATATTACAAATATTACTTTATTTACAATAATTCATGTTTACAATAGTTCCCCGTTGTTGGTTGTCATCGATGTTGTTGATCCGGACGAGTTGCGGCCATCACTTTGTTTTCTGAAGAAAGACGGTAGATACTTCGATCCCTGCGCAGAGTCCATGTTGTTTTTTGATGCGTAAAGTTTCAAAGATAAATCGTAACCGGACGCAATGAGAAGTCTTAACTCTTCATTAAAAACCTCGAGGTCTTGGAAAGTCGCCAGATGAATAGAGTCATAATGAATACACCTAATTTTAATGGACATTTTAATACAATGTTTTACGTTTGTGAAGAGCACTCGATGTTCACCAGTCGAGAGCCGGAGGTGTACTGACTATTCGCTAGCTAGCGTTCTGGTATCAAACAAAATGGTGGGGGTAAAAGTGTGGTGGGGCGGAGAAGATGGCGGACAGCAGATGGCAGGCGGCAGGTGGCAGCTGGTTGCTACTACATTTGCCGCCACAGTAATGCAATCCTTCGGCGTAATTCTTGTAGTTTATCTTGTCGGTTCATTTGATACGTTTTACATCTACATATGCAATAGCTGAAACACTTGCACTTACGACAAGCTTTCCCGTCAACTTGATCGCCTGGTATTTTAAAACATTGTAACTCGCAACAATATGTCTTCAAATTGTTATCGAAAAATAAATTTTTCATAGGTGACACCGACATGTTAGCTGCAGCGTGTGTTAGACAAGACTGAGACTAACTTCACTGCTCCCTCTCTTTTATACCTCTTCATAAGTTAACCCTGAATGAAAGTTCAAGGTCATCCATTTGAATTTTAAAAAAAAAGCAACACAGCAGTATATAAAATAATATACTGCTGTGTTGCTGTTTTTATTTTTTTTTTATTTTTTTATATTTTCTTTATTAAACAAACATCTTACAATACAATAAGCTTAAGTCTAACATTGATGCCTAGAAATACAAACAGAAAAATACAAACAAAGACATTATGTACAAGGATGCGTGATGTGCAGAGTGAGTTCCGTCGAGTTGTTGCCGCTTACACCGTGTGATACCAAATACAACGTCCCCGGTTGAATATCTCGCAAATCTTCATTTTGTAGCAGTTGAACAAATCGTTTTGGAAGAAATACTTGAAACTTCGGCTCATCTCCTGGAGTGAAAGGTCCTTCGCTCAATGAAACTAGAATTGCTTCTCCATGTGTGGTTTCCACTTTCTTGATGTTATGAATAATGTAGTGTTTTTGTTCTTTTAGTTCTGAACACTTTTTAGTTAGCAGAAGGTCGGATTTTGAATGAGTGTTGAATTGATCAACCAGTGTTTGTAGAAACTGTTGTGATGTCATCTTCGTCAGTGGTGGTTGTGGTGTTGCCTCTTCGGAGTCTCGAATAATACTCGTGCTGGAGCGGTGCTGCCTCCTCGTATTTATAGGCCCCACTACCCCCACCACATTTCTGTTCTCCGCTACCCCCACCACATTCCTGCGTTTGTTTCAAATAAACAGCCAAACGATATGCGTTGTACAATGCACAGTTTGTTTGACCGTGTTTAAGATCTTTTGCAGCGACACAAATATTACCGAGATTAATGTTAAAGTCCTTACTGTTAGTTATATCGAAAACATCACCGTGCGTGTACTTTTGTATCCAGTTCTTTTTTTCTAATCCTCTTGTGTATATATGTGAATATTGTTTGCAAAAGTTAAACATAATACTGTGCAGATTACTGTAGCTTATAAATCCTTCATACCAATGTATGTGATGAAAGTAGTTTGTTATCCATTTGTTTGTACTTTTCGCTTTGGTGTTAAGTTTGTTAAAAGAAAAAGGAGCTTCAAACGTGAATGGGTAGGCTACAAATGTAAGCAAGTCTAAAATTACTAATTCCTTGATAATAAACCTATCATCATTATTTCGAAATGCTTGAAATTCTATTACACAAGGCTTTACACTCACTTCTTCATCCCCTCCGCTCATCATGGCACCTAGCGATCAACTAAACTGTTTTCCACACCACGGTAGGTTAAATACCAGGCCGTACAGTTGCAGGCGCGTTGGTGTATATTTAACGTGGGCACCGTCCCCAATAGGCCTACCCCACGTGTGTTCTTCTTTACAAAGTCAAACTTTAGTCTTTTTTAACTTCTTCTTCTTCTTGTGTTTCGTTTTCTTCTTCTTCTTGTTTCTCCGTTTCTTCTTCCTGTGTTGTTTCTTCTGTAGCTTCTGTAGCGATTTCTACAAGTGGTTCAAAATCCTTTAACTTTCTCCACATGCAAACTTCATGAGGTATTCTATTAAAAATAGATGTATCCACAGGTCCGTACACGATGGTGCTATCAGGTTGTTTTTCCAAAGTATCGACCAAATATTCTTTAATAATAGCGCTTGCAAATACCAACTGTCTCATGTACCTTGTAATAGGTTCTGTTGCGTAGTTTAAAACGTAGAATTCTTCACGTGACAGTAGAATCTTATTTTCATGTTGAGTCAAGTCTCTAATTCGCACTTGTAGTTGTCCACGATGTTTAACAATATCGATTTCATTGTCACAATCCAAAAGTCGAATATGTGTTTTCCTTCCACACAAACTGTTAGTTAAATAACATTCTATTAAATGTACATGTTTCAAAAATGACTCCCAAGCATTTTGCGAAAATAAAACCTTTTTTGTTCCATGGTGTAGTATTACTGTAGGGGAATAATCCAATGATTTCATCAATCCAACTGATACACTTTTACTGATGCATGCTGAGATGGGGTAAAAGATTCGCAGAAAAACTTCAGTTAAAATGTGAGGAGGAATATTCTCTTCAACTTTCTTCTTCCTCTTTGGTACTACCTTTGATGGGTCTGCATTAATTTCCTCCTCTCTATCTCTTTTACCAAACTTTAAAAATGCAGTTATTTCCTTGATGATTTCTGTTTCACTAGTATTATCACGTTCCAATAACGGTGCTACCTCTGCATCACCTTGTACAACAGATGGAGAACTCATTTTGTAGAAGATGTTACCCATGCGACGATAGACGATCAACTGAAGACCTGCATTGTTGCTCCGCTATTTATAGGTTAGCGACAGTGGCGGTGCCGGTGGTGGTACAACGTTTTACAATACTGTCTTTACAATACCGGTCAACGGTGTGTATGTAACAATTTTATCGTGCAAAATTAAACAATACGCAGATGTATTTGCAGGTACGTTTTCTTGAAATTCCATTTCTATTTTTATATCAACACTAGACGATTTTACAGATTCATTTTGTTTGGAACAATCAATTACAACAATCGGAGCTTTCGATTCAAACTGTACGGGAGATAGTAGAGGTGTATTTGTTTTGCCGTAATATGAATTTTGGAACCTAGCGTACATGTCGTATAAAACACTGTATCTTTTTTTATCAAAAGAAATATTAAAGTTGTCGTAGGGAAAGAATTGTGAATTCAGGAACACTTTACAGTTTGTTAATTTACAATGGTCAAATTCACCAGCATTTTCAGTTATTATACTTTTCTTCTTCGTTTGTAATCCAAATATTACATATCTCGCTTTTTCCAAATGAGTAGAAGTTTTTACAGTCCATGTATGCCGTTGTGTTGTAGGTAAAACGGGGTATTCATGAAACTCCCAGCTTCTGAATGGCATTACAATGTCTCGATCTGATTTTAACTTTCTTAATAATGTAATCCTGTGTTCATCATTTAGTCGCACATGTGGTACTCTCCAAACAATCTTGTCTAATGTTAATTTCCAGTCTAAATTGGCATCAGTTGTTCCAGCAGCTGCTTTAATAATATCATTATCGTTTGATGATCTTAATAAAACTAGTTCTTGTTTTACATTTATTATTATTCTTCTGTAGTCTTCAGCAAATCCTAGGAGTAATCTTAAAGGTACGTAGAAATCAAAGTTTCCCGAAGAGTCAGGAGCGAATGTACTTTTGTCTGGTGCAACCCATCCTGCAACAGCTAACAGATTCTTCTCATTTGGTGTTAAAGACGCTAATCCTTTCAATGTACTGGAAATTCCAACCTTTTTTGTTGAATCGACTGTAACTCCCGAAATTTCATATCTAATCTCGTCAAACAAAAATGCCATAGGATTATTTATGAACGGAACAGTGGTTCCAGCAGTACCATCAGTTTTTGTTACTTTTCCTTCAATATATAAATAACTTTCGCATGGAAGAGTATAAATGTCTTGTTGTTGTATAGGAATCCTAATTTCATCGTTATTGTTTAATTTGGACGAAGCGTAAGGGTTGTGCGTGTGATATTCCTTTTCCCATAAGGTCTCGTCGAATGTTGGACCCTGCGCTATATCCAGTATATCCATTGTTAATGACCTTTAATCCAATTTCTTCTAGAAAACGAATGTTGTCACTTGTTAATCCTTCTACAGCTGATGAGCTACTGACCTCTTTGCTGGATGGCTCTCTCTTTTTAAATGATAACCCCATTGTCTAAGCGGATGATTTTATATGTATTCTTACAGTAATAGCTTCTCCTCTAAAGTCAATAAGGTTTCCGTCTTGATCCACTATGTTCAGCACGATGTCTGAAATGAAACTGGTGTTTAACGGTAGGTACACAAGGTTTTGAGGCTTTTCTACTATCTTGAAACCTGGTGCAACTGATGGGTAGAATGTGTGTAATATATGACGATTTTCTCCATCTCTGTAGGATCCTTGTATAATGTTACATGTAATGTCTATGCTATTAACTTTGATGATCGTCACAGTTTTATTCCCAGAATGAGTTTTATTAGGTTCTAAAACTTTTGTTTCCTTAGAAAACCCCAATAAACTACCAATTGAATGTTCTTGACTAAAATCAATATAATACTTAGACGTAATTTCGGCTTTCATTGTATTGTTATTGCCTTTTATCGTTATATTTTTTTTCCCATATGTTTTTGTATAACTTCATTTATATTATCAATTTCATAAGCTCCTGTTGGTAAACTGAATTCTTCCAAAGCTGAATACTTTCCTTTATCATCTTTTGTCTTGTAATAATGTATTTTGTTATTAATTCCTTCACTAACGTTTGGAATAGAGTTATATGTTGTTAAATCCAATAATGCGGCTTCCCATAGTCTTCCTTTTTGCAAACGTAGCGCTGGAAACAGAATACTGCGCAAAGTACATGAGTTACCGGTTAATGACACTGTATACGAAGACATCTTAAAGTTGACTAACACTTTTAGCTAAAAAGTCTAAACATAAATGACCGCAAATGGATGTATCATCAGGTTGTTTTCTTGTATGATTGTAAAAAACGTTTTCTGCCGCACGAAAGTATTGTTGAAGTTCTTTCGGTGGTGGAAGGTCTCCAAAACTGTCGAAATAATAAATGGTTTTACCAAGTTTCTTGTAACACACCCAATGAGTGCCTAATCCTTCACTATTATCCAAATTTACAATACCAGTCTCATTTTTCCACATTTTAACCGGTAATTCATCTTTCATAAATACTCCTCTAAAAAATGGGATTTTCAAACAAGAAGCATATGTAATCAGTTCTTCATTGGTCAATTCTTTGTTTTTAATTATTAATTGCTCTTTCTTATTTAATACACACGATACGGCCTTAGGTATAATCCTCCTCCCTTTTTTATCATTGACCATATTGTTGGTTTCTTTTTAGCTTTACCACTGGTAGATCGACGTTTTCTTCTGATATTACCTCCTTGTTTCTTAGCGGGTTTTTTCCCACGCCTTCTTCTCTTTCCTCCTCCAAACGTAGTTTTTGCTTTCATTGCTGCTGTTACTGCTAAAGACGCTGCTTTTTCACCAATACCTGCGTCACTAGATTTTACTCTTTGCCAAGCTTTCTCAGCAAGTGCTTTATCCGCTATTGATCTATTTTTAGTATCACCAAATTTGGAATACGCTATATCGTGCTGTTTACAAGCCTGATCGAGCTTATTTATTCCAGGATCTCCTCTAGCAAGTCGTTTCTTTAATTTGGTTCCAGGACCACAATATTGATATCCTCCAGGTAAATGTAATTCCACAGGTAATAAATCAATCGCCTTGTTAACTATAGCTCCAACCGGTTTACTCAATAGAGAAAATGCTGTTGATGCTATTCCCCTTCCTCTCCGTAATCTCTCTCGATTATGACTGATGCGTTTAACCCTCGACATGACTATTTATAGCAAAACCTACAATCAGTAGGTGCACTCTATAAATATTTCACAATGAATGTAATATCAGTTTTGGTTTTTTGTATTATATACTGTTTAAAATCCATTTATTATATAGAAATGGATTTATTAATTAAATGTATACATATTAAATAAAAGTAGTAAAAATGGAAATAAGGTGTAAATGAAGATGTTCCAGATGTTTCTCCGCTGGTGATGGTATCGTTGTCTTCGGTAAAATGAATAAACTTTAAATAGTTGTCATGTTCCCTTAGAAACTTGCCGCTTAATCGTTGGTAATTGAATAACACATCCCAGTCTAGTTTATCTTTAAAATTGTCAATGTAATTCTCAGAGAGATTTTGATATTTACTTATTACTTCCCAACAGTTATTAAAATTTGATGTCATCTCTACGAGGAAGTCTTTTGAAAACTGTTGTCTTTGTAAAATATGGATCCAGTTAACTCTGTGAAAATAAATTCTTAACATAGTCATTGTAAAGAGGTAGTGTATGGAAAGTTGTTCCCAATCCATATATCTATCAAACCGTTGAACAAAACCATCTGTCAACACTCCTTGGGGAAATCTCGGCTCTTGAGATATTAAACTCCACGCAGTAATATTGGATTCCATCATCCTCTCTGTATCATCTCTCGAATATGACTGATGCTTTGTCCCTTATCATGGGTATTTTAAATTCTTTTTTCTCTTATGTAATCTTCATTGTTTTCTGTTGGTTCATTAATCACATTCACTTTATCATCCTTTCCTAATGTCTTGACTTTAGAAGGCTCAGACGGTTTATCTCGTTGATTAGGTTTCTCTGGATTGTGTATATTTTTCCAGTCTAAATAATTGTAGCTGTCAACATCTGAAGCTGCAGCTCTTCCTGAAGCCCGATGGATATAATGAAATAGAGCTGCACCAAACCTTTCCAAATGTTTTTCATATTCCGTAGTCCATTTCTTGTGTACAATATCAAACATTTTCTTATTTACAGCGTCTCCATCCTGCTCACAATCACCTACATTTGATAATTTTAATTTTTTTACATCATAGCTTGTGTCAGTTTCATTCCTTTGGTAAATCGTTAACAATTTTAGAGTAGCTAAATTTACTGCTTCGCCATCATAAACGGGATGTTGTATATTACTTAACCTTTTACCGGAAAACCCCCAATGATCTTCGTGTACAGTTGGGGTTCTTTTATCCATGTATTGTACCGTAACCGCATCAGAAGACAAAAGCGGATCACCAACATTTTGAATTACTTTTCCTTCAAAATTATAATTACCATCAGGTGTTAATGGAAACCCAGCTCTTTTTTCACTATATCCAGATTTTACTCCAAACTCGGAATACCGTCCGAACTTGTCCACACTCATGATGTAACTGAATCGCTATCGTTTAGGTTCTTACTATATATATATATATATATATATATATATATATATATATACGTCTACTGAACAATTATTTCTCGTTTTCGCAGTTCATCAACCAAAGCTACCCATTCGTTTTCTAAACCAGTGTGCCCGGCTTCCATAGCTTCATGTAATAACCTCATTCGATCAACTAACTTATTTATATCGTTGTAATATATTATATTGGTTTTATACAAATTTTTTAATAATCCCCTTCCAGATGTAGTAGGATCAGTTGTTTTTCTTTTTTTATGCAAAACATTTAATTCAGCAGAAGATAAAGCTCTTCTTTTAATTGAAGCTTTATTTGATTTCGAGGGGAAAAGACTAGATATAATGTTTGTGTATTTTATTGACCTGTTTCTATGAATAGGTTTTTCTTTGGAATATTTTTTTCTATGTGCATTTGTATACTCTAGTATATTTTTAAACAATTGTAAATCCTTTCTAGTATATTTACCAGGATTATTTTTAAAGATGAGTTCAAACAAACCTGTTGTACCTTTATATTTCTTATCACCAATAACTATATCATCATTTTCGTTTATATCTAACTTTCTATCTCCAATCATTAATCCTTTATCCTCTATTCTAGCTCCATATGTATGATAATTTCGATTAGCATGTGTGCCATGTAACATTTTTAATGTATATTTTCTTCCAAGTGTTCCTTTAAACATAATATCTGTGCCTAATTTGCTTAAGTTGGATGGGTTGATATCCTCTTCTTCTGCTCTTGTATCTTCCGCACTTGTATCTTCTGTACTTGTATCTCCTGCAATGTTCTTTTCCCTTAAATCTCCTATATCTCCACTTTCTTCATACTCGTCGCTTTCTTCAGATGTTTGTAACTGGTCAAAACTTTCATCATTCTGAAATTCTTCTTCATATTTGGAAATTGGTAGCATTTTGTCTCCTTCGAAGCGAATTGAAGGTTTTTCCATATTTTGTGCTAATCGCTTTAAAGGTTCAGTAACAGGTTTGAATGTTGTTTCTAAAAATTGCTCTCTTTCATTTATACCTGATTTTAAAGCTCGGTTTTTTTGTCTAATAGAATCACTAAGTGATTTTATTTCTTTTAGTAGCTTTTCCTGGTTAACCATCTTCACACCTTGACGACTTGTATAGTAATACTGCTAATCAGTGTAGTAAAACAAATTTATCAAAACCTATTCTATAACGGCCGTCTTTTATAGCTTGATCTTTCATAATAACCAGAAATCCATACTTTTCCGCCCATGCTTTTCCGCAAAGCTCTTTAAACTTTTCAAATGCCATATCAGCATTCACATGATCGTTATATATATGTTTTAGGTTAGTATCATCTTGTTTAAATACAATTAAAACATTTGCATTATCTCTGATAAGTTGTTTCGGGATTTTGCTATAAGTTTGTCCTATATATATGCTATCGATGTTATTATGTCTTCCCATGGCAAAGTAGTTTCTAATAGTATCCTGATTTTCACAAGATACATCGTCAAATATAAATACAGAATACGGTATCGCTTCGTTTGGTTGTATAATGCTATCACTAGCGTTAAATTTGTAAAAATTAACATCGGGCACATCAGATAGGATTTTATCTAGCAATTGATACTTTGGTTGTTGTAGGGACTTTGAAAATATATATAGGTTATTAAACCTTAATCCCTGCGGATTAGTGATCAAATTAAAGACAACATTGGTTTTTCCACAGTTTGAGGGTCCACTTACTATACATCGAACAGTGTTTGGAAGTAAACTACCGTGTTTACCATTGTTGATTTTAACGTTATCCACAGTTAAATCATCTATGTTATTAATATTGAATCGATCTTTATGGTGAATAATCTCCATCCTGCTCAAAGGTTAACGATGAAATGAGTTGCTTGCATTAAATCAAATCTTTTATAGGTATCCATGAATCCTCAGTTTTGTTAAACCCTAACCACCGCACTTTAACTGCGTCCTTTTTTCTTTGTAACACTTTTTCAACAAGATATACATCACCTACTGTTGACTTTAACATTTCATGTCCATAAAATGCACCTTGCAACAAATCTCCTTTGTTATCTTTTAAGATATACGTTTCAGGTACAGTCGGTTGCACTTTATACACTGTAAAAACTTCATTCGTCCAATTGGGAAGGTATTTCTTGGTAAACACTCCCTTATATTTACTAATCCGTACTTTATCACTTACATTAAATTTTCTTGGCTGCATTTTTTCTACTTTTGGCTTTGTATTTTTCTTTATGCGTTTTAATACATCTTTTGCATTTCTTCTATTTACTTTGTTAGGTTTCATACCAATAGTTCTATGAAACCTGTTATTATATTCATTTATTAATTGTGGTAAAACATCATACCATACGTAAGAACCTCTTTTTGAAAATTGTTTATATAGTGCTCCTTTTAAGGTTCTATTGAATCTTTCTACAATAGCTGCTTTTTTCTCTGAATTTGTAGAATAATGATTTATTTTATATTTATTCATTAACTGTGCAAAGTTTGTATTAAAGTATTCTGTTCCATCATCAGTTTGTAAATGTTTAATTTTGTTTTTATCTCTTTTTATGGCTATTTCCATGGCTTCTGTTACGCTTTTACCAGTCTTGTCCTTTAGAGGTAAAGCGTCTGCAACTTTTGTAAAACAATTAATAATAGTGAGTATATATTTAAATCCTTTGTTTATTCTGCTATGCGGTCGCATTTCAATTAAATCCGCTTGATATAGATCATTTATCCCTTTTATAACAGTATTTCTTCTTGGAAACTTTATTCTTGCAGGTTTGTGTAGTTCATTAATAATCTTCTCCTTCAGGTCTGACATGATGGTTTCACGAAGGCAGCTGATATGGTATTAAATATTCTTTGGTATAAATCTCCTTATATATATATATATATATATATATATATATATATATATATATATATATACACACATATAGTTCAAGGTCATTCAAACCTTGTGTAAAAAAGGGGAAACACAGCTTAACATTGCTGTGTTTCCCCTTTTTTACGGAAAGGAAAAGGATAAAGGATCTAGGACGATGAAAAGGTTACTCGTCAATAGGGTTGAGGGAGTAGTGGCCGAATGGTAAAGTGTGGATGTTGTCTGGAAGAATGTGTCGTTTATCGTCATTGGAAGAAAGTGCTTTTTTAACTTCTGTTAGGCTGTATATCTGATGGTTAAAACTTCTAATTGTATTGAATTTAGCTGTAATGACTTTATCTTCAAATAAACATTGCTTGTATTGATCAAAAATAACTTTCTTTTCTAAATATAATTTCTTTACACCTTTAGCTTTTTTAATATAGCTATTCTTCTCGTCTTCTTTTTCATCATATAGTTTCAAAGAATACAGT
Source organism: Allygus modestus (assembly GCA_963675035.1). Taxonomy (NCBI): domain Eukaryota; kingdom Metazoa; phylum Arthropoda; class Insecta; order Hemiptera; family Cicadellidae; genus Allygus; species Allygus modestus. The sequence continues at coordinate 240,747,359 of OY776112.1, read as the reverse complement.
TTTGACATAAGTGCAACAATCTCTTCAAGTAGAACTCCATTTGCTTCATCTTTAAATTTGCCCAGTACTTTTTTGTTTTTGTCTTGATCGTAGTTAGGATGGGTTTTTGGGTAGTCAGAAAAATCGAATTCATTTTTGTGAACAAATGTACGAAGATCTTGATACATATCATTTGTAATAATCCAATACACAAAAGCGTCTGTATCCATGTAGCTAATGCCGATGTTCTCTCTTCCATAGAAGGCAACCATTTTGTTATAATGAAAATCGTACATGTGTGTTTTTGAGATGTCCAAGATTGACATGCCTATATATAAAGGACGATCCATCTTCACACTCGTCTTCTTCATAGACACTGCTACAAGTCTTTCATTAATAATTATAGATGATCCAAAGTTTGGCTGCTGTACGAGTTTCTGTAGCTTTTTTGCGTCAGTAACAAGTTTAACATTTTTGTGTCTTCTTTTGTTTTCCAATGTTTTTCCAAATATCGCATTATTCATTAATTTAAAAAAGTCTTTTTGAAATTCTGATGTAGCGGCTGCTCTTCTGGTGGTGTTTGAATCAATGTAAGGTTTTAACCAACATGACTGAGAAAATTCCAAAACTCTATTAATTTTTGTAATACGTAGTCCTAATTCGATGGCTTGTTGGACTACCCAAAAGTGAGCCACGTAGCGTTGTTTATTATTTAGAGTCATCATTAATTTAGGGTGTTTTCCAGTTGGAGAAACTTCTGTTTTAGCGAGGAGTGGGAGGTCGTAATGGAGATCGTGTAAATGCTCCGGGTATTCAAAATCGCAATCTAAAATATATCCAGTGTCACCATGTTTTGGAATTTGTGAAATATCGTCAATAGAGTCGGGGTTAATCCATTTGAAATTATCATATGGAAGTGGGTTTGACATAGCCCATCCGTATAAGTTGTTTGGATCGAAATATCCCAAATAGGTTGTTGGTTTAGTTTCGTCGTAATTAGGAAGGTATTTGTTGTTGGCTTTAACATGCCTGGTAACACTTTGAACCAATCCACCTCTTACACCTGCTTCAATCATTAAAACCATGTCAATATCTGTTAAAAGTTGGAGTTTGCATTTTGTTTCTTTTAACATGGCTTGCCAAGCTAATCCTGGAGAAGTATACGAATGTAAAGGGTCCAATCCATATGCGACAAAACAGGTGTTTCGAAATTCTTCAATCACATCACAAAGAAGGGTCACATCTAGTTTGACATAAAAGTCTGAGTAATCCCCTAAGGTCTCCATATTCATCTCGTTCCATACTCGAAGTGCATGTTGATAATCTTCAGGTTTTATTTCTTCATCATTAAGTTTGTTTTTGAATTTATCTGGTGTAGGAAGTGATGTTTCATCAAATCTATGCAGTCCGTCAATGTAATCATAGGGGAAGACTCCTTTTCGAAGAGCTAAATCCATTTTATCATTAGGCACAATTTTGCTTGTTTCAATCAAATCTTGTCTTCTTAAATTTTTAGTTAATTTTGCAAGGCTAAAAGGCATAAATCTGAATGAATCAACAAATCTTAGTTTTATTTTACCAACTTTTTTAGAGAAGCTTATAAATTTTTCCATGGTTGTTGCCAATACATCTATTTCTCCATTATCTCTGCCCAATTCTGGGATTATAAAGTGGGAGTCGTATCCACTAAGATTATGTAAAACAACGGGGATAAAGTTTGGAAGTTTGTAGTTTAGATTGCAAGAGTTACAGGCTGCACCTCTGTAAGCTCCTGTTAGATGGTCATGGTCTCGCACTTTACTGTTGGTCAGTGTAAAAGTGTTAATACACAAATAACATGTTGTTGCTGAGTCGTGTCGTTGAATTTCATTTTCATTCATAGGAATCATCGGTACCACATTTCTGTACATTTCTTCAACTTTCGCAGCTATGGTATATAAGTCATCGACGAAGTTTCGAGCTGCTTCTTCACCGCGATATATCTTCGGTGTTGTGGTTAATTCATATCTTCGCAAATGTTCTTCAGACAGTGTTGATTTTATCATCAAACAGTAGCTGTTTGGTGTGTGCTGCTGGTATTTGCTTCTTCTTGTTACGTTTTCTTCTTGATGTTCGAGCGGAAGTAAAGACGCCTCAAAATCAGCATACACAACAACAGGTAAACGATATTGTTGTATTACTTTATCAAATTTTATCTGTGCTCTGCTAGGATGCGGCAATTTAATTCTTACTTCATAGTTTCCATTACATAGCCGTTGGTGTTCTACTAGCCAATCTGACCCTCCCCTTCTTAGTTCTTTGTTCACGTGACAAAAACATCTTTTGCAAATTGTCATCTTTCTTTTATGCTTAGATAATTGATTAGAAACAAGACTTTCAAATTTTTTGATATACACAAAGTGTGAAATATCACCTTTAGTAATTAATAACAAATCGGTATGATCTCTGCGCTCATTTGGTGTTATACGCAAGGGGTACACATTGTTTGACGAATCCAATCCGAATAGGTTGACAGAAGCTGAAGGATTTTGTTTTTCAAATTTCAAAACGTCTGTTATAGCAACAGGGTAAGTCATCCTTTGAAAATTATATCTATGTTGTACTTCTTCATATTTGTGACTTGGTCTTATCGGATTGTCTGTTACATATTTGACCAACATAGCATATTTAAAACATTCAGTATCTTGATTTTGCACATTGATGCAGGATTTGGTATCACTAATCTTTTTTGGTAAAGGGATATAGCTACTGCCACGAATTCCATAACCGTGTTTGTGTACTCTTAAGTCTAGCCCTGTGATGCTTAACAAACTCCATCCAGATCCTCTTCCTTCGTGTTCTTGTATTTTTGTCATTAGCTCTTCGAAACATTCAGATACGATTGAATCAATATCTGAGGAAAACATAATAGTTCGGTTTTTTGTTAAGAAACCTCTCGGTGAGGTTTCATTTTGAATGTTTGTAAATAAAGCATCCAGTAATAGTCCAAATTTAATAAAATTTAATCTTTTTAATTCATTTTTCAGAGTTTTGCTAACCAATCCTTTTGCGTTGTTTAAAAATTCTTCAAGTTTCAATTTTGTATTGTCAATTTTAAAGTGGGTTACAACATTACCCGGAAGTGCTCGGGCGTGTAGTTCCACATTTACTGATGGTCCAGGCGCATAATGAATGACACTTGGTCTTGAAACTTCTTTTTCTTCATTTTCTTCTTTTTCTTCGTTGTGTTTTTCTTCATTTTGTTCTTCTTGATGTTTTGCTAATTGTTGGTTGATTGAATCTAATTCTTCTTCATTTGGTTCTTCAGTATTTGTATTGGTGTTATGTTTCAATTCTTTATGAATGGTTAAAAGCCATTCATCTCTGAAAGAAGCTTTACAAATATCGCAGCGATTCATAATGTAGGCGTGCTCTTCACAAGGGTCAACGCAATAATGAAAAAACACTGCAAATGCACCTCTATTTATACCCTAGAAAAAGTGGTGGGGGTACGTTTTAGGTTAAGTTTAAGTTTGTAGCTGGAGGCTACAAAATTCTGTATTTGGGTCAAGGACATTGAGCATATTTGCCAAAACGGGGAATAGAGCAGTAAATGATTTCATTTTAAACCATAAACTGATCTATTCCCCGCTCTGTATTTAACTAAGACAATTTTCTCCAACAAAAACATTTGATAAATTTTAAACTCGGATGTGAAGTTGGATTGTACACATTGCATCTTGATCAACTAAAAATTTCATAAAACAATAGGGATCTTCAGTTGTAGATTCATCTTTAACATATTCAATAGTCAACATTGCCGAACGAAGATCTTGTGGAATTACGTCGACTTTTATGAGTCGCCTTTCGAGTTCAAACCGTTTTGTTATTGATGTAAGTTTTATCACATCATCGATATCGATGAGGGGAAAGCTGTAGCAAACGGAGTTTCCTGGTGGGTTCATCATGTCTATATGATAAATATACACTGTTGCATCGTCTTTAAATAGACGTTCCCCCACCATTAAATGTATAAGTTACCCCACTTTTTTAATCATGTAAATGGGTCAAGGTTATACAACGATATTATCAAAACGGGGAATAGAGCAGTAAGTGATTCTCACTATAACCACAAACTGATCTATTCCCCGCTTTGTATTTAAAGTAAACTATTTGAAGACAACAAAAACTTATTCAGATTCTTCCGATGATAATGATGATGATGAGCTCGTATCACTAAATAAGCGACGACGAACACAAAAGTTCCCTGTGACTGGATCTAGAACTACATCATCGATATTAATACTGCTTGGAGGGGTTTCACTATCAACAAGGTCCATCCAAGCAAAGCAACTGATGATAAAATTCCGGTTCATTATTATCGACATCGTCGTCGTCAGTCAACAGCTCCATCTCTCCAAGATATGGTTCACTGCTAGCAAACTCACTCAGTAGTTCAAGATCACTAAATAGTTCACCTTCACTAAATAGTTCACCTTCCATCTCTGAATCGTCTTCGTCTTCATCTTCGTTTAAATTTAATGGAATATTTTTAATCAATTCTAGTATAGTCTTCTTAGAAGGGAAAATGTTATCTCTGGGCGACATGATTCCAAGTAGCAGACTGATTTACTACTAATACGAAACCACCTTTTATACCTGATTTCGGTGGTGGTGGGGGTAAGTGTTGAAAGTGCAAGTGGTAGGGAAAAGTGATAGGGAAGAGGTATTATTGTAACACAAATGATTAAGTCCTGTAAGTGGGTCAAGGTCACCTTATCCTATTACCAGAACGGGGAATAGAGCAGTAAGAGATTCTTATTCAAACCTCAAACTGATCTATTCCCCGTTCTGTATTCCCCCCCCCCTTTGGCGTTTTATTTAGTTTATGAGGTTGTGTAATAAAGGCACAGTGTGTAGCCTTCTTGTAATAATTGGTCAATTTTTTTCTTCAAAGGGATTGGTTTTACATCTATTTTTACTTCTTCTGTTCCACGAATACCCAATCCTTTGACCTGAACATGATGGTACTCCGTTAACAGTTGGTAAACACGCTGGATAAAAGTATCCGCTTTAGCAGTAGAGTCAATATAGTGGAGGTATACCATGGTAGGTGCTCTCTTGACGCAATTCAGAACCAAAGTGATAATTGTCTCTGTAACATCGGGCTTATATACCCATCGTTTTTTTTGTTTTTTGCTTTAATTACAGGTTTGGAACAATATAAAATGTTATATTAATGTTCCATCCATTATTGACTAACCTTACCATATTACCAAAGATTTTATATAACTTTCTACTGTAGTTTATTTCAAATGCTTCATTTTCACTACTATAAACTTCACCTGTTGGTCTCCACATGCACAATTGACAACTAACCTCTATATCAAGATACCGTAGCAGTAATCTCCTTACAGCAAGCAACTGATCAATGTTTTCGACCCGTCTGCTAACTATTATAGTTGCTGCAGAGATAGAAGTAGTGGATGCATTCATTTTCAGCAGAGTACTAATTTTTACCAGCGATGGAGAACCTCCTTTATACTTAGTTTAGGTAGTGGTGGGGGTTAGGAAAAGATATTGTTGTTGTGAGAAATAAGAAGATCTTTCATTATTTTTTATCAAACGAATATTTTCTAAGTCCCAAGGTCATTTACACCAGTTGCCAAAACGGGGAATAGAGCAATAAGAGGTTCTCACTTTGACCTCAAACTGATCTATTCCCCGCTTTGTATTTCAAAGGACTTTAGTTTTTTTAAGATAGTTACTCGTCCTGATCTTCATCCATGAGGAAGATTTGTTTGTAAGCTGAAGGTTCTTCAGCGAAGAAATGTTGGTCCGCTAACTCATCCTCTTTAAGAAAAACAGCTTCAAAAGGTGGAGGGTTGTGTAAATCTTCTTTGTGAATTAAGGACGGTTCTTGAAGCTGCGACTGAAGGTTTGAAATGTATTTTATTGACTTTTGTATAGTGGTTAATTTAGAATCATACGGATTGGAAGATGGTAATATGCGTCTTAATACTTTATAACAATCAGCGATCCTTGTTCTCATTTTTCGAGAACTAGCATTGTTTCTCTCGGTTTTGAGAGATCTCGAGTTTAAGTTTGGCGAAGTATTACTAGTCTCTGGAAAAATGTTGGATAGAATCATAGCCTGGACAAGTATCGATGGGGCAGCAGAAGATGAAACAGTACAAGAAGAGGCGTCAGAAGTTGGTTTTCTGATGTGCTCCATGGTGTCTGAGGTGGGCGAATACAAGCAGCAGACTAATTTTACCATCGATAAGGTGTCTCTTTTATACCCAATGGAAGTGGTGGGAGTGCAAGTTTTAGGGAGGGGATGTTTTTGTAAGAAATATATATTTCAATATTTTTTTTTTTTTTTTTTTACCAAACAAAATTTTCTAAGTCCCAAGGTCATCTGAACAAATTGCCAAAACGGGGAATAGAGCAGTAAGTGGTTCTGACTTGGACCTCAAACTGATCTATTCCCCGCTCTGTATTTCTTAAAGTAAACAATAAATCTTCACACTATTGAGCAGCCTTTGCTCTTTGAAGCTCAAGTTCTAAGTCTGCAACCAGGCGAAAGTCTGCATCGTGCTCCTCCCATTGTTCAGGAGAACGCGGTTGTCCACACCACTTTGTAAAGGCGTACCTCATTGCCTCATTATACTCCTCCAGGATAACATGATAGGGTCTTGGTTGCTGCGTTGTAGACCGCATCGATGATGTAGTTTGTTGCGATTGTGACTGGGCATCATTCTCCGCAACCTTATCAATCTTAGAAACCTCGGTAATTTCAGCAGCCTCAGCAATCGCGTACAACTCCTCTTCGCTAATTTCCTTTCCCCATGTGTTGCTGTTGACGCTCATGATGATACAACTAATAATTATATTCCGAATCGCTTGCTTAAATACCCGCTTACCCCCTCCCTTCTTCACTGTTGAATAATATCTTTAGTATAATATTTCTCCTTTTTCCTTTTACGTTTATCTTTGTCTTAGTGTAAAATATCTAAGTCCGTTATCTAGGTCAAGGTCGTTGTAACATTGTAAAAAAAAGTGTGGACAACCTATTTACACTTTGCAGCATATGCTACAATTTGTAAATAGGTTGTCCACACTTTTTTTTTTTTTTAATTTGGAAAAACTTTATTTAATTTGGAAAGAATGTTTTTTTTTTTTTTTTTTTTTTTTTTTTTTTTTACAATTTATTCCACACAGTGGTTCCTGAATCGGCTCGGATTAGATAGTGCTTTTTTGTAGGGTTTTTGGGATGACGCATGCCTTTAGGTAATCTTAAAATGTAAAGGCGGTCTTCACATTTTAACATGACCTTCAGGAATCCCATTATTTTTACAAAGACGTATTGTTTGTTTTTAGCTAGCCTATTAATCCGAGTCTTAGCCGGTTTCACTGTTGGATGTGGTGAAGAAGGAGAAGCGGTATTTTTTTAATGAAGATTGCACAGTTCTTCATTTAAAGTACACTGTTTTGCACAGCGTTCGCCTTTCTTTGCACCTTTTTTGAAGATATAATTACATAGTTGTGCAGGACGTATGCACCTTCTATGCAATGACTTTAATTGATTAAATTTCTCTGAAGGAGATTGAATATTTGTGCAAATTACTGAAGGTCTGGTTGAACTAGTGGAAGGTGAAATTTCAATTGGGGGTTTTGTAGATATTTTAGAGCTTGATCTCGAGGTGGAGCTTGATCTTGAGGTGGATGATGAGGAGCTCGAAGAAGACCTTGATCTCGAGGTAGATGATGAGGAGGAGGAGCTCGACGAAAACCTTGATCTCGAGGATGATGGTGAAGGAGAAGTTGGTCGATCCATAATGGGTGGTGAAGTTGTCTTCTCAGGGATGATAAGAGACATTAAAAGAGCCTGACGAAGAATTGAACCAGCAGCCGAAGTCAAGGGTGATGCAGAAGTCGAGGGTGATGCAGAAGTCGAGGGTGATGCAGAAGTCGAGGGTGATGTAGAAGTAGAGGGTGATGCAGAAGTCGGTAGTGATATCGGGTGTGACTCCATAGTTCTGAGTTGAGCAAGCACAAGCAGCAGAATGATCTTACCAGTAATGGGAAGCCTCTTTTATACCCAATATAAGTGGAAGGGGAAAGGGGAAAGGGGAAGGGGGATAGGCTATGGTTTAAAATATTAATTTTCCTATATGTAACCAGACAGAGGTTTTATAAGTCCTGTCAGTGGGTCAAGGTCATCTGAACTTGTTGCCAAAGCGGGGAATAGAGCACAAATTGGTGCTCTATTCCCCGCTCTGTATTAGGGGACAGGGAATTACAAGCAATGATTTTAATAACAAAAAATAAAGAAAAAAAAAACCCCAAAAAAAAAGGAAAATCACAACAGTTTCTCAGGCTAAGAAAGGTAATGTCAACCGGTTTACATGGCCGTATTGACAAGTCCGGTAGAGCACAAATTGGTGCTCTATTCCCCGCTCTGTATTAGGGGACAGGGAATTACAAGCAATGATTTTAATAACAAAAAATAAAGAAAAAAAAAACCCCAAAAAAAAGGAAAATCACAACAGTTTCTCAGGCTAAGAAAGGTAATGTCAACCGGTTTACATGGCCGTATTGACAAGTCCGGTTTTCAGGGCCGAAACTTATTGTCAGGGGGTTAGGAAAGGGATGAGAAACAAATTACATTACTTTGAAACAAACTGGTCAGTTAGAGTTAACGTTAATTTTACAAAGAACAATCAGTATCACTGAAACCCGGACGGACGTAGATCACGAACGGGCGTCAGGATACTGCGGTCAGCTTAACAAGGTCACAACAGCAACACTGAAACCCGGACGGACGTAGATCAACGAACGGGCGTCAGGCTACTGCGAACCAATGTTTTGACCAAGGTAGTTTACAAAGACCGGCATTTAAATTACTTTGATAACAAACCCCACGGATATAAAGACTTTACCCAAGGATAAGGATCTGTAAGAAAGGTACATATTTCATCATTAAATATTTACAAAGACCGGCATTTAAATTACTTTGATAACAAACCCCACGGATATAAAGACTTTACCCAAGGATAAGGATCTGTAAGAAAGGTACATATTTCATCATTAAATATTTACAAAGACCGGCATTTAAATTACTTTGATAACAAACCCCACGGATATAAAGACTTTACCCAGGGATAAGGATCTGTAAGAAAGGTACATATTTCATCATTAAATAAAACACTTAAAACCAACACCAACATTCATTAAACTAACTACATTAATTAGCAGCAATCTACAAGCAATAATCTAACAAACAAACTACCATGCTTAACAAACTACCATGCACATGCAAAGGCGCGGATCTCTTAATTGCGCGTCGGGCCCAACGCACACTTAAAAGACCTACGCTGCAGCAGAATGCAACCCGGACGGACGTAGATCACGAACGGGCGGCAGCCTACTGCGAAGAGACTGCGGACTGCTCCCGCTTATAAAGGCGGCGGTCAGTGGTGGGAGGTGACTCCGCCCCGTGACGTCAGGGGGGGGGGGATGACCCAAATGGGGGGGGGTACATGACCCAAATGGGGGGGGGGCATGACCCAAATTGGGGGGGGGACATGACCCAAATGGGGGGGGGACATGACCCAAATGGGGGGGGGGGACATGAAGGGAAGGGGAACCGGTTCTTAGCTTTCTACCCGTATATGGAAGTGTCAAGGTTACACTTGGCAAGCCGCCAAAAACCTAATCAACGAGATAAACCGTCTGACCCTTCAAAAGTCAAGACATTAGGACTCATTCCAGCTTTGTCTCTCGAACTAAAACTACGTGCCGATCAGCAGCGCTACGATGACTTCCCCTGTGAACCTTGAGAAACTGCGACGTCTGAAGGAATCCCTGAAGGAGACGGTTGAGAGAAGAAGTGGTTTTAAGAGACCAACTTCTTTCAAGGCCACAATAAGAAGAAATTTTAAGAACCATCCGCTCTACTTCAACCAACATCCGTCATCTGAGCATCGACCTTCGACTTCGACTACAAGTCAGCCTCGACCTTCAACTCCACCTCTCACCGTGGATGAGGTGATGGAGCGGACGAGGGTGTTGAAGGAAGAAGAATTAGTCACTCCTCTAAACTTCAAATCACTTAAATTTAGAAAACTAAAAACAAATATCAAATACAAGTTTGTGGCAAGGCTCAGCGGAAACAGCTATATTTTACAACATGAAGATTTTCACTTCAAGGTCCAACTGCCTCATTCCCTGCCGCAACCGCCTAGAATCCCATCCAAAAAGGAACTGTTTTTCGTCAGACAAGAGGGCAAGGCGCATTGGTTAATTAAATAAATTGTCACAGCCCTTGTCCATTTCCTCCACCTCGACTAACCGCAACTCCTTCAGGACTCCTCTTCATAGCATCAAAAACGGTCCTTTTCAGGACCACCCTAAGCATTTCAAGTTAGGGACTTGGTCTGTATATAGGCAGGAGACTGTTAGTCTTATGTTTGTGTGCAGCCCACTTTGTAAAAATTTCGAAGTCCCAAGGTCCTTGACCTTGACCATGACCATGACCCAAGGGGGGGGGGGTATAAAGTTTGTGCAAAGTATGTCATGTGGGTACTCAAATTACGCGGATTGATCGGACGAACAAGTTGGTGCAAACAGAATTCAGATCCGACAAAGGGTATAGAAGCAACAGCGAAAAAACTACTATTTTCAAGGATAAACCTAAATAACTTCTTTATTTACGGTTTAAAGTATATTAAGTGGGTACTCAAATTACGCGGATTGATCAGACGAACAAGTTGGTGCAAACAGAATTCAGATCTGACAACGGGTATAGCAGCAACAGCGAAAAAACACCTATTTTCAAGGACAAACCTAAATAACTTCTTTGTTTTTGGTTCAAAGTATAACATGTGGATACTTCAATTACGCGGCTTGCCAAGACAAACAAGAAGGTGCAATTTAAATTTAAATCTAACCAACAGTATAGCATCTGTAGCGTAAAAACGATGGTTTGAAGGACAAGGTAACGTTGTGGTGGGGGTTAGGTGCCTATCATACATGATAACGCTCCATCATTATTCTTCCAGCTCTTGACGGATGAACATCTACCTAGAGAGTCTGAAAAATGTCGCAGTTTTACAGGAACATGAGGAAGGTGACCTTCAGTAGTCCCCTTGACACTACTTTCTACTTCCCTGACAATGAAGACAGAAGGTCTACACTTTTAGTGGACAATGAGCGGTTTTGTCGAAGAATAATCGAGGTTGAAACACTTTTAGCTAGTTGTTTGCTTCGCAAAAAGAACCATATGAATACATGCACCGGTTTAGATCATAGTAGCTGTTATACTTATACAGCGTTGAAGCGCAAACATTATTGAAGTTTTTAGTTACGGAGCTAAGGTCTTGACAGTCTAAGAGCTAAACCCTAACTAACACATGTAAACTAGTTATTGTGCGATGTAAAACTCGGTGGGGAGACTGGTGTAGTGGGGGACTGGTGTAGTGGGGGGGGGGGACTACCATCTGCCGCACACTTGCCACCTGCCGCCTGCCACCTGCCACCAACCATCTGCTTCGTTCTACTACACTTTTACCCCCACCATTTTGTTTGATACCAGAACGCTAGCTAGCGAATAGTCAGTACACCTCCGGCTCTCGACCGGTGAACATCGAGCTCTCCGAGACGCTCTTCACAAAATAACAATATCATTTCACTCAAGGTCTGATAGATGTTTCTATTTCATTGCCGTCACGTATTATTTCCTCCTGACAGCAATGAAATGCAAACACCTAACAGAACAGATAGGTGTCAAAAACACAACATGGACTCTGCGCAGGGATCGAAGTATCTACCGTCTTTCTTCAGAAAACAAAGTGATGGCCGCAACTCGTCCGGATCAACAACATCGATGACAACCAACAACGGGGAACTATTGTAAACATGAATTATTGTAAATAAAGTAATATTTGTAATATGAATTATTGTAAATAAAATAAAGTAATATTTGTAATTGTTCTACCTCGCACTCGTATCATTCGATTGCTTCATTCGATAATTTTCATTCGATATTTTATCGAATTAAAACTATCGAATCACAATCGGATTTTACGCGTGCGAGGTAGTACTTTTTTAAAATTACCTCCCCGTAACCTTGAACTTTGAACTTTAACTCATTTCGTCACAAAACCGCCTACGTCACTGGCTCAGCCTCAGATAACGTATTTTATCACTCAGCGCTTCCGGTCACGTGACCGGAAGCCATAAATCAAGTGAGCCAGCACCCGCAAACCCCCACTACTAATACAACATTTCATAGTACGGTGACACGTGAAAACGTCTTTTTCCAACTTCAAGATTAGGACTCGTTACATGAAACGGTGTGACGAGTGTGATGTCACATGCTTCACAAACATGTTAAACTTATTTTTTCATCCGTGAAATAATATACAGCACTGAACAATAATTATATTTGATGTATAAATCAGCGAACAGTAAACCAGTAAGAAAGGCAATATCAAAACTTCTTAAGCAGTTTTAATGATTGTTGGATGCCTCAATTAACGTTTATCCAGTCTCAGAACTCACAAAGACCTTGTAACAGAAGGTTCCCGAAGGAAGAGTTAGGTGACCTTGCACAGTTGCCAACACCTTTGAATGATATGCAGAGCCAAAATCTGGGAAGCTTCTTGGACTTATCACTTAATCACTGTACAAGACGCCAATGCAACTAGGGTTAAGGCAAATATAAAGTAATTACGAGTGTATAATGGGTAAGATGTCCTGTGCAGCCTTTTTACTAACTAAGAGCAACTGATTCTTTAGCCAGTAATTAATAGCCCAATGACCAAGGCAGCTGGATTCAGTATCGAACCTTTACACAATTTGTACAGTATTTTGCTCAGGATCGATCTGGCAAACTTCAGATTATGAAGGAAGCACGAATACCCCCATTGCAGCAAACCTGCATACTCAGCGAATTCCAAATGGTACTTCACTAATTCATGAAGTCACTTACGAACTTTCATCAAGGCGTATTCATAAATAAGCGAGATATGGTATTTTATTTATTCTCCATATAGGAAGAAAAACATTAGGACTGAGTATGCAGGTTTACTGCATCAAGGATCACAACAATCTGGTTTTTATGCCAATACCAGTGGATCACCACTAGATGAAGCAACATACCAAGTTTTACCAATTTATGTTTATAAACAAGTAAGACATCACACGTTTCTTATTCTCCATAAGAATAACTTTACAGCTGCTGAGTACGCAGGTTTGCTGCCATGGGGACCAAAAAAATGTGTTTTGTATTTAAATATCAGTCGATCCCAACCATTTGAAGCCACATACCGAGTTTCATTCATATATGTTCATTAATAAGCGAGACACAACATTTTAGCGAATTTCCCGTATAGGGAAGAAGCTATTACCGTGGTCGGCATGGTAAGACCTAGGCCCGGGACCATGATAACTTTCCGTTTTGAAGTCCCCAGACCCCAAAAACACCATTCGTTCGAAACTGTATATATATATATATATATATATATATATATATGTGTGTGTGTGTGTGTGTGTGTGTGTGTGTGTGTGTGTGTGTGTGTGTGTGTGTGTGTGTGTGTGTGTGTGTGTGTGTGTGTGTGTGTGTGTGTGTGTGTGTCCGTGGGTGCGATAACTCTCGCAAAAAGGTCCGATTTTGATGAAATTTGGTACAAACGTGTAAAGCAGCATTTATGACTTTAAGTTCGAAAACCAGACGGATCGACCTATCCGAAGCGGTATTTTGGGGGGGGGGTTTTGTACACCAAAAATGGGGTTTTTGAGTTTTTTACATACAATTTTTGAAAATGTAAACTTTTATTTTTTCCCATTGGAATCAGCTTAAAAAGGCACACAATTTGATGTTTTAATCATTGCTCTATGTCAATTGGTTACTGAGATATTGAAAGTGCTAAACACAGTACGTTGTCCAATGTTATTCTTATGGAGGATAAGAAAAATTGTATATCTCGCTTATTTATCGACTTATCCTGACGAAACTTGGTATATTGCTTTATTTCATTGTGGTCTATTGATATTCGCACAAAAACCCATTTTTTGCCCGATAGTTCACGTAGCAGCAAACCTGCATACTCAGCCCCATGTTATTCTTATCGAGAATAATTAACTTGTTATCTCCTTTAATTATGAACATAAATTAATAGAACTTGGTATGTGGCTTTACCTAGTTGAGTTATATTGATATTTGTATAAAAGCCCATTTTTAGTGTTCCTTATTTCAGCAAACCTGCATACTCAGCCGCCATGTTATTCTTATGGAGAATAATTGGAATGTCATAAATCGTTTATTTATGAATGTATATTGATGAAACTTGGTATGTGGCTTTATGTGGTATTAAGATAAATTAATATGCATTGGAAATTCGCTGAGTATACAGGTTTGCTGCTACGGGAGTATTATTTATTCTCCTTAAGATTAACATTGGACAACGTACTGTGTTTAGCACTTTCAATATCTCGGTAACCAAATGGCGTAGAACGATGAACAAAATACAAAATTGTTTGTTTTTTTAAGCTTATTCCAAGAGTGTAAACTCAGTTTTGGATTAAAAATTGTTGTATGTAAAAAGTTCCAAAAAAAAACAAAATTGTTGGGTAAAAACCCCCTTTATAGTAGTGCAATCGGTCTGGTTTTCGAACTCATTACAATAGATGCTGCCTTACACGTTTAAGCCAACGGACACAGCCTGCGGACGCACACACACACACACACACACACACACACACACACACACACACCACATACACTTAGGATCTACAGACATACAATAAATATATATACATATATATATATACTGTATATAAGTAAATAAGTAACTGAGTTCCCTTTTTTAAAGAATTTTATTTTATTAAAGAAATATATATGAATATGAACGAATGATGTTTTTGGCATCTGGGGGCCTCAAAACGAAAAGTTATCATGGTCCCGGGCCTAAGTCTTACCACGCCACCTACGGTAATAGCTTATCCCTATAGGCATACTTCGCTAAAACTACTGTGCTGCCCAGCCATTTAGATACGTCACAGATTGGGGGCGGCTTATTGAGGCCAGCCGTCGCATACCATTTGGACTTCTAAGGTACTTGCGCGTTTGGTGGAGTTTGATGCCCAAGATTGGTCGTGGAAGAACCCTCACTGAGTTGTACTGAAAAGATATTTCTCCCCCTTTATGCCTGCCGTTAAGACTTTTGCCAGCATTGGATGAATGAATTGTTGTTCAAGGCCCTTGGATAAAGACTATTCCTTGGGGAATACATCTTTATCTGTTTAAGTAAGGGTATTTTGTTATTTTTATAATTTGAATTTTCTTACACAATGATATTGGTGGGGGATGTAACGATTCATTTCCTGAGAAATAGTAGAAGGTTTGGTTTAATTGAAAACCAGGAAGAAAAAGAGAGTAAGTGCAGGTGCGTTAACAAACGACCTTCGGTCCAGCTTAATCAGCTATAATCTATCTGGGTATACCAGTAACCCAGTCACGAACAGTTCATCCTAAGATACAACCTTGACTGTTCGAGCAGTACTATGACCGCTAATCTATCGACGTGCGATCATGCGGTTTTCGAACGGTACATGTGTGAGAGTCTAAGTTGGGCAATTTAGTAGGCATGAGTCTCTTATCGGCAAGGGTTGCTGATCAAGCTGGCAGAACGGTGACTAGGATTAACTGTGATGGATAAGAAAAGATCGTGTCTAAGTAAACCTAGAACATATTTGTTTCAGTTGTTAATGCAGTCGTGTAACAGTTATAAACGTTTAAGTTTATTTTAAATGTTAACTCTAGACTGCATCACTAATGTTAATACTATTTCAATATTAAATTATTTAGTGTGGAAATAATTACATATTGGATGTAAAATTAATTTTCAACGTTAACAATGTAACGTTTATGCGTAGTCCATATAAAATCATACCTCGCTTGAAACCAATCCCAGAGTATTCGTAATCGCAGCCCGTCTCTCAATCAGTTGATATAAATCCCAGGATTACAGTCCCTAATTGTTTAACCATTTTATACGTAAAATTGATATGTGTTCAATATAATAAAGCCCAAAATTGAATACTTTATCGTTTAAATTTCAATACTTAATAAATATTACTAAAATGCTTGCACTGTAACGAACGGTATAACATAAACGGAGATTAGCTTGTGCTATTTTATTTAGTGTTTCATAACTACTAGACAAAAGTAAGTTTATGAGAAATGGCCGATGACAATAGCAGGACTGCCAACATTTATAAAGTTTTTTTCGTTAATATCGTACTGTAGCGTTCACTTTAATGTAATTATAGTGTAAATGTTCACGAAGTTTATTTAAGTAGTTCATTCAATACATAATCGTTACTTGTTAAGACCAGGAGACAAATTGTAAAGATAAATAAAATTATTATATTTATTTCATTTTAATGAAATTTTAAACTGATATTTGGATGGAAAAATGTGTTGTTTCAAGTTTTTTTTTGTTTTTTTTTGTTTGTTGTTGTTGTTGTTGTTGTCCAATGTAACAAGAGGAAATAAATATAATAAGAAGATAAAAAAATTAAGTATGATGCCTAAAAATGACGTTTCTTTCTCGAAATGTCTAAAAGCACAATATTTTTTGACGTTGCACATCCATCCATTAGAGAGGTGAAGTAGCTTTGGATTTAGCCTACCCATTCCCATTGCTCTTCATAACGTACGACTGGTGAAGGACCCGCTATTTTGGCTATGATATACATACTACTATAAACGGAAGGTGGCTTCTGTCTATCTTCATGGATGTTTCGTTTTGTCACATTAACTCATGTACTCAATGACCTGATTATGTGCAAGCACCTTCCTAATATATAAGGACCATCCCGTTTCATAGATGCTGTTGAACTTCACCCTACGGATTTTCAAAGTTCCAATAACCTTTTGAACATTAACTATTATTTGAAAAATTTGTTCATTACTCAAAACTATTCAGAAGTGGCAGTCATAGCTGAGTGGTTTGAGTACTGTTAAACCACCCAAAAGACCCGGGTTCAATTACCGGTGATATCCATATAACTTTTAAACCTCAAACTGCCAGCATGCTTCGGAAGGCACGTTAAGCCGTTGATCCCGACTACATAAGTAGGAAAAAGGTCATGTCAGAGGCACTAGTGCGACCAGGAAACTCTGACAACAGACTTTGGCCAGAGGGTTACACGAACTTTACCTTAACTCTTCAGAAAGTTAACCACCAAAAGCAAACACAGCTGTTGCATTCCCCGAGTGCAGACGGAAACTGCAGCTAGTTTTGCTATAAAAACTAAAACCCACTTTACCTAGTCAATCTATTCAATGTTTCATAATATTTACTTTTAAAACGTTAACTGATTATAATATAAACATTTCACTGCTAAACAAATTATTTGATTATTTATTGATAAACTAATCAAGCCCAGGATTAAAGTTAGTAATTTTAATCACAAATTAAAATACTAGGGCCTATATAACTTTACTGTCAAACAAGAGTTAACCATTCCATTTATACCAATCTAATAATAACAGTATTACCCCAAAAACGGTAGAACCATAGTTAAAGTTGTATTTACTAATGTGGTTTTATAAATAAATTTACACATAAATAAATACTGCTTTCTTTTTAGGAGATATGCTTTAATTTTCAGTTTCATAAAAGGAAAACATAAACACATGACTCGAATCTCTTCAAACGTTAAATATTTCAAGACAATGAGTTATAATTTTGAAAAAGGAGTGAAATAATAAGGTTAAATAAGGAGCATTTGGTTTATTATCCAGAATTGTTGATTCTAAGTCACGTTTATAAAGCTTAAACTAATTTTAAAAATATCTGAAACTCTGATTCCTCTTAGGTAAAGCAGTTAAAGCAATTTCTGAACGACAATGGCTGGGAGCGGGGATTATTCTGAAGTTGATATTGGACCTGATATCAAAAACCAACAAAACCTGCAGTGATGTAGCGGACGCAAATGCAAAGTTTAAAAATTGGTGATTAAATTTAGTTTTAATCTGTTTTAGAACGTAAACTGACATGAATATGCAACGATATTTAAGCTCATAGGAGTTGAAGCATTATCAGACAATTACTTTTATTATTTATAATGTTTCTATGAAATTTAAAAAATGAAAACTTTTGTGAGGTTATCTGTAATTGAGAATTATGTTGGAATTACTTACCCTTCAGCTGAAAAGGCTTAAAATTACATTTTATCCAAAATTCATATCAACACAAAACTTTGCAGGAAAATAAAATAAAAATAATTCCAAGAGTGTAGCTCATCACAATATTATGGTACATCAATACTTATAATTGGAGATCTCTGAGATACATATGCTTTACCTTATTCCCCTTTAAATTAACTTTAAATATTAAAAATTATACATCAATAATAAACTATTTTCAAAATATAATGTATTTTGTCCATCTGTTTAAACGTTTTACACTGCACATAATGTGAAATAAAATCTAAAACAGGGGGTAGTGTGGCATTGTAAGTCATTGGCAAAGTGGCGAAGACAACCAACTACAGATCCTTGGTAAATTGTATCGAGGCAAATAGTCTTTGTACTATATCCCGTAATTTGGTGGATATTGCCACGTAAATGACTGAAACTAGTGGTCGATAGCGTAACAAATAACATCACCGACCACTTAATAAACTCTTTTGAACAACAACTAGAACCGACTCCAATAATTATTAAAACACACTAAAAATGGATAGTTAATAATTTCGTGTTTCTTTAAATACATCAATATCAGGTGTGTGTCAGTATGAGAAAGGTTTGCTTACAACTCTTAGATCAAAAACTGCACGAACGATTTCCTAATAAAGTTAGAATTGATAATATCTAGGTTGAAAATGTGCTCTAGAAAGGTATCATCACATAAAATAGTTGTTTTAATTATATGTTGAACTCTGTGACGAACATAATATTACTACATATCCTCGAGCGTGTCAAAACTACGCAAAAGAGACGCTATTAACCGACAACCGATAACCGATAACCGATAGAAACAGTAATATTTCCGACTGAAAATATATCCGGTAAAAGTGGCGGACATCGTTAGTAATTGGAACCGTAATCCCGCACGTTTTGTTTCCGCTGATTGGACGAAACGGTCAAGTGATTAAAAAATATCTGATAAACTAGAATGAAATAATTTAAGTTATGTAAAACAGATTGTGTTTAATTCTGTTTGCTGGACCTCTTCGGAAATCCCAAAGATGTTCATTTAAGTTGTAAATTATTGCACTTACGACAACACAGAAGCGTTTAGCTTAGTATTTTAAAATACTGTTTAGTTTATTTCGAACCATTAAGGGTTTTAATTGGTCTAAAGTTAACTAATCATAAGAACGCCAATGTTCCAATAATGTTAGAGCATTAAAACAAATTAATTCGACTGTTTCAACACCATAATCATATTTTGCAGTTTTTATAAAAAATGTGGCCAATTCTGACCCTGTTAGTTTCTGAGGTTATCACTTTTTTTGTAATACATAATTTATTGATAGTCCTCAGTTAGATAATAATAAGACTTATACTTCAAACCTTCTTAAAGTTTCAAGGATTTTGCTCTGAATCGACCTGAAGAACATCATATTATGAGACAAGCACGCTCACCACTTAACTTCCATTCTGCCGGAAAATTTTAAGAAACAATAAATCGTTATTGATTTAATTATATTTAAATCAATAGATTTGACGTAGTAAAGTATTTACTAAGACTAGAGACCGCCCAGTGGTCTAAATTCTACCAACTACAAAAAAAATAATGTCTAAAGGGTTCAGTTGCGCTCCTCTCTCTCTCTCTCTCTCTCTCTCTCTCTCTCCCTCTCTCTCACTCTCTCTCTCTCTCTCTCTCTCTCTCTCTCTCTCTCTCTCTCTCTCTCTCTCTCCCTCCATCTCTGTCTCTCTCTTTCTCTCTCTTTCCCTCCCGCTCCGCAACCCTAGCCCCAGGTAATTAGTTTGTGGGGTTAAAATGGATAGCAGAAGAGCGTTACCATTCCAGTAGTCAGTAGCCTTTTTATTTATGCCTAAAACTACTTCACCTCATCCTCTCCTCGTTTAATGTGGAGTTAAACGGATAGCAAAAGGGCGTTACCATTCCAGTAATTAGTAGCATTTTTATTTATGTCTGAAAGCTCTCAACCTCATCCTCTCACGGTCCCTCATCCTTCCCCCCCCCCCTCACAAACCGGTTTATTTTTTTATGTGGAGCTAAAACGGAAAAGAGAAGGGCATTACCTTTCCAATAGTCAGTAATATGATGTATTTACATTCACCCTGAATTATCTGTTCTGGCTGTTGTAGAGTTAAAACGGATTAGAGAAGGGTGTTCCTATTCCAGCAATCATTAGCCTTTTTATTTATGCATGAAATCTCTCCACCTCATCATCACCACTTTCTTCATCCTCACCACGTCCCTCGTCGTCCCCCCTTACAAATAGGTTTAATTTTTTAATGTGGAGTTTAAACGGATAAGAGAAGGGTGTTTTACCATTCCAGTAGTCAGTAAAGTGTTTTATTTTTTAATTATCTTTTCTTGCTGTTGTGCTACATATTTAGTTGAATAACGCAGCTGTTTGTTAATTAAATGAAAAGTATAAACAAATACGAAAAATTCATGTTGTAAGCATTGATTATACATCCTAAATCAATGTTGTAAGCCACTGAATCACTTGAAAAAAAACCTCGTGCGGATCTTCGTGAAGCCTGAGTAGGGGATGCCAGCAGAAGATTAGGGGGATCAGCTTTGGAGGGGAAGTTCACAATACCATGTGTCATATAATACTATTCCTGCAGAAAACATTTGGCTACTCTGTATATTCAATATATTTTACAGGGTGAACGTATAGTAATTACATTTTTATGATAGTCGTTATAATCACGAGGATGGTATTTAAACCATAATTGACAATTTACTCTTTATGTTTCTGAGTATTGTATTTTAAATTATATCTTAACAAATTCTGAATTATTACATTAGGCTTGTTGAGTTTATTTTCAAATGGAATCAACAACACAAGCCATTGAACTGTTTCACTGTTGTAGGCATTATATTTTGAATATTTTTTTTTACGATCAGCTGTTTTTTACTCTTCAAAAAGTTTATTTGTTTTTGCTGATTTTTTATTTGTAATTTCAATATTTGTTCCTATAAAACTAATGTTTAAACATATGTGGAAGCTGCACGAACGTTTTGGTATCAGTACACTATCGCCGAATGATTCGCTCTAATATCTCGCCGAATGTCCGGAACGAGTCGCGACAACGAGTCTTGCACCAAATTAACCGAATGTGCATAACGAACTAACCAATTACACGCTCTCCCAATATCATGCTCGCCCATTCGCTTTCGCTCGTCCCCATTGATTCGTGCCAAAAACCCGACAAAAAACGGAGCACAGGCAAACACGAATCATGGCGATGCGAACTATACCGAACATACACGAGCACTCTGAGTACACTATTTCGCTCGCCTTAGTTGGGCCATAGTGTATAGGTGTAGGAAGAGTACAGGAAGGAATGTTCACCGACCATTTGGGAGGATGTTCGGGCCTGTGTGCGAGATGTGTGGGTCAGTCTTAACCTGAGATCTTTGCATAACAATCACTTCGCAGTTCCAATGTTTTTGGTTTGGCACGTAACAGATGATTCTCTCAAGCGATTTTTTAATCGCTCACCCCCCACCCTAAAAAGAACCGGTTTAAACCAACTACCAATTTTACCAATAACACCCAGGCTTCACGAAGATCCGCATGAGGAAAAGCAGAACGCATGTTCACACAAGTATAACATGTAAACTTTAAAATCCCTACACGTCCATAGACAAAATTATTTACATTCGACACATCTCCTTACAGTACTAAATAAGTGTGCCAATTTGCATAATTCTACGATGCCGTATATCCGAGAAATTGGTAACACAAAAGTTTTCTTAGCCAATTAATATATAGATGTATTCTACAAAAGTCTGAATAGACGTAAATAGTAACACCCCAAAGTAAAACCCCAAGTAGTAATCGTGTATGTAACACCATTTTGAAACCATTATTGTGAACCAATTATCATTATAATTACTTTAAACGTAGTGCACCAATATCACTAAGAAATACTAGGGAGTATTTAATAGAGTCTCTCACGTGATTAATGTATGTTTATAATAATCAGGTAAAGTATAGTTCTGATCAAATATAGTTTTATTGACATAGTTGTCCTTAAAGTTAGCGTTGGCAATTTCAAAATCCAAATGGATTGAGTCCTAAGGAAAAAAGAGTGTTTCGATGAAAAATGATGTATCTAGGCAAAAATAACTATCATTTGAAAATATAATTATGCAAATAAAAAAGTAGAATATCCCAACATACTGCGCCAAGTGAGTTTAATAGATACAATGATGATGATAATAATTTATGACTAAATATATCTTGTATAGTTAATAAGACCTAATAAAAGTTAACATAACTCTAAAACACCCTTGCAGTATAATAAGATCACATATTATTAATCTAACCAAATATAGGAGAATAATATTATTTGTTACTTTTTTAAACTGATCCTGAGTTTCTATGGAAAAAGACAGAGTACATGTTTGACATAAAGATAAGTAAATAAGTATTCATATTACATATTACACTATTATCAATAAAATCATGTTGGTTAATCATAATAGTAAATATTTATGACTTTTTACCATGTAAGCGATTAAAGTGAAAATGTTAAAGAAACACTCCAGGGAATCGTTGTTTAATATTTCATATATCTCTGACCTCTGGCTGTATTCAAGTTCTGCGACCCGTCTCTCAATCAGCTGATAAAAATCATATTGTGTTTATTGTTTATATTTTACTTAACAAGCTCTTATTCTAAGTTTTGATGAAACATACTATTGTTTTTAATATTAAACACAGATTCCGGTTAATATTGACTTTTCTAGACATTTTCCGGTTAGTACTAGACATTTTGATTTTTCAGCTATCCCTTTTATATTTATAGCAATAAAGATGGCGATAGTGACAATTATATAATAGGCCTACTAATTTATTTTGTGCATTACATAAATGGGTGGTACCTACCGTAAACAAAAAACCAGTGTTAAGATCATTTAAAATTACAATAAAATTATGAGATAAATTATGTTTATGCGCTCAAATAAGAGTAGTGCGAAATATACCTAAAACATTAAAATATTATCAGTATACGAAAAACCCCTAATAAACAAAATATGTGGTATTATATGTCATTATTAGATCTCAACTTCAACTATCTATGATGATTGGAATTTATTGGGGAATCAGTAATGTCTGATAATAGTCATGGCGTTTTTTACTTTAACGATAAACTTTTTCGTTAAACTCTCACGAAGAAAATACTTGTACATAGCGAGTTTTGAAAACTCAGTCACTCTCCTTTGATCACCTGACAACCTGGAGCAGATTAAATTAAATTTGGAAAATTATAAAACATACATACCGTGATCAAAGATTATGATTTATTATGTTATACCTTGTTTTCCCACACTGTATGTTATGGATCTGGTGGTATATTCCTATATTATCTAATTCACAGGTATCACAGGTAAATCACAGGTTCTTTTCTTTGCCACAAACATATTTCAGAAGCCTGTTACAGTCTTTAAATAAGTACAAAAACTGCTTAGCCCAATGGCAAGTACGCAAGATCTGTGATTAGTTAACTTTCTCACCAACTGATGCTGGATTAGGGGATGCCGTCTCCCTCACCATCACCTCCATCTCTTTCCCACAATATCTAAAAATATATGTATATATTTCAGTTAATAGTGCTTTTATTTTTTCACAACTAAAATCTTCTTCAATTATCTGGTGGCTTTCTTAAGTATTAAAGTATAAATAATGGATTGTTTGTTTAAAAATGACTTGAGTAGCATAATACGTGTTTTTACAGTTAAACAGGAAACAAACAAATTCCTCACAACACTACAAAGTGCTTTTACACATATAGGCTTGTTGTACTTAAATACAAGATGGTAAGTATACGTAAAATATGGTTTAGGTGATCGATTTCAACCATTCCCACCGGTCATCATCAGATCCAATCAAAGAATGTCAAACTGATTGGGCCTGATGATGCAGATGTGAGTTTTTAAATAGATCGCCTTGTAGCATCTTTTTTTATTAACCATCAAGTACAGTATAATTTGAAATATATTTTATAGTATTTTAGGGCGTAGTTTTTTTTATCCTTTTACCTTGTTATTTAATGTATTGTGAATATATCCTATACCTTTTTTCTCCATACATGTATAGTGAATTGAGGTACTTGTAGCCCCACAGGCCTTATCTCCATGCTGCAGCCTCGATTTTATGGTCCTCAACTGTATTGTCTTGTTATACTCACCGTGGCTCGATTTGTAATTCATGGAGCAGAAATTCGATTATTTCTTTAAACATTTAAGAGTTTTGGTTTCAAAGGAATTATTTGCATTGACACTCCCTAAACACTAAGATATGTTTTCCAGTGATTACTAACTTCTATCTGAATGTAAACCTACGTAGATTCCACTCAAACTGTCAGGTATTAATACAATTTAATTTACTATTGTAATGACTACGTTTATTTGAATATTAATATTGTTTTGTCACAGAATTTATTATTATCTCCATTATTAATTATTTTTACATATTTATTTATTGTTTGTTGCCGTTAATATTTCTAGTTATTGTTGTCAATACTATTATCAAAAAGAAAAGCTAATCAAAAAGTTGAATAGTATTATATTATCTCACCAACTATATATCTAAATACTGTAATATTATTTTTATTATGTTAATATATATTATCTAATCTAAATAACTATGTAGCCCGATGGGTAACCCAATCACTCTCTCGCGTTTACGAATTCTAGACAACTTGTAAATGAGGTAGGATCGTGAAATTTGGCATGCAGGTCGCTTGTACCTAGAAACTCCCGGGGAAATTGTCAAAAGTCACAGTTTTCAATTTTTAAATCTCTAATTTGTACCTTAAAAATTGGAAATTTGAAAATTGGGCTCATGGGGTTTTAAATCAAAACAACAGAATCAAAAGAGTTGTATCAAAATATTATCCATTAAACTGTCAATGTAACTTTCACATGGTAGAGTATAAACAAATTATAGGACCATTGTATAACGATAAAATCTAGAGTGTATGTATCCTAAATGAATCAAAACTGTATACAGCACTATATCAAAAATACTTCAAGGTTCACTGAGTTATAATAACAACTGGAGGGATCGCAAGCGAGGGTCTGGGGCGGAGCTCTCAACGAGCGAAGCGAGTTCGTTTTATAATCTCTGTGATTTTTTTGTACTTTGTGTGAATAGTATTTTCTTTTGTTTGTTGTGTATTTAATGTATTTTATGTTTTGTCTTGAAATATACTCATGGGTTTTCCTGTTGATAATGAATAAATGTACAGTCCGCTATCTCAATAATTTTAACATATGTTTTAACTTTGGATTTCGTAAGATTACTACCCCCAAACCAATTATATAAATAATATATACATTATATTTAAATGTATACACAATTTATAAATATATACTTTAACATATATATATATATATATATATATATATATATATATATATATATATATATATATATATATATATATATATCATATTTAATATCAATAAAGTTAAATTAAGTTTGCATAAAAGTAGTATTATCATGTAGGCGATTAAAGAAAATATGTTATTGTGGAACACCGGTGATTTGTTCAATGGTAAATGTACCTCTGGCTTCATTCAATATTCAATCCCAGATTATTCAAGTTCACGTGACCCGTTCCTCAATCGGCTGATATAAATCCTGGGATTACGGACTAAAATTAGTTGCCAAGGCTATCTTACTTTTCATTTTATTTACCCAACAATAATGTTAATTAAATTATTAAATTCAGGTTTCACTCAAGTTAAACTTGTTTGAATACAAATTTCGATTCTTACTTTTCTCTAAATTATTAATTTGTTAATTTGAAGTCAATCCTTACTAGAAGGACTACTTCTACTGGATATCCTCTTATTTAATAGGAAGAGTTAAGCCAGTCAAAAATGACCCCGTTACTATGACACACTACTATCACACCGAACTTCGATAAGCTCTGGTGTTCCTCAAGGTTAGGTTCTTGGTCTGATACTATTTTTGGTTTGTATGAATGATGTAACTGATTCAGTCGGAAAATGAATTATTTACCTCTTTGCAGATGATACTTCATTCTGTGTGTGTCAAAAGAAACTGAAAACAACTTATAATTGAGATGTTTATTCATGGTAGTTCCTTGTTGCAGTGGATGGCCTCAAATAATCTTCTTGTGGACGGTGTTAAAACTATGTACATTGATTTTAGTTTGAGATTTACATCTTCTAGTTTTTCAGTTACAATAAGTGATATTGAACTTATTCTTGTTGCAAAACTAATTTTCCTGGTGTAATAGTTGACTAAAATCTGAAATTATCATCTTACACTTAAGTGTCTAAGAAACTGAGTTGAGGTATTTTTATACTCGGAGGTTATCTACTTTCTCCATTTAGATATTTTATTGGCAGGGTAATATGATTGTGTTCATCCTCACCTTGCATATGCTGTTCCTATTTGGTGATATAAAAGAACTACTACTGCAAACATTTTGAAATTGCAAAAGAAGGCACTGAGAATCATGTTTGGGCTGGTCATCAAAGTCATGTAAAGGCCTTTTTAGGGAAAATAAAATAGAATTTCCCTTGTCTATGTATTTTTAAATGAACCGGTTTGCTTGCGGAAAATTGAGGACTTTCTCCTCCTCATTCAATTCACCCGCCTCCTGCACCCTAAAATCCGCCTCGAAATTTTACCACATTCCACCATTTTTTTTTTTTTTTTTTCAGAAGCAAGTATCTCAGACTTTGGACTTTATTCAGCAATAAAGTAGTATTCTATTTAAGTATAAATGTTTAACGGATTTTAAAATATTCAGGAAGAGTGTAAAAGAGTTTTTACTTGTTAAATTGTATTAAGTGCACATACCTTGTTAAAAGATAACTGCATTGTCTTGTTATAATATTTAATTTTATTGTACACTGTAATTCTATGTACTTTCTACTGATATTTGCCATCGCTCATTTTTTACCTACGACAGTAAAGAATTTTGACTTTAACTTTAATGGGAAACAAAGCTGAATAATTTAAATAAGTAAATATATTTATTTACTGCTATTTTTTTTATTTGAAGGTCCGGAGGTCCTGCTAGGTGTGTACTTCAGCTGTCCCACAGCAACGAGGTCCAATGATTGTTTTTGGTGGACGTCATGCTTGGTCTAACTAAGAAGCTAATAGTACCATTTACGACTTCAATGGCTTAGGAATGTAGTCTCTCCACTTTTTCTCCTACGTTCTTCAGAGGATACCGTTCTGTTTATTGGTTAGAACATACAGACCATAGTAAGTAGTATTCTCTTGTTATATGGCAAGCTTTACTGAGTTTTAAGCATTTACTAGTAGCCTGTCGCGGCTTCGCTCGCGATCACAGTACAATATTATGTTTGAGAAGTTAGTTACAATTATTGTTAAATCACTTGTGAAACCGAGCTTTGCTCTAGAAGTCAGTCAGTTTGTTCAAAATGCCTAGAGTATCATATTCACTTTTCATCTCCAAGTCGAGCATATTTGCTTCACTTATTTGCTCATTTCTTGTCATTTTGGAAATGTCTGCTTTAAATTCAATCTTTAGTTTTAATGGTTCTAGCAATTTATTCACAAACTAATCATGTACAGTAAAAGTTATGTATACATTTGTTCTAATCACTATTCTCATAAACATCATATGATCATATGTGTGTGTGTGTATATATATATATATATATATACACACACACATATGATCATATGATCAATATGTAACTAACTTATGTACTACTTATGTATGTATATATATATATAATTTTGAACGACCCCCCAAGTTTCACCGTGCGGGGCATGCTAACAGTTCACTTTCCATAGAATGTTCACTAACAATACATTCAGTTTCTATGATTTTTCACATCCTGCACACAAACCGAATTCCACACAAATAAATGGACAAACGAATTTATTGTTTCGGTTAAGGTAGGTGACATATTCTATCACTTGGACCGCCCACTAATAAAACTACTTAAATGGGTGACGAGAATTCCAGATTGGTAAGTTATCGAGTGTCGAAGTTATCCTTTTTTGCTTTCGAACTCATCAATAAAGACATGAAAATCCTTACTTATAGCCGTACTACGATAGTTTTGATAAAACCAAAATTCTGTTGAACCTCAACTGGATATTTAAATTAATTGCTTTGGAATAGAGTATGCAGGTATTATTGAATATATTAAATATTCATAAAATAAAAAAGTCTCAAATGAGTTGCTGTAAACTCAAAAGTACATAAATCATATGCTATTCGCCCAATCCTGGAGCAAATACAAAACGACAAATTCAATTAATTATAAATAATTATTTCAGTCACGTGGCTGATTAATCCAATCAGTGAAATAAGTCGTATGGGATTACTGTCCAATAACGTAACCAATTTGGTCTCGATTGCGTCTCCCACATGTAATACTGTATCACATCATTTTTTTGATATAATAATTTAAAATATTATAATAATTTGTATACTATTTAAAAACAGACACGGTCAACATTTCGGATTTCTAATTAACATTTTTAGGATTGAAGACTTGTAACATTTTTGTCAACTTAAACCAACGATTTGTAGTTGTGTAGTCGTGATTATCATTATAACTATTTGTGTGTGGTCGTGAAAAATGAAAATTTGTTTTATAATTGGTGTGAGCCTTGTAATCTTCAACAAAAATAGAATCTTGATCTCAAAACACTTTTCGTCTTTGACTCTGTTTTTAAAGTATCAACCACATATAACAGCTTTTTCGTACTATTATAGTTTTGTTATTACAGGACAAATAAAAACAAATCACGCAATTATTATGCACGTTTGGTTATTAAAAAAAATATTCCTAAAATAGTTTAAATATATTCACATAAAGAGTAGTAAACTCGTGATCACATGACTTGGATCACATGACTTTCATTTTAACTTTTGTCAATGTATATATCATACTAATATAATAAATGTGAAAATATGGATGTTTGTGCGTAACTCTGAAATTCCATCACGTGAAAACTACTGGACCGATTGAGCTGAAATTTTGCAGATAGGTACTTGATAGTCCTGAGTAACATATAGGCATATTAAAATTGTGAAAATCGAATAGGGATTGAGCCCCACAGGAGTTCAAAGTTCCCAAGTATTCCTCATGGACATTCATTAATGTTTGAGCTGATGAAAATACAAACAGCTGAAAATGATTCATAGTAGTTCCACAGGCTAACCACAGAATGCAGCACAGAAAACTATCATAGTTTTTATAAATAATTCGCAGGGCGAAGCCTGCGGGTAATATCTAGTAACCAAATAAGTAGGAACACCCCATGTAATTTTATTTTAGTTTTGCCCCCCAAGTACAGAGGAGAATATAGCGCTGACTATCCGTGCTAATTCACCTTGGTCCCGTCACGCACGCTGCTGTTTACCTTTAAAACGTCAAAATGTGTGGGTTTGTTTGTAAACAAACTAATAAATATCAAGTTCCTGTCAATATATTTCAGACAGTTGTAAGAATTTTAAATACCCCCGTAGCAGCAAACCTGCGTACTCAGCGAATTTCCAATGCATATATATGTATCTTAATACCACATAAAGCCACATACCAAGTTTCATCAATATACATTCATAAATAAACTATTTATGACATTTTAATTATTCTCCATAAGAATAACATGGCGGCTGAGTATGCAGGTTTGCTGAAGCAAGGAACACAAAAAATGGGGTTTTATACAAATATCAATATAACTCATGTAGGTAAAGCCACATACCAAATTTCATTAATTTATTTTCATAATGAAGGGAGATAACACGTTACTTATTCGCCATAAGAATAACATGGGGCTGAGTACGCAGGTTTGCTGCTACGGGAGCCTTTGGTAAAAATTGTTTTTTTGAGCAAATATCAATGATTCACAACCAGATGAAGCCGTATACCAAGTTTCATCAGTATACGTTCATAAATAAGCGATATATAAAATTTTTATTTTCCTCCATAAGAATAACATTAGACAACGTACTGTGTTTAGCACTTTCAATATCTCGGTAACCAATTGACGTAGAGAAATTATCAAAATACCAAATTGTGTGTTTTTTCAAACTGAATCCAATGGGAAAAACTAAAATTTGACTATTTCCAAAATTATATGTAAAAAATTCGAAAAACCCATTTTTGGGGTACAAAACCCCCCCAAAATACCCCTTTGGAAAGAGCGATCTGGCTGGTTTTCGAACTTAAAGTCATAAATGGTACTTTACACGTTTATACCAAATTTCATCAAAATCGGATAATTTTTACGAGAGTTGTCGTGCTCACGGACACACATACATGTATATATATATATATATATATATATATATATATATACAGTTTCGAACGAATGGTGTTTTTGGGGTCTGGGGACCTCAAAACGAAAAGTTATCATGGTCCCGGGCCTAGGTCTTACCATGCCGACTACGGTAATAGCTTCTTCCCTATAGGGGAAATTCGCTAAAATTGACTTTATCCATAAACACTTAAATCTGGTCCGAATAGCGTTAAATATGCGATTGTGACTCTATCTGTGTTTGGGGGGCAGAGTTATCACTAGAAATCGTTTTTCCATGAGCGTGTCCCTACTTATAGGGTTATGTATACATTGCTTTTGTTGAGGAAGAGGCATTTGGAGCAGTACAATATATTTGTAGGTATTGTTTTTTGTTTGTTAAAAGGAAAAAATCTTTAGGATAGTAAATAGATAATAATTGAAACCAAACTTAATCACCTCGAGCACTTCATAGTATTCTATCAGATGCGTTTAGCAGATACTGACTGCCATCAATTTCCACTCCATAGCCCAGAGTTCCTTTGACACAAACGTAGCAACAAGGATAATGAAGTTTGCAATCAACCAAATGAAGTTTGGTCGTCATTTAAGACAAAGCTACTTAGAAACATTCCACAGACTATTAAAAGTACTCCGCGACCGGTAGTTTTGCTTTCAATTTATTTATCAGCATGCTTTGATTACATCATTCCGTTTAAGAGTATATTTTAGTCTAACTAAGAATTTAGGGCAAAATAACGTTTTCCTTATTAGTGAAATCCAATGGAAAGTGCTATCATTAGCATGACCCGCACAGTGAAAATATATGTGTGTGTGTGTGTGTGTGTGTGTGTGTGTGTGTGTGTGTGTGTGTGTGTGTGTGTGTGTGTGTGTGTGTGTGTGTGTGTGTGTGTGTGTGTGTGTGTGTGTGTGTGTGTGTGTGTGTGTGTGGGTGTGTGTATGCACTCTAGCGGTCGCATTTTGTGTCTGATTTACTTCAAATTTGGTAGGGACGTTCCTTTCCATAATCAGTTTGACAAGTTCGTTGGGCAAAACAACCGGAAATCTCTAAAACCCTTTTTTTGGGGATTATTCTTTCAAATTTCGAGTTTTTGGGCCCAAAAAGGGTCAGAAAGGTTCCGGACGTACAATTAAAGCATTTGTTAAGATGGGAATTAGTGAAGCGACAGTTTTAAGCCCTCTTTCGTCATTCTAGCATAAATATTTACCGAGTTATTAAAGAAAATGTATATCGGCTAAACACAGTAAATTGTCTTATGGGGTTTTTACATTAGAAAAGCATGTTATTCATTTGTTGGTGTATTTGTATCATCCCCAGCAACCTCGCGCCTACTTTTAAGCCTGACTGGACCTTCTCCTAACCTTATAATGCGCAAAATTGTATTCCTAACATTGCAGGTAAATTAAACAAGGGGCATCAGAACAGCCAAAAAAATCAATGTTTTCAGATTTCAATAAAATTTGCATAAATGTATGTTTTTTACACTGGGTTTGAGTTTTGTATGTGGAAATTCACTTCCCTCACGTCAGCGTGCTGCGTGCGAACTCGTTTAATCAGAGAGTGATACGTTGTTTTCAACAATGAACTCAAACTAAGTTAATAAATCAAACTAATTGTAATTATTAGTAGGCAAGTTGCCCCAAACAAAATTGTAAAGCAAAAAGAAAGGATTTTCTCTTGACGTCGTTATAGGATATTTAAGTTATACACGTTAAAGTTCCTTTACATGATTTTCCCAGTTAATATTTACCAGCTTATAACTCTAGTTAAGCGCGTCGAATAATGTATTAGTTTATAAACCTGTCTTTTGTTTAGTAAAAGGGTCATAATTCCCCGCAAAAAGAACTTTTATGGAATATATACATATATAGATATACCAAATGTGTACCGTAACTGAGATGACTTGATGGCCAGCTCGTAAACAAAAGGGTGAGGGGAAAATTACCCCTACCACTATTATCCCTCACTTATGGCAATGTATATAGTATGCATTGCTTATGGCATTGGACACAGTTATTTTATTTGTTGTTAGTATTTTTATTTTTTGTTGCAATATTTTAATAAAGCTAATCGGCAAACACCAATGTCTTAATAATATCTTGGTTGGCTGTGTCAATAAACTGTGTCTAGTGTAGTGGAGGACATAACTTCCCTTCAATACCTTTTTTATTAGCCGGAGCCTCAAGTCATCTTCGTACAGTAAGATTGTTCTAAATAGCTTCGATCGAAGCAGAGAACAGCAAATGGTTGCGGGCCAAGTCGTAACTCCCGATTGTTGCTTTGATCTTGCACAAGTACAACCACATGTCAAGCTGCACAGTATATTAAGGGGTTTTCAGAGGCCCAACTGTTTTAATGTGAATTCACTGACATTTAGATTATAATGATCCATAGCTGCGCAAACAATTATTATTTTTAATTATCAATGTTCAATCACAGGAATCTCATACTATACATTAAAATTCGATATATTCCCCAAAGGTGTTCTGTTTAATTGAAAACGGTTTATAAATCGCAATGCATAAAACCACTTTACCAATAATACCACTGTGGCAAGGTTGCATTACAACGTGTGTACTTTAAATTGGTAACTATTACTGCAATTAAACATCTTTGTTTTAATTTACGATGAATATTTGTTATGTACAATTAATATTCAAACTATCTTTGCTATTTTATATGATCAATCCTTTTAATGTTATTCCCCCTCGAGGAAACCTGTACTTCACTAAAATACGTCAAATATATATTAACTAGTGGTTTGAAGGAGCTATAGCCCCTAAATTGCTCCAATACTCCTGCCTTATCTGATTTTAGCGAATTTCCCCTATAGGGAAGAAGCTATTACCGTAGTCGGCATAGTAAGACCTAGGCCCGGGACCATGATAACTTTTCGTTTTGAGGTCCCCAGACCCCAAAAACACCATTCGTTCGAAACTGTATATATGTGTCCGTGAGCACGATAACTCTCGTAAAAATGATCCGATTTTGATAAAATTTGGTATAAACGTGTAAAGCAACATTTATGACTTTAAGTTCGAAAACCAGCCAGATCGCTCCATCCAAATAGGTATTTTGGGGGGGTTTTGTACCCCAAAAATAGTTTTTTTTTTTTTATTTTTTACATATAATTTTTGAAATAGTCAAATTTTAGTTTTTACCATTAGATTCAGCTTAAAAATACACACAATTTTGTATTTTGATCATTTCTCTACGTCAATTGGTTACCGAGATATTGAAAGTGCTAAACACAGTACGTTGTCTAATGTTATTCTTATGGATAAAAAGAAAAAAATTATATCTCGCTTATTTATTAACGTATACTGACGAAACTTGGTATACGGCTTCATCTGGTTGTGGTCTATTGATATTTGCTCAAAAAATAATTTTTTGCCAAGGGCTCCCATAGCAGCAAACCTGCGTACTAAGCCCCATGTTATTCTTATGGAGAATAATTAAAATTGTATATATCGCTTATTTGTGAATATATTTTTATGAAAGTTGGTAAGTGGCTTTATGTAGTATATATGTGGCTTTATGTATATATGTGTGTGTGTGTGTGTGTGTGTGTCCGTTAACACGATAACTTGAGTAACAAACGTCCGATTTCGATTACATTTGGCTCAAATGTGTAAAGTGGCATTCATGACTTTAAGTTCGAAAACCAGAAAAATCGGACCATGGGAATGGGGGTTTTAAATTTTCCAAAAATCTGTTTTTTTGCATTTTTAACCCTAAAATTTTTAAAACACTCAATTTTGGTTTTGAGCATTTTATAGAGCTTAAAAAACAAATAATCTATTATTTTAAATTATTAACCTAGGTTTATTGGTTGCGGAGATAATCCAAAAAAACCTGCTCATAAAATCTCTCATGTTAATCTTATGGGAAAACATTTTTTTGGCTTTTCCTCAGTTCATTTTAATGTAAACTGCTGTTACACATTTGCTTTTACCAATCAATTCAGCTCTACAAAACAATCATTTTGGTGTTTAAATTGTGATTCTACGTCCAACCCTTGCAGATATATTCAAAGTGCTAAACACAGTACGTTTTCCAATTATTTTATTTTTATTATTTTATTTATTCTCCTAATGGAGAATAAATACAATTTTATATCTCGATTGTTTATGAATGTATATTGATGATACTTGGTATGTGGCTTCACGTAGTACTGGTATATTGATATTTGCACAACAAATTTATTTATTGTTGATTATCCTAGTAGCAGCAAACCAGCATACTCAGCCCTAATGATATTCTTATGGAGAATAAGTAAATTTTTATATCTCCCTTAATTAGGGACATAAATTAATAAAACTTAGTATGTAGCTTCATCTGGTTGAGTTATATTGATAATTGCACAAAAACATATTTCATCCTTTTCTTTTTGCAGCAAACCTGCGTACTCAGCCTTAATGTTATTCTTATGGAGAATAAATAAAGTGTTTAGATAATAGATCTAATAGATTCTTAATATATCACTTATTTATTTGTGTATTTTTATGAAACTTGGTACGTGGCTTTATGTGTTAGTGAGAAACATATGCATGCATTGGAAGTTTGCTGAGTACGCAGGTTTGCTGTGATGGGGGTATATATTATTTAACTAAGTCGTGCAGTGAGGAAAAATGTATGAGTTAAAATAAAAAGCAAACTTTTAAAATACAAAGAACCAAGTAATGTTTATTTACAACTTATGGTTACAAAAACATGTGTTTCTAAGATGCAGTACACAAGAAACAAGAATAATGCTGTCAATATAATTTTGAATTTTAACACATTCTAACACATCTCCTTTAAAATTTCAAAATTAAATTAAAACATCACATAATCAACCAATAAGAACTTCTAACCATAAAATAACATTTTGCAATGAACACAACATAAACCATCAATTTAAGCCTTGAATGCTCAACATCTTGACAATCTTAGTTGTTTGAGGACCAGACAGAGGCTTAGTTAGGATGTCAGCTAGATTTTCCCTAGATGGAATGTAATCAACATTGAATAACTTCTCTCTCTTCAGTTCCCTCACAAAATGATATTCAACGACAAAATGTTACTTCTATCATTCACAGTGTTTGTGTTGGCAATTTGAATTGCACCCTGGTTGTCACACTTCGCACTGCAGTTCTCTGGTACAAAATTACCTTGACCTAGCTCGCTTAGTAGTGATTTAATCCACATCAGTTCGGTGATACATTCACACACAGAGCAACAAACTCAGCGTGAGTTGTTGATGAAGCAACCGTCTTTGTTTTCTTGACGCCATACTACAACACCACCTGACATTTTTACACAGTAACCATTTACGGATTTACCATATAATTTGTCATCACACCAATTTGAATCTGTATACAACTTTATAGGTTCAGCTGACTTAGACAAACACAATGAATAACATTTTGTTTTCTTGAGATATTTCAAAATATGAGTTATATTTTTCCAATCATCCTCACACGGAGACTCACAGAATTGACTTAATAAACATACCGCATTAGCAATGTCTGGTCGAGTACAACCACTGATGTATAATAAACATCCAATTGCCTTGCGATACACAGACTGAGTAAATTCTTTGCTCTTGTCACGTGTCTTTTTCATAGCACCTGGGTCCAGAGGACAACTAACACCTTTTCTTTCATTCATGTTAAACTGTTGCAGTACTTCCTCAATGTACTGTTCTTGACTAAGTTTAATCATACCTCTGGATCTTTATCGACATCAGATAAGAGACTTCGCCTAAATCTTTTATATCAAAATGTTGTGAAAGATATTTCTTAAACTTAATAATTTCTGTCTCACATCCTACAATTAACATATCTTCAACATACAGTGCTAAGTACAGTTTGTACTTTATGAACACACACGGTTCACTTTTACATTGCTTAGGACCTGAATTTAACAACACATTGCAAATGTATTCATACCAGTTTTTGACAGATTGTTTTAATCCATAAATGCTTTTCTTGAGAAGCAAAACATACTCTTTCGAACTTGAGTAAACTGGGTGATCATGCGTATTTGGCATCTTCATGTATACGACCTCCTGTAAAGGACTATTCAAATAAGCTCCTACTACGTCAACATGATGAACATCATAATTCATTTCTACTGCTAATGCAAGCAAGTTCCGCAAACATTTTTTTTGTACAACGGGACTGAATGTTTCAGAGTAGTCCAACCCATAAATCTGACTGAAACCCTGAGCAACTAATCTAGCCTTACACTTAACAAAATTCCCATTTCCATCTCTCTTAACTGCAATAACCCACTTACATCCAATTACATTGTAGTTTTTAGGCCTTTTGACTACCTCCCAAATATCTTGTTTTTCCAGATTTTCCACTTCAGATCTCATAGCATTCTTCCACAGTTCACTATGAGGCCCAATAAGCGCTTCCTTTACACACCTTGGTTCAGTTACTAAATCCGAAACATTACTCACCTTATTACAACAATGACAGCGCTTAGTTGGTTCTCTTTGTCTAGGTGACTTCCCCACTTGGTCTGCGTCCTCTCGTGGCTCTGGGTCCTGGATTTGCCTCGGATGATTTATATATTCTTCCAGAACTGCGTCCACTTCTTGTACGTTAATCACTCCTTGATCTGCACCCCTCCTCCGTCTGTACCCTCTCCTGGATCTGCATCCTCTCCTGGATTTGCATTCTCACCTGGATTTAGTCCTCTTCTAGTTCAGGTAAGTCCCATAGAAATGCAACTTCCTCCTCTTTCCGTGAACATCCCATCGCACTGTCTCTTGACTTCCAGAATACTACGTCTCGACTGATAATCACCTTTCTGCTGTTCAAATCCCATAGGCGGTATCCCTTGATACCTTCTTCGTAGCCGATAAATACACACTCTCGTGCTCGAGGTCCTAGTTTTCAATTTCGATGAACTTCTGGTATCCACGCCCAAGCTTGGCAACCAAATGTTCGCAGGCGTTCGATATCACTTGCTTCTAGTTTATGTCCCTTTCATTTCTCTAGAGGTGCATGGAAATCTAATGCCTTCGTTGGACATCTGTTTCTTACATAGCAAGCCGTCTGGAGAGCCTCTGCTCAGAATGAGATTGACATACCTGCTTCTATAAATATACATCTTATCACGTTGCACAATGTTCAAAATTCACTCCTGCAACGGACTTTAACTAAGTCGTGCAGTGAGGAAAAATGTATGAGTTAAAATAAATACTCCCGTCGCAGCAAACCTGCGTACTCAGCGAATTTCCAATGCATAATATATGTCTTAATACCACATAAAGCCGCATACTAAGTTTCATAAAAATATATTCACATATAAGCGATTTTAATTATTCTCCATAAGAATAACATTGGTAATGAGTACGTAGGTTTGCTGAAACAACCAACAATTGTTTTTATGCAAATATAAATAGAATTTAACTAGGCGAAGCCACATACCAAGTTTCATCAATATTCAATCATAAATAAGCGCTATATAACATTCTAGTTATTCTCCATAAGAATAACATGGGGGCTGACAAAGCAGGTTTGCTGCAACAAGGAAGAAAAAAATGGGTTTTTGTATAATTATCAATATAACTCAACCAAGTGAAGCTACATACCGAGTTTTATTAATTTATGTTCAGAATTAAGGGAGTCACTTAATTAAGGGGGTACTTATTCTCCATAATAATAACATGGAGGCTGAGTACGCAGGTTTGCTGCTAAGGGAATAATCAACAAAAAATCAATTTTGTGTGAAAATATCAATATGCCAGTACTACGTGAAGCCACATACCAAGTTTCATCAACATACATCCATAAATAATCGAGACATCAAATTTTATTTATTCTCCATAAGGATAACATTGGACAACGTACTGTGTTTAGCACTTTGAATATCTCTGCAACGGTTGGGCGTAGAATCACAATTTAAAGACCAAAAAGATTGGTTTGAAGAGCTGAACAGATTGGTAAAAGCAAATGTGAAGTTTACGTTAAAATGAACTTAGGAAAAACCAAAAACCTTTTTCCCATAAGTTTAACATGGGAGATTTTATGATTAGGTTTTATTGGATTTTCTCCGCAACCACACAACCTAGGTTAATAATTCAAAATACCATATTATTTGTTTTTTAAGCTCTATAACATGGTCAAAACCAAAATTAAGTTGTTTTTTTATTGTAGGGTGAAAAATGCAAAAAACTGATTTTTGGAAAATTTAAAACCCCCATAAACCCCCCTTCCCATGGTCCGATTTTCCTGGTTATCGAACTTAAAGTCATGAATGTTATTTTACACACTTGAGCCAAATTTGATCAAAATCGTAAATTTTTTACTCAAGTTATCGTGTTAACGGACACACTTATATATATATATATATATATATATATATATATATATATATATATATATATATATATATTTATTTATATATATATACCCCCGTAGCAGCAAACCGGCGTACTCAGCGAATTTACAATGCATGTATATGTTTCTCACTACCACATAAAGCCAGTCACAAAGTTCATAAAAATACACGACTAAATAAGTGATATTAAGGTTAATAAGGTTAATTACTAACAGTCGTAAGACAGATAGTTCTTTTCCTTTATTTTTTGAATTAAAAATACTTCCTGTCCAACATTCGTATGCGTATAAAGTGCTCAGACTTTTTTATTTTAGAAGTGGAAATACAGGTACACAAAATCTTTTATACAATACAAGAAGTAGTAATCAAGCCGTATTTAGATTACCCAAAGTAAACAAAACATTATTTAGGCACTCTTATCAGTACAACGGACCTAAATACTTCAACCAGCTCCCACAAGAAGTTAAAAACTGCTTGAGTCTTAAATCTTTTTCTGTGCAATTAAAAAATGGCTTTTCAAAATTTCGAATGTTGATTTCATGAATAATGTATTAATTTAAACTATATTTGCTTATTGCACTACTTAAAACTTATATTGAAACTATTTTTTGATGTCATTTATATACTAGGTGTGTTAAAGTTTACTATTATTTGGAGAGATAAATATTAAGTTGATGTCATGTCAGACGCCACGGAGAGCGGCAACATGTGTTTGTGCATAGAAGGACTGGACTCAGTTGTTAATGTAAATTTTATTTTGTTTGTTTTTTTCAACGTTGTCACAATAACTGGTTGATGTGACAACGTAATTCCAAGAAAATTAATGTGTTTGTTCTAAGTTTGGGTGGAATAAATCATTATTTCATTATTTCATTATTTCATTATTTCATTATTTCATACATAGCATTTTATTTATTCTCCATAAGAATAACATAGAGTACGCAGGTTTGCTGCAATAAGGAACACAAAAATGTGTTTTTATGCAGTTATCAATACAACTTAACAAGTCGAAGATGCATAGCAAGTTTTATTAATTTGCGTTCATAATTAAGGGAGACATTACATTTTACTTATCCTCCATAATAATAACATGGGGGCTGAGTATGCAGGTTCGCTTCTGCGGGGAAAATTGACAACAAATTTTTGTTTGTACAAATATCAACATACCAGTGCTAGGTAAAGCCACATGCCAAGTTTCATCAACATACATCCATAAATAATCGAGTTTTCAAATGTTGATTATTCTCCATAAGGATAACATTGGACAACGTACTGTGTTTAGCACTTTGAATATCTCTGCAACGGTTGGGCGTAGAATCACAATTTAAACACTAAAATGATTGCTTTGTAGAGCTGAACAGATTGGTACAAGAAAATGTGAGGTTTACATTAAAATCAACTGAGGAAAAGCAAAAAACCTTTTCCCCATAAGATTAACATGGGAGATTTTATGAGCACGTTTTTTGGATTTTCTCCACAACCACTTAACATAGGTTAATGATTCAAAATACTATATTATTTGTTTGTTTAAGCTCTATAAAATGGTTGAAACCAAAATTAAGTGTTTTAAAAACTTTAGGGTGAAAAATGCAAAAAACAGATTTTTGGAAAATTTAAAACCCTCATAAACCTCCCTTCCCATGGTCCGATTTTTCTGGTTTTCGAACTTAAAGTCATGAATGTCACTTTGCACATTTGAGCCAAATTTCATCAAAATCAGACGATTTTTACTCAAGTTATCGTGTTAACGGGCACACACACACACACACACATATATATATATTTACATATATATAAATTTTAACGAATAGTGTTTTTGACATCTGGGGACCTCAAAATAAAAAGTTAACATGGTCTCGGGCTTAACTCTTACCATGCCACCTACGGTAATAGCTTCTTCCCTATAGGGAAATTCGCTAAAAGCAAACTTTTATTCAAATACAAAGAATCAAGTAATGTTTATTTACAACATATGGTTACAAAAACATGTATTTCTAAGATGCAGTACACAAGAAACAAAAACAATGCTGTTAATATAACTTATAATTTTAACATTTTCTAACAGAGGAAACTAGTTTATTATTGAAACAGTTAAATATTATTAAATAGTATGTCCATAATACTAGTATGGATATGTATACACCCCGTGGGGTGGGGTATATCTCCGTGGGGTGGGGTGAGTAAATTTCGCAAAACCCAGCCTTACAGCAACCACTATGCCAAATTTCAGTTTCATAGTCGTTCTGATCTTTTATCAAGTGTTTAAGAGTGTGTATTTGGGGTATATAGGTATTGATTTGAACTATTACATATTTTATTCTTTAAACTGAATTGGGAGAGTTCCATGTCTTAATCCTACTGATCCATATTTTTCTAATTTTTGCTATTTAATATAATTTGCAGGAAGTATTATCATAGGTTGTGAC
The DNA here is from genome assembly GCA_963675035.1 of Allygus modestus. NCBI lineage: Eukaryota > Metazoa > Arthropoda > Insecta > Hemiptera > Cicadellidae > Allygus > Allygus modestus. The sequence goes on along the minus strand of OY776112.1, from coordinate 240,706,106 downwards.
CAGTATTAAAGCATCAAATTTAGTTAATCAATTATCAGTGGTATAAAATGAATACATCACATATTTTCCAACGCATTTGTTTTTTAAGTGATATACTCGTAATTTGTATCAGCTATTAGACAATTCAACTGGAGAGGTCTCAATAGACCTCATCAAGGAGGCAAGCCACTGAGGTATAACAAAGTTATTCCCATTTTTGTTACTCCCAAAAGGGCTTCCTGATCCCCCAAAAGGACTGCCAAACATCATAGAAGTAGTTGGGGGTGGCATGTACTGCATAAATCCTGCCATGGAACCAGGGAAAGTTGCCGAGCTATCGGGAGGGATTCCAAATGATGAGCTACCGAAGGAGGATGATCCAAACTGAGAAACCCCAGATCCAGGGGATATCGGAGGTTTGTTAGGTTTTTGGCTTCCCGCTGCTACAAGAAATCCAAATAAACTGGAAAGAATTTCCCCGTTCAGAGGTGAACCAGGAGGTTTCGACTGAGATGGAGGTGGTTTAGCAGAAGGAATCAGAGCTGCTGTAGGTGTTTCTTGGCCTGTTGTGCCTGTTGGTTTTTCTTGTCCAGTGGTAGGTTTAGATGAGGTTACAGGTTTGGATCCTTCTGGATAGGTAATAGCTGAGATAACTGTAGCATTTTGATACCCCACTTTCGCTTCAATTTTGTTTTGTTTTTGGCTCCCCGCAGACGATCCGAATAAATTGGCCAAAAGTTCCCTGGTCTCATATGAACCCGGAGGTTCCAATGATGAAGGTGATGTAAAAGAAGAAGTCATTGTCACTGTAGGGTTATTCTGGCCTGTTGTTGTAGCTTCTAGTGACCCTTGGCTCGTACCAGGATAATATTGTGATACAGGGTTGGACTCTACAGTTTTTGCATCGGTATTTTGTGAGGTAACCGATACACCTGGATGTCCCATTCCTCTATTTGCTAAGTTTTCTGGTACATCACTTGGATATTTGAATATTATATGATGGTCAGTTTGAGCTATAGACTCGTTATCTGCGGAGTCGGCTGGTCGGGAAAAAGCTTGCTGGACAACCTGTAAACATATAAAGAAAATTTAGATCTTTTCCAAGTTTTTTTTAATTAGGTAAAATAATATTCCAATATCGTGAAGTGTTGCTTGATGGTACTAACAAAACAAAAATTTTTCCGTAATAAATTTAAGTTTTTAATGTTACATTTTTCCCACGCGATTGTAATGTATTTTAGTATCTATATTTGAAACGCTAATTTTGTTATGTATAAATGTGAAATCCATAGTACCAAATTCGAAACTGTTTATCAGAAAACCTCATGTCGTTTTTAAATAGCGATTTGTTCATGTTTACAATCTTATTGCAATATTCTTGGACACTTAAATCATCTTCTTTCACTAAACTTCCAAGATCTCTCATTGTAGCGCCATAAATGGAATTTTCATTACATATTTTGTCCAATGATTCCCATGCTTCTTTTGCTCACTCGATGTCTGTTATATCGTTTATCAGATCATCACTCACACTCCTCATAATGAGGGCCAATGCTGTAAGGTTCTCCTTAGCTCGACGTCTTGTTTCTGCTAATGGCTCGACGTCATGACTACTCCTGGCCTTTATCACATCAGAAGTTCAGTGGGATTTATACATGTGTCAAAATTCATAAAATATTTGAAAATCATTTAGGGCTTTGTTCTTTTGGCTTTTAGGGTTTCAAAGTTTATATTTTACAGACGATTGTGTATTTGGTCAGGTGATTGTCATATATTTAATTTACATAGCCTATATTTTAAACTAGTAAATGGAATCGAAAATACGTCATCCCAAATTTGAAGGTTTTGACAAAAGCACTTCATGTGGCATAATGAATGCTATATCAACCATATTAGATAGTTGTTATAAATCATACGAGTGTAAAGATTCAGGATATATACGATAATCACTGGGAACCTCACCCAACTGGTCTTCAAAACATCAATATTTACCTATTACGGTTATTTTATTTGCTCAGGTAATTATTGTGATTATTCAAACATATGTTTATAACTGCCATGTGTTATAAAAACTGCCATGGGTTTATCAAACTTATTAATATGAACATTGATAAGACATAATCATTAATTCACTCTAAATGAATTAGTATTTATTATTAATGTTTTGTTATTATTTTAATAGGAAACCTCACTAGGACTTTGAACGGTCAGAAGTTGAATATGTTTTAAAATACAATAATATTATTTTTACAAAACCGCTGTTTTCCTGTTGGTAAAATGCATTCACATTTGTAAATAGTTTAGTATTTTAACATTTGTTAACTACTATTTGACTAAAAAACTCTTTAAACATTTGTCATTATCAGTTCTAATTTGATTATGCCACTTCATATTGCGCGGTTGTTCGACCGAAAAGTAAAAAGGTTGGCATAAGGGAAGCGAATGACTGCATTCAAAACTTTTTTAAATCAAATAAGGTGTTGAATCATACTCTTATCCCAATATTTTGTTTATAACCAAAAACATTTTTTTTTTGCTGTTACAATGCTTGTAGTTGTATGTCTCTAATCTGGGATAGCAATGTGATGCATTATAAGGCTATGAGGAGGTCGGTCTGAAGTGAAAATAGGTTTGGGGCTGCTGGAGATGATAAAACTATGAATTTATTTTTATATAACAGATTCAATAATATAAAACATTGTTTTTTTTATGTAAGACCATAATGTAAAGGAATTTCATTTAAACAAATATTGATATTTATCAAATTTAAAATGCTGTCACAAACAAATACTGTTTAGCTTCCTAGAACACCATATTTTTCATCAACTTCGTGTATATAATAAAAACGAAAATTAAATTTACTTTATTTATTGAGGTTAAAATTTGCTGTTATATATTTATATATATTTCTGTAAGCGAAATACGTTAGTCAAAATTGTAGGAGTTTGGCAAATCGCAGGATGATGGGAGCCGGCTAAAATTAAAGGTCTTGATCCCAGGGACTCGGGAAGAATAGCAGTATTTTAAAAACGTTACCAGCAAACGAGAAATAACGTAAAACATCACCCATAAGAAAATGATGGGGATTTAAAAACGTCTGCTTTGTTTACATTAAAACATGTGATTACGTGTCTATTTTGTATTTTACAAGAGTCAAATAATCAGAAGAGGCAGAGTATTGGAGAAAGGTTAGGGGCGGCTATGGCCCCTTCAAGCCACTAGTAATATACAGGGTGTTAAAAGCTGCACTGGCTAATATTTTTGGATTCTACACCCAAAAATAAGCTAAAAATATCGATTTTTTTAAAAATTACGCTCCGTTTAGTATCAGTTGGCCTCTTTGTGTTTTTTTACAAAATGTAGTATATCTTTTAAATCGTTAAAGGTACTGTTTAGAAACTTGGCACACTTCATGCCTATACCTAATGATTTGTTGGTATTGAATTTCAAGTTTATATCTTTCATCGTTTAAAAATGGCAGCCATTTTATGTTTTCTAAGCTAAATATCTTAAATACCATAATAATTAAAAACCTGTAAGAGTTCAAAATGTTTTGCCTTTTTGTACCAAAAATAATGGTATTAAGACAATGATTATCAGATAATAAATAACTGAGTTTATGTGATTTTTATAACAAAACTTGCTCTTTTGCCATTTCTGGGCAGAAAAATCATGTTTAAACTTATAAAAACCACAAAAAATTAGTTATTTACTATCATATAGTTAATATCGTCATATCATTACTTTTAGGACAAAATGACACAAGATTTTTTATTCTAACAGTTTTTTCATAAATTTTCCGGTTTTTAGATATTTAGCCTTGAAAAACAAAAATGGCCGCCATATTGAAACGGAGAAAGATAGAAACTTAAAATTCAATACCAAAACATAATTAAGTATAGGCATGAAGAATGCCAAGATTTAAAACAGTACCTGTAACTGTTCCAAATAATAAATTTAGTAAAAAAAAAACAAACAAACCGACTGACGCTAAACGGAGCGGAATTTCGAGAAATGTCCCTCTAAATGTTTTGCTTATTTTTGAGTTTAGAACCCGAAAATATATAGCCAGTGACATTTTTCGTAACACCCTGTATAGTCGCATATAATATGGTGAATGAGTATAAGTTCATTAAAAATTTGACAGTTTAAATTTTCAAAAAAGGTTTTTCGGCAACATTACAGTTTTCTGTGAGTTTCAAAAATTGCCAGTTTATTTTAGAACCACGAAAACCCATAATCTGTAAAATTCGAAACAATCATTCTACGAAATTCCTATATCCATTTGAACGAAAACATTGCTCTGTTAGAGTTATAACTATAACATAAATTATTGTTAAATGTCTTAAATCAGTGCATTTTGTGTAGGCCTACTGTATGATCAGCTACCTGTTTCAACGTTAAATGTTGTTTTAACCATACTGATATACCAAAAGCAATGTTCAGCAAATAAAACTCTAAATCGTCTCATCATACTGGCATAAAAAAAACTGATACAAAAAATCGACTGATCATTAAGTCATTTTTTGAAAAAATTAAATCTTCCATACAAGCAATTTATTAAAAACTATCTTAAAATAGAATACCAAACCGCTATTAGTATCTTCTTATGAAAAAAGAACAAAAAACATATGAAACTACTTTTAAAAAATTTAACAATACCAGAAGTAAAGTCAACCAAGTCAGCGTAGCAAAAGGCATAGTCTCCCTGGTTGACATCATCGACACCCGTGGTTGATTGGGATGAGTATTAGAAGCAGCGGAGTTATATAAACACTTGGCGATGTGACGCGCGCTCCTTGCATAACTAGAGCCGAGTTGGGCACGCTTCGACACGGTGGCAAGTTCCGACAGCGCTTCCACATTTGCATACCTTACACGGTCCCAACATGACAGCTGCAGCTCTGGAGTAATCAGCATGCGCCTTCATGCAGTCACGACAAACAAGTTTGTGTTCAAAATTTGCGGTCGATTAATGGGAGGTGGAACTGTTTAGTCCCTGGGATCTCTAAAGCTTGATAGATTTTAATTTATCATTTTTAGTTTAGAATATTCAAGTTCAAATTCAGTTGCTCCAATAAACCACTATAAAAGATAGAATGGACAAAGGTCACATGTTCCTTAACCTAATAAAAATTAAATAAACATTACGTTTTCAAACATAAAAAATAGTTGACCCTGTAGAGCTTATTTTCTATCAGAATCATCTATATCTATAAAAGAGGAAGTATGTATGTATATATGTATGTAGCCTATGGACTCCGGAACCGCTCCGACCCAGAGGGCATAAAAGGGTGCAGTGTCAGGTTTTAGAAATTTAGTGTTTACAAAATTAACAGCTGTAATTAATTAACAGCTGTAATAATTAACAGCTGTAATTAAAAAAATTCAAAGTTTTGGGCGCAGCAACGCGCGCAGGGTAACTGCTAGTTTTTTACTAAAAATACATACATCTGACTATTGTTTAAAGGAAGTGATGTATAACGTTAAATTGGACTATTGCCGAATAGTATGTCTGATGTCCAAAGAAAAAGGTACTATGCTGTAGGATGTACTACGGCGAGCTACACAGGTAAAATAATGTTTCAGGATAAAACATAAAACACACTAGCGCTGGAGAATACAAAAGACACTATTTAAATTATACTGAATACATCATTTGAGGCCGTAATCCTATAAATCCTATAAACTCATAAAAAATAGGTTACGTCGTGCAAACCAAAATAAAAAAAATCACAAAAAGAACATAAAAATTAGCAATTTCATTAGATCTACCAGCACTTTTTTCAGAACCATGATAAAAGTTTGTTCAATATGGTCACAAGACGAAGTTTTAATCCTTTTATTAGCACGGTAAGTGAGGTTGTTTTAGTTTTTTCCAGTCACATATTTTTTAAGAAGTTTTTACAAGAATGTAAAAGTTTAGTTTAAGAATGAAGGAATTGATTTTAATCTTTGATCTGTCTAATCACTTGGTATTGATAGGAATATAAAAATTTAGGGGTAATTGTTTTCTTCTAAGAATGAAAAATAGGATTGAAGATGACTTTAAAATCCTTATATCCTTTGAAAGGCGTCCTTATATGACTTAAACATGTGACAGAAAATTTGTACACTTTAAAGTCCGACACAAGTCAGACACATACTTGAGTGAGAGGTCTTTGTGAAAGCATGAGACCAAAAATATGAAATAATTAATAATTAGTTGTTTACGTACTTTCCTGAATAAAGGTGTTCAGTAATTTTTATATTTTATACTAATTATCTTACCATAAGTGTGTTCATATGATATGTATAGGCTTGTAGGGGCTATAGAACCTATTATTTGGATTTTGAATAAGTGGACATTATATTTACTGTTTGCAAACTAAGACAAGCATCATGGCTGAAATCTTCCTAAACCATATTGAGACCAATACATCTTAAAAAGTGACCATAACAGACTAGCACATAAAATCATCGATCACTATAGATATGCCGATGACATATTGTGTTTGTTCCAATGTAACACGGAGATAATTAAAGATTCTTAGTAACAGCTTCAATCCAAATGCCACAAGTACCAGTACCAGTATTTACTATTCAAAAGATTCAAAGGTCACATAACCTGATACTGCTATCATCCAGTTGTTGATAACGTGCAACCTGTAAAAGTGAGCTTAACCCACGAAGGCCAAAGTTCCAAACCATGGTTTATGTTTTAAATGTACGTTTTAAGTTTGGGTTAAGTGTCACGTACGCCAATTTTATGTTTTACATGATAATGAAACGTCACATACGCCACCTACAAACCATAATAAGGTTGGCCAATCAAGATTTCTTAGCTAATGTTACGTTTCAAATGATATACGTAGTTTAGGGTACCTGAGAGCGTATTGTAAATCAAAATCCCCTGGATGAATACTTCAGATAAAATTGGTATTTCCTGGATTTCTAACTGATGATGGATCCTCGGATCCGAAATCGATTTAAGAATCAAAAAATAAAACGGATTGCTAAGGTAAGACAGTATATTATATTCATTTAAACATTTTGAATTGATTTTTTTATAGTTTAAGGTCATAGTTGAGTAAACGTAAGGGTGATAAAAAATCTGAATTGGGATCTGTGGAGGTCCTCTCCTTCTAATGTCTATGCATGTTCCAAGTTTCAGCTTTCTAGGACGTACGATAGCTTTAGAAACGATCGAAAATACATAAATTTGCCTATTTTTTTCTTATTGTTTCCTTAAGCAAATTACAAGATTGTTTCCAAACAAAATTTTGCCTAAGATTGTGATCCTTTTAATATTGCACAAATTATAAATAAATTTTATAGAGTTATATAGAGATATCTGATAAATATATATTCCACGAAATATCTCATATGATAGTGAATTTCAGAAGAGAATTTTTCGTTTAAGGCAGTACTTCTTCATATACAGTGACAGTTGTCACTAACAACCTATTACACAATAGAGTTGCTTAAAATCAGTAATGTCTTTGTTAAATCCCAAAATTAATCCTATACAAACGAAATGTATTACAGGAAACCTCATTATCATTTGTAGAGCGTCTGTAGCTCGTAACAGCCTACATCAGAGCACATCATTACTGCAGAGCTCAGTAAATCTGCATAGTTAGGGATCACACGGGCGAACTGGAAACTCGAGTACTCATTGTTGGCTGGCTGCATGTTCTCGTACGCGATGCGCATTGTGATGTGGACCAAATTAAATATAATTATCACCGTACGCACCGTAGGCTCGCTGTTGTTTACTTGATAATTACACAGTAGTACATGTTAATGGGCACGAAGTTACTTAACTGAGTCATCTTGAGTTAAAATACCCCCGTCGCAGCAAACCTGCGTACACAGCGAATTTCCTATGCATGAATATATTTCTTACTACCACATAAAGCCACTTACCAAGTTTCATAAAAATACATAAATAACTAAGTGATATATAGCATTTTATTTATTCTTTATAAGAATAACATTAGGGCTGAGGACGCAGGTTTGCTGCAACAAGAAAGATGAAAATATGTTTTTTTTGCAATTATCAATATATCTCAACCAGGTGAAGCTACATACCAAGTTTTAATGCTCTATGTTCATAATTAAGGGAGATATAAAGCGTTACGTATTCTCCATAAGAATAACATTAGGGATGAGGATGCAGGTTTGCTGCTAAGAGGATAATCAACATAAAATCAATTTTTTGTGCAAATATCAATATACCAGTACTAGGTGAAGCCACATACCAAGTTTCATCAATATATGTTCATAAATAATCGAGATATAAAATTTTTAATATTCTCCATAAGGATAACATTGGACAACGTACTGTGTTTAGCACTTTGAATTACTCGGCAACGGTTGGACGTAGAATCACAATTTAAACACCAAAATGATTTTTTTGTAGAGCTAAACTGATTGGTACAAGTAAATGTGAAGTTTACAGTAAAATTAATTGAGGAAAAGTTAAAAACCATTTTCCCATAAGATTAACATGGGAGAATTTATGAACACGTTTTTTGGATTTTCTCCGCAACCACTTAACCTAGGCTAATGATTCAAAATACCAAATTATTTGTTTTTTTGAGCTCTATAAAATGGCTAAAACTAAAATTGAGTGTTTTTAAAATTCTAGGGGGAAATATTCAAAAAACTGATTTTTGAAAAACATAAAACCCCCTTCCCATAGTCCGATCAATCTGGTTTTCGATCTTAAAGTCATAAATGTTACTCTACACATTTGTGCCAGATTTCATCAATATCGGGCGTTTCTTTCAAAAGTTATCGCGGTAACGGACACATATATATATACTAGCTGTAAACCCGTCCTTCGTACGGGTTGTATATAAATGGTAGATTAACTAAAGCAAATAAAAATCCACATTATTTTACAATATAAAAATTACATTTTACACGTTTAATGTACAATTAAATCAAAGTTAACGAAATATACTGGCAGATAGTTCGGATCATGTTGCTAAGTCAAGGAACTCTGTCGGGTAGTAAACGGGGTGTGGTTTCTGACTCCAAATCGGTACACGTAACACTTTTGATACGTTTTTAGAAATACAAAAACTCAAGTACAAAAAAATAAAAAATATCGGGGTGGGGGGGAGAGGAGCATCAATATAAAATCGGCGGGGGGGGAGCAAAATGTACAAATTGGAGGATGGGCAAAAATACAAATCGGGGTGAGGGGGGAGGGTAAAAATATAAAATGGAGTGAGGACATAAAATAAAATCGAAGAGGGGGGGGGCAAAATATATAGTTGGGGCAGATCAAAAATATAAAATCGGGGGGGGGGCAAAAAATATAAAATCAGGGGGGCAAAAACATAAAATGAGGGGGGGATAAAAACCGGAGGGGGAGCAAAAATATAATATTGAGTGGGTGCAAAAATATAAAATGAAGGGGGAAAACATAAAATAAAAATATGAAATCAAATAGGGGGGAGCAAAATATAAAATTGGGGGTGAGGCGAAAATAAAAAAGGGGGGAGAAAGAATTTAAAATCGGTGGGGGGCAAAAAAATATAAAATCGGGGAGGGGGCAAAAATATAAAATGGGGGGGACATAAAATAAAAATATAAACTCGAAGTGGAGGAGGCAAAAATATCTAAAATCGGGAGGGGGCAAAAATATAAAATGGGGATGGTAAAATAAAAATACCCCCGTAGCAGCAAACCTGCATACTCAGCGAATTTCCAATGCATATTAATTTATCTTAATACCAAATAAAGCCACATACCTAGTTTCATCAATATACATTCATAAATAAACGATTTATGACATTTTAATTATTCTCCTTAAGAATAACATGGCGGCTGAGTATGCAGGTTTGCTGAAATAAGGAATACTAAAAATGGGTTTTTATACAAATATCAATATAACTCAACTAGGTAAAGCCACATACCAAGTTCTATTAATTTATGTTCATAATTAAAGGAGATAATACGTTAATTATTCTCCATAAGAATAACATAGGGCTGAGTATGCAGGTTTGCTGCTACGGGAGCTATCGGCCAAAAAATGGGTTTTTGTGCAAATATCAATAGACCACAATGAAATGAAGCAATATACCAAGTTTCGTCAGGATAAGTTGATAAATAAGCGAGATATACAATTTTTCTTATCCTCCATAAGAATAACATTGGACAACGTACTGTGTTTAGCACTTTCAATATCTCAGTAACCAATTGACGTAGAGCAATGATTAAAACATTAAATTGTGCGTCTTTTTAAGCTGATTCCAATGGAAAAAAATAAAATTTTACTTTTTCAAAAATTGTATGTAAAAAACTCAAAAAACCCATTTTTGGGGTACAAAACCCCCCCAAAATACCCCTTTGGATAGCTCGATCCGTCTGGTTTTCGAACTTAAAGTCATAAATGCTGCTTTACACGTTTGTACCAAATTTCATCAAAATCGGACCTTTTTTACGAGAGTTATCGCACCCACGAACATATATATATATATATATATATATATATATATATATATATATATATATATATATAAGTAGTGTGGGTTTGCGGGTTTGCCTTTTTTATTTTTGCCCCACCCCAATTTTATATTTTGCTCTTCCCCCCATATTTGATTTTATATTTTTATTTTATGTTGTCCCCCCTCCATTTTATATTTTTGCTCCCCCCGATTTTATATTTTTGATCCCCTCCGGTTTTCATTTTTGCCCCCCTCATTTTATATTTTTGCCCCCCCCAATTTTATATTTTTTGCCCCCACATTATTTTATATTTTTTATCCGCCCCCAATTATTTTAATTTTATGCCCTCCTTTTTTTGGCCCCCCCGATTTTATTTTTTTTCCCCCCTCCATTCGATTTTTTATTAGCGAATTTTCCCTATAGGGAATTAGCGAATTTCCCCTATAGGGAAGAAGCTATTACCGTAGTCGGCATGGTAAGACCTAGGCCCGGGACCATGATAACTTTTCGTTTTGAGGTCCCCAGACCCCAAAAACACCATTCGTTCGAAACTGTATATATATATATATATATATATATATAAGTAGTGTGGGTTTGCGGGTTTTGCGCCGGAAGTGACGTCATCCGGTCACGTGACCGGAAGTGCTGAGTCATGAAAGATGTTATCTGGGGCTGAGCCAGTGACGTAGGCGGTTTTGTGACGAAATGAGTAAAAGTTCAAAGTTCAAGGTCACGGGGAGGTAATTTTAAAAAAGTACTACCTCGCACGCGTAAAATCCGATTGTGATTCGATAGTTTTAATTCGATAAAATATCGAATGAAAATTATCGAATGAAGCAATCGAATGATACGAGTGCGAGGTAGAACAATTACAAATATTACTTTATTTTATTTACAATAATTCATATTACAAATATTACTTTATTTACAATAATTCATGTTTACAATAGTTCCCCGTTGTTGGTTGTCATCGATGTTGTTGATCCGGACGAGTTGCGGCCATCACTTTGTTTTCTGAAGAAAGACGGTAGATACTTCGATCCCTGCGCAGAGTCCATGTTGTTTTTTGATGCGTAAAGTTTCAAAGATAAATCGTAACCGGACGCAATGAGAAGTCTTAACTCTTCATTAAAAACCTCGAGGTCTTGGAAAGTCGCCAGATGAATAGAGTCATAATGAATACACCTAATTTTAATGGACATTTTAATACAATGTTTTACGTTTGTGAAGAGCACTCGATGTTCACCAGTCGAGAGCCGGAGGTGTACTGACTATTCGCTAGCTAGCGTTCTGGTATCAAACAAAATGGTGGGGGTAAAAGTGTGGTGGGGCGGAGAAGATGGCGGACAGCAGATGGCAGGCGGCAGGTGGCAGCTGGTTGCTACTACATTCGCCGCCACAGTAATGCAATCCTTCGGCGTAATTCTTGTAGTTTATCTTGTCGGTTCATTTGATACGTTTTACATCTACATATGCAATAGCTGAAACACTTGCACTTGCGACAAGCTTTCCCGTCAACTTGATCGCCTGGTATTTTAAAACATTGTAACTCGCAACAATATGTCTTCAAATTGTTATCGAAAAATAAATTTTTCATAGGTGACACCGACATGTTAGCTGCAGCGTGTGTTAGACAAGACTGAGACTAACTTCACTGCTCCCTCTCTTTTATACCTCTTCATAAGTTAACCCTGAATGAAAGTTCAAGGTCATCCATTTGAATTTAAAAAAAAAGCAACACAGCAGTATATAAAATAATATACTGCTGTGTTGCTGTTTTTATTTTTTTTTTATTTTTTTATATTTTCTTTATTAAACAAACATCTTACAATACAATAAGCTTAAGTCTAACATTGATGCCTAGAAATACAAACAGAAAAATACAAACAAAGACATTATGTACAAGGATGCGTGATGTGCAGAGTGAGTTCCGTCGAGTTGTTGCCGCTTACACCGTGTGATACCAAATACAACGTCCCCGGTTGAATATCTCGCAAATCTTCATTTTGTAGCAGTTGAACAAATCGTTTTGGAAGAAATAGTTGAAACTTCGGCTCATCTCCTGGAGTGAAAGGTCCTTCGCTCAATGAAACTAGAATTGCTTCTCCATGTGTGGTTTCCACTTTCTTGATGTTATGAATAATGTAGTGTTTTTGTTCTTTTAGTTCTGAACACTTTTTAGTTAGCAGAAGGTCGGATTTTGAATGAGTGTTGAATTGATCAACCAGTGTTTGTAGAAACTGTTGTGATGTCATCTTCGTCAGTGGTGGTTGTGGTGTTGCCTCTTCGGAGTCTCGAATAATACTCGTGCTGGAGCGGTGCTGCCTCCTCGTATTTATAGGCCCCACTACCCCCACCACATTTCTGTTCTCCACTACCCCCACCACATTCCTGCGTTTGTTTCAAATAAGCAGCCAAACGATATGCGTTGTACAATGCACAGTTTGTTTGACCGTGTTTAAGATCTTTTGCAGCGACACAAATATTACCGAGATTAATGTTAAAGTCCTTACTGATAGTTATATCGAAAACATCACCGTGCGTGTACTTTTGTATCCAGTTCCTTTTTTCTAATCCTCTTGTGTATATATGTGAATATTGTTTGCAAAAGTTAAACATAATACTGTGCAGATTACTGTAGCTTATAAATCCTTCATACCAATGTATGTGATGAAAGTAGTTTGTTATCCATTTGTTTGTACTTTTTGCTTTGGCGTTAAGGTTGTTAAAAGAAAAAGGAGCTTCAAACGTGAATGGGTAAACTACAAATGTAAGCAAGTCTAAAATTACTAATTCCTTGATAATAAACCTATCATCATTATTTCGAAATGCTTGAAATTCTATTACACAAGGCTTTACACTCACTTCTTCATCCCCTCCGCTCATCATGGCACCTAGCGATCAACTAAACTGTTTTCCACACCACGGTAGGTTAAATACCAGGCCGTACAGTTGCAGGCGCGTTGGTGTATATTTAACGTGGGCACCGTCCCCAATAGGCCTACCCCACGTGTGTTCTTCTTTACTAAGTCAAACTTTAGTCTTTTTTAACTTCTTCTTCTTGTGTTTCGTTTTCTTCTTCTTCTTGTTTCTCCGTTTCTTCTTCCTGTGTTGTTTCTTCTGTAGCTTCTGTAGCGATTTCTACAAGTGGTTCAAAATCCTTTAACTTTCTCCACATGCAAACTTCATGAGGTATTCTATTAAAAATAGATGTATCCACAGGTCCGTACACGATGGTGCTATCAGGTTGTTTTTCCAAAGTATCGACCAAATATTCTTTAATAATAGCGCTTGCAAATACCAACTGTCTCATGTACCTTGTAATAGGTTCTGTTGCGTAGTTTAAAACGTAGAATTCTTCACGTGACAGTAGAATCTTATTTTCATGTTGAGTCAAGTCTCTAATTCGCACTTGTAGTTGTCCACGATGTTTAACAATATCGATTTCATTGTCACAATCCAAAAGTCGAATATGTGTTTTCCTTCCACACAAACTGTTAGTTAAATAACATTCTATTAAATGTACATGTTTCAAAAATGACTCCCAAGCATTTTGCGAAAATAAAACCTTTTTTGTTCCATGGTGTAGTATTACTGTAGGGGAATAATCCAATGACTTCATCAATCCAACTGATACACTTTTACTGATGCATGCTGAGATGGGGTAAAAGATTCGCAAAAAAACTTCAGTTAAAATGTGAGGAGGAATATTTTCTTCAACTTTCTTCTTCCTCTTTGGTACTACCTTTGATGGGTCTGCATTACTTTCCTCCTCTCTATCTCTTTTACCAAACTTTAAAAATGCAGTTATTTCCTTGATGATTTCTTCTTCACTAGTATTATCACGTTCCAATAACGGTGCTACCTCTGCATCACCTTGTACAACAGATGGAGAACTCATTTTGTAGAAGATGTTGCCCATGCGACGATAGACGATCAACTGAAGACCTGCATTGTTGCTCCGCTATTTATAGGTTAGCGACAGTGGCGGTGCTGGTGGTGGTACAACGTTTTACAATACCGTCTTTACGATACCAGTCAACGGTGTGTATGTAACAATTTTATCGTGCAAAATTAAACAATACGCAGATGTATTTACAGGTACGTTTTCTTGAAATTCCATTTCTATTTTTATATCAACACTAGACGATTTTACAGATTCGTTTTGTTTGGAGCAATCAATTACAACAATCGGAGCTTTCGATTCAAACTGTACGGGAGATAGTAGAGGTGTGTTTGTTTTGCCGTAATATGAATTTTGGAACCTAGCGTACATATCGTATAAAACACTGTACCTTTTTTTATCAAAAGAGATATTAAAGTTGTCGTAGGGAAAGAATTGTGAATTCAGGAACACTTTACAGTTTGTTAATTTACAATGGTCAAATTCACCAGCATTTTCAGTTAATATACTTTTTTTCTTTGTTTGTAATCCAAAGATTACATATCTCGCTTTTTCCAAATGAGTAGAAGTTTTTACAGTCCATGTATGCCGTTGTGTTGAAGGTAAAACGGGGTATTCATGAAACTCCCAGCTTCTGAATGGTATTACAATGTCTCGATCTGATTTTAACTTTCTTAATAATGTAATCCTGTGTTCATCATTTAGTCGCACATGTGGTACTCTCCAAACAATCTTGTCTAATGTTAGTTTCCAGTCTAAATTGGCTTCAGTTGTTCCAGCAGATGCTTTAATAATATCATTGTCGTTTGATGACCTTAATAAAACTAGTTCTTGTTTTACATTTATTATTATTCTTCTGTAATCTTCAGCAAATCCTAAAAGTAATCTTAAAGGTACGTAAAAATCAAAGTTTCCCGAAGCGTCAGGAGTAATTATACTTTTGTCTGGTGCAACCCATCCTGCAACAGCTAACAGATTCTTCTCATTTGGTGTTAAAGACGCTAATCCTTTTAATGTACTGGAAATTCCAACCTTTTTTGTTGAATCGACTGTAACTCCTGAAATTTCATATCTAATCTCGTCAAACAAAAATGCCATAGGATTATTTATGAACGGAACAGTGGTTCCAACAGTACCGTCAGCTTTTGTTACTTTTCCTTCAATATATAAATAACTTTCGCATGGAAGAGTATAAATGTCTTGTTGTTGTATAGGAATCCTAATTTCATCGTTATTGTTTAATTTGGACGAAGCGTAAGGGTTGTGCGTGTGATATTCCTTTTCCCATAAGGTCTCGTCGAATGTTGGGCCCTGCGCTATATCCAGTATATCCATTGTTAATGACCTTTAATCCAATTTCTTCTAGAAAACGAATGTTGTCACTTGTTAATCCTTCTACAGCTGATGAGCTACTGACCTCTTTGCTGGTTGGCTCTCTCTTTTTAAATGATAACCCCATTATCTAAGCGGATGATTTTATATGTATTCTTACAGTAATAGCTTCTCCTCGAAAGTCAATAAGGTTTCCGTCTTGATCCACTATGTTCAGCACGATGTCTGAAATGAAACTGGTGTTTAACGGTAGGTACACAAGGTTTTGAGGCTTTTCTACTATCTTGAAACCCGGTGCGACTGATGGGTAGAATGTGTGTAATATATGCCGATTTTCTCCATCTCTGTAGGATCCTTGTATAATGTTACATGTAATGTCTATGCTGTTTACTTTGATGATCGTCACAGTTCTATTCCCAGAATGAGTTGTATTAGGTTCTAATACCTTTGTTTCCTTAGAAAACCCCAATAAACTACCAATTGAACGTTCTTGGCCAAAATCAATATAATACTTAGAAGTAATTTCGGCTTTCATTGTATTGTTATTGCCTTTTATCGTTATATTTTCTTTTCCCATATGTTTTTGTATAACTTCATTTATATTATCAATTTCATAAGCTCCTGTTGGTAAACTGAATTCTTCCAAAGCTGAATATTTTCCTTTATTATCTTTTGTCTTGTAATAATGTATTTTGTTATTAATTCCTTCACTAACGTTTGGAATAGAGTTATATGTTGTTAAATCCAATAATGCGGCTTCCCATAGTCTTCCTTTTTGCAAACGTAGCGCTGGAAACAGAATACTGCGCAAAGTACATGAGTTACCGGTTAATGACACTGTATACGAAGACATCTTAAAGTTGACTAACACTTTTAGCTAAAAAGTCTAAACATAAATGACCGCAAATGGATGTATCATCAGGTTGTTATCTTGTATAATTGTAAAAAACATTTTCTGCCGCACGAAAGTATTGTTGAAGTTCTTTCGGTGGTGGAAGGTTTCCAAAACTGTCGAAATAATAAATCGTTTCACCAAGTTTCTTGTAACACACCCAATGAGTGCCTAATCCTTCACTATTATCCAAATTTACTATACCAGTCTCATTTTTCCACATTTTAACCGGTAATTCATCTTTCATAAATACTCCTCTAAAAAATGGGATTTTCAAACAAGAAGCATATGTAATCAGTTCTTCATTGGTTAATTCTTTGTTTTTAATTATTAATTGCTCTTTCTTATTTAATACACACGATACGGTCTTAGGTATAGTCCTCCTCCCTTTTTTATCATTGACCATATTGTTGGTTTCTTTTTACCTTTACCACTAGTAGATCGACGTTTTCTTCTGATATTACCTCCTTGTTTCTTAGCGGGTCTTTTCCCACGCCTTCTTCTCTTTCCTCCTCCAAACGTAGTTTTTGCTTTCATTGCTGCTGTTACTGCTAAAGACGATGCTTTTTCACCAATACTCGCGTCACTAGATTTTACTCTTTGCCAAGCTTTCTCAGAAAGTGCTCTATCTGCTATTGATCTATTTTTTGTATCACCAAATTTGGAATACGCTATATCGTGCTGTTTACAAGCCTGATCAAGCTTATTTATTCCAGGATCTCCTCTAGCAAGCCGTTTCTCTAATTTGGTTCCAGGACCACAATATTGATATCCTCCAGGTAAATGTAATTCCACAGGTAATAAATCAATCGCCTTGTTAACTATAGCTCCAACCGGTTTACTTAATAGAGAAAATGCTGTTGATGCTATTCCCCTTCCTCTCTGTAATCTCTCTCGATTATGACTGATGCGTTTAGCCCTCGGCATGACTATTTATAGCCAAACTTACAGTCAGTAGGTGCACTCTATAAATGTTTTACAATGAATGTAATATTAGTCTTGGCTTCTTGTATTATATATACTGTTTAAAATCCATTTATTATATAGAAATGGATTAATTAATTAAATGTAGACATAATAAATAAAAGTAGTAAAAATAGAAATAAGGTGTAATTGAAGATGTTTCAAATGTTTCTCCGCTGGTGATGGTATCGTTGTTTTCGGTAAAATGAATAAAATCTAAATAGTTGTCATGTTCCCTTAGAAACTTGCCACTTAATCGTTGGTAATTAAATAACACATTCCAGTCTAGTTTATCTTTAAAATTGTCAATGTAATTTTCAGAGAGATTTTGATATTTACTTATTACTTCCCAACAGTTATTAAAATTTGATGTCATCTCTACAAGGAAGTTTTCTGAAAACTGTTGTCTTTGTAAAATATGAATCCAGTTAACTCTGTGAAAATAAATTCTTAACATAGTCATTGTGAAGAGGTAGTGTATGGAAAGTTGTTCCCAATCCATATATCTATCAAACCGTTGAACAAAACCATCTGTCAGCACTCCTTGGGGAAATCTCGGCTCTTGAGATATTAAACTCCACGCAGTAATATTGGATTCCATCATCCTCTCTGTATCATCTCTCGAATATAACTGATGCTTTATCCCTTATCATGGGTATTTAAATTCTTTTTTCTCTTATATAATCTTCATCGTTTTCTGTTGGTTCATTAATCACATTCACTTTATCCCCCTTTCCTAATGTCTTGACTTTAGAAGGCTCAGACGGTTTATCTAATTGATTAGGTTTTTCTGGATTGTGTATCTTTTTCCAGTCTAAATAATTGTGGCTGTCAACATCTGAAGCTACAGCTCTTCCTGAAGCCCGATGGATATAATTAAATAAAGCTGCACCAAACCTTTCCATATGTTTTTCATATTCTGTAGTCCATTTCTTGTGTACTATATCAAATATTTTCTTATTTACAGCGTCTCCATCCTGCTCACAATCACCTACATTTGACAATTTTAATTTTTTTACATCATAGCTTGTATCAGTTTCATTCTTTTTGTAAATCGTTAACAATTTTAAAGTCGCTAAATTTACTGCTTCACCATCATAAATGGGATGTTTTATATTGCTTAACCTTTTACCGGAAAATCCCCAATGGTCTTCGTGTACAATCGGGGTTCTTTTATCCATGTATTGTACCGTAACCGCATCAGAAGACAAAAGCGGATCACCAACATTTTGAATTACTTTTCCTTCAAAATTATAATTACCATCAGGTGTTAACGGAAACCCAGCTCTTTTTTCACTATATCCAGATTTTACTCCAAACTCGGAATACCGTCCAAACTTGTCCACACTCATGATGTAACTGAATCGCTATCGTTTAGGTTCTTACTATATATATATATATATATATATATATATACGTCTACTGAACAATTATTTCTCGTTTTCGCAGTTCATCAACCAAAGCTACCCATTCGTTTTCTAAACCAGTGTGCCCGGCTTCCATAGCTTCATGTAATAACCTCATTCGATCAACTAACTTATTTATATCGTTGTAATATATTATATTGGTTTTATACAAATTTTTTAATAATCCCCTTCCAGATGTAGTAGGATCAGTTGTTTTTCTTTTTTTATGCAAAACATTTAATTCAGCAGAAGATAAAGCTCTTCTTTTAATTGGAGCTTTATTTGATTTCGAGGGGAAAAGACTAGATATAATGTTTGTGTATTTTATTGACCTGTTTCTATGAATAGGTAGTTCTTTGGAATATTTTTTTCTATGTGCATTTGTATACTCTAGTATATTTTTAAACAATTGTAAATCCTTTTTAGTATATTTACCAGGATTATTTTTAAAGATGAGTTCAAACAAACCTGTTGTACCTTTATATTTCTTATCACCAATAACTATATCATCATTTTCGTTTATATCTAACTTTCTATCTCCAATCATTAATCCTTTATCCTCTATTCTAGCTCCATATGTATGATAATTTCGATTAGCATGTGTGCCATGTAACATTTTTAATGTATATTTTCTTCCAAGTGTTCCTTTAAACATAATATCTGTGCCTAATTTGCTTAAGTTGGATGGGTTGATATCCTCTTCTTCTGCTCTTGTATCTTCCGCACTTGTATCTTCTGTACTTGTATCTCCTGCAATGTTCTTTTCCCTTAAATCTCCTATATCTCCGCTTTCTTCATACTCGTCGCTTTCTTCAGATGTTTGTAACTGGTCAGAACTTTCATCATTCTGAAATTCTTCTTCATATTTGGAAATTGGTAGCATTTTGTCTCCTTCGAAGCGAATTGAAGGTCTTTCCATATTTTGTGCTAATCGCTTTAAAGGTTCAGTAACAGGTTTGAATGTTGTTTCTAAAAATTGCTCTCTTTCATTTATACCTGATTTTAAAGCTCGGTTTTTTTGTCTAATAGAATCACTAAGTGATTTTATTTCCTTTAATAGCTTTTCCTGGTTAACCATCTTCACACCTTGACGACTTGTACAGTAATACCGCTAATCAGTGTATTAAAACGAATTTATCAAAACCTATTCTATAACGACCATCTTTTATAGCTTGATCTTTCATAATAACCAAAAATCCATACTTTTCCGCCCATGCTTTTCCGCAAAGCTCTTTAAACTTTTCAAATGGCATATCCGCATTCACATGATCGTTATATATATGTTTTAGGTTAGTATCATCTTGTTTGAATACAATTAGAATATTTGCATTATCTCTGATAAGTTGTTTTGGGATTTTGCTATAAGTTTGTCCTATATATATGCTGTCGATGTTATTATGTCTTCCCATGGCAAAGTAGTTTCTAATAGTATCCTGATTTTCACAAGATACATCGTCAAATATAAATACAGAATACGGTTTCGCTTCGTTTGGTTGCATAATGCTATCACTAGCGTTAAATTTGTAAAAATTAACATCAGACACATCAGATAGGATTTTATCCAGCAATTGATACTTTGGTTGATGTAGAGACTTTGAAAAAATATATAGGTTACTAAACCTTAATCCCTGCGGATTAGTGATCAAATTAAAGACAACATTGGTCTTTCCACAGTTTGAGGGGCCACTTACTATACATCGAACAGTGTTTGGAAGTAAACTACCGTGTTTACCATTGTTGATTTTAACGTTATCCACAGTTAAATCATCTATGTTATTAATATTGAATCGATCTTTATGGTGAATAATCTCCATCCTGCTCAAAGGTTAACGATGAAATGAGTTGCTTGTATTAAACCAAGTCCTTTATAGGTATCCATGAATCCTCAGTTTTGTTAAACCCTAACCACCGCACTTTAACTGCGTCCTTTTTTCTTTGTAACACTTTTTCAACAAGATATACATCACCTACTGTTGACTTTAACATTTCATGTCCATAAAATGCACCTTGCAACAAATCTCCTTTGTTATCTTTTAGGATATACGTTTCAGGTACAGTCGGTTGCACTTTATACACTGTAAAAACTTCATTCGTCCAATTGGGAAGGTATTTTTTGGTAAACACTCCCTTATATTTACTAATCCGTACTTTATCACTTACATTAAATTTTCTTGGCTGCATTTTTTCTACTTTAGGCTTTGTATTTTTCTTTATGCGTTTTAATACATCTTTTGCATTTCTTCTATTTACTTTGTTAGGTTTCATACCAATAGTTCTATGAAACCTGTTGTTATAATCATTTATTAATTGTGGTAAAACATCATACCATACGTAAGAACCTCTTTTTGAAAATTGTTTATACAGTGCTCCTTTCAAGGTTCTATTGAATCTTTCTACAATAGCTGCTTTTTTCTCTGAATTTGTAGAATAATGATTTATTTTATATTTATTCATTAACTGTGCAAAGTTTGTATTAAAGTATTCTGTTCCATCATCAGTTTGTAAATGTTTAATTTTGTTTTTATCTCTTTTTATGGCTATTTCCATGGCTTCTGTTACGCTTTTACCAGTCTTGTCCTTTAGAGGCAAAGCGTCTGCAACTTTTGTAAAACAATTAATAATTGTGAGTATATATTTAAATCCTTTGTTTATTCTGCTATGCGGTCGCATTTCAATTAGATCCGCTTGATATAGATCATTTATCCCTTTTATAACAGTATTTCTTCTTGGAAACTTTATTCTTGCAGGTTTGTGTAGTTCATTAATAATCTTCTCCTTCAGGTCTGACATGATGGTTTCACGAAGGCAGCTGATATGGTATTAAATATTCTTTGGTATAAATCTGCTTATATATATATATATATATATACATATAGTTCAAGGTCATTTAAAACTTGTGTAAAAAAAGGGGAAACACAGCTTAACATTGCTGTGTTTCCCCTTTTTTTACGGAAAGGAAAAGGATAAAGGATCTAGGACGATGAAAAGGTTACTCGTCAATAGGGTTGAGGGAGTAGTGGCCGAATGGTAATGTGTTGATTTTGTCTGGAAGTGTTTGTCTTTTGTCGTCATTACAGGATAGCGCCTTTTTAACTTCAGTCACGCTGTACAGCTGATGGTTAAAACTTCTGATGGTGTTGAATTTAGCTGTAATGATGTTATCCTCAAATAAGCATTGCTTGTAGTGTTCAAAATGCACTTTCTTCTTTAAATATAAACTCTTTACACCTTTAGCTTTTTTAATATAGCTATTCTTCTTTTCTTCTTCTTCTTTTTCATTATAGAGTTTCAAAGAATATAGTTTAGACATCAATGCAACAATCTCTTCAAGCAGAACACCATTAGCCTCATCCTTGAATTTGCCTAGTACTTTTTTTTGTCTGTCATTGTCGTAGTTTGGATGATCTTTTGGATAATCGGAGAAATCAAAGTCGTTCTTGTAAATAAATGTACGCAAATCTTTATACATGTCCAATGTTACTATGCGATATATGAAAGCGTCAGTGTCCATATATGTAATAGATATATTTTCTCTTCCGTAGAACGCCACCATTTTGTTGTAGTGAAAATCGTACATGTGTGTTTTTGAGATGTCCAAGATTGACATGCCTATATACAAAGGACGATCCATCTTCACACTCGTCTTCTTCATGGACACTGCTACAAGTTTTTCATTAATAATTATAGATGTTCCAAAATTTGGCTGCTGTACTAGTTTCTGTAATTTTTTTGCGTCGGTAACAAGTTTAACATTTTTGTGTCTTCTTTTGTTTTCCAATGTTTTTCCAAATATCGCATTATTCATTAATTTAAAGAAATCTTTTTGAAAGTCTGATGTAGCTGCTGCTCTTCTGATGGTATTTGAATCAATGTAGGGTTTCAACCAGCATGATTGAGAAAATTCCAAAACTCTATTAATTTTTGTTAGACGTAGTCCTAATTCGATAGCTTGTTGAACCACCCAAAAGTGAGCCACGTAGCGTTGTTTATTATTTAATGTCATCATTAATTTGAGGTGTTTTCCAATTGGTGAAATTTCTGTTTTAGCAAGAAGTGGAAGGTCATAATGAAGATCATGTAAATTTTCTGGGTATTCAAAATCGCAATCCAAAATATATCCAGTGTCACCATGTTTCGGAATTTGTAAAATATCGCCAATAGAGTCGGGATTAATCCATTTAAAGTTATCAAAAGGAAGTGGGTTTGACATTGCCCATCCGTACAGGTTATTTGCATCGAAATATCCTAAATAGGTTGACGGTTTGGTTTCATCGTAATCGGGTAGGTATTTGTTGTTGGCTTTGACATGTCTGGTAACACTTTGGGTCAATCCGCCTCTTACTCCAGCTTCAACCATTAAAACCATGTCAATGTCTGTTAAAAGTTGGAGTTTGCATTTTGTTTCTTTTAACATGGCTTGCCAAGCTAATCCTGGTGAAGTATACGAATGTAGAGGGTCCAAACCGTATGCAGCAAAACAGGTGTTTCGGAATTCTTCCATTACATCACAAAGAAGAGTTACATCTAGTTTGACATAAAAGTCCGAGTAATCTCCTAAGGTCTTCATATCTAACTCGTTCCATACTCGACGTGCGTGTTGATAGTCCTCAAGTGATATTTCCGAATCATTAAGTTTGTTTTTGAAGTGTTCTGGTGAAGGTAGTGATGTTTCATCAAATCTATGCAGTCCATCGATGTAATCATAGGGGAAGACTCCTTTTCGAAGAACCAAATCCATTTTACTATTGGGTACAATTTTGCTTGTTTCTATCAAATCTGTTCTTCTTAGATTTTCAGATAATTTCATGAGGCTTGAAGGCATAAATCTAAATGAATCAACAAACCTTAATTTAATTTTACCCACCTTTTTTGAAAAGCTTATAAATTTTTCCATTGTAGTAGCCAAAACGTCTATTGCTCCATTATCTCTTCCTAGTTCGGGGATTATGAAGTGCGAATCATAACCACTCAGATTGTGCAGAACTACGGGGATAAAATATGGTAGTTTGTAGTTCAAGTTGCAAGCGTTACAGGCTGCACCTCTGTACGCTCCCGTAAGATGATCGTGGTCACGAACTTTAACGTTATCCAGTGTAAAGGTGTTATTACACAAATAACACGTTGTTGTTGAATCATAATGTTGAAGTTCTTCTTCTTCCATAGGTGACATGGGTACCTTTGTTCCATACAGTTCTTCTACCTTTGCAGCTATGTCATACAAATCATCGACAAAGTATTTGGCTGCTTCTTCACCGCGATAAATCTTTGGAGAAGATGATAGTCCATATTTTTGAAGATGGTCTTCAGTCAACGTGGATTTAATTAGTATGCAATAACTGTTTGGTGAATGAAGTTGGTATTTGCTTCTTCTTGTAACGTCCTCTTCTTGTTGTTCAAGCGGATGTAAAGAAGACTCGAAATCAGCGTAAACAACAACAGGTACACGGTATTGTTGTATTACTTTGTCAAATTTTATCTGCGCTCTGCTAGGATGCGGCAATTTAATTCTTACTTCATAGTTTCCATTACATAACCGCTGGTGTTCTACTAACCAATCAGACCCTCCCCTTCTTAGTTCTTTGTTCACGTGACAAAAACATCTTTTGCAAATTGTCATCTTTCTTTTATGCTTAGATAATTGATTAGAAACAAGACTTTCAAATTTTTTGATATACACAAAGTGTGAAATATCACCTTTAGTAATTAATAACAAATCGGTATGATCTCTGCGCTCATTTGGTGTTATACGCAAGGGGTACAAATTGTTTGTCGAATCCAATCCGAAGAGGTTGACAGAAGCTGAAGGATTTTGTTTTTCAAATTTTGAAACGTCTGTTATAGCAACAGGGTAAGTCATCCCTTGGAAATTATATCTATGTTGTACTTCTTCATAATAGTGACTTGGTCTTTCCGGATGAATTGTTACATATTTGGCCAACATAGCATATTTAAAACACTCAGTATCTTGATTTTGTACGTTGACGCAGGATAAGGTATTTCTAATCTTTGTTGGTAGAGGAATGTAGCTACTTCCTCGAATTCCATAGCCGTGTTTGTGTACTCTTAAGTCTAGCCCTGTGATGCTTAACAAATTCCATCCAGAGCCTCTTCCTTCATGTTCTTGTATTTTAGTCATTAGCTCTTCAAAACATTCAGATACGATTGAATCAATATCTGACGAAAACATAATAGTTCGGTTTTTTGTTAAAAACCCTCTCGGTGAAGTTTCATTTTGAATGTTTGTAAATAAAGCATCCATTAATAGTCCAAATTTAATAAAATTTAATCTTTTTAATTCATTTTGCAAAGTGTTGCTTACCAATCCTTTTGCGTTATTTAAAAACTCTTTGAGTTGTAATTTTGCATTGTCAATTTTGAAGTGGGTTACTACATTACCCGGAAGTGCTCGGGCATGTAGTTCTACATTTACTGCTGTTGATGCTGAAGGACGGTGAAGTGTAGACAGAGCATGCGTAGAAGTCGATGCAGCTGATGATGTTGAAGGATGATGAAGTGTAGACAGAACAGGCGTAGAAGTCGATGCAGATGATGATGATGATGTTGAAGGACGGTGAAGTGTAGACATAGCAGAGGTAGAAGTCGATGTTGATGGTGCATATTGAATAACACTAGGTCTGGAATTTTGGTGTTGAGCTAACATTTGATCTATTTTTTTCAATTCTTCTTCTTCATATTCTTCATTTTGGTTTTTGTTATGTTTCAGTTCTTTATGTATCATTAAAATAAATTCATCCTTAAATGAAGACTTGCAAATATCGCAGCGATGCATAATGTAGGTGCGATCTCCACAAGGGTCTAGGCAATAATGAACAACACTGCAAATACCCCTCTATTTATACCCTAGCAAAAGTAATGGGGGTACGTATTACGTTAAGTTTACTATTTTTTTTTTTGCATTTTATATTTACTATTGTAGCTGGAGGCTACAAATTTCTGTATTTAGGTCAAGGTCATTGAACAAATTTGCCAAAACGGGGAATAGATCAGTAAATGATTTCATATTAAACTGATCTATTCCCCGCTCTGTATTTAACTAAGACAATTTTCTCCAACAGAAACATTTGATAAATTTTAAACTCGGATGTGAAGTTGGATTGTACACATTGCATCTTGATCAACTAAAAATTTCATAAAACAATAGGGATCTTCAGTTGTAGATTCATCTTTAACATATTCAATAGTCAACATTGTCGAACGAAGATCTTGTGGAATTACGTCGACTTTTATGAGTCGCCTTTCGAGTTCGAACCGTTTTGTTATTATGAGGGGAAAGCTGTAGCAAACGGAGTTTCCTGGTGGGTTCATTATGCCTATATGATAAATATACACTGTTGCATCGTCTTTAAATAGACGTTCCCCCACCATTAAATGTATAAGTTACCCCACTTTTTTAATCATGTAAATGGGTCAAGGTCATACAACGATATTACCAAAACGGGGAATAGAGCAGTAAGTGATTCTCACTATAACCACAAACTGATCTATTCCCCGCTTTGTATTTAAAGTAAACTATTTGAAGACAACAAAAACTTATTCAGATTCTTCCGATGATGATGATGATGAGCTCGTATCACTAAATAAGCGACGACGAACACAAAAGTTCCCTGTGACTGGATCTAGAACTACATCATCGATATTAATACTGCTTGGAGGGGTTTCACTATCAACAAGGTCCATTTCCTCCAAGCAAAGCAACTGATGATGAAATTCCGGTTCATTATTATCGACATCGTCGTCGTCAGTCAACAGCTCCAACAGCTCCATCTCTCCAAGATATGGTTCACTGCTAGCATACTCACTCAGTAGTTCAAGATCACTAAATAGTTCAAGATCACTAAATAGTTCACCTTCCATCTCTGAATCGTCTTCGTCTTCATCTTCGTTTAAATTTAATGGAATATTTTTAATCAATTCTAGTATAGTCTTCTTAGAAGGGAAAATGTTATCTCTGGGCGACATGATTCCAAGTAGCAGACTGATTTACCACTAATACTAAACCACCTTTTATACATGAATTCGGTGGTGGTGGGGGTAAGTGTTGAAAGTGCAAGTGGTAGGGAAAAGTGATAGGGAAGAGGTATTATTGTAACACAAATGATTAAGTCCTGTAAGTGGGTCAAGGTCACCTTATCCTATTACCAGAACGGGGAATAGAGCAGTAAGAGATTCTTATTCAAACCTCAAACTGATCTATTCCCCGTTCTGTATTCCCCCCCCCCTTTGGCGTTTTATTTAGTTTATGAGGTTGTGTAATAAAGGCACAGTGTGTAGCCTTCTTGTAATAATTGGTCAATTTTTTTCTTCAAAGGGATTGGTTTTACATCTATTTTTACTTCTTCTGTTCCACGAATACCCAATCCTTTGACCTGAACATGATGGTACTCCGTTAACAGTTGGTAAACACGCTGGATAAAAGTATCCGCTTTAGCAGTAGAGTCAATATAGTGGAGGTATACCATGGTAGGTGCTCTCTTGACGCAATTCAGAACCAAAGTGATAATTGTCTCTGTAACATCGGGCTTATATACCCATCGTTTTTTTTTTTTTTTTTTTTTTTTTTTTTTTTTTGCTTTAATTACAGGTTTGGAACAATATAAAATGTTATATTAATGTTCCATCCATTATTGACTAACCTTACCATATTACCAAAGATTTTATATAACTTTCTACTATAGTTTATTTCAAATGCTTCATTTTCACTACTATAAACTTCACCTGTTGGTCTCCACATGCACAATTGACAACTAACCTCTATATCAAGATACCGTAGCAGTAATCTCCTTACAGCAAGCAACTGATCAATGTTTTCGACCCGTCTGCTAACTATTATAGTTGCTGCAGAGATAGAAGTAGTGGATGCATTCATTTTCAGCAGAGTACTAATTTTTACCAGCGATGGAGAACCTCCTTTATACTTAGTTTAGGTAGTGGTGGGGGTTAGGAAAAGATATTGTTGTTGTGAGAAATAAGAAGATCTTTCATTATTTTTTATCAAACGAATATTTTCTAAGTCCCAAGGTCATTTACACCAGTTGCCAAAACGGGGAATAGAGCAATAAGAGGTTCTCACTTTGACCTCAAACTGATCTATTCCCCGCTTTGTATTTCAAAGGACTTTAGTTTTTTAAGATAGTTACTCGTCCTGATCTTCATCCATGAGGAAGATTTGTTTGTAAGCTGAAGGTTCTTCAGCGAAGAAATGTTGGTCCGCTAACTCATCCACTTTAAGAAAAACAGCTTCAAAAGGTGGAGGGTTGTGTAAATCTTCTTTGTGAATTAAGGACGGTTCTTGAAGCTGCGACTGAAGGTTTGAAATGTATTTTATTGACTTTTGTATAGTGGTTAATTTAGAATCATACGGATTGGAGGATGGTAATATGCGTCTTAATACTTTATAACAATCAGCGATCCTTGTTCTCATTTTTCTAGAACTAGCATTGTTTCTCTCGGTTTTGAGAGATCTCGAGTTTAAGTTTGGCGAAGTATTACTAGTCTCTGGAAAAATGTTGGATAGAATCATAGCCTGGACAAGTATCGATGGGGCAGCAGAAGATGAAACAGTACAAGAAGAGGCGTCAGAAGTTGGTTTTCTGATGTGCTCCATGGTGTCTGAGGTGGGCGAATACAAGCAGCAGACTAATTTTACCATCGATAAGGTGTCTCTTTTATACCCAATGGAAGTGGTGGGAGTGCAAGTTTTAGGGAGGGGATGTTTTTGTAAGAAATATATATTTCAATATTTTTTTTTTTTTTTTTTTTTTTTTTTTTTTTTTTTTTTTTTACCAAACAAAATTTTCTAAGTCCCAAGGTCATCTGAACAAATTGCCAAAACGGGGAATAGAGCAGTAAGTGGTTCTCACTTGGACCTCAAACTGATCTATTCCCCGCTCTGTATTTCTTAAAGTAAACAATAAATCTTCACACTATTGAGCAGCCTTTGCTCTTTGAAGCTCAAGTTCTAAGTCTGCAACCAGGCGAAAGTCTGCATCGTGCTCCTCCCATTGTTCAGGAGAACGCGGTTGTCCACACCACTTTGTAAAGGCGTACCTCATTGCCTCATTATACTCCTCCAGGATAACATGATAGGGTCTTGGTTGCTGCGTTGTAGACCGCATCGATGATGTAGTTTGTTGCGGTTGTGACTGGGCATCATTCTCCGCAACCTTATCAATCTTAGAAACCTCGGTAATTTCAGCAGCCTCAGCAATCGCGTACAACTCCTCTTCGCTAATTTCCTTTCCCCATGTGTTGCTGTTGACGCTCATGATGATACAACTAATAATTATATTCCGAATCGCTTGCTTAAATACCCGCTTACCCCCTCCCTTCTTCACTGTTGAATAATATCTTTAGTATAATATTTCTCCTTTTTCCTTTTACGTTTATCTTTGTCTTAGTGTAAAATATCTAAGTCCGTTATCTAGGTCAAGGTCGTTGTAACATTGTAAAAAAAAAAGTGTGGACAACCTATTTACACTCTGCAGCATATGCTACAATTTGTAAATAGGTTGTCCACACTTTTTTTTTTTTTAATTTGGAAAGAATGTTTTTTTTTTTTTTTTTTTTTTTTTTTTTTTTTTTACAATTTATTCCACACAGTGGTTCCTGAATCGGCTCGGATTAGATAGTGCTTTTTTGTAGGGTTTTTGGGATGACGCATGCCTTTAGGTAATCTTAAAATGTAAAGGCGGTCTTCACATTTTAACATGACCTTCAGGAATCCCATTATTTTTACAAAGACGTATTGTTTGTTTTTAGCTAGCCTATTAATCCGAGTCTTAGCCGGTTTCACTGTTGGATGTGGTGAAGAAGGAGAAGCGGTATTTTTTAAATGAAGATTGCACAGTTCTTCATTTAAAGTACACTGTTTTGCACAGCGTTCGCCTTTCTTTGCACCTTTTTTGAAGATATAATTACATAGTTGTGCAGGACGTATGCACCTTCTATGCAATGACTTTAATTGATTAAATTTCTCTGAAGGAGATTGAATATTTGTGCAAATTACTGAAGGTCTGGTTGAACTAGTGGAAGGTGAAATTTCAATTGGGGGTCTTGTAGATATTTTAGAGCTTGATCTCGAGGTGGAGCTTGATCTTGAGGTGGATGATGAGGAGCTCGAAGAAGACCTTGATCTCGAGGTAGATGATGAGGAGGAGGAGCTCGACGAAAACCTTGATCTCGAGGATGATGGTGAAGGAGAAGTTGGTCGATCCATAATGGGTGGTGAAGTTGTCTTCTCAGGGATGATAAGAGACATTAAAAGAGCCTGACGAAGAATTGAACCAGCAGCCGAAGTCAAGGGTGATGCAGAAGTCGAGGGTGATGCAGAAGTCGAGGGTGATGCAGAAGTCGAGGGTGATGTAGAAGTAGAGGGTGACGCAGAAGTCGGTAGTGATATCGGGTGTGACTCCATAGTTCTGAGTTGAGCAAGCACAAGCAGCAGAATGATCTTACCAGTAATGGGAAGCCTCTTTTATACCCAATATAAGTGGAAGGAGAAAGGGGAAAGGGGAAGGGGGATAGGCTATGGTTTAAAATATTAATTTTCCTATATGTAACCAGACAGAGGTTTTATAAGTCCTGTCAGTGGGTCAAGGTCATCTGAACTTGTTGCCAAAGCGGGGAATAGAGCACAAATTGGTGCTCTATTCCCCGCTCTGTATTAGGGGACAGGGAATTACAAGCAATGATTTTAATAACAAAAAATAAAGAAAAAAACCCCCCCAAAAAAAAAAGGAAAATCACAACAGTTTCTCAGGCTAAGAAAGGTAATGTCAACCGGTTTACATGGCCGTATTGACAAGTCCGGTAGAGCACAAATTGGTGCTCTATTCCCCGCTCTGTATTAGGGGACAGGGAATTACAAGCAATGATTTTAATAACAAAAAATAAAGAAAAACCCCCCCCCCCCCCAAAAAAGGAAAATCACAACAGTTTCTCAGGCTAAGAAAGGTAATGTCAACCGGTTTACATGGCCGTATTGACAAGTCCGGTTTTCAGGGCCGAAACTTATTGTCAGGGGGTTAGGAAAGGGATGAGAAACAAATTACATTACTTTGAAACAAACTGGTCAGTTAGAGTTAACGTTAATTTTACAAAGAACAATCAGTATCACTGAAACCCGGACGGACGTAGATCACGAACGGGCGTCAGGATACTGCGGTCAGTTTAACAAGGTCACAACAGCAACACTGAAACCCGGACGGACGTAGATCAACGAACGGGCGTCAGGCTACTGCGAACCAATGTTTTGACCAAGGTAGTTTACAAAGACCGGCATTTAAATTACTTTGATAACAAACCCCACGGATATAAAGACTTTACCCAAGGATAAGGATCTGTAAGAAAGGTACATATTTCATCATTAAATATTTACAAAGACCGGCATTTAAATTACTTTGATAACAAACCCCACGGATATAAAGACTTTACCCAGGGATAAGGATCTGTAAGAAAGGTACATATTTCATCATTAAATAAAACACTTAAAACCAACACCAACATTCATTAAACTAACTACATTAATTAGCAGCAATCTACAAGCAATAATCTAACAAACAAACTACCATGCTTAACAAACTACCATGCACATGCAAAGGCGCGGATCTCTTAATTGCGCGTCGGGCCCAACGCACACTTAAAAGACCTACGCTGCAGCAGAATGCAACCCGGACGGACGTAGATCACGAACGGGCGGCAGCCTACTGCGAAGAGACTGCGGACTGCTCCCGCTTATAAAGGCGGCGGTCAGTGGTGGGAGGTGACTCCGCCCCGTGACGTCGGGGGGGGGGGACATGACCCAAATGGGGGGGGGGACATGACCCAAATGGGGGGGGGGACATGATCCAAATGAGGGGGGGGGGACATGACCCAAATGGGGGGGGGGGACATGATCCAAATGAGGGGGGGGGTGTCATGAAGGGAAGGGGAACCGGTTCTTAGCTTTCTACCCGTATATGGAAGTGTCAAGGTTACACTTGGCAAGCCGCCAAAAACCTAATCAACGAGATAAACCGTCTGACCCTTCAAAAGTCAAGACATTAGGACTCATTCCAGCTTTGTCTCTCGAACTAAAACTACGTGCCGATCAGCAGCGCTACGATGACTTCCCCTGTGAACCTTGAGAAACTGCGACGTCTGAAGGAATCCCTGAAGGAGACGGTTGAGAGAAGAAGTGGTTTTAAGAGACCAACTTCTTTCAAGGCCACAATAAGAAGAAATTTTAAGAACCATCCGCTCTACTTCAACCAACATCCGTCATCTGAGCATCGACCTTCGACTACAAGTCAGCCTCGACCTTCAACTCCACCTCTCACCGTGGATGAGGTGATGGAGCGGACGAGGGTGTTGAAGGAAGAAGAATTAGTCACTCCTCTAAACTTCAAATCACTTAAATTTAGAAAACTAAAAACAAATATCAAATACAAGTTTGTGGCAAGGCTCAGCGGAAACAGCTATATTTTACAACATGAAGATTTTCACTTCAAGGTCCAACTGCCTCATTCCCTGCCGCAACCGCCTAGAATCCCATCCAAAAAGGAACTGTTTTTCGTCAGACAAGAGGGCAAGGCGCATTGGTTAATTAAATAAATTGTCACAGCCCTTGTCCATTTCCTCCACCTCGACTAACCGCAACTCCTTCAGGACTCCTCTTCATGGCATCAAAAACGGTCCTTTTCAGGACCACCCTAAGCATTTCAAGTTAGGGACTTGGCCTGTACATAGGCAGGAGACTGTTAGTCTTATGTTTGTGTGCAGCCCACTTTGTAAAAATTTCGAAGTCCCAAGGTCCTTGACCTTGACCATGTCCATGACCCAAGGGGGGGGGGTATAAAGTTTGTGCAAAGTATGTCATGTGGGTACTCAAATTACGCGGATCGATCGGACGAACAAGTTGGTGCAAACAGAATTCAGATCCGACAAAGGGTATAGAAGCAACAGCGAAAAAACTACTATTTTCAAGGATAAACCTAAATAACTTCTTTATTTACGGTTTAAAGTATATTAAGTGGGTACTCAAATTACGCGGATTGATCAGACGAACAAGTTGGTGCAAACAGAATTCAGATCCGACAACGGGTATAGCAGCAACAGCGAAAAAACACCTATTTTCAAGGACAAACCTAAATAACTTCTTTGTTTTTGGTTCAAAGTATAACATGTGGATACTTCAATTACGCGGCTTGCCAAGACAAACAAGAAGGTGCAATTTAAATTTAAATCTAACCAACAGTATAGCATCTGTAGCGTAAAAACGATGGTTTGAAGGATAAGGTAACGTTGTGGTGGGGGTTAGGTGCCTATCATACATGATAACGCTCCATCATTATTCTTCCAGCTCTTGACGGATGAACATCTACCTAGAGGGTCTGAAAAATGTCGCAGTTTTACAGGAACATGAGGAAGGTGACCTTCAGTAGTCCCCTTGACACTACTTTCTACTTCCCTGACAATGAAGACAGAAGGTCTACACTTTTAGTGGACAATGAGCGGTTTCGTCGAAGAATAATCGAGGTTGAAACACTTTTAGCTAGTTGTTTGCTTCGCAAAAAGAACCATATGAATACATGCACCGGTTTAGATCATAGTAGCTGTTATACTTATACAGAGTTGAAGCGCAAACATTATTGAAGTTTTTAGTTACGGAGCTAAGGTCTTGACAGTCTAAGAGCTAAACCCTAACTAACACATGTAAACTAGTTATTGTGCGATGTAAAACTCGGTGGGGAGACTGGTGTAGTGGGGGACTGGTGTAGTGGGGGGACTACCATCTGCCGCACACTTGCCACCTGCCGCCTGCCACCTGCCACCAGCCATCTGCTTCGTTCTACTACACTTTTACCCCCACCATTTTGTTTGATACCAGAACGCTAGCTAGCGAATAGTCAGTACACCTCCGGCTCTCGACCGGTGAACATCGAGCTCTCCGAGACGCTCTTCACAAAATAACAATATCATTTCACTCAAGGTCTGATAGATGTTTCTATTTCATTGCCGTCACGTATTATTTCCTCCTGACAGCAATGAA
The DNA here is from genome assembly GCA_963675035.1 of Allygus modestus. NCBI lineage: Eukaryota > Metazoa > Arthropoda > Insecta > Hemiptera > Cicadellidae > Allygus > Allygus modestus. The sequence goes on along the minus strand of OY776112.1, from coordinate 240,672,138 downwards.
ATGCAAACACCTAACAGAACAGATAGGTGTCAAAAACACAACATGGACTCTGCGCAGGGATCGAAGTATCTACCGTCTTTCTTCAGAAAACAAAGTGATGGCCGCAACTCGTCCGGATCAACAACATCGATGACAACCAACAACGGGGAACTATTGTAAACATGAATTATTGTAAATAAAGTAATATTTGTAATATGAATTATTGTAAATAAAATAAAGTAATATTTGTAATTGTTCTACCTCGCACTCGTATCATTCGATTGCTTCATTCGATAATTTTCATTCGATATTTTATCGAATTAAAACTATCGAATCACAATCGGATTTTACGCGTGCGAGGTAGTACTTTTTTAAAATTACCTCCCCGTGACCTTGAACTTTGAACTTTTACTCATTTCGTCACAAAACCGCCTACGTCACTGGCTCAGCCCCAGATAACATCTTTCATGACTCAGCACTTCCGGTCACGTGACCGGATGACGTCACTTCCGGCGCAAAACCCGCAAACCCACACTACTTATATATATATATATATATATATATATATACAGTTTCGAACGAATGGTGTTTTTGGGGTCTGGGGACCTCAAAACGAAAAGTTATCATGGTCCCGGGCCTAGGTCTTACCATGCCGACTACGGTAATAGCTTCTTCCCTATAGGGGAAATTCGCTAATTCCCTATAGGGAAAATTCGCTAATAAAAAATCGAATGGAGGGGGGAAAAAAAATAAAATCGGGGGGGCCAAAAAAAGGAGGGCATAAAATTAAAATAATTGGGGGCGGATAAAAAATATAAAATAATGTGGGGGCAAAAAATATAAAATTGGGGGGGGCAAAAATATAAAATGAGGGGGGCAAAAATGAAAACCGGAGGGGATCAAAAATATAAAATCGGGGGGAGCAAAAATATAAAATGGAGGGGGGACAACATAAAATAAAAATATAAAATCAAATATGGGGGGAAGAGCAAAATATAAAATTGGGGTGGGGCAAAAATAAAAAAGGGGGTTGGAACAATATAAAATCGGGGGTCCAAAAAAATATAAAATTTGGTTGGGGGGCAAAAATATAAAATGGGGGGGACATAAAATAAAAATATAAATTCGAAGTGGGGGAGGGCAAAAATATCTAAAAGTGGAAGGGCGCAAAAATATAAAATGGGGGGGCATAAAATAAAAATATAAACTCGAAGTGGGGGGGCAAAAATTAAAATGGGGGTTGGAACAATATAAAATCGGGGGGCCAAACAAATATAAAATTTGGGTGGGCGGCAAAAATATAATATGGGGGGACATAAAATAAAAATATAAATTCGAAGTGGGGGAGGGCAAAAATATCTAAAATTGGAAGGGGGCAAAAATATAAAATGGGCGTCATAAAATAAAAATATAAAATCGAAGAGGGGTGGCAAAAAATACAAAGTCGGCGGGGGCAAAAATATAAAATGTAGGGGATAACCTAAAATAAAAATATAAAATCAAATATGGGGGAAGCAAAATATAAAATTGGGGGTTGGGCAAAAATAAAAATGGGGGAGGGGGGCAAAAATATAAAATGAGGGGGGCATAAAATAAAAATATAAACTCGAAGTCGGGGGAGGACAATAATACCTAAAATCGGGAGGGTGCAAAAATATAAAATGGGGGTCATAAAATAAAAATATAAAATCGAAGAGGGGGGGACAAAAAAATTGAAATCGGGGGGGGGGCAAAATTATAAAATCGGGGGGCATAAAATAAAAATATAAAATTGAAGAGGGGGGAGCAACATATAAAATCGGGGGTGGGGCAAAAAGAAAACTCGGGGGGGAGCAAAAATATAAAATCGGGGGGGCGTGGGGGTACAGGAAGTATCGGTAAAAATTGTTTTTTGTGCAAATAAGAATAGAGCACAACTAGATGAAGCCATACCCGATATTCGCACAGGGGCTTTCTCTACCCGTTCTTTAGTCAATGCAATTTGCATTTTAGTTAGCTTGAAACAGCTGTTCTTGCTTCTGCTCTAAGCTCTAAGCTGTCAAATGGAAGTATCCACAGCTGTTTGCATTACAATTTCTGAATGTTTACTTTATTCTGAAATGTAAACATTGAAACTTAGAACGTTCAAGGGGCGTAGCCCGAGGTGATTTTAAGGAAGTGAATACGCCTATGTGTTGCATGGGTTCAAGATCTACCTATATGTAAAGTTTCAGCCTAGTCGGTTCAGTAGTTTTTGCGTTCACCCGGAACATCAGACAGACAGACAGACAGACAGAAACCACCTCTTCTTTATAATATTATAGATAGATAGATATATATATAAATTTGAACGAATGGTGTTTTTGGCATCTGGGGACCTCAAAACAAAAAGTTATCATGGTCTTGGGCTTAAGTCTTACCATGCCACCTACGGTAATAGCTTCTTCCCTATAGGGGAAATTCGCTAAAAATCAGGTAGTTGCTGCACTCCCATTACATTTTATACTTTTATTGCTTCATATTAAATTATTATGCTGTTAATACTACAATTTATTCTTAGTTATTATCGAACTTGCAAAATTTATTACATCTAATTTATGAGTTTTCTTTTTGATAAACTTATTACTTTTAGTAAGCATAATTTAACACAAATAAAAAGAAACACTAATAGATGGTCACATTATTTAATACAATAACATCATGAGAGGAGGTATCATCTGTTTGAGAACCGGGTCAACGTGATTCTGTGTAATAGGAGATCCGATACATACGATTTAATATTAAACTCACATAATATAAATTATTTTTTTTGTATTACTGTAAATAGCCATTCAAAATAGAATCATGTTATGCTTTATTTTTTAGCTGATCTATGATTCCACATAGAAACGATAATAGATATTTCAAGAAAATATATTTTATAACAAGTAGGTTTATTTTAACATATACTTAAATGTTTAGTTGATTTTGTTTCGTAGTTAAAGTATTGATCTATTGGATACCTTTGCCGTTAGATACCGAAACGACAAACCTTCAACATAAGGTTGCAAACATCTATATTTCAAATGTTTTCAAAATCGCGTATAAAATGGTTTATAAAAAGTTCATTTTACATTGTAAACTAACGTAATATCATTATTTATAGTCAATGGTAATATCTTCTGAAGTAACTGAAAATTATATTTTAGCTAAGTCATTACGGTACATATTATTTGGTGAAGTAAAACGTTAACCAGTGTAAATGTTCACAATATCTAAATTTTAAAACATTTTAATTTCATACGAGCCCGGGATGCACGTGAGAGTTGTTTACTCTCAGAGAGTTTGTGCAACCAGCCCTTGTAAGTCGTGTAACCGGCGCTGACGTCGAGAGTCAGCTCGTCGACAATGTTCCAGAGTGGCATGATCTCTCCGAGAGTCACACCTTGCGAGTTGAGTCTTGTCTTGTATACGGATCAGCTGTCGTAGCAGCTCACAGAAAACTCACACACGAAAAAATATACCGCTTTCGTCATCAAAAGACTCTTAGACAGTTATAGACTCTTAGACTCTTATAGTATTCGCAGACAGCAACTATCACCCCGACACAGTGTCACAGCGTAAACACTTCTACGAGTAGTGTCTTTAGAGTACAAACTATCTGAGGGTAAAAAAACTGTCACGTGTATTCCGAGCTATACAATGCATACATCTTGTTATTCTTATTTTTTTTAAACAAACAACTAATATTAGTTTAACGCAGTGGTCGCAATGGTTTTGACACAATTTCCTCTTTAATGTTTAAAGTTTTATGTAAACTTGGATTCGAAGATGAATCAATGCCAAAGCCAAGATCAAAATACCACTAAAAGGAATGCGTGGTTAGCCCCTTAAATTCAGGAGTTTAAAGAACGAATAATTATATTATTTGTTGCCTAAGTTTATTACCTTTTACATTCATCCATGTTTAATATTTTGTTATCACACTTATATTTGTAAAATTAAATATTAAAGAATCGTTTCAATACAAAAATGTAACGAGTTTTAAAGTTGCTAACATAAACCCAATTTTAACAAAGACTTTGTTATAGGAACAAAAGACAACAGTACTACTAAAACATGTGGTGACTACAATCCAGACAATCGTTTAATTTGCGCGTTTCATTCGTCACCCAGTGTAACACCTGATTGCATTAAGTTCGCTTGTTAATGTCTTTATTAGTGTTTGTCTGACGGTGTTGATCGATAGCTCTCTTTAGCCTAGACGCGTATCCGTGACAAGACGCTTTAAGAATCGCATTGGAAAACTATTCATTTTCTAACTCGTGAATTTGCTAAGTTGTGAGTTTTTTGCTAATCCTCTCAGTTGGATATAATTTAGTGTATCAGCTACAACATTCAATGTTCAACATTCGTTCAATGGTGGTTAAGGTTCTTCCACTTGTCCTCATCATCATGCTGGTAAGGCCACTTTAAGTTATTAATCCTTAGTTAGGGTTATTTAAAACGAATATATAACAAAATGTCGTACCCTTTATTGTAATAGTTTTTCTAAAACATACATTTCTCGTCTATTAAACACATTAACAAGGTTGATATTTCATGTAAATTTGTAGGTTAAAGCATAAAAAGATAAAATATTATGCGTAAACAAGCATAATTTAATTTTCTAATAAAGATAAAACCTATGTGGAAATAATCTATGCATATCTTTGCCAAAAACCGATTTACTTAGTGATGCTGTACCTCAAAAATGACAAGGCCTACGAAGCTGAAATTTGAAATAGTGTTATCCCTTATGCTGCAGATGTGCAATATGGTTAGATTGAAAAAAATCGTATAGGGCTCAACCTTACTGGAATTTTATGGCAATGTTATGGAATTTAGTATTTGTTGGACCTTTTGAGCTAGAATTTGGTAGCAACATAGCTAATATACCAGAGAAAAAAACGTAAGCCTATTCCCGTTCCGCAACTTCGTAGGACTGTACCCATCTAATATTCGAAATACTTGTTTTAACCATATTGCAGCCGTTACTAAACTTATGCAGTTTAAATTCGGCAAAGATAGGTGATAGTTCAGTGGCAAGTTATAGTTAAGTTATACTCCTGATACAATTTAATACTCCACCCCACTGGACTTTAATATAATCATGGTCACCATCACAACCAATTACTTAAACAATGGACCTGAGATTAGGTAGAAAAATACATCAGAATCAAACATGATGCTACTCCAGATCTGAAGAGCCCATGGGATTCCATCTCACTGGCTTTCAAAATTGTGTTTACCATCATTAACCTACTCTAGACTGATGAAACTGAAGTTCGATAAGATGATAATTCATTCAACCCAGGCATTGGTCTACTCTTGATTAACAAATTATTGAGGTTTCCGCCCTAGCTGGTCCTGTTTTCCCATGTTGACCAACGCACTCCAGCTACTGAACCGGTGGAGCTGAAATTCTGTACAAAGGCAGTTAATACACTAAAATCATACATAGACCTTCCCCCATTCCAAAAATCCCCAAACACTCCATACCACTTGCATTCAGAGTTATTGTTACTCCCCATGCCATATTCATAGTTTAGTTCATATTATACATGCCACACACTGGAATGATGAAGGTGACATTCTGTAGAAAGATAAGTACTCGAGAATCAAACATAAACCTACTCCCGTACTGAATCTCTGTCAGGGCTCAACCCTATTGGTATCTAATCTTAAAAAAAATTTCAGTGCTGACCTTAAGGGGTAGTGCAAAAAATAAAGTTTGCAAAATAACAATATTTTTACCACCGGCAACCAACGGAAATCACCGGGGATTAAGAAATACTTACTCGAACGAAGTCACCACTATAGTCAGAGATATAGTTCAGAGTTTTTTCATTTACATTTATTCTACCTACGGTTTTAATTTACGATATTTCAGTTGTTACGGGTTTTTATCACTTATAATCTCAAGAGTGACTCTTTGTTCGATCCTTCTTATTTCATTAGCAATTGGATTAGTGGCGTTAATTTGGTAATTTATAATATGTTATGGACTGCCTTTAAACGTCATGATAGTTATAGATATATGTATATATATATATATATATATATGTGTGAGTATAATGTGTATACTATGGGTAATGTAATCCTGTGCAGGTGGAGGGGAAGTGGCAACAATGCGGCCAGCTGGCCTCCTCCTCCTACTCAAAATGTACAGCCAAAAACTCATTCAGTATCTCCTCCCTCTCACCCGCAAAAGATTAAATTATCTCTAGTATAGTTTGGTATATATTCTTCATATATTTTACAACAACGTCTACTTGGTTTTCATTGTAGTTGTGGATTCTGAAGTTCTTTCTTTAAATTCAACATTGAATCTAATAAATAATACTCATGCGTCACCGCGTGACTAACAGTGACTTTCTCCTCCACGCGGTTGTCACCTGTGTAAATAAGTATTAAACCGATATTAAGTTTTGTTACAATACCTAATAACTATGCCAATAATATTTATTTATTTAATATTTTGTGAGTGTCAGAGCCAATGGAACGATTCATAACCTGGTCTTGTTAGCAGCATTATTAACAACTGGGATTCATCATAAACATGTACTACAAAGAAATGTTCGTTGAATAAAAATTCTCAGCGATCCTTATATATTGTTTCTCAAGGGTGTTTTTTGTCAGTTGTCAATATATTCCTTAATACTTCATCAAAATCAATAATTTAACTATCATTTTGAAGAGTATCTTGACCGCTAAAAGCGAAAAATAATAAAAAAAATTTAAAATCGTACAAATTATAATTTAAGGGGTGGTTCTCATTTATTTTTCGACATCGTACTGGTGACACCATCTTACAGTTTCAAGTTCGACTAACTCAAAACAGGTGTTTCTATGCGCACTGGAAATTAATTCTAGTTTAAAATTAATAAATTAAAACCTTATTTTTTGCAGGTTATCACGGATTCTTTTGCTCTACCAGGGAAAGCGAAAATCAAATCAGTGAAGACCAAGACTGATGTCTCCGGCGATCAACCCTTAAACATACCCTCCTCTTACACTAAGGGTGAGGAAGATTTGTCAGAAAACCAGGGAAATTATGCCCCAGGAGCTATGGTACCCCGAAATAATAAGCTTTAGACAAACAACTTTGCTACCTGATTTATGTTATGGAATTTAAGTTTATAAATTAAATTTGTTTTTATGTACATTTTTCACTCGTAACAAATAAATGATTCAAAGATTCTTTGCAAATGTGGTGTTTTCTTCTTAATAAATTCTGGAAACTGTAGTTTTACCTGATAAACAAGATATTTTTGATGAATGACGTGATCCTATATATTAATACGCTAGGGGTTTGTCTTCACAGCCATAACTCGATAACGGCTGGACGGATTTCCACCGTTTGAGGTGTCAAATTAAAGGTAATTTAACGTAGATTTTCCAATACGTCTCAGAATTTTTTGAAACAGCATCACTTAAATACAGTAACGGGCTGAATTTTCGGAACAGTAGCGCTATCCAACAGAGGAAGCATAAACTCCGTGTTGTTTGAAAGTATATTAACCGCATTATTCTCAGAAGTCTAATATATATACAGCCGCATGTGTAAACACACCCAGACATAGGAATTCTAGACCACTTCCAGACGAACTAGAAACGTGATATTTGGCATGCAGGTAGCTTGTACCTTGAAACCCCTGGTAAAATTGCCAAAATATACAATTTTTAATTTTAAAACCACTAATTTTGATCTTGAAAATTGGATATTTTAACATTGGACTTATGGAGTTTCAAATAAAAACAAAAGAAATCGTAACAGCTGTAAACAAATATCCAGTAAACTGTCAAAGCAACTTTCACATGGTAGAGTATAAACAAATTATAGAACTATTGAAAAATGAAAACATCTAGAGTGGATTTAACCATAATTAATCTAAAAAGTATACTATATAAAAAATACTTGAAAGGTCATTGACCAATAATAACAACTGGAGCGACCCCAAGCGGGGGTCTGGGGGCGGAGCCCCCAGCGAGCAAAGCGAGTCTAATATATATTCAGCCGCATGTGTAACACACCCAGACATAGGAATTCTAGACCAATTCCAGACGAACTAGAAACGTGATATTTGGCATGCAGGTAGCTTGTACCTTGAAACCCCCGGTAAAATTGCCGAAATATACAATTTGTAATTTTAAAACCACTAATTTTGATCTTGAAAATTGGATATTTTAACATTGGGCTTATGGAGTTTCAAATAAAAACAAAAGAAATCGTAACAGCTGTAAACAAATATCCAGTAAACTGCCAAAGCAACTTTTACATGGTTTTACATGGTTCTATAAACAAATTATAGAACTATTGAAAAATGAAAACATCTAGAGTGGATTTAACCATAATGAATATAAAAAGTATACTATATAAAAAATACTTGAAAGGTCATTGACCAATAATAACCAAGCGGGGGTCTGGGGGCGGAGCCCCCAGCGAGCAAAGCGAGTTATCATCTATCATCCGTTTTAATATCAGATGTTTTGTTATGTTTGTTTACAACTGAAATAACCTTTCGTTGGGAACAAACTTGTTTGGATTTTTTGGTCAGTTCGTTATTTTACAACATATCTCGTTCATCAGCACTAATAAAACTTAATTACATTGACATAATTAACTGTTCTTTGTTTATGCCATGGTTGCATAATTCGATGACGTACAGTGTAGCGAGTACATACATCTGAGGTGGGCCAGTAAAAGGTTTAATTTTACGAATTAGAATCTCTTGTAATTTCGTTGTATTTGTATACTTTCAGATAGGAGAATTTGAGTGTTTATTATTTATAAGGATTCAATAATGAAAATAACCTTTTTAGTTTTGAGTTTGCCATTCCCATGTAGTCATGAAAATCAGTTTAATGAGAGGTTGTCTGTTGACGAAGTCGGTATGTAGTCCACGTGATAGTAATGGGAGCTCTGAGCTCTAACGGTGAGTTGTTATAGTTTTACATGATAGACCCTAAACATATGGCTTACACATTTAAATCAACTTTAAATTAAGAGGCATTTGGGTATTTGATCTCGATCTGTTAGAAATTGTGACTCTTTTTATAATAAAACCCAGTTTTTGTTGTAGAGTTTATGCTATAAATGCGAGAATTCTCATTTCAATATCACACCATTGATAACAAGTAGCAATGTGTCTCTACTACAGTAAAATACCAAAATATTTTGTATTTTGGTACGTTTTTAATTACATTAGGACTCTGAAAGAAAAAAGGAAATATGCCGATTTATAATTTTAAATCTTGATTAATTAGGTTAAAATAAATATAATGCAAAATTAGTAAATAATATGATTTGCTTCAATTGGAATTGTTTAACCGTTCCACAAGAGCAGTGTTAGCAACAAAAAAAAGGATAAAGGATAATTTGAGATGCGTCACCAAGATTAATATTTATAAGAATCACAAATTTTATAAATTTGTCTTATATTTCAGTTGTAAAATTCCGTAACATTGCAATATTTACAAGTTCTCTGTGTCATTGCCTGATTACTTCATATTTATTACTTATGTTGATATAATTTGAAATAACCGAACTTGCTCAGAAATATAAAACGTCAAGAACGAACAAAGTAATACCGTTAGCGCTGACGTACATCGCCATTGACAACCTGAACGTAACACGTTGAATTTACATAGAAACATGCTAAACTAAACTTTGTTTTACTTCACTCGAAATATATTTTTGTTTTCATAACTAAAATATAAAATAAATTGCTTAGTATTGCTACTATGACAGTTAAATTATTGTATTATAATGTATGGCTAGGGCATGAAAGAGTTCCAATACTTTAATACTATTTTAGCAAAGATTTAAAATACTGGTACTGGCTTTTTTCCAGTAATGCTTGACTGTGATTTGTTTGGGCGCGGTCGATACTGACTAAAAGAATTTTACAATTTCCTTGTCGCACTGAGGTTATAAATTATGTAAGACTATTAGGGCTTTTAGGACCTATTAAAATGACTTATAGTGAGTCTGCAAATACTGAATGTATAGCTGGTGGTGCTTTCAGGCATAAAAATACGATCTACCTTCTCCGTCCCTACCTTTACCATCACTGCGACCTCTGCCTCCACTGCACCAACCATTGACCGACAGGCGCTCGCATCCTCAGGAAGGGGTAAACAACAAGATATAGTGCCAAAACGTTATCCATAAAACATGCGAACAGACCGTTACACCAGGGTCCAGTCTGATGATAATCTCTGAATATTTTTGGCGGGCATAACGTTTCACTTTTGAGAGAAAGGATTTTTTTAGCGAATTTCCCCTATAGGGAAGAAGCTATTACCGTAGGTCTCATGGTAAGACTTAAGCCCGAGACCATGATAACTTTTCATTTTGAGGTCCCCAGATGCCAAAAACACCATTCGTTCAAATTTTTATATATGTATATATATATATATATATATATATGTATATATATATATATTTATATATATATATATATATATATATATATATATATATATATATGTGTCCGTAAGCACGATAACTCTCGTAAAAAAGGTCCGATCTTAATGAAATTTGGTACAAATGTTTAAAGTACCATTTATTTGAACAAGTTCGAAAACCAGATGAATCGCACCATCCGAAGGGGGGTTTTTGGGGGGTTTTGTACCCCAAAAATGTGTTTTTTGGGGTTTTCACATGTAATTTTAATTTAAATCAAATTTTATTTCATACCATTGAATTCAGCTTAAAAAAACAAACAATTTGGTATTTTGATCATTGCTCTACGTCAATTGGTTACCGAGATATTGAAAGTGCTAAACACAGTACGTTGTCTAATGTTATTCTTATGGAGAAAAAGAAAAATTGCATATCTCGTTTATTTATGAACATAAACTGGCGAAATTTGGTATATGGCTTGATCTGGTTGTGGTTTATTGTTGTTAGCACAAAAAAACATTTTTTCGCTTATGGCTCCTGTAGCAGCAAACCTAGGTACTTGGTCCCCATGTTATTCTTATGGAAAATGTTTAAAATGTTATATATCGCTTATTTATGAATGAATTTGGATGAAACTTGGTATGTGACTTCACTAAGATGACTTCTATTGATATTTGCATAAAAACCCATAATTTTGTGTGCCTTGTTGCAGCAAACCTGCGTACTCATCCCCAATGTTATTCTTATGGAGAATAATTAATATTTTAAATATCGCTTGTTTGTGAATACATTTCTTATGAATCCTGTTAAGTTTTTTAATGTGTTATGTTATATATTCATTGGAAATTCGCTGAGTATGCAGGTTTGCTGCAACGGGGGTATTTAATAATTACGTCGTAACTATCTCGTCCTCATAATACGTTATGTTAATTTAGGCAAATATTATATTGGCAATAACAATCTTTGTTGACTACGTACTTTTTTTTTGTTTTCTTTTTGAAATATTACAATATATTTTAAATAAACGCCTAAATGTCTTAAAGATTTTGTTAAATATATATAACTCTTTGTTATACAAAATATTAAAAGTAGTTCGGAAGATTTCATAACAAAACAAGCAACATGTTTGATTGTAATATTTTTTTAATTAATATTTAAATTACTATTGTTAACTTGGTAATAGCATTAAGATCGCAAAATTACGTCACTAAGGTTTTTATGCAAATATCAATAGAACTCAACTAGGTGAACCAACATAGCAAGTTTTATTATGTTCATAATTAAGGTATACATTACATTTTATTTATTCTCTATAAGAATAACATGGGGGCTGAGGACGCAGGTTTGCTGCTACGGAAATTATCGGTAAAAATTGAGTTTTTTGTGTAATAAACAATAGACCACAACCAGATGAAGCCGTATACTAAGTTTTGTTAGTATACGATAATAAATAAGCGAGCTATAATTTTGTTCTTATCCTCCATAAGAATAGCATTGGACAACGTACTGTGTTTGGCACTTTCAATATCTCTGTAACCAATTGACGTAAAGAAATGATCAAAACACCAATTTGTGTGATTTTTAAGTTAAATCCAATGCTAAAATCTAAAATTTGTTTTTTTTAAATATTACATGTAAAAAGTTCAAAAAACCCATTTTTGGGATACAAAACCTCCCCAAAATACCACTTCGGATGGGTCGATCTGTCTTGTTTTCGCACTTATAGTCATAAATAATGCTTTACACGTTTGTACCAAATTTTATCAAAATCAGATCATTTTTACTAGAGTTATCGCACCCACGGACACGGACACATATCATGTGTAGATATGTATACAGTTTCGAACGAATGGTGTTTTTGAAGTCTGGGGACCTCAAAATGAAAAGTTATCATGGTCCCGGGACTAGGTCTTACCATGCCGACAACGGTAATAGCTTATTCCCTATAGGGGAAACTCGCTAAAAATATTACATTACTGTATGTAGGATTTATGAAGCTCTACACTTATGCAACATTTAAATTTATATAATTTTATGTAGTGTTTAGGCCCATTTCAAGTGATTCTAGTATCCTGAAATGTTAAATTAAATTACTGTTATTAATATACAACTTAGAATTTGTTGTTTAATGTTAGGCTTAACACATTCGCTGCGGCAAATTAATTTAATAATTTACCTATGTGCTAAACAATTTTTTTTCATAAAATTTTACCTTTCATGTTGAAAAGTCGGGAATAGGTGTCAAAATCGAAATTGCAGACTCCGATCGATGTTTTTTTGGCAAAAAAATTCAGAGGTCGCCGGCGGACCCTCCGCACTTGACACCGAAATTTACATGTAATTTTACATAATACATACCGCACCCCACCCGCCGAGGCGCGAGACGCGACCGAATCCATTTTCACACAGTACCGGTACGTAAACTACTAAATATATGGCCAAAATAAAATATATACATATACATAACGCACCCCACCCGCCGAGGTGCGAGACGCGACCGCATCCATTTTCACACAGTACCGGCACGTAAGCTACTAAATATATGGCCAAAACAAAATATATACACTCCGCATATACATATACATATACATATACATACCGCACCCCACCCGCCGAGACGCGAACGAACGGCACGGCCGCGCGCCGAGGTGCAAGACGCGACCGGATCCATTTTCACACAGTACCGGCACGTAAACTACTAAATATATGGCCAAAACAAAATATATACACTCCGCATATACAAAATGTATAAAATACATATACAAAATACATATATAAAATCCGGCCGCACCGCCAAAACGAGAACCAATGGAACTGGAGTATGCACACACACCCTAGAGCCAATGCGGTATCGTATCAAGGTTCTTCTGCTAACTGCTAAACCACACTGAATCCATAAACATGACATGGCGCGGGGCCCTGCCGGCGGCCCCCTAGCACTATCGCGGTGGCATCTGGGGTCTGCCGGCGGACCCGCCGCACTGAATGTGTTAAGCAGTTTATGAATTTTATTTTTTCTTAAACCAAATTTAGTGTGAGGTATTGTACTATAATAGCGGACTAATAAATAGACAGATGGGGTGTGGCCAATAGCATGGCTGTACTCTGTCACTGTTGCCATAGAAAAATATCACTCGAATGTTATTCCGATCAGCTGGTGTGGAGTTTTGGCAATGCAGCACATCTACTATTGGCTGATCTTAGTTTATAGACTGGCAAACCATGCCCTCAACTGGCAATTTATTTGACCACAATGTAATATATAAAATTCTCGTGTCACAGTGTTTGTAACAAAACTCCTCCGAAACGGCTTGACCAAATTCTTATGAAATTTTGTGTGTATATTCATTCAGTAGGTTTGAGAGTAGGACATAAACTATTTTTCATAAAAATCCGATCTAAGGGCTCTGTCCCACTGGCCTTCAAATTTCCCTTTGATTTGATCAAAGTTCAGTTAGTTACACCAAACAGTTGTTAACAAGGAGTATATCTGAACATACTTGAAATGCATAAATATATGTTCATTATGGAAATCAAAAAACCTACTTGAATGGCAACTCTCATAATGGAAATAAAAAAAACTACTTGAATGGCAACTCAGACTCTTTTTTCGATAAGCGAGTGAGCGTAGCGAACGAGCTCATTCGAGAGGTGAGTGAGCGTAGCGAACGAGCTCATTCGAGAGGCGAGTGAGCAAATCTAACGTGCTCATATTGAAAAAGAACGAGTATTTGACATAAAACAAACTCAGTGACATTAGGACAGGACAACTTCTGTTGGGCCAGCTAGTTATAAATATATTTATTGCCTTAAGGTAGTATTTAGATTTTAAATAGTACTTATATTAAAGAGTACTTATATAATCCAAGGTTAAAGCCATTATCATCAGGCTTAGAGTCAGGATTTTAAATACAGAATTTCTATACAAATCAGCAGGTAAAATAAAAAGTTAAAACTTAATTAGCCTAATGCAAAGGATAGTCTAATTTCTTCGCTTTCCCAAGAATACGCATGACAGTATCCTGTCATCTAGGACTGTGTATTGTACGGTGAGTTGCACAAGCGGAAATCCTGGCTCCTGGCTGTCCATAAGAATAATGTTAATTTTAACATTGGGCTTATGGAAGTATGGAAGGAATGGTTTTACATTCCTGCAACAGACTGTATAGGTTATATTGAGGTTATGCTAGTTCCATTGATTTTGAATAATCAATGCTAGTTCTTAGAATAAGAGATTGACTAAATTTATTCAGTACTGTTTCATTGTGAATCAAGTACTAAATAAACTGTGATGCAAAACAATTGAAATATGTTAGTTCTGTACAATCGGTAACATTCCATAACCAAACCATCCTAGGGGAATAACTCTTTATTACATTTATGAAGGAAAATAAACTAGGGTTAACCTTAACCTGTACCATAAATATGTTTAAAAAAAGTTTGCTACTTACCAAGAAACAGTACGTTGTATACAAAACAGTTGTAGTTACTCTTGAATGAAGATTAAGTTATTTTTCTCAACTAACAAACCTGCAAAATGTAAAACTTGGTAAGTGGAAAAAGCCACCCACCGACCAAGATAAGATTGACCGTTACAACGCACGTCTGGACCGTCTGGTCTCTGGTCTGTCGTCTGTTCCTGTCGACTGTTGACCTGAACCTACTTTTGGCTGATCTTAGTTTATAGACTGGCAAACTATGCCCTCAACTGGCAATTTATTTGACCACAATGTAATATATAAAATTCTCGTGTCACAGTGTTTGTAACAAAACTCCTCCTTAACTATACAAATCAGCAGGTAAAAAAAACGATAAACGGCTGGGGTGCTGTGCAGGCGCCGCGCCGGATTTTTTTCTTCTTCTTTGAAAAGGGGATTACTGTAGTTGTAGTTGGGGTTGGCCGTTAATTTTATTGGTGTACCGGTATAAAGTAATGCAATTTTTATTTTATTTTCTTATAAATTGTCAGAATTCTATGCATATTTCATCGATATATAAACTGTGAATTTATACTTCCTTTATACATGTTTTATTGTTGATATCTGATCATTATACTTGTTATTCAATTTGGTTTAAATACTAAAACTATAAATAATTGTTGCAATTAATTATACTAAAATTGTTCTGGGATATAAAGGATATCCGTGGGATGTCCCCAAGATATCCACGTTATCCCGGGAGATCTTGGATAACCCTAGGACGTCCACAATATCCCGGGACATAGCAGGATATCCTAGGGATATCCTGTTTATCCCGGGATTGCAATGGGATGTGTGGGACACAAATGGGATATCCTGGGGACGTTGTGTGCTGTGTGGGTAACCTCCCCACTCGCAGTTGCAGACAGCCACCTGTGGCGTTGTGTTTTAAACGCCACCCAGTCAGCTGATCAGCGGTGTCGTTGATTCCTCCAAACGAAACCAAGCCGCTGGAAATTATGAACAGCTGTTTATCCCTTCCCCTCGGAGGGGTAGGAATAGAGGGGTGGGTGATAAGGTAACGGTGAGGAGTTCATTCGTTCTTTACGTTGTGTGCGGACAGGTCGTTCATTCGTGCCTTACGTTTTATGCGGACAGGTCAGTTGAGTAGTAATTCCTCGGGTAGTGGGTACTACTGTGAACTGTGATTACAGGTACGACCTGCGTTTTCTCATATTTAATTAAGTTTAACTGTAGGACATTTTTTTATTTGTAATTATTGTTTTAGCCAAATTATCAGTGCCGTATCGCACTTGACATTAATTAGGAGTTTAACCTTGTGCCGTATTGCACGTTTTAAACTAGGTGTACGCTCATTCCTCGCGTATAAGGATAATTGAAACACATGATCAAACTTAAATCGAGTCTCATAAAAAATTCAATATCTGATTTGAGTAACATCATCAGAATACATTCCGTTATCATTTAACTGACGCCAGAATCCGGATTTTATGTCTATACAGTATAGCTATAGTTTTAGTCACTTCTCTAAGAATCAATTATCGCAGTAGCTGAGGGGTATCGCACTGGCTCTTGGAGCGTAATGTCGCAGGTTCGGATTCCGCCGCCAACCTAACATTTTATCCGTAGAAAAACATGCATACATTTATCACTTGTTTTTATCAAAGTAAATGTTGTATAAATACGTAAATTTATTTATTTTAAAAATAAATTGAAGATTTCAAGCATGGTTTGTTGTTAGGATTGGCATGGGTGCGTTATCTTAGAACAAACAGAGCATTTTGGGCTAAGCAGTGACTTTAGCAGTGTGGTTAATTTAACTTTTAAGAGAACAGCGAGTTTCCTATATGAACTAATGTTAACAATTTCTATAGGCCAAGTCAAAATATCCTTAAGGATTGACAATAAATCGTCAGGCCCAGTTATTTAGATGAAAAAAATTAGATTTAAATATATTTTTTCAATAGCATAGGCTATCATGAAATTAAATGCTATAAACATGGGTTGGCCCAGTCCATACATGAAACTTCTAAAATGACAAGTAGTCTAAGTGTATATGCCTACATTTTATAGTCATAGGTCCAAGTTTTTGATGAAAACAGCTCACTATAATTTAAACCTAGGAGATGTCAAATCATTTCAGATAACCTGTACAAAAGGCTTAGTTTGGTTAGAATAGTTTAAAGCTTTTGTTTTGGTTCGCTACAACATTCCTGGTAATGTGTTTAAAGTATTTTACAACAGTTGTATTTTACAAAATGATATTTCAACATATTGTTTCAATAGCCTAGGCTATCATGAAATTAAATTCTATAAACATGGGTTGGTCCAAGACCGTACATGAAACTTCTAAAATGGCAAGTA
This sequence comes from Allygus modestus, assembly GCA_963675035.1. NCBI lineage: Eukaryota > Metazoa > Arthropoda > Insecta > Hemiptera > Cicadellidae > Allygus > Allygus modestus. Next base: position 240,654,948 of record OY776112.1, on the reverse strand, counting down.
GCCTAAGTGTATAGACCTACATTTTATAACCATAGGTCCAAGTTTATGATGAAAACAGCTCAGTATAATCCAAACCTAGGATTTGTCAAATCATTTCAGATAACCTGTATAAAAGGCTTAGTTTGGTTAGAATAGTTTAAAGCTTTTATTTTGGTTCACTACAACATTCCTGGTAATGTGTTTAAAGTATTTTACAACAGTTGTTGTATACCAGTTTAATGTCGGCTTACTCTTACTGTAATCCAACCCTAGGCTATGTCAAATCATTCAAGATAACCTTCCGAAAAAGGCTGTTTGGTTCGAATAATCTATAGCTTTTATTGTGGTTACCTACTACATTACTGGTAATGTATTTTAGGTAATGTAGACAATTTTTATTATTAATTTAGTGAAAATATAACCTAGCAAATAATTGTCCTACAAAAATAAATTTTAAGGTTGTTCGCTTACTGTGACTAACTTCATCAACGCTTTCTAGACAAATTGAGGCTTTGTATACTTTTTACACATGACAATCACAATATTACCAATTGTCTAAGAAAATTTAATAAAACAAACTATTTTATAAGTTAATATCTTAGTATCTACAGTCATCAAAAAGTTATTTTGAGTTTTTCGACCTGCCACACGCGTCGTCTGTCGTCTGCCACTGATACAATCGTCGCCTTGGACGACTGACGATATTTACACAGAGTAGGCGTACTAAGGGAATATTAACTGTATAAATATTGTTTTTTTTAAACGTACACTTAATAATTTATAAAATAATAAATATGCTCACAACTTAAAAATATACTTCGATTTATCTCTCTTGTGTGTTTTTTGTTGGTAAAAAAACTGTTGTTATCCAGTATAACAAAGAATACTCTAGTAAACTAACTATTGTTACTCTGTTGTTGAAACATAGACGTCGGCTAAATTTTAATGATTCAAGTACCACTAAAATGGCTTCCAATGTTATTCTTATGGAGAAAAAAATAAATTTGGTTTTAAGATAATTTGATTAATACTGAACGAAATTATCTGAATAACGAACTTGACCGAGATTTTGACCTGTTAAGTTTTTCTGGAAAATTTTAAGTTTAACTGTGGAGGCATTCTCGAGTTATTGTGGTCACAGACACGCCAGTTGAGTTGATTCTCTTACCAGTCTAAGCAGTAAAGTTGTGTATAAGAATACTTTCACTTCGTTCAATTATCCAATTACGTTAACTCCCAATACAGATCACGAGTCTGTACGGGGTGTTTCAAGCATAGATTGGATTAGATTACTTTCGATACTTTTAGCTTTTTGAACGATTTGGATTGGTGTTGTTTAAACGGTCAGTTGTGAGCTGACGAGGTGACCTTTCTGCTTGGGTGTCACAGGAACGTCACAACAGGTCTGAACAAACCCATTCCTGCAGAAGTAGTTGGTTGAACTAGGGTTGATATATTAAAAACCTTAGTGGGGATTGGGAGTTGTAACGCGTGAATACGTTAATTGAGTTAAACTTCCACCTTCTAAATTATTATTTTTTTTATATAAATTTCAATTTGTTTTATTTTAATTGGCATTACCTGCAGGTGTGAGCGATGATGATGGTACAGTATCGTTGTGTTTGCCGGTACTGAGTTCACACCTGACTTTAAGTTTTATTTTTATTTTTTTATTTAATTAATCTAAATCTGTACCATAACTAAATTTAATTTTAAAGAGCCCTGGACAGACCCAGCACGCCAGAATTGAGCGAATCCGCTGGCTAGGTCTGAGACGGCTTTCTCCCGGCTGAAAGAAAAAACAATTTTGTTTCTTTTTCGAGAAAGTCGTCACAGTATACAGTTTTGAACGAATGGTGTTATATATCTCGCTTATTTATCAACTTATCCTTATGAAACTTGGTATATTGCTTCATATCGTTGTGGTCTATTGATATTTTCACTAAAAAACATTGTTTTGCCTATAGTTTCCGTAGCAGCAAACCTGCGTCCTCAGCCCCTATGTTATTCTTGTGGAGAATAAGTAAGTGGTATCTCCCTTAATTATGAACATAAATTAATAATACCCCCATAGCAGCAAACCTGCGTACTCAGCGAATTTCCAATGCAATTCGCAATTCGTGCAAAACTGTATATATATATATATATATATATATATATATATATATATATATATATATATACATACAATTTTGAACGAATTGTGTTTTTAGCATCTGGGGACCTCAAAACGAAAAGTTATCATGGTCTCGGGCCTAGGTCTTACCATGCCGACTACGGTAATAGCTTCTTCCCTATAGGGGAAATTCGCTAAAAAGAACACTCATAACAAAATACCTGGTGTTTTATTCCCAATTCAACAACTTTCAAATTGGCAGAAAGGAAATTGACCTGAACCTTCCCGAAGAACCTCTGCTCTCTGCCTGAAGATCTGCCCAGTTTTTGAAGGCCTCAAGGGGACTGGGAAACCCCCGATGATAAAACACTCCTAATGCACTAATAAATTATGCACAATGAATCAACTAAGCATCGACCACATTCCCAAAATAAGTGGCTGTGTGTGGGTTGTTTAGTGTTTCATAAAATCACTTATAATATCATAGATGTGGTAAGACTTTCCACTTTTGATTTGTTATATACTCTGCATGACATCATCACAACTAAACACCCCCTAGGACGGGGGGCCTTCTAGAAAAAAAAAGAAAACGTCATCCATCACCTGATGGTTTTTTTAACAGGGATTCCCTAAAGTAGCCAGATAACTGTCTGGGGTGTCTGATACTGGTTTTGATCTAGTAAGTCAGAAAAAAAAACATTGAATCAAATTCAGCTAAAATCTTAATAAGATGTCCGTATTATGTAAATACAGCTGAAGTGTAAGTTACTAATTTTCATTTACTAAGGAGTAATGTAAGTTTATTTTAAGATTTAGATTATATACTTAAGTGAAAACCATCTGTTGAGTATTGTTTTAAAAGGAAAGCCTACAATTTGATCACCAGCCAAACGCGCCGCCGGCAACACTTGTCAATTTCCTCCACCCTACTCTGCCCTGGCAGAAGTAAATGAAACTGGGGACTTTAATAACTTGGCTCTCGATCAGCATTCTTTGCAAGTTCCCTCTAAGAATTCTCATTGTACAAGCTATAAATGTTTGCGAAAACGGGCATCGTTATTTTATCGTTAATATTTTCGTCTCATTAAAGCGCCTTTAATGTGTATAGAAGTAATAAGAAACATACTATTTTATGTTACACATCCTACATATTTAAAAAATACCCCCGTCGCAGCAAACCTGCGTACTCAGCGTATTTCCAATGCATGCATATGATTCTCACTACCACAATAAGCCACTTACCAAGTTTCATAAAAATACATGAATAAATATGTCATCTATAGCATTTTATTGATTCTCCATAAGAATAACATTAGGGCTGAGTACACAGGTTTACTGCAACGAGGAACACAAAATATGTGTTTTTATGCAATTATCAATATAACTCAACCAGGTGAAGCTACATACTAAGTTTTATTAATTTATAATCATAATTAAGGGAGATATAAAACTTTACTTATTCTCCATAAGAATAACATTAGGGCAGAGTATACAGGTTTGCTGCTACTGGGATAATCAAAAAAATCAATTGTTTGTGCAAATATCAATATACCAGTACCACATTAAGCCACTTACCAAGTTTCATCAATATACATTGATAAATAATCAAGATATCAAATTTTATTTATTCTCCCTCCATAAGGATAAAACTGGAAAACGTACTGTGTTTAGCACTTTGAATATCTCTGCAACGGTTGGACGTAGATTCACAATCTAAAAACAAAAATGATTGTTTTGTAGAGCTGAATTGATTGGTAAAACCAAATGTGAAGTTTACATTAAAATTAACTTAGGAAAAGCCAAAAACCTTTTTCCCATAAGATTAATATGGGAGATTTTATGAGCAGGTTTTTTTATTTTCTCCGGACCACTTAACCTAGGTTAATAATTTAAAATACTATATTATTTTTTTAAGCTCTATAAAATGCTCAAAACCAAATTTGATTTTTTTTTATTTTTGGGTGAAAAGTACAAAAAACTGATTTTTAGAAAATTTAAAACTCCCATAAACCCCCCTTCTTCCCATGGTCCGATATTTCTGGTTTTCGTACTTAAGTCATGAATGTCACTTTACACATTTGAGCCAAATTTCATCGAAATCGGACGTTTTTACTCAAGTTATCGTGTTAACGGACACACACACACACACACACACACACACACACACACACACACACACACACACACATATATATAAATTTTAACGAATAGTGTTTTTGGCATCTGGGGACCTCAAAACAAAAAGTTATCATGGTCTAGGGCTTAAGTCTTACTATGAGACCTACGGTAATAGCTTCTTCCCTTTAGGGGAAATTCGCTAAAACTGGGGTTTTGTACGGAAGAATTTCCAGGCAACCACTAAACGGATTTTAATGATTCTTAATTGTATAGAAAGTATTTTTCAGTAGGGAATGCCGAAGCCAGAATTAAGGGTTTTTGTTTTTTATAAGCTTGATTTTATTTCTTTATTCTCGAGTGACATATTGATTAACGATTTAAATTTTTAATATTAAAACACTTTAAATTTTAAATATAGTGTTCAGGGAAACTTTCTATTCTTTTCTGTATGGAAGACAGTTGGTTATAAATTGCAGATTGTATTATTCTGTAGTTAATTGTGTTGCAAAGAGAACGGAGAAAAATAGGTGGCCACTATATAGATTTCACATTTTCTTTAAGATTAGCATGTTGGAGAGAGCTGTAGACGTATTAAGCTGGATGTTTAAAACCTTACCGAGTAAACAAACAACTTATATAACTCTATCCATGTAATATTGCAACGTTAAGTGAGCATGCTAGCATAACACTATAGCGTGAATGTTTTGAGTTAATACCAGAACCAGGTATGCAAATACGTCGCTCCGGTTCCGGTCTCTCGTGTTTGCAGTAATTAATATTAAGTTTTGCCAATTTCTATAATCTCATTGTGAGTCTTAAATAGTATATCAAGGTTAAACACCCTGGATAATAATCATTAACTAATTTTAAAATAAGTAACTTAGCAACTAGAATTATAATTTTCATGTTCTTTATATTTACAAATTGTATTTAATTGTTTAAAAGTTGGCAGGCGACACTAGCATATCAACCTAAATCATGTTTTTTTGTTGGTATGATGGTGATTGATTTGTTTCTGTATTTATTATAGTTTAAATCTCTATTTATAAAAAAACGCTAAGAGATTTGAAAAGGATTAATGAAGACGGCTACAATTATTTATTTATTGTGATTGGTCGATATGGTACTCTACCGCATATTACGAAGATAAAGAATTCTGTATGGTAACATTTCTTTTATATTTCAGGAAGACTTTAATTTCAGTAGCGTTAAAAATAATCACTGATTTGTTTACTTGGTTTTTCGTTTGAGGGATAAAATAGCAGAATTGTGCATAGTAAAAGATCAAAAGTTGATGGCTTATGAGTTCAGAAAACTTGTTCCCTCAAATTTTCCTTATTTTGAAGGTGTATAAGCAAAGACAAATTATTGTTCCCCACTCGTTTTGAAGGTTCTATTCAAAATTCGTCTTAAAATAATATTAAGTCCATTTTGATCACATATACAGGGTGTCTCTAAATTCGACGACCAAATTTCACGGGCTTTTTATATGGATTATTTACAACAAGAAATAGCACATAAGTGTTTATCATATTCTTCATGGTTTACGAGCTATTGACGTTTTTAATATATGTTATAACCTGGAGTATTGCAATCTCAAAAATAATTTGTAGGCAAGAAAATATGCACGTACGACCATAAAACGTTTACATAGTATAAAAGTGAACAGTAAATTATAAACGATGCAGTTTTTAGGAGTTTAAATAAATAAAAAAGCACAAATTAGCGCAATTTTTTTTACATTTAAAACAACCTTTTGACTTTCAAACGGTGTTTCCATCTAAAGTTTCTACCTTAGAGAGTAATCCTATACCTTAACAAGTTTCCTATTTATTGAAGATAATAATTGTATTTAGATATTAAAACATTTATTTCCCTAATTTCAGTATTGACTAATTTCATTTAATGAATGCACTTTTCCTGAAACTAGCCCTTAATTTAAAGGGGGGAAAAATAGGAATCTAAATTAAAATTGTGTTTATTTTTTTTATTTTATTAAACCTCTAAAACTGCATTTCTTTATAATTACTGTTTATTTTTATATGCTCTTAAGATTTTATGGCCCTATGTGAATATTTTCTTGCCTAACAATGTTTTATGAGATTGCAATACATAGATTATAAAATATATTGAAAACGTTAATAGCTTGTAAACTATAAAGAATATGGTATGAACATATGTAAAATTTGTTGTTGGAAATAGTCCATATAAAAATCTGTTAATTTTGGTCGTCGACTTTTGAGACACTTTGTATATGGGCTAGAGTTATATTAGTCCTTTCAGCATATTGCCACAAACCCAACTTCAAAGGTTGATATTGTAGAACATGACAGCCTGTCAAATTCTGTACCCAATCGGGTTTGTTTGAACATTTAACTGTTTTTATTATAATTTTATTTATCTTTAAGGCCAAGTTAGTACAGTTTATTTTTTGTAGCCAAACCCTTTAAAACTTCATATAATAGTAGTTTGGGTTATATATGTCTAATATGTACGGTAGTTAAACCATCAGAGGAAAATTATGGGGTGGCTAAAAACCGAATTTAGCATCAACCATTATGAACAATATCTTATATATTATTTCTCTAGCCTGTTTTTCTGTCACCCCGCGAGATCTTGCTTGTTCCTTTATCGAATTCCATGATTTACCCCTCATTTTGAAGCTTATCGAGCCGGCTAATGACGAAAAATAGATCCACGGCTAATAATTTGCCGCTTCTCTGAAATTATAATAAAATTAAAGAGAAACAAAGGAAATAGTTTGTTTTGACAGGATCGAAAATGTAAACAAAATAACATCTGATCAGCGGACAAGATTTGGTTCGCAGTGCGGAATTACGCACGGGTCGACTAGTTAATATTTATTTCCAATTTATATTTTTAGAAAACCTCATTAAAACCTATGTCATCAAAGGATTATCAACAAACTATTTATAAGTAAAATATTAATTTTCATCACAAGGAGTAAAAGAGGATGTTTTTGGTGCGCAGTTATGTTTTACTTTTACGTGGAAACACGATTAAGCACCAAAAACACACTTTTCCTTCATGTGGTGAACAACATTTTTTATCATACTGCCCTTTGATAGTTGGAACTTTTTAAGAAATATTGAATTATTATAAATAGGTGGTTTTTATCATGTTTATTCAGATAAGTTAAATTTATATTATTTACATTTATTTTATTTACAAACAAAAATATTTTTCGCACGTGTTTGTTACTTGTTACCTTTGAAATACACAAAACAGAACAATAACAATCTTTGAGGTTAGCGCACTGAAAAAACCCACAGCTAATTTTTTGGTGCGCTATTTTAAGGTATCGGAAAAATGTGATTTTACGGATTAATTACAGACCCAAAAACAGCTGTTTTTCGAGCAGTATAATGAAAAAGCCTTTACCTTTAACAAAAATTATATATTATATCTATCTATTACATATTGTATATTTTAGTGAATTTATAACACGAAAATGATGCAGGTTATAAGGATCCGAACCTTTGTCTTGTTCTTTGCTGTTCATGACAGACAAACGACACTCATATTCAACAAGTCTGGATGGAAACTTTCAAACTGGGGAAATAAATCTAGCACAGATTTTTGTGGGATGAGAAACCATCTGACCCATATTCAAAGTCTCCTTTTCACTGCATAGGACCTAATCCGAAGTTTATGCAGGCTTAATACGTACCCTTATGTATAAATACCTGGTAATCCTAAGAATTTTACCAGTATCGCCAATTATGCAACTGTATAGTTGATTATATTATGTGCACAAAGTATGAATCCTATTATAGAGTATGATGTCTACTTACTATACATAATACAATAGTATGTATATAATGTTAACACTCCCTTGTTTTAAATTATGTTTCAGGAATGATTTCGATTTTATAATTTGTATTGCTACAAATATTAAAAAGCGTTTACCATTTGTATAACAATTCCTCCTGATAAAGTATAAACGTACGTTAAATAACTATGGGGACCTGACGCTTGCAGCCAAGTAAATAACTATGGGGACCTGATGCTTGCAGCCAAGTAAATAACTATGGGGACCTGACGCTTGCAGCCAAGTAAATAACTATGGGGACCTGACGCTTGCAGCCAAGTAAATAACTATGGGGACCTGACGCTTGCAGCCAAGTAAATAACTATGGGGACCTGACGCTTGCAGCCAAGTAAATAACTATGGGGACCTGACGCTTGCAGCCAAGTAAATAACTATGGGGACCTGACGCTTGCAGCCAAGTAAATAACTATGGGGACCTGACGCTTGCAGCCAAGTAAATAACTATGGGGACCTGACGCTTGCAGCCAAGTAAATAACTATGGGGACCTGACGCTTGCAGCCAAGTAAATAACTATGGGGACCTGATGCTTGCAGCCAAGTAAATAACTATGGGGACCTGACGCTTGCAGCCAAGTAAATAACTATGGGGACCTGACGCTTGCAGCCAAGTAAATAACTATGGGGACCTGACGCTTGCAGCCAAGTAAATAACTATGGGGACCTGACGCTTGCAGCCAAGTAAATAACTATGGGGACCTGACGCTTGCAGCCAAGTAAATAACTATGGGGACCTGATGCTTGCAGCCAAGTAAATAACTATGGGGACCTGACGCTTGCAGCCAAGTAAATAACTATGGGGACCTGACGCTTGCAGCCAAGTAAATAACTATGGGGACCTGACGCTTGCAGCCAAGTAAATAACTATGGGGACCTGACGCTTGCAGCCAAGTAAATAACTATGGGGACCTGACGCTTGCAGCCAAGTAAATAACTATGGGGACCTGACGCTTGCAGCCAAGTAAATAACTATGGGGACCTGACGCTTGCAGCCAAGTAAATAACTATGGGGACCTGATGCTTGCAGCCAAGTAAATAACTATGGGGACCTGATGCTTGCAGCCAAGTAAATAACGATGGGGACCTGATGATGCAGCCAAGTAAATAACTATGGGGACCTGATGCTTGCAGCCAGGTAAATAACTATGGGGACCTGATGCTTGCAGCCAAGTAAATAACTATGGGGACCTGATGCTTGCAGCCAAGTAAATAACTATGGGGACCTGACGCTTGCATCCAAGTAAATAACTATGGGGACCTGACGCTTGCAGCCAAGTAAATAACTATGGGGACCTGACGCTTGCAGCCAAGTAAATAACTATGGGGACCTGACGCTTGCAGCCAAGTAAACAACTATGGGGACCTGACGCTTGCAGCCAAGTAAATAACTATGGGGACCTGACGCTTGCAGCCAAGTAAATAACTATGGGTACCTGACGCTTGCAGCCAAGTAAATAACTATGGGGACCTGACGCTTGCAGCCAAGTAAATAACTATGGGGACCTGACGCTTGCAGCCAAGTAAATAACTATGGGGACCTGATGCTTGCAGCCAAGTAAATAACAATGGGGACCTGATGCTTGCAGCCAAGTAAATAACTATGGGGACCTGATGCTTGCAGCCAAGTAAATAACTATGGGGACCTGATGCTTGCAGCCAAGTAAATAACTATGGGAACCTGATGCTTGCAGCCAAGTAAATAACAAGGGGGACCTGACGCTTGCAGCCAAGTAAATAACTATGGGGACCTGACGCTTGCAGCCAAGTAAATAACTATGGGGACCTGACGCTTGCAGCCAAGTAAATAACTATGGGGACCTGATGCTTGCAGCCAAGTAAATAACTATGGGGACCTGATGCTTGCAGCCAAGTAAATAACTATGGGGACCTGATGCTTGCAGCCAAGTAAATAACTATGGGGACCTGACGCTTGCAGCCAAGTAAATAACTATGGGGACCTGACGCTTGCAGCCAAGTAAATAACTATGGGGACCTGACGCTTGCAGCCAAGTAAATAACTATGGGGACCTGAAGCTTGCAGCCAAGTAAATAACTATGGGGACCTGACGCTTGCAGACAAGTAAATAACTATGGGGACCTGACGCTTGCAGCCAAGTAAATAACTATGGGGACCTGACGCTTGCAGCCAAGTAAATAACTATGGGGACCAGACGCTTGCAGCCAAGTAAATAACTATGGGGACCTGATGCTTGCAGCCAAGTAAATAACTATGGGGACCTGACGCTTGCAGCCAAGTAAATAACTATGGGGACCTGACGCTTGCAGCCAAGTAAATAACTATGGGGACTTGACGCTTGCAGCCAAGTAAATAACTATGGGGACCTGACGCTTGCAGCCAAGTAAATAACTATGGGGACCTGACGCTTGCAGCCAAGTAAATAACTATGGGGACCTGACGCTTGCAGCCAAGTAAATAACTATGGGGACCTGACGCTTGCAGCCAAGTAAATAACTATGGGGACCTGATGCTTGCAGCCAAGTAAATAACTATGGGGACCTGACGCTTGCAGCCAAGTAAACAACTATGGGGACCTGACGCTTGCAGCCAAGTAAATAACTATGGGGACCTGATGCTTGCAGCCAAGTAAATAACTATGGGGACCTGATGCTTGCAGCCAAGTAAATAACTATGGGGACCTGACGCTTGCAGCCAAGTAAATAACTATGGGTACCTGACACTTGCAGCCAAGTAAATAACTATGGGGACCTGACGCTTGCAGCCAAGTAAATAACTATGGGGACCTGACGCTTGCAGCCAAGTAAACAACTATGGGGACCTGACGCTTGCAGCCAAGTAAATAACTATGGGGACCTGACGCTTGCAGCCAAGTAAATAACTATGGGTACCTGACGCTTGCAGCCAAGTAAATAACTATGGGGACCTGACGCTTGCAGCCAAGTAAATAACTATGGGGACCTGATGCTTGCAGCCAAGTAAATAACAATGGGGACCTGATGCTTGCAGCCAAGTAAATAACTATGGGGACCTGATGCTTGCAGCCAAGTAAATAACTATGGGGACCTGATGCTTGCAGCCAAGTAAATAACTATGGGAACCTGATGCTTGCAGCCAAGTAAATAACAAGGGGGACCTGACGCTTGCAGCCAAGTAAATAACTATGGGGACCTGACGCTTGCAGCCAAGTAAATAACTATGGGGACCTGACGCTTGCAGCCAAGTAAATAACTATGGGGACCTGATGCTTGCAGCCAAGTAAATAACTATGGGGACCTGATGCTTGCAGCCAAGTAAATAACTATGGGGACCTGATGCTTGCAGCCAAGTAAATAACTATGGGGACCTGACGCTTGCAGCCAAGTAAATAACTATGGGGACCTGACGCTTGCAGCCAAGTAAATAACTATGGGGACCTGACGCTTGCAGCCAAGTAAATAACTATGGGGACCTGAAGCTTGCAGCCAAGTAAATAACTATGGGGACCTGACGCTTGCAGCCAAGTAAATAACTATGGGGACCTGACGCTTGCAGCCAAGTAAATAACTATGGGGACCTGACGCTTGCAGCCAAGTAAATAACTATGGGGACCAGACGCTTGCAGCCAAGTAAATAACTATGGGGACCTGATGCTTGCAGCCAAGTAAATAACTATGGGGACCTGACGCTTGCAGCCAAGTAAATAACTATGGGGACCTGACGCTTGCAGCCAAGTAAATAACTATGGGGACTTGACGCTTGCAGCCAAGTAAATAACTATGGGGACCTGACGCTTGCAGCCAAGTAAATAACTATGGGGACCTGACGCTTGCAGCCAAGTAAATAACTATGGGGACCTGACGCTTGCAGCCAAGTAAATAACTATGGGGACCTGACGCTTGCAGCCAAGTAAATAACTATGGGGACCTGACGCTTGCAGCCAAGTAAATAACTATGGGGACCTGATGCTTGCAGCCAAGTAAATAACTATGGGGACCTGATGCTTGCAGCCAAGTAAATAACTATAGGGACCTGATGCTTGCAGCCAAGTAATTAACTATGGGGACCTGACGCTTGCAGCCAAGTAAATATTTATGGGGACCTGACGCTTGCAGCCAAGTAAATAACTATGGGGACCTGAGGCTTGCAGCCAAGTAAATAACTATGGGGACCTGACGCTTGCAGCCAAGTAAATAACTATGGGGACCTGACGCTTGCAGCCAAGTAAATAACTATGGGGACCTGACGCTTGCAGCCAATTAAATAACTATGGGGACCTGACGCTTGCAGCCAAGTAAATAACTATGGGGACCTGATGCTTGCAGCCAAGTAAATAACAATGGGGACCTGATGCTTGCAGCCAAGTAAATAACTATGGGGACCTGATGCTTGCAGCCAAGTAAATAACTATGGGGACCTGATGCTTGCAGCCAAGTAAATATTTATGGGGACCTGATGCTTGCAGCCAAGTAAATAACTATGGGGACCTGATGCTTGCAGCCAAGTAAATAACTATGGGGACCTGATGCTTGCAGCCAAGTAAATAACTATGGGGACCTGATGCTTGCAGCCAAGTAAATAACTATGGGGACCTGATGCTTGCAGCCAAGTAAATAACTATGGGGACCTGATGCTTGCAGCCAAGTAAATAACTATGGGGACCTGATGCTTGCAGCCAAGTAAATAACTATGGGGACCTGATGCTTGCAGCCAAGTAAATAACTATGGGGACCTGATGCTTGCAGCCAAGTAAATAACTATGGGGACCTGATGCTTGCAGGCAAGTAAATAACTATGGGGACCTGACGCTTGCAGCCAAGTAAATAACTATTGGGACCTGACGCTTGCAGCCAAGTAAATAACTATGGGGACCTGATGCTTGCAGCCAAGTAAATAACTATGGGGACCTGATGCTTGCAGCCAAGTAAATAACTATGGGGACCTGACGCTTGCAGCCAAGTAAATAACTATGGGGACCTGATGCTTGCAGCCAAGTAAATTTCACCCATAAGGTTTGGTTTTCGAGCCCCTATCGATGTGTTAATGTTAATTCATTAGTTTTGTAGTTCAGCTTATAATTTTATAAGCTCGTTGATCAAAGGTGATATTTGTCAATAGCACATAAGGTGTAGACAAATATATAAATTGTGTTAGTAAAACAACACAATGGAAAAAGAAGTTCCTGGAAAAAATACTGCAACTTGTAATTTTTACTAAATAAAAGCAATAAATTAAACTCAAAATTTATAGATTGCAAAAGTGTTTCTCTCCGTGAATATTATGATAGTGCCAAGGAAAATACTTGTATGATAATACAAGTTGGGGACAATTTTACAGAAATTGTTTCAAGATAAATTTGCAGCTCAAACTGAACCATCAGAGAAATTACGCAATTTTCAATAAATTAGATAAGTTTACCCACATTGAAACTCTACTTGCTTCATTTCTTCTGTATAAGACAATCCATAACTTTTGTGTCGTATATCGTTTATGTTAAAACTATCATTACTATTAAAAATTTGTAACATATGTACAGATTATCAGAGGAAATATCATATTTTTTATCAAGTAATAATGTACTCTGCATTGTAAATCACTGGGTTAAATCCATACAAATAATCTGTCTCAGATCAGTCGTCCAGGCTTCACGTTTTATGTTAGTAGAATTATTATAAAAATATCAGTAAGAAGCAGTATCTCTTTATTAAGTTATAGAAAAGTATGGAAAAGTTACGTTGACTGACGTTTCCAGTTGGTTAAAACAATGTTTAACTTTATTAGGTCTATATAACGAACTTGAGTAAGCTATGATTACAATGCTTTGAAAAGTGAGAACAACGAGAAGTATCCCACTCAAGAAAACCTTTCAATCCATGTGGGTGGTACGTAATAAATGACGTCACGACCTGTGACGTCAGATTGTGTGACGCGCGACGTGTGACTCTACTTGTGTGTCATGTATGAAATGCTACTAGGATAACTCCCATACAATTTAAATGTTGGCCTTCGCAACAGCCATATTATGTTTTTTATTTTATTTTATTTTTTCATTTTTTTGCCTGGCTCCTGTGAACCAATATTTTTGTTTATTTTGTTTAGCTAGGCCACAGATCCCGGTGGACCACCCGTAATTGGTTTCAACCGACGCAACTTCAATACACTCACACTTTACACCTTTTTTTCATTCTCAGTTCTATCGTATAATCTATCCGTATATTTCCTTTGTGTAGTCTGTTTTTATGGTTTCATGAAATCGATTTTGTTAGGAGATAAAGTCAGGCAATAAAGTCAGATAAAGGAGACGAGTCGATATAATGTTGTGGTTGTTCTTCTTGCTTTATTCAGATATTGTTGATTATTTTTATTATTATTTAAATAACATCAATATGATCATCGGCTAAAGCGAAGCCTCCAAATCCCAGAATATCCCTTGTAATATTAGGCTATATTCTCTAATATATTACAGTGAAGCCCCTTGAGGTCAATTGATATTGCTCTCTAAGGCTATCGAAGCCGGTCCCGTTCTGTCTATTCGTGTTTGGATAAGGTATTCTTAAAGTTTATTCCTATGAGCTGCTCCCCCACAATATTTAGTGGATATAATCCTTATAACAGCTGTTTATTGAATCAAAAAAAAACACATGTGACATAAACCAAATAAAACTCTCCTCCATATGAATAACATGGGAACCTGGAAGTCCAGTGGGGCAGAGCCCTGTGGCCTAAATCGAAATTCTGCCTCGACAGTGACTTAGAACTTGAAATTATCTTTTAAATAAATAAAATAATCATCAAAATCGGTTGAGTATTAACTTCAAGAAGTGGGTGAACAAAAAGCAGGATTTTTTTTAATATGTAGATTGTCATTTTAACAGGCTAAAGTAAGAGGAAAAAGTTGTCATGCAACAAATAATAATAAATAATTGTTATTAATTCTTTGTATAACTATTTTAAAATAATCATTGGGATTCTGTAACCGCTTGCAAATGATGAGCATGAGTGTAACTAAGTAAATATAATAAAATAAAAACACAAAAGAACACTCATCCTTTAAAATCATCTAAAAATCTCAGCTCTAAAACGACCAAAATTCCCAAAATGTCTCTGCTGGTGTGTGCCCTAGGGGAGAAAACCAAAGTTATGATATTTTATTTTATTGGTAAGTTTTTGCAGCAAGCTTGGATTAATTGCACGAATTAAATATTTCCCCTAATTAAAACTAAACCTAAATAAAACCTTATTAACTAAACAAAGGTACAACCCATTGTTTCCTTTGCAAGAAAGATTAAATATATAACACAGATAAGAAAGAGGGACCATTTCATGTTGCAAGCAGTAACTATAGATGATAAATGAGGGTGCGAGCAATGGATAACAAAATATCAACATGAATGAAAAAGTCATGTAGGTTACAGAAATTTTAATTTTTGGTTTATATATTCATGATACTTGTTTATTTTGAATCGTTTTAAAAAGTTAATCACTCTTAGAAAATTTAGATAACAAGAAACATATCCGAAGGAGGGAGGTACAGAAATAACTAGGTTCACAAATAATTATTTGGCTTAACCAACCAAATCATCAGTACCCATAAATTTACAAGCGTCAGTTTGTAATTGGATGAGCGAAGTGAATCCCTGGATTGATTAAACAATTTAGGTGGCCGTTCATGTGTGGCCGAGTTGTGTCCTGGCCGAGTTATGTGTCCAAAAAGCTCAGTAACGCTGCACCATATTGACATATCTATATTTTATTTTTATGAGACATCTTTTAATATCTAATAGGTGTTTTAAAAATTTGGATTTTTAATATATAGGATTATTAAAAGAATTTCTTGATTTTCGATCAGCGATTTTGGAGCCATAAAACTATTATTTTATATACATATTTGGTATCAATCGAAAGCTATTACCCTTTAGATGTGCCTTTTGGTGGGTTTAAAAACATCCACTTAAAGGGATTCGCCCCACAGTGTTTTAAAGTTCCAATGTTAATCTTATGGAGTTATATTTTTCAGCGGATTTTAATGTAAACTATTCAAAACATATGGCTCTACGTCTGCTAGATTCCAGTGCGAACAACGGGACTGGAATCCGTATAAGCAGCATATAGTGCTAGTGCTAGTCTACATATTAAAAAAATTCTTCCTTTTTACTCACTCACTTCCTAAAGTTAATACTTCACTGATGTTGATGATTTTTTTATACAAAAGATAATTTCAAGTTCTAAGTCACTGTGAAGCTAAATATTTGATTTACACTTTTATTTTGGTTACACTCTCGAGTTTTAAAATCGCATTTTCTTAATTGAAAAAAACAACTATTATAATGATTATATCCGCAACATTTTTCGGGGGAGCAGCTCATATTTATTAAAATACTAGCTGGTCCGACAGACCTTGTCCTGTCCTAATGCCATTGAATCATGCTGGGTAGCGTAGTGGTTATCATGCTCGCCTCGTAATTCGAGGTTCGCTAGATCGATTCTGATCAAAATCGCAAAATTTTTAGAAGGTTCAAAACTGGACCCAGCTGCCATTTGTCATTGGGCTATTGATTAATGATGCTTTCTAAGAACGTGTCGACCTTAGATAGTAACAAGACCAGGGTTTGGACCGTTCCCTATGAAAACGTAAAAAACTGCCACTGGTGTAGATAGACACAAAAACAAAAACATTCTCCCGTCGCAGCAAACCTGCATACTCAGCGAATTTCCAATGAGTATATAACATAACACATTAAAAAACTTAACAAGATTCATAATAAATATATTCACAAATAAGCGATATTTAAAATATTAATTATTCTCCATAAGAATAACATTGGGGATGAGTATGCAGGTTTGCTGCAACAAGGAACACAAAACATGGTTTCTTATGCAAATATCAATAGAACTCATCTTAGTCAAGTCACATACCAAGTTTCATCCATATACATTCATAAATAAGTGATATGTAACATTTTAATTATTTTTCATAAGAAAAAACATGGGGACCAAGTACCTAGGTTTGCTGCTACGGGAACCATAGACAAAACTTTTTTTGTGCAGACAACAATAAACCACAACCAGATGAAGCCATCTACCAAATTTCGTCAGTTTATTTTCATAAATAAGCGATACATACAATTTTTATTTTTCTCCATAAGAATAACATTAGACAACGTACTGTGTTTAGCACTTTCAATATCTCAGTAACGAATTGCCGTAGAGCAATGATCAAAATACCAAATTTTTTTATATGCTGAATTCAATGGTAAAATTTAAAATTTGATTTAAATCAAAATTACAAGTGGAAACCCCAAAAAACCCATTTTTGGGGTACAAAACCCCCCAAAAAAACCCTTAAGATGATGCGATTCATCTGGTTTTCGAACTCGTTCAAATAAATGGTACTTTACACATTTGTAACAAATTTCATTAAAATCTTTTTACGAGAGTTATCGTGCTTACGGACATATATATATATTTGATCAAATCAATGGAAACTTTGAAGGCCCGTGGGACAGAGCTCTTAGGTCGGATTCAACATTTTCTTTTGTAAAAACCTTGTCTTGACTTTAACGAATACAACAAAAAATTATTCAATTTGGTGCACCCATTCTCAAGTTATAGCGTGATCAAGGGAAATAGGGATTCACTTTATATACTACGGTATATATAATCAGTATATATGCAGTATATAATCTTAATACATTAAGATTTGATGTTTGTTATTCTGTAGCTGCACTGGTCTGCGTGTTAAGCTGTTGAACTGACTACAGATCTATTTAAAATATTATGTCAGGCTCGATAAATTTTTGTTAAAAATATATCAATTTAAACACTGTTAAATCAATGAAACAGTTTAGATCTGTTTTAGTTACAGGTTATTTATTTATTTTGACTTAGTTTAGATATGAGTATGAGTGTTTATAAAAATGTATATATTGTTGGTGTTATTTTGTGTTTTAAATAGCCTACTTAGTTTAATTCCAGATTTTATTAGATTCCTTTTTCCTTAAAAGGTTCGTATCGAAAGATTAGGTTTTTAATATCCTTGAATATTGAAGATGAAAACAAACCGCTACTTGCCTGTTGTTTATGCTTAGCTATGTGCCTATTGTAATAAAATAAATTTTTCAAAATGGGAATTTGAGTTTATCCCCTTACGCGATAAAAGAGCGAACGCCTAGTATAGCAAACGGTCATCTCAGTAGTAAGTTACATCTTGAGGTATGATACATAATTAACTGGCTAAGACAAATCACCAAAAGATCATCATGAGAACTCAGAATGTCTGTGGGAAAACCCCCATGGAAGACAAGTTTAAATTCCTAAATGTCTATCTGGGCTTGAATACTTGAAATAATAACAAATTAAACTGATCAGCCTAATATATCAGCCACACTATTTGACTTTAGTTTTATGCATTTATTTATTTAATGGAATAGATTAAAATTCAAGGATTTGTTTTCATTACGTAAGAATGATTGGTTTGCCTAGTTACCTATTAGTAGAGCTCAACCGCATCACGAAATTCTGAGAAAACCATACGGCTAACACCAGTCATCCACGTAAAGAAACGAGTGGTTTATTGAGAAAATCTTAGGAAAAATAGTTACTTATCTGAGGGAAAAATCACATAGTTAATATTTTAACAGGCATTTTAACAAGATACGATGTGCTATGAAATTGCAATTTGGATTCAGATGAGTGAGCAGAGCTTATAGTATTACCTAGTTAAGATACTGTCAAACACCATTTTGATTGTTAACGAAATGTAAACTTTCAACACAATGTAACAAATCCAAACTGGTTTACTAAAAATAAAAAATTGTGTGTTATTCACTAGTACTTACAGATCTACTGGAGCCATGGCAACAAACCAAGCTGATATATATATATATATATATATATATATATTATTTACAATTTTGGTGTAGAATAATAACCTGATATAGCAGTGAGGTCTGCTCTGAAGCAAAATGAGGTGGTGGTTCTGGGCACTGGACAGATCAGCCCACAGTCCCAGCCACAGCCAGCTCTACAGAATGAAGCTGCAGAAGGTGCATTCCAGAGAGGAGGTCGTCTAGAGAAAGATTTGTTGTAAGCAACAGAAATATTGCAGTTTGAATTCCTGTAGATAAACAATAAAGCGGAGTGTGAACTGAGTGAGTCGCCTCGTTGGACACCTAGAAGGGTTTGGTTCACCCACGGGGAGTGAACGATTCTAACTTGGACGTCTAAGGTGTAGGGATCAAAAGTCTCGATAACCATACTTCGTGGGATCTGGTTAGTGCACTTTTGTCCAGTTATGTATAGCATGTCGCGGTGATCAGTGTCTCAGGGTTGGCGTACAGAGACAGTGACAAGGTAGCCAGGAAACATGGGATTGAAGGAGAACACAAGAATATTAAAATAAGAAATTTAATTAGAAAAAATAAATGTATTTCTAAAGGGCTTATAAGGGATATTTTTAAGGGTGCATTGTGGCATTACGAAAGAAGATTTGAGAAATAGGAAATTTTTGATGTTAAATAATGGTTGTTGGGTTTCAGATGGCTTGATGCATTTTTACATTCAGCTTTAAGAATTTTGAAGTTTTTGAAGAGGGAGCGGGGTTTTGAAGTAGGAAATGTTACAAGCCTCAGATTCCTGTCAAAAGACCTTTGGGCCACGCTGATGTGGGGGCTGAGAACAGTGATAGGTATTGGGTTAAGCTATCCTGAGAGAAGGTTGGAGTCTGGTTGGCTTCTGAGAGAACGAATGTGGCGCAGATGTGGTCATCTCTTTCCCGGAGTTTATCTGCAACAAAAAATTAAACAAACCCATTAGATTTTTAAAAGACCTCATATTCTTATGAACTATTGAGCACCATATCTCTTCTTTTTTCAAATATAATAAACGGTATCAGGAAACTGACACATACTTTCCCCCTTTTAGCCCAACTTTAATGAATAAACTACTTGTTATTTAATAAATTATAGAATACAAAGCACGGTACAATGTACAGAAAATCTTGTAAACAAGTTGTTTTCAAAAATATCCACCCAAATCCCTTTTTAGGAGGCACTACAGAATCCATCGCTACACACGTGGTTTTAAGACGGGAAATGCCCCTTAATCCCCCCGCTCAGGGTTATTAAGGGGCAACATATTTCGAATTTCCTCTGTTGGTCAATGCTAACTTGACAACGATATCAAGTTTGAACGAAATTTATCAATAAATAAGAGAGAAATAGTAGTTTTTGTATTCCCCATAAGAATAACATTGGACAACGTACTGCGTTTACCGCAAAATGAAAATTTAAATTTTCTCCGCAACCATTAATTGTAGAGCAGTAATTCAAAATTCTAAATTATTTAGTTTTTTGAGCTCTTTTTAATGGTGGATAGTAATATTTTTTTATATTTATGTTTTACTTTCTCCCCTTATACATAGTATATGGAGAAAGTATTGTTTTCCTCAAAATTTTCGAATTTGAGTTGTTCGAATGTTTTGTTGTTGGTATGCTATTCGTTTTGGTGCTACCTGAAACCAAAACATGGTTTTTACGTGATGTCAGTGTGCGTGTGCTTGCGTGCGTGCGTGCGTGCGTGCGTGCGTGCGTGCGTGTGTGTGTGTGTGTGTGTGTGTGTGTGTGTGTGTGTGTGTGTGTGTGTGTGTGTGTGGTGTGTGTGTGTGTGCACTAAAGTTTAATTAAAATTGTTACAGCCGTTTTTAAGTAATCTTGATTTTTCATGTTTTTTTTTGCAGTTTTTGGGGGATAATTACCCTTAAAAATAAAAAATTCCAAAAAATGAAAAAATGCCTGGAGATATCGTGGATTAGTACCTACATATCAAATTTCATAAAAATCGGGCCATTGGTTAGGGCTCTAGCTCTGAACACATCCATACAGACAGATAGACAGACAGACATACATCACGTAAAAATCACTTTTTTGGGTTCAAGGAGCACCAAAACGAATATTTCCACCAACAATTCAAAGATTTTGACGAAAACAATACTCTCTCCATATACCCATTTAAGGGGGAGAAAGTAAAAACTGTAATTACCGGTACCTAAGCATTATAAAATATTCAAAAATTCCACAAATAATTTAGTATCCAAAAATTAATATGTACCTAGGACATGTACATGTGCAATTTTGTTATTCCTGAAGTAATGAAAAAGGTCATTGTAATTTTTGTCTTCTAAAGGTAGGAGAAAGTAGTGTGGGTTTGCGGGTTTTGCGCCGGAAGTGACGTCATCCGGTCACGTGACCGGAAGTGCTGAGTCATGAAAGATGTTATCTGGGGCTGAGCCAGTGACGTAGGCGGTTTTGTGACGAAATGAGTAAAAGTTCAAAGTTCAAGGTCACGGGGAGGTAATTTTAAAAAAGTACTACCTCGCACGCGTAAAATCCGATTGTGATTCGATAGTTTTAATTCGATAAAATATCGAATGAAAATTATCGAATGAAGCAATCGAATGATACGAGTGCGAGGTAGAACAATTACAAATATTACTTTATTTTATTTACAATAATTCATATTACAAATATTACTTTATTTACAATAATTCATGTTTACAATAGTTCCCCGTTGTTGGTTGTCATCGATGTTGTTGATCCGGACGAGTTGCGGCCATCACTTTGTTTTCTGAAGAAAGACGGTAGATACTTCGATCCCTGCGCAGAGTCCATGTTGTGTTTTTGACACCTATCTGTTCTGTTAGGTGTTTGCATTTCATTGCTGTCAGGAGGAAATAATACGTGACGGCAATGAAATAGAAACATCTATCAGACCTTGAGTGAAATGATATTGTTATTTTGTGAAGAGCGTCTCGGAGAGCTCGATGTTCACCGGTCGAGAGCCGGAGGTGTACTGACTATTCGCTAGCTAGCGTTCTGGTATCAAACAAAATGGTGGGGGTAAAAGTGTAGTAGAACGAAGCAGATGGCTGGTGGCAGGTGGCAGGCGGCAGGTGGCAAGTGTGCGGCAGATGGTAGTCCCCCCACTACACCAGTCCCCCACTACACCAGTCTCCCCACCGAGTTTTACATCGCACAATAACTAGTTTACATGTGTTAGTTAGGGTTTAGCTCTTAGACTGTCAAGACCTTAGCTCCGTAACTAAAAACTTCAATAATGTTTGCGCTTCAACTCTGTATAAGTATAACAGCTACTATGATCTAAACCGGTGCATGTATTCATATGGTTCTTTTTGCGAAGCAAACAACTAGCTAAAAGTGTTTCAACCTCGATTATTCTTCGACGAAACCGCTCATTGTCCACTAAAAGTGTAGACCTTCTGTCTTCATTGTCAGGGAAGTAGAAAGTAGTGTCAAGGGGACTACTGAAGGTCACCTTCCTCATGTTCCTGTAAAACTGCGACATTTTTCAGACCCTCTAGGTAGATGTTCATCCGTCAAGAGCTGGAAGAATAATGATGGAGCGTTATCATGTATGATAGGCACCTAACCCCCACCACAACGTTACCTTATCCTTCAAACCATCGTTTTTACGCTACAGATGCTATACTGTTGGTTAGATTTAAATTTAAATTGCACCTTCTTGTTTGTCTTGGCAAGCCGCGTAATTGAAGTATCCACATGTTATACTTTGAACCAAAAACAAAGAAGTTATTTAGGTTTGTCCTTGAAAATAGGTGTTTTTTCGCTGTTGCTGCTATACCCGTTGTCGGATCTGAATTCTGTTTGCACCAACTTGTTCGTCTGATCAATCCGCGTAATTTGAGTACCCACTTAATATACTTTAAACCGTAAATAAAGAAGTTATTTAGGTTTATCCTTGAAAATAGTAGTTTTTTCGCTGTTGCTTCTATACCCTTTGTCGGATCTGAATTCTGTTTGCACCAACTTGTTCGTCCGATCAATCCGCGTAATTTGAGTACCCACATGACATACTTTGCACAAACTTTATACCCCCCCCCCCCCTTGGGTCATGGTCATGGTCAAGGTCAAGGACCTTGGGACTTCGAAATTTTTACAAAGTGGGCTGCACACAAACATAAGACTAACAGTCTCCTGCCTATGTACAGGCCAAGTCCCTAACTTGAAATGCTTAGGGTGGTCCTGAAAAGGACCGTTTTTGATGCCATGAAGAGGAGTCCTGAAGGAGTTGCGGTTAGTCGAGGTGGAGGAAATGGACAAGGGCTGTGACAATTTATTTAATTAACCAATGCGCCTTGCCCTCTTGTCTGACGAAAAACAGTTCCTTTTTGGATGGGATTCTAGGCGGTTGCGGCAGGGAATGAGGCAGTTGGACCTTGAAGTGAAAATCTTCATGTTGTAAAATATAGCTGTTTCCGCTGAGCCTTGCCACAAACTTGTATTTGATATTTGTTTTTAGTTTTCTAAATTTAAGTGATTTGAAGTTTAGAGGAGTGACTAATTCTTCTTCCTTCAACACCCTCGTCCGCTCCATCACCTCATCCACGGTGAGAGGTGGAGTTGAAGGTCGAGGCTGACTTGTAGTCGAAGTCGAAGGTCGATGCTCAGATGACGGATGTTGGTTGAAGTAGAGCGGATGGTTCTTAAAATTTCTTCTTATTGTGGCCTTGAAAGAAGTTGGTCTCTTAAAACCACTTCTTCTCTCAACCGTCTCCTTCAGGGATTCCTTCAGACGTCGCAGTTTCTCAAGGTTCACAGGGGAAGTCATCGTAGCGCTGCTGATCGGCACGTAGTTTTAGTTCGAGAGACAAAGCTGGAATGAGTCCTAATGTCTTGACTTTTGAAGGGTCAGACGGTTTATCTCGTTGATTAGGTTTTTGGCGGCTTGCCAAGTGTAACCTTGACACTTCCATATACGGGTAGAAAGCTAAGAACCGGTTCCCCTTCCCTTCATGACACCCCCCCCCCCTCATTTGGATCATGTCCCCCCCCCCATTTGGGTCATGTCCCCCCCCCCATTTGGGTCATGTCCCCCCCCCATTTGGGTCATGTCCCCCCCCCCCGACGTCACGGGGCGGAGTCACCTCCCACCACTGACCGCCGCCTTTATAAGCGGGAGCAGTCCGCAGTCTCTTCGCAGTAGGCTGCCGCCCGTTCGTGATCTACGTCCGTCCGGGTTGCATTCTGCTGCAGCGTAGGTCTTTTAAGTGTGCGTTGGGCCCGACGCGCAATTAAGAGATCCGCGCCTTTGCATGTGCATGGTAGTTTGTTAAGCATGGTAGTTTGTTTGTTAGATTATTGCTTGTAGATTGCTGCTAATTAATGTAGTTAGTTTAATGAATGTTGGTGTTGGTTTTAAGTGTTTTATTTAATGATGAAATATGTACCTTTCTTACAGATCCTTATCCCTGGGTAAAGTCTTTATATCCGTGGGGTTTGTTATCAAAGTAATTTAAATGCCGGTCTTTGTAAATATTTAATGATGAAATATGTACCTTTCTTACAGATCCTTATCCTTGGGTAAAGTCTTTATATCCGTGGGGTTTGTTATCAAAGTAATTTAAATGCCGGTCTTTGTAAACTACCTTGGTCAAAACATTGGTTCGCAGTAGCCTGACGCCCGTTCGTTGATCTACGTCCGTCCGGGTTTCAGTGTTGCTGTTGTGACCTTGTTAAACTGACCGCAGTATCCTGACGCCCGTTCGTGATCTACGTCCGTCCGGGTTTCAGTGATACTGATTGTTCTTTGTAAAATTAACGTTAACTCTAACTGACCAGTTTGTTTCAAAGTAATGTAATTTGTTTCTCATCCCTTTCCTAACCCCCTGACAATAAGTTTCGGCCCTGAAAACCGGACTTGTCAATACGGCCATGTAAACCGGTTGACATTACCTTTCTTAGCCTGAGAAACTGTTGTGATTTTCCTTTTTTTTTGGGGGGGGGGGGGTTTTCTTTATTTTTTGTTATTAAAATCATTGCTTGTAATTCCCTGTCCCCTAATACAGAGCGGGGAATAGAGCACCAATTTGTGCTCTACCGGACTTGTCAATACGGCCATGTAAACCGGTTGACATTACCTTTCTTAGCCTGAGAAACTGTTGTGATTTTCCTTTTTTTTTGGGGTTTTTTTTTCTTTATTTTTTGTTATTAAAATCATTGCTTGTAATTCCCTGTCCCCTAATACAGAGCGGGGAATAGAGCACCAATTTGTGCTCTATTCCCCGCTTTGGCAACAAGTTCAGATGACCTTGACCCACTGACAGGACTTATAAAACCTCTGTCTGGTTACATATAGGAAAATTAATATTTTAAACCATAGCCTATCCCCCTTCCCCTTTCCCCTTTCCCCTTCCACTTATATTGGGTATAAAAGAGGCTTCCCATTACTGGTAAGATCATTCTGCTGCTTGTGCTTGCTCAACTCAGAACTATGGAGTCACACCCGATATCACTACCGACTTCTGCATCACCCTCTACTTCTACATCACCCTCGACTTCTGCATCACCCTCGACTTCTGCATCACCCTCGACTTCTGCATCACCCTTGACTTCGGCTGCTGGTTCAATTCTTCGTCAGGCTCTTTTAATGTCTCTTATCATCCCTGAGAAGACAACTTCACCACCCATTATGGATCGACCAACTTCTCCTTCACCATCATCCTCGAGATCAAGGTTTTCGTCGAGCTCCTCCTCCTCATCATCTACCTCGAGATCAAGGTCTTCTTCGAGCTCCTCATCATCCACCTCAAGATCAAGCTCCACCTCGAGATCAAGCTCTAAAATATCTACAAGACCCCCAATTGAAATTTCACCTTCCACTAGTTCAACCAGACCTTCAGTAATTTGCACAAATATTCAATCTCCTTCAGAGAAATTTAATCAATTAAAGTCATTGCATAGAAGGTGCATACGTCCTGCACAACTATGTAATTATATCTTCAAAAAAGGTGCAAATAAAGGCGAACGCTGTGCAAAACAGTGTACTTTAAATGAAGAACTGTGCAATCTTCATTTAAAAAATACCGCTTCTCCTTCTTCACCACATCCAACAGTGAAACCGGCTAAGACTCGGATTAATAGGCTAGCTAAAAACAAACAATACGTCTTTGTAAAAATAATGGGATTCCTGAAGGTTATGTTAAAATGTGAAGACCGCCTTTACATTTTAAGATTACCTAAAGGCATGCGTCATCCCAAAAACCCTACAAAAAAGCACTATCTAATCCGAGCCGATTCAGGAACCACTGTGTGGAATAAATTGTAAAAAAAAAAAAAAAAAAAAAAAAACATTCTTTCCAAATTAAATAAAGTTTCTCCAAATTAAAAAAAAAAAGTGTGGACAACCTATTTACAAATTGTAGCATATGCTGCAGAGTGTAAATAGGTTGTCCACACTTTTTTTTTACAATGTTACAACGACCTTGACCTAGATAACGGACTTAGATATTTTACACTAAGACAAAGATAAACGTAAAAGGAAAAAGGAGAAATATTATACTAAAGATATTATTCAACAGTGAAGAAGGGAGGGGGTAAGCGGGTATTTAAGCAAGCGATTCGGAATATAATTATTAGTTGTATCATCATGAGCGTCAACAGCAACACATGGGGAAAGGAAATTAGCGAAGAGGAGTTGTACGTGATTGCTGAGGCTGCTGAAATTACCGAGGTTTCTAAGATTGATAAGGTTGCGGAGAATGATGCCCAGTCACAACCGCAACAAACTACATCATCGATGCGGTCTACAACGCAGCAACCAAGACCCTATCATGTTATCCTGGAGGAGTATAATGAGGCAATGAGGTACGCCTTTACAAAGTGGTGTGGACAACCGCGTTCTCCTGAACAATGGGAGGAGCACGATGCAGACTTTCGCCTGGTTGCAGACTTAGAACTTGAGCTTCAAAGAGCAAAGGCTGCTCAATAGTGTGAAGATTTATTGTTTACTTTAAGAAATACAGAGCGGGGAATAGATCAGTTTGAGGTCCAAGTGAGAACCACTTACTGCTCTATTCCCCGTTTTGGCAATTTGTTCAGATGACCTTGGGACTTAGAAAATTTTGTTTGGTAAAAAAAAAAAAAAAAATATTGAAATATATATTTCTTACAAAAACATCCCCTCCCTAAAACCTGCACTCCCACCACTTCCATTGGGTATAAAAGAGACACCTTATCGATGGTAAAATTAGTCTGCTGCTTGTATTCGCCCACCTCAGACACCATGGAGCACATCAGAAAACCAACTTCTGACGCCTCTTCTTGTACTGTTTCATCTTCTGCTGCCCCATCGATACTTGTCCAGGCTATGATTCTATCCAACATTTTTCCAGAGACTAGTAATACTTCGCCAAACTTAAACTCGAGATCTCTCAAAACCGAGAGAAACAATGCTAGTTCTAGAAAAATGAGAACAAGGATCGCTGATTGTTATAAAGTATTAAGACGCATATTACCATCCTCCAATCCGTATGATTCTAAATTAACCACTATACAAAAGTCAATAAAATACATTTCAAACCTTCAGTCGCAGCTTCAAGAACCGTCCTTAATTCACAAAGAAGATTTACACAACCCTCCACCTTTTGAAGCTGTTTTTCTTAAAGAGGATGAGGTAGCGGACCAACATTTCTTCGCTGAAGAACCTTCAGCTTACAAACAAATCTTCCTCATGGATGAAGATCAGGACGAGTAACTATCTTAAAAAACTAAAGTCCTTTGAAATACAAAGCGGGGAATAGATCAGTTTGAGGTCAAAGTGAGAACCTCTTATTGCTCTATTCCCCGTTTTGGCAACTGGTGTAAATGACCTTGGGACTTAGAAAATATTCGTTTGATAAAAAATAATGAAAGATCTTCTTATTTCTCACAACAACAATATCTTTTCCTAACCCCCACCACTACCTAAACTAAGTATAAAGGAGGTTCTCCATCGCTGGTAAAAATTAGTACTCTGCTGAAAATGAATGCATCCACTACTTCTATCTCTGCAGCAACTATAATAGTTAGCAGACGGGTCGAAAACATTGATCAGTTGCTTGCTGTAAGGAGATTACTGCTACGGTATCTTGATATAGAGGTTAGTTGTCAATTGTGCATGTGGAGACCAACAGGTGAAGTTTATAGTAGTGAAAATGAAGCATTTGAAATAAACTACAGTAGAAAGTTATATAAAATCTTTGGTAATATGGTAAGGTTAGTCAATAATGGATGGAACATTAATATAACATTTTATATTGTTCCAAACCTGTAATTAAAGCAAAAAAAAAAAAAAAAACGATGGGTATATAAGCCCGATGTTACAGAGACAATTATCACTTTGGTTCTGAATTGCGTCAAGAGAGCACCTACCATGGTATACCTCCACTATATTGACTCTACTGCTAAAGCGGATACTTTTATCCAGCGTGTTTACCAACTGTTAACGGAGTACCATCATGTTCAGGTCAAAGGATTGGGTATTCGTGGAACAGAAGAAGTAAAAATAGATGTAAAACCAATCCCTTTGAAGAAAAAAATTGACCAATTATTACAAGAAGGCTACACACTGTGCCTTTATTACACAACCTCATAAACTAAATAAAACGCCAAAGGGGGGGGGGAAATACAGAACGGGGAATAGATCAGTTTGAGGTTTGAATAAGAATCTCTTACTGCTCTATTCCCCGTTCTGGTAATAGGATAAGGTGACCTTGACCCACTTACAGGACTTAATCATTTGTGTTACAATAATACCTCTTCCCTATCACTTTTCCCTACCACTTGCACTTTCAACACTTACCCCCACCACCACCGAAATCATGTATAAAAGGTGGTTTAGTATTAGTGGTAAATCAGTCTGCTACTTGGAATCATGTCGCCCAGAGATAACATTTTCCCTTCTAAGAAGACTATACTAGAATTGATTAAAAATATTCCATTAAATTTAAACGAAGATGAAGACGAAGACGATTCAGAGATGGAAGGTGAACTATTTAGTGATCTTGAACTATTTAGTGATCTTGAACTACTGAGTGAGTATGCTAGCAGTGAACCATATCTTGGAGAGATGGAGCTGTTGGAGCTGTTGACTGACGACGACGATGTCGATAATAATGAACCGGAATTTCATCATCAGTTGCTTTGCTTGGAGGAAATGGACCTTGTTGATAGTGAAACCCCTCCAAGCAGTATTAATATCGATGATGTAGTTCTAGATCCAGTCACAGGGAACTTTTGTGTTCGTCGTCGCTTATTTAGTGATACGAGCTCATCATCATCATCATCGGAAGAATCTGAATAAGTTTTTGTTGTCTTCAAATAGTTTACTTTAAATACAAAGCGGGGAATAGATCAGTTTGTGGTTATAGTGAGAATCACTTACTGCTCTATTCCCCGTTTTGGTAATATCGTTGTATGACCTTGACCCATTTACATGATTAAAAAAGTGGGGTAACTTATACATTTAATGGTGGGGGAACGTCTATTTAAAGACGATGCAACAGTGTATATTTATCATATAGGCATAATGAACCCACCAGGAAACTCCGTTTGCTACAGCTTTCCCCTCATAATAACAAAACGGTTCGAACTCGAAAGGCGACTCATAAAAGTCGACGTAATTCCACAAGATCTTCGTTCGGCAATGTTGACTATTGAATATGTTAAAGATGAATCTACAACTGAAGATCCCTATTGTTTTATGAAATTTTTAGTTGATCAAGATGCAATGTGTACAATCCAACTTCACATCCGAGTTTAAAATTTATCAAATGTTTCTGTTGGAGAAAATTGTCTTAGTTAAATACAGAGCGGGGAATAGATCAGTTTATGGTTTAATATGAAATCATTTACTGATCTATTCCCCGTTTTGGCAAATTTGTTCAATGACCTTGACCTAAATACAGAAATTTGTAGCCTCCAGCTACAATAGTAAATATAAAATGCAAAAAAAAAATAGTAAACTTAACGTAATACGTACCCCCATTACTTTTGCTAGGGTATAAATAGAGGGGTATTTGCAGTGTTGTTCATTATTGCCTAGACCCTTGTGGAGATCGCACCTACATTATGCATCGCTGCGATATTTGCAAGTCTTCATTTAAGGATGAATTTATTTTAATGATACATAAAGAACTGAAACATAACAAAAACCAAAATGAAGAATATGAAGAAGAAGAATTGAAAGAAATAGATCAAATGTTAGCTCAACACCAAAATTCCAGACCTAGTGTTATTCAATATGCACCATCAACATCGACTTCTACCTCTGCTATGTCTACACTTCACCGTCCTTCAACATCATCATCATCTGCATCGACTTCTACGCCTGTTCTGTCTACACTTCATCATCCTTCAACATCATCAGCTGCATCGACTTCTACGCATGCTCTGTCTACACTTCACCGTCCTTCAGCATCAACAGCAGTAAATGTAGAACTACATGCCCGAGCACTTCCGGGTAATGTAGTAACCCACTTCAAAATTGACAATGCAAAATTACAACTCAAAGAGTTTTTAAATAACGCAAAAGGATTGGTAAGCAACACTTTGCAAAATGAATTAAAAAGATTAAATTTTATTAAATTTGGACTATTAATGGATGCTTTATTTACAAACATTCAAAATGAAACTTCACCGAGAGGGTTTTTAACAAAAAACCGAACTATTATGTTTTCGTCAGATATTGATTCAATCGTATCTGAATGTTTTGAAGAGCTAATGACTAAAATACAAGAACATGAAGGAAGAGGCTCTGGATGGAATTTGTTAAGCATCACAGGGCTAGACTTAAGAGTACACAAACACGGCTATGGAATTCGAGGAAGTAGCTACATTCCTCTACCAACAAAGATTAGAAATACCTTATCCTGCGTCAACGTACAAAATCAAGATACTGAGTGTTTTAAATATGCTATGTTGGCCAAATATGTAACAATTCATCCGGAAAGACCAAGTCACTATTATGAAGAAGTACAACATAGATATAATTTCCAAGGGATGACTTACCCTGTTGCTATAACAGACGTTTCAAAATTTGAAAAACAAAATCCTTCAGCTTCTGTCAACCTCTTCGGATTGGATTCGACAAACAATTTGTACCCCTTGCGTATAACATCAAATGAGCGCAGAGATCATACCGATTTGTTATTAATTACTAAAGGTGATATTTCACACTTTGTGCATATCAAAAAATTTGAAAGTCTTGTTTCTAATCAATTATCTAAGCATAAAAGAAAGATGACAATTTGCAAAAGATGTTTTTGTCACGTGAACAAAGAACTAAGAAGGGGAGGGTCTGATTGGTTAGTAGAACACCAACGGTTATGTAATGGAAACTATGAAGTAAGAATTAAATTGCCGCATCCTAGCAGAGCGCAGATAAAATTTGACAAAGTAATACAACAATACCGTGTACCTGTTGTTGTTTACGCTGATTTCGAGTCTTCTTTACATCCGCTTGAACAACAAGAAGAGAACGTTACAAGAAGAAGCAAATACCAACTTCATTCACCAAACAGTTATTGCATACTAATTAAATCCACGTTGACTGAAGACCATCTTCAAAAATATGGACTATCATCTTCTCCAAAGATTTATCGCGGTGAAGAAGCAGCCAAATACTTTGTCGATGATTTGTATGACATAGCTGCAAAGGTAGAAGAACTGTATGGAACAAAGGTACCCATGTCACCTATGGAAGAAGAAGAACTTCAACATTATGATTCAACAACAACGTGTTATTTGTGTATTAACACCTTTACACTGGATAACGTTAAAGTTCGTGACCACGATCATCTTACGGGAGCGTACAGAGGTGCAGCCTGTAACGCTTGCAACTTGAACTACAAACTACCATATTTTATCCCCGTAGTTCTGCACAATCTGAGTGGTTATGATTCGCACTTCATAATCCCCGAACTAGGAAGAGATAATGGAGCAATAGACGTTTTGGCTACTACAATGGAAAAATTTATAAGCTTTTCAAAAAAGGTGGGTAAAATTAAATTAAGGTTTGTTGATTCATTTAGATTTATGCCTTCAAGCCTCATGAAATTATCTGAAAATCTAAGAAGAACAGATTTGATAGAAACAAGCAAAATTGTACCCAATAGTAAAATGGATTTGGTTCTTCGAAAAGGAGTCTTCCCCTATGATTACATCGATGGACTGCATAGATTTGATGAAACATCACTACCTTCACCAGAACACTTCAAAAACAAACTTAATGATTCGGAAATATCACTTGAGGACTATCAACACGCACGTCGAGTATGGAACGAGTTAGATATGAAGACCTTAGGAGATTACTCGGACTTTTATGTCAAACTAGATGTAACTCTTCTTTGTGATGTAATGGAAGAATTCCGAAACACCTGTTTTGCTGCATACGGTTTGGACCCTCTACATTCGTATACTTCACCAGGATTAGCTTGGCAAGCCATGTTAAAAGAAACAAAATGCAAACTCCAACTTTTAACAGACATTGACATGGTTTTAATGGTTGAAGCTGGAGTAAGAGGCGGATTGACCCAAAGTGTTACCAGACATGTCAAAGCCAACAACAAATACCTACCCGATTACGATGAAACCAAACCGTCAACCTATTTAGGATATTTCGATGCAAATAACCTGTACGGATGGGCAATGTCAAACCCACTTCCTTTTGATAACTTTAAATGGATTAATCCCGACTCTATTGGCGATATTTTACAAATTCCGAAACATGGTGACACTGGATATATTTTGGATTGCGATTTTGAATACCCAGAAAATTTACATGATCTTCATTATGACCTTCCACTTCTTGCTAAAACAGAAATTTCACCAATTGGAAAACACCCCAAATTAATGATGACATTAAATAATAAACAACGCTACGTGGCTCACTTTTGGGTGGTTCAACAAGCTATCGAATTAGGACTACGTCTAACAAAAATTAATAGAGTTTTGGAATTTTCTCAATCATGCTGGTTGAAACCCTACATTGATTCAAATACCATCAGAAGAGCAGCAGCTACATCAGACTTTCAAAAAGATTTCTTTAAATTAATGAATAATGCGATATTTGGAAAAACATTGGAAAACAAAAGAAGACACAAAAATGTTAAACTTGTTACCGACGCAAAAAAATTACAGAAACTAGTACAGCAGCCAAATTTTGGAACATCTATAATTATTAATGAAAAACTTGTAGCAGTGTCCATGAAGAAGACGAGTGTGAAGATGGATCGTCCTTTGTATATAGGCATGTCAATCTTGGACATCTCAAAAACACACATGTACGATTTTCACTACAACAAAATGGTGGCGTTCTACGGAAGAGAAAATATATCTATTACATATATGGACACTGACGCTTTCATATATCGCATAGTAACATTGGACATGTATAAAGATTTGCGTACATTTATTTACAAGAACGACTTTGATTTCTCCGATTATCCAAAAGATCATCCAAACTACGACAATGACAGACACAAAAAAGTACTAGGCAAATTCAAGGATGAGGCTAATGGTGTTCTGCTTGAAGAGATTGTTGCATTGATGTCTAAACTATATTCTTTGAAACTCTATAATGAAAAAGAAGAAGAAGAAGAAAAGAAGAATAGCTATATTAAGAAAGCTAAAGGTGTAAAGAGTTTATATTTAAAGAAGAAAGTGCATTTTGAACACTACAAGCAATGCTTATTTGAGGATAACATCATTACAGCTAAATTCAACACCATCAGAAGTTTTAACCATCAGCTGTACAGCGTGACTGAAGTTAAAAAGGCGCTATCCTGTAATGACGACAAAAGACAAACACTTCCAGACAAAATCAACACATTACCATTCGGCCACTACTCCCTCAACCCTATTGACGAGTAACCTTTTCATCGTCCTAGATCCTTTATCCTTTTCCTTTCCGTAAAAAAAGGGGAAACACAGCAATGTTAAGCTGTGTTTCCCCTTTTTTTACACAAGTTTTAAATGACCTTGAACTATATGTATATATATATATATATAAGCAGATTTATACCAAAGAATATTTAATACCATATCAGCTGCCTTCGTGAAACCATCATGTCAGACCTGAAGGAGAAGATTATTAATGAACTACACAAACCTGCAAGAATAAAGTTTCCAAGAAGAAATACTGTTATAAAAGGGATAAATGATCTATATCAAGCGGATCTAATTGAAATGCGACCGCATAGCAGAATAAACAAAGGATTTAAATATATACTCACAATTATTAATTGTTTTACAAAAGTTGCAGACGCTTTGCCTCTAAAGGACAAGACTGGTAAAAGCGTAACAGAAGCCATGGAAATAGCCATAAAAAGAGATAAAAACAAAATTAAACATTTACAAACTGATGATGGAACAGAATACTTTAATACAAACTTTGCACAGTTAATGAATAAATATAAAATAAATCATTATTCTACAAATTCAGAGAAAAAAGCAGCTATTGTAGAAAGATTCAATAGAACCTTGAAAGGAGCACTGTATAAACAATTTTCAAAAAGAGGTTCTTACGTATGGTATGATGTTTTACCACAATTAATAAATGATTATAACAACAGGTTTCATAGAACTATTGGTATGAAACCTAACAAAGTAAATAGAAGAAATGCAAAAGATGTATTAAAACGCATAAAGAAAAATACAAAGCCTAAAGTAGAAAAAATGCAGCCAAGAAAATTTAATGTAAGTGATAAAGTACGGATTAGTAAATATAAGGGAGTGTTTACCAAAAAATACCTTCCCAATTGGACGAATGAAGTTTTTACAGTGTATAAAGTGCAACCGACTGTACCTGAAACGTATATCCTAAAAGATAACAAAGGAGATTTGTTGCAAGGTGCATTTTATGGACATGAAATGTTAAAGTCAACAGTAGGTGATGTATATCTTGTTGAAAAAGTGTTACAAAGAAAAAAGGACGCAGTTAAAGTGCGGTGGTTAGGGTTTAACAAAACTGAGGATTCATGGATACCTATAAAGGACTTGGTTTAATACAAGCAACTCATTTCATCGTTAACCTTTGAGCAGGATGGAGATTATTCACCATAAAGATCGATTCAATATTAATAACATAGATGATTTAACTGTGGATAACGTTAAAATCAACAATGGTAAACACGGTAGTTTACTTCCAAACACTGTTCGATGTATAGTAAGTGGCCCCTCAAACTGTGGAAAGACCAATGTTGTCTTTAATTTGATCACTAATCCGCAGGGATTAAGGTTTAGTAACCTATATATTTTTTCAAAGTCTCTACATCAACCAAAGTATCAATTGCTGGATAAAATCCTATCTGATGTGTCTGATGTTAATTTTTACAAATTTAACGCTAGTGATAGCATTATGCAACCAAACGAAGCGAAACCGTATTCTGTATTTATATTTGACGATGTATCTTGTGAAAATCAGGATACTATTAGAAACTACTTTGCCATGGGAAGACATAATAACATCGACAGCATATATATAGGACAAACTTATAGCAAAATCCCAAAACAACTTATCAGAGATAATGCAAATATTCTAATTGTATTCAAACAAGATGATACTAACCTAAAACATATATATAACGATCATGTGAATGCGGATATGCCATTTGAGAAGTTTAAAGAGCTTTGCGGAAAAGCATGGGCGGAAAAGTATGGATTTTTGGTTATTATGAAAGATCAAGCTATAAAAGATGGTCGTTATAGAATAGGTTTTGATAAATTCGTTTTAATACACTGATTAGCGGTATTACTGTACAAGTCGTCAAGGTGTGAAGATGGTTAACCAGGAAAAGCTATTAAAGGAAATAAAATCACTTAGTGATTCTATTAGACAAAAAAACCGAGCTTTAAAATCAGGTATAAATGAAAGAGAGCAATTTTTAGAAACAACATTCAAACCTGTTACTGAACCTTTAAAGCGATTAGCACAAAATATGGAAAGACCTTCAATTCGCTTCGAAGGAGACAAAATGCTACCAATTTCCAAATATGAAGAAGAATTTCAGAATGATGAAAGTTCTGACCAGTTACAAACATCTGAAGAAAGCGACGAGTATGAAGAAAGCGGAGATATAGGAGATTTAAGGGAAAAGAACATTGCAGGAGATACAAGTACAAAAGATACAAGTGCGGAAGATACAAGAGCAGAAGAAGAGGATATCAACCCATCCAACTTAAGCAAATTAGGCACAGATATTATGTTTAAAGGAACACTTGGAAGAAAATATACATTAAAAATGTTACATGGCACACATGCTAATCGAAATTATCATACATATGGAGCTAGAATAGAGGATAAAGGATTAATGATTGGAGATAGAAAGTTAGATATAAACGAAAATGATGATATAGTTATTGGTGATAAGAAATATAAAGGTACAACAGGTTTGTTTGAACTCATCTTTAAAAATAATCCTGGTAAATATACTAAAAAGGATTTACAATTGTTTAAAAATATACTAGAGTATACAAATGCACATAGAAAAAAATATTCCAAAGAACTACCTATTCATAGAAACAGGTCAATAAAATACACAAACATTATATCTAGTCTTTTCCCCTCGAAATCAAATAAAGCTCCAATTAAAAGAAGAGCTTTATCTTCTGCTGAATTAAATGTTTTGCATAAAAAAAGAAAAACAACTGATCCTACTACATCTGGAAGGGGATTATTAAAAAATTTGTATAAAACCAATATAATATATTACAACGATATAAATAAGTTAGTTGATCGAATGAGGTTATTACATGAAGCTATGGAAGCCGGGCACACTGGTTTAGAAAACGAATGGGTAGCTTTGGTTGATGAACTGCGAAAACGAGAAATAATTGTTCAGTAGACGTATATATATATATATATATATATATATATATAGTAAGAACCTAAACGATAGCGATTCAGTTACATCATGAGTGTGGACAAGTTTGGACGGTATTCCGAGTTTGGAGTAAAATCTGGATATAGTGAAAAAAGAGCTGGGTTTCCGTTAACACCTGATGGTAATTATAATTTTGAAGGAAAAGTAATTCAAAATGTTGGTGATCCGCTTTTGTCTTCTGATGCGGTTACGGTACAATACATGGATAAAAGAACCCCGATTGTACACGAAGACCATTGGGGATTTTCCGGTAAAAGGTTAAGCAATATAAAACATCCCATTTATGATGGTGAAGCAGTAAATTTAGCGACTTTAAAATTGTTAACGATTTACAAAAAGAATGAAACTGATACAAGCTATGATGTAAAAAAATTAAAATTGTCAAATGTAGGTGATTGTGAGCAGGATGGAGACGCTGTAAATAAGAAAATATTTGATATAGTACACAAGAAATGGACTACAGAATATGAAAAACATATGGAAAGGTTTGGTGCAGCTTTATTTAATTATATCCATCGGGCTTCAGGAAGAGCTGTAGCTTCAGATGTTGACAGCCACAATTATTTAGACTGGAAAAAGATACACAATCCAGAAAAACCTAATCAATTAGATAAACCGTCTGAGCCTTCTAAAGTCAAGACATTAGGAAAGGGGGATAAAGTGAATGTGATTAATGAACCAACAGAAAACGATGAAGATTATATAAGAGAAAAAAGAATTTAAATACCCATGATAAGGGATAAAGCATCAGTTATATTCGAGAGATGATACAGAGAGGATGATGGAATCCAATATTACTGCGTGGAGTTTAATATCTCAAGAGCCGAGATTTCCCCAAGGAGTGCTGACAGATGGTTTTGTTCAACGGTTTGATAGATATATGGATTGGGAACAACTTTCCATACACTACCTCTTCACAATGACTATGTTAAGAATTTATTTTCACAGAGTTAACTGGATTCATATTTTACAAAGACAACAGTTTTCAGAAAACTTCCTTGTAGAGATGACATCAAATTTTAATAACTGTTGGGAAGTAATAAGTAAATATCAAAATCTCTCTGAAAATTACATTGACAATTTTAAAGATAAACTAGACTGGAATGTGTTATTTAATTACCAACGATTAAGTGGCAAGTTTCTAAGGGAACATGACAACTATTTAGATTTTATTCATTTTACCGAAAACAACGATACCATCACCAGCGGAGAAACATTTGAAACATCTTCAATTACACCTTATTTCTATTTTTACTACTTTTATTTATTATGTCTACATTTAATTAATTAATCCATTTCTATATAATAAATGGATTTTAAACAGTATATATAATACAAGAAGCCAAGACTAATATTACATTCATTGTAAAACATTTATAGAGTGCACCTACTGACTGTAAGTTTGGCTATAAATAGTCATGCCGAGGGCTAAACGCATCAGTCATAATCGAGAGAGATTACAGAGAGGAAGGGGAATAGCATCAACAGCATTTTCTCTATTAAGTAAACCGGTTGGAGCTATAGTTAACAAGGCGATTGATTTATTACCTGTGGAATTACATTTACCTGGAGGATATCAATATTGTGGTCCTGGAACCAAATTAGAGAAACGGCTTGCTAGAGGAGATCCTGGAATAAATAAGCTTGATCAGGCTTGTAAACAGCACGATATAGCGTATTCCAAATTTGGTGATACAAAAAATAGATCAATAGCAGATAGAGCACTTTCTGAGAAAGCTTGGCAAAGAGTAAAATCTAGTGACGCGAGTATTGGTGAAAAAGCATCGTCTTTAGCAGTAACAGCAGCAATGAAAGCAAAAACTACGTTTGGAGGAGGAAAGAGAAGAAGGCGTGGGAAAAGACCCGCTAAGAAACAAGGAGGTAATATCAGAAGAAAACGTCGATCTACTAGTGGTAAAGGTAAAAAGAAACCAACAATATGGTCAATGATAAAAAAGGGAGGAGGACTATACCTAAGACCGTATCGTGTGTATTAAATAAGAAAGAGCAATTAATAATTAAAAACAAAGAATTAACCAATGAAGAACTGATTACATATGCTTCTTGTTTGAAAATCCCATTTTTTAGAGGAGTATTTATGAAAGATGAATTACCGGTTAAAATGTGGAAAAATGAGACTGGTATAGTAAATTTGGATAATAGTGAAGGATTAGGCACTCATTGGGTGTGTTACAAGAAACTTGGTGAAACGATTTATTATTTCGACAGTTTTGGAAACCTTCCACCACCGAAAGAACTTCAACAATACTTTCGTGCGGCAGAAAATGTTTTTTACAATTATACAAGAAAACAACCTGATGATACATCCATTTGCGGTCATTTATGTTTAGACTTTTTAGCTAAAAGTGTTAGTCAACTTTAAGATGTCTTCGTATACAGTGTCATTAACCGGTAACTCATGTACTTTGCGCAGTATTCTGTTTCCAGCGCTACGTTTGCAAAAAGGAAGACTATGGGAAGCCGCATTATTGGATTTAACAACATATAACTCTATTCCAAACGTTAGTGAAGGAATTAATAACAAAATACATTATTACAAGACAAAAGATAATAAAGGAAAATATTCAGCTTTGGAAGAATTCAGTTTACCAACAGGAGCTTATGAAATTGATAATATAAATGAAGTTATACAAAAACATATGGGAAAAGAAAATATAACGATAAAAGGCAATAACA
Source organism: Allygus modestus (assembly GCA_963675035.1). Lineage (NCBI taxonomy): Eukaryota > Metazoa > Arthropoda > Insecta > Hemiptera > Cicadellidae > Allygus > Allygus modestus. The sequence goes on along the minus strand of OY776112.1, from coordinate 240,615,497 downwards.
ATACAATGAAAGCCGAAATTACTTCTAAGTATTATATTGATTTTGGCCAAGAACGTTCAATTGGTAGTTTATTGGGGTTTTCTAAGGAAACAAAGGTACTAGAACCTAATACAACTCATTCTGGGAATAGAACTGTGACGATCATTAAAGTAAACAGCATAGACATTACATGTAACATTATACAAGGATCCTACAGAGATGGAGAAAATCGGCATATATTACACACATTCTACCCATCAGTCGCACCGGGTTTCAAGATAGTAGAAAAGCCTCAAAACCTTGTGTACCTACCGTTAAACACCAGTTTCATTTCAGACATCGTGCTGAACATAGTGGATCAAGACGGAAACCTTATTGACTTTCGAGGAGAAGCTATTACTGTAAGAATACATATAAAATCATCCGCTTAGATAATGGGGTTATCATTTAAAAAGAGAGAGCCAACCAGCAAAGAGGTCAGTAGCTCATCAGCTGTAGAAGGATTAACAAGTGACAACATTCGTTTTCTAGAAGAAATTTGATTAAAGGTCATTAACAATGGATATACTGGATATAGCGCAGGGCCCAACATTCGACGAGACCTTATGGGAAAAGGAATATCACACGCACAACCCTTACGCTTCGTCCAAATTAAACAATAACGATGAAATTAGGATTCCTATACAACAACAAGACATTTATACTCTTCCATGCGAAAGTTATTTATATATTGAAGGAAAAGTAACAAAAGCTGACGGTACTGTTGGAACCACTGTTCCGTTCATAAATAATCCTATGGCATTTTTGTTTGACGAGATTAGATATGAAATTTCAGGAGTTACAGTCGATTCAACAAAAAAGGTTGGAATTTCCAGTACATTAAAAGGATTAGCGTCTTTAACACCAAATGAGAAGAATCTGTTAGCTGTTGCAGGATGGGTTGCACCAGACAAAAGTATAATTACTCCTGACGCTTCAGGAAACTTTGATTTTTACGTACCTTTAAGATTACTTTTAGGATTTGCTGAAGATTACAGAAGAATAATAATAAATGTAAAACAAGAACTAGTTTTATTAAGGTCATCAAACGATAATGATATTATTAAAGCATCTGCTGGAACAACTGAAGCCAATTTAGACTGGAAACTAACATTAGACAAGATTGTTTGGAGAGTACCACATGTGCGACTAAATGATGAACACAGGATTACATTATTAAGAAAGTTAAAATCAGATCGAGACATTGTAATACCATTCAGAAGCTGGGAGTTTCATGAATACCCCGTTTTACCTTCAACACAACGGCATACATGGACTGTAAAAACTTCTACTCATTTGGAAAAAGCGAGATATGTAATCTTTGGATTACAAACAAAGAAAAAAAGTATATTAACTGAAAATGCTGGTGAATTTGACCATTGTAAATTAACAAACTGTAAAGTGTTCCTGAATTCACAATTCTTTCCCTATGACAACTTTAATATCTCTTTTGATAAAAAAGGTACAGTGTTTTATACGATATGTACGCTAGGTTCCAAAATTCATATTACGGCAAAACAAACACACCTCTACTATCTCCCGTACAGTTTGAATCGAAAGCTCCGATTGTTGTAATTGATTGCTCCAAACAAAACGAATCTGTAAAATCGTCTAGTGTTGATATAAAAATAGAAATGGAATTTCAAGAAAACGTACCTGCAAATACATCTGCGTATTGTTTAATTTTGCACGATAAAATTGTTACATACACACCGTTGACTGGTATCGTAAAGACGGTATTGTAAAACGTTGTACCACCACCGACACCGCCACTGTCGCTAACCTATAAATAGCGGAGCAACAATGCAGGTCTTCAGTTGATCGTCTATCGTCGCATGGGCAACATCTTCTACAAAATGAGTTCTCCATCTGTTGTACAAGGTGATGCAGAGGTAGCACCGTTATTGGAACGTGATAATACTAGTGAAGAAGAAATCATCAAGGAAATAACTGCATTTTTAAAGTTTGGTAAAAGAGATAGAGAGGAGGAAAGTAATGCAGACCCATCAAAGGTAGTACCAAAGAGGAAGAAGAAAGTTGAAGAAAATATTCCTCCTCACATTTTAACTGAAGTTTTTTTGCGAATCTTTTACCCCATCTCAGCATGCATCAGTAAAAGTGTATCAGTTGGATTGATGAAGTCATTGGATTATTCCCCTACAGTAATACTACACCATGGAACAAAAAAGGTTTTATTTTCGCAAAATGCTTGGGAGTCATTTTTGAAACATGTACATTTAATAGAATGTTATTTAACTAACAGTTTGTGTGGAAGGAAAACACATATTCGACTTTTGGATTGTGACAATGAAATCGATATTGTTAAACATCGTGGACAACTACAAGTGCGAATTAGAGACTTGACTCAACATGAAAATAAGATTCTACTGTCACGTGAAGAATTCTACGTTTTAAACTACGCAACAGAACCTATTACAAGGTACATGAGACAGTTGGTATTTGCAAGCGCTATTATTAAAGAATATTTGGTCAATACTTTGGAAAAACAACCTGATAGCACCATCGTGTACGGACCTGTGGATACATCTATTTTTAATAGAATACCTCATGAAGTTTGCATGTGGAGAAAGTTAAAGGATTTTGAACCACTTGTAGAAATCGCTACAGAAGCTACAGAAGAAACAACACAGGAAGAAGAAACGGAGAAACAAGAAGAAGAAGAAAACGAAACACAAGAAGAAGTTAAAAAAGACTAAAGTTTGACTTAGTAAAGAAGAACACACGTGGGGTAGGCCTATTGGGGACGGTGCCCACGTTAAATATACACCAACGCGCCTGCAACTGTACGGCCTGGTATTTAACCTACCGTGGTGTGGAAAACAGTTTAGTTGATCGCTAGGTGCCATGATGAGCGGAGGGGATGAAGAAGTGAGTGTAAATCCTTGTGTAATAGAATTTCAAGCATTTCGAAATAATGATGATAGGTTTATTATCAAGGAATTAGTAATTTTAGACTTGCTTACATTTGTAGTTTACCCATTCACGTTTGAAGCTCCTTTTTCTTTTAACAACCTTAACGCCAAAGCAAAAAGTACAAACAAATGGATAACAAACTACTTTCATCACATACATTGGTATGAAGGATTTATAAGCTACAGTAATTTGCACAGTATTATGTTTAACTTTTGCAAACAATATTCACATATATACACAAGAGGATTAGAAAAAAGGAACTGGATACAAAAGTACACGCACGGTGATGTTTTCGATATAACCATCGGTAAGGACTTTAACATTAATCTCGGTAATATTTGTGTTGCTGCAAAAGATCCTAAACACGGACAATTAAACTGCGCATTGCACAACGCATATCGTTTGGCTGCTTACTTGGAACAAACGCAGAAATGTGGTGGGGGTAGCAAAGAACCGGAATGTGGTGGGGGTAGCGGGGCCTATAAATACGAGGAGCCAACACCGCTCCGGCACGAGTATTATTCGAGACTCCGAAGAGGCAACATCACAGAAGACACCACAACCACCACTGACGAAGATGACATCACAACAGTTTCTACAAACACTGGTTGATCAATTCAACACTCATTCAAAATCCGACCTTCTGCTAACTAAAAAGTGTTCAGAACTAAAAGAACAAAAACACTACATTATTCATAACATCAAGAAAGTGGAAACCACACATGGAGAAGCAATTCTAGTTTCATTGAGCGAAGGACTTTTCTCTCCAGGAGATGAGCCGAAGTTTCAAGTATTTCTTCCAAAACGATTTGTTCAACTGCTACAAAATGAAGATTTGCGAGATATTCAACCGGGGACGTTGTATTTGGTATCACACGGTGTAAGCGGCAACAACTCGACGGAACTCACTCTGCACATCACGCATCCTTGTACATAATGTCTCTGTTTGTATTTTATTGTTTGTATTTCTAGTTATCAATGTTAAACTTAAGTTTATTGTATTGTAAGATGTTTGTTTAATAAAGAAAATAAAAAAAAAAAATAAATAAAATAAAATAAAAAATAAAAACAGCAACACAGCAGTATATTATTTTATATACTGCTGTGTTGCTTTTTTTAAAATTCAAATGGATGACCTTGAACTTTCATTCAGGGTTAACTTATGAAGAGGTATAAAAGAGAGGGAGCAGTGAAGTTAGTCTCAGTCTTGTCTAACACACGCTGCAGCTAACATGTCGGTGTCACCTATGAAAAATTTATTTTTCGATAACAATTTGAAGACATATTGTTGCGAGTTACAATGTTTTAAAATACCAGGCGATCAAGTTGACGGGAAAGCTTGTCGTAAGTGCAAGTGTTTCAGCTATTGCATATGTAGATGTAAAACGTATCAAATGAACCGACAAGATAAACTACAAGAATTACGCCGAAGGATTGCATTACTGTGGCGGCGAATGTAGTAGCAACCAGCTGCCACCTGCCGCCTGCCATCTGCTGTCCGCCATCTTCTCCGCCCCACCATTTTGTTTGATACCAGAACGCTAGCTAGCGAATAGTCAGTACACCTCCGGCTCTCGACTGGTGAACATCGAGTGCTCTTCACAAACGTAAAACATTGTATTAAAATGTCCATTAAAATTAGGTGTATTCATTATGACTCTATTCATCTGGCGACTTTCCAAGACCTCGAGGTTTTTAATGAAGAGTTAAGACTTCTCATTGCGTCCGGTTACGATTTATCTTTGGAACTTTACGCATCAAAAAACAACATGGACTCTGCGCAGGAATCGAAGTATATACCGTCTTTCTTCAGAAAGCGAAGTGATGGCCGCAACTCGTCCGGATCAACAACATCGATGACAACCAACAACGGGGAACTATTGTAAACATGAATTATTGTAAATAAAGTAATATTTGTAATATGAATTATTGTAAATAAAATAAAGTAATATTTGTAATTGTTCTACCTCGCACTCGTATCATTCGATTGCTTCATTCGATAATTTTCATTCGATATTTTATCGAATTAAAACTATCGAATCACAATCGGATTTTACGCGTGCGAGGTAGTACTTTTTTAAAATTACCTCCCCGTGACCTTGAACTTTGAACTTTTACTCATTTCGTCACAAAACCGCCTACGTCACTGGCTCAGCCCCAGATAACATCTTTCATGACTCAGCACTTCCGGTCACGTGACCGGATGACGTCACTTCCGGCGCAAAACCCGCAAACCCACACTACTGGAGAACGTTGTTAACAAAAGTTCAAGCATTATTAGGTAAGGGTTGCGATATCCAACTCCTACATTATTTCAAGGGTCATTTCTTCAAATCGTCGAAGGAAATTCCCTTACGTCTTAAGTAGGCCTCAGATTTAAGAGTTCGGCTCTTATTATTTAATGTCTAATCTTTCATCTGTAGATCTAAATTTTAAAATGCTGTCACTCTACGTCAAAATCTCCTATAAATACATCTATCAGAATCCAATTAATGCTTTTAACCATATTTATTCCTGACAGTTTTTCAGCAACAAAAATATTAGTACCGTCACTCACAACAAAATTGATTGCAAACATCATCGCAACGTTTTATTTTTTTTTTTATTTAACCCAATACTTTTAATATTTAGTTAAAATTTTGAAGCAGCCCTGCGCCTTTGAATTTAAAAATTTAATTTAATTCTATGTATATGGAAAACAAATTATAAAGGCAGAGTCTTGAGCTCTTAATCTCAGGAGTTCGTTTGATAACTTAATATATCTAAGAATTTGCAATAAAAACTCACAGGTATGTAATAATGATTGATTTATTATAATGAAAAAACTTTAAGTAATTGACATTTTTCTAGATAAAATCAAATTAATTTAGTGTTGATGAGAATATGATTTATAATGATTTAAAAACAACTAGATAAAATAAAAACTATGAAGTTTGGAGGAATTGAGTGTCCATTGTTACTTAGCTGAATGGTTGTCTAGGAGTTTACGGCATCGCGTGAAAACATCAGGTGCCGCCAATGGAACGTTGTACCGACGATGGAGGTTGACAGGTTGACTCACCTCGGTCTCAGGTCTCGATAAAAAGCAAAGTTAAATGTTGGCGCAACAGTCTACGGTCACCCGATCTGGTAAATATCATCGCCACGGCACTTTGTTCCGTCGCCAAGTCCGCAAAATGTCACTGATTGTGTATCACCGCATACATCAATTAATTTTCGCCACTGCTTTTTTAAATTAAATAAATGCCACTCTGCGGCGGTTCACGAACTATAATGGAACTGTCCGCCCGGAAGAAAACTATCTATTCCGCATCGCGGCTCTTAAAAAAAATCAAATGACTACTAGCACTGCTGCTGCTTAAAGCATCTCTACGAACGACTGTCAACTAAATAATCTCAACCATAGAATGTCAACTGAACGAATGAGTAGAGGCAATATGGGGAGTCTGGGACAGCTGAAAAATAATTGTTTTTTAATCAGAAGTGACGTTTGAGTGACGTGGTGATGACGTATGTGTGACGAGAGGGTGTGATGACGTCACGGCGATGACGTATTGGTGTGACGATACACATACGTCATTGGATGTGAGGTAATGTGAAAGCGGGTGGATTTATATTCGTTAAGAAACTTTTTAAAGACGAGAGAGGTTTGAAAATGAATTTGGTGGTTGCTGAGTGTCAAACGATTGAACAAACTGGTGGCCTGTAAAAAGGCCGTTTGTTACATCTATTTAAAATCTTTTGGTGTGACGAACGACATACGTTATTGGATGTGGGGTAAAGTGAAAACGGATGGATTAATATTTGTTCCGAAACTGATAGAAGTCGTGGGAGTGATTTGAAAATGAATTTGGCGGTTGCTGAGTGTCAAACGAATGAAACATCTGGTGGCCTTGAAAAAGGCCGTTTGTCACATGTCCTTAAAATCTGTAATTTACACAAATATTGCATAAATCTCAGTTGACAGACCTCTTCTGTTGATCTCAGCCTTCAGCGCAGCGAGATATTCCATCCGCCGAGATATCGCCGGCCACTGCTCTGGAAGCATCGTCGGTTGGGCAATGTATGACATGATCGCCTTTATCTCATTGAAGTGATTTTCTTGTAGTTCGTCCTCAGACATAGTTGAAATTGCTCTCATTCTCTCCCCATGCTCCGCAATCAGGGTGATCTCCACCAACTCTTCGTCGCCGATGTCTTTGGACCACAGAGTAGATGCAGACATGTTGGCGGATCGGTGTCAGACGAGAGGATGGTAGTGAGGATCAGACAGACATGATTTTATTACTTGTTTATGCTTAGTCATCACGAAACACTGACAAGTAATTGGCTAAAAATTATCCAATTAAATGTAACCATTTTATAGAAAAAAAAACCTAGAGTCATTGTTACTCCCAAGTGGGTGGGTGGTTACGGACATGTAGAAACAAGTTCAAGGTCATCGAAAGTGGTTTTTAAAAAAAGATTTGATAATTTATTTGTCAAAAATTACAAAGATTTAATCAAGGTTTACATAACTTATCTTTACAGCAAACTAGGTATATTGTATTAAACATTATTTCCTTCTTTGTACTTTGGAGGTTCTTGTGGTTGGCTTTCTTCTTCGTACTTTGGAGGTTCTTGTGGTTTGGTTTCTTCTGTATTTTCGGATGTGGCATTCGGAGACCATTCAGTGGGTGATTCAGTCGTCTCCGAATCGCAGAAGGTTGTGCTGTCGAATTCAACAGTAATCTTCATTACCATCGGAGGATGTTCCGTCATCAAATGCAGGAGTGTTTCGTGAAGTATTCCCAAATCCACTTCGTCTTGCATCACCAGATGAAACTTCATTATGTTGATGGGTTAAGTTCGTTCTTGACGGTACGAGAGCTGATGGAGAAATGATAGCTGATCACTAGTACGGGTTCTATTTATGTCAGAATAAAATGGTGGGGGTAAGTCCGACACTTTCAAAACTATGTCAAGGTCACAGTGATGAGTTTTTCAAAAGTATAATTACATAATACCTAAGTAAAAATAATACATAATTAAAAAGGTAAAATAATCAGAGGCTACAATGGAATTTTACGCTATGTACAAAAATATTTTACAAAGTATTGTTAACATGGATTGTTATTTCTGTAGAGTTGTTTCCAGAAGGTCCATGGGAAACTAAATACAACACGCCGGGCTTGACAGAATCCAAATCTTCGTTCATAAGAACATTAACAAATCTTTTCGGGAGGTAAACTTGGAATTTAGGTTTATCTTCTTCTTTGTAGTGTGAATCTCCAAGAACAGCTATAACTGCTTCACCAACTGATGTATCCAACTTTTTCATCGAATGCACAGCATAATGTTTTTTCTCTTGAAGTTCGCTACATCTTTTTGTTGCTAGGAGATCGGATTTTGAATGTTGGTTGAATTTTTCTGCAAGAGATTGTAGTGGAGAAGGTGATGCCATTGTGGAGAAGCTGATATGATTCTTTTGCTAGGTGTTGTATTCTGTAAGAGATCTTGTGTCCAACTGATATTACGGAGGTACGTGCATGGGTATATGTGGATTTCCCCCTCCACCGGATATAAATCGGCCTACTCTGTATGCTCGTGACAATGCACAATTTGCAGTTTTATGTTGAGGGCTTTTTACTCCGATGCAAAGACCATTTAATTCCGTTGCAAATTCCTTATCCAACACAATATCCGTCACATTTGAAGTACTGTACATTCTGATCCACTTTGATTTTTCATCCCCAGTAGTGTAGATTTCGTCATACTGTTGACAATAATGGTACATTATGCTATCCAGCTCTTTGTATTGTGTAAATCCTTCGTCCCAGGTGATGTGATGAAGATACTTCATTAACCATTTATTGGTTCTAGAGCTTTTGCTATTTAACTTCTTAAAAGGAAAAGGCGGCTTAAAAAGAAAATAGTTAATGACATTAGTAGATATGTCAAAAAAAGCTAGTTCTTTTATGATATATTTGTCTTGGTTGTTCCTGAAAGCTTGAAATTCTACTACGCACTTTTTGGACATTCTAATATTATAATTAAAACAAATTGGTTTGTCCATTCCGTATCAATGTAATTTTGGTTCTATGAAACATTTCTCACTGCAGCAGTATGTATTTATTTTTGCAACTGTTAACTGATGGGAAGCTTGCAATCAACTGCACTCATATAGCCCTAATATTGTCATATATATATACGGTGAAAATAAGAATAACATGTGGAAACCTGAATTGTTTCAAGGTCACGTAAATTAGTTTTTAAAAATGTTTAAGTGCTCCCAGCATGAGCACTTTGTTGATGCAATCTACCGTATAAACAGTCAGAGTTTGCTAACATTCATTCGCATTTAGTGTATCTCTCTTCTACACATGTACCGTTACATTTCATACATTGATATTTCAATTGTAGCGTTGACGTGTTGACTTGAAAAGATTCATGTAGAACTTTTTGTTCGTAGTCCGCAAATTCATTTTTGTTATCCTCGTAACACTTTCGACAAATCCTAAGACTATCTTTTTCATAGAAACATATTAAAGCCGTCGCACAATTTTTATAATGTTCATTCATAATTTCTTCAGCTATACTTTTTGGTAGTTGGCTTACAATTTTTTTTAAATCATTCGTATCCTGATATTCTTTGAGTAACGCTTGTTTCCACAGGTTATACTCCTCCATTTTGTGTTGAATCTACGAGAGCGCATGAAGTTGGTTTTCACTGGGCAAGAGCTGGAGTTGTTCTGAGATGGGGTGGGTGGTGTGACAGCTATTTATACTAATGCAAACCTTCATTTCCTAAAAATTAACACTCTATTGCAGTAACCATAGCATTCACATATTCTACATGCTATTCCGTCTTGTTATTACTTTTGACTCTACTTCTATATTCACATCCCAACTCTTCCTGTTTGCACAATATTGTAGTAGACATTCACAAAGACCTTTGCGACATTTGTTACAATATTTTATTATATCGCTATACAGTCCAAATTTCACACACATTTTAGGACAACATGTATAACAGTGTTGGGATTTGTACAATGTGAACGTTTCTCGTGTTGGAGTTGGAAGTTTATATGTCTTACATCGACATTTACAAATACCATAACTTTCACATATTTCACAGGCTAATCCGTCTACCTCTAGTTTCGGTCGCACAAAACACTTGTTTTCACAACAGTATCTTTCCATTTTATGAAGTTTACTTAAGCATGTAATAAACAAGACTGAGTAGGATAGGTACTGTTTGGAAGCTTGGAATCAACTGCACTCACACAGCGTGAGTATTTTCATATGTATATAGTCAGCGAAAAGAAGAATAACATATGCAAACCTGAACTCTTTCAAGGTCACGTAAATCTTTTTTTAAAAAGTTTTAGTGCTCCCAACATGAGCACTTGCTTGACGCAATCATTCAAATAATTTTACACTTTTTGTTTATTTGAAATATTCTCCGGCAATTCCTTTGTTGGAGAAACTTTAATTTTGGTTCCTTCACTTCGAAGTTTATTAAAAAAGAATCCGGTCCTTCTGTAGAACGACACCTCTTGAGGCAATCTGTTGTATATAGAATGATCTATCGGGCCATAGATCAGTGGTAAAACTGGATGTGTGTTCACCGAACTGTTGAGGTAATCAAAAATAAGTGGAGCATATGTGACGAGTTGCTGAATGTATCTGATTATTACTGGTGTTAGATTCGACAGGACTTGAAATTCTTCCAAAGTTAAAAGGATTTTCTTATTGTGTTTAGAAAGATCTCTAAATCTCACAAATTGAGTACCTCGAAGTCTGATGTTGTCGATTTCTAAATCGGATTCGTTAAATCCAATTGCAGTTTTTCGTCCTGTCAAGTTGTTCTATAAGTAGGCTTCAATGATAGATACGTGTTTAGTAAATTTATCCCACATGTCTATCGTAAGCAGCAATGAGGCTTTCCCGCAATGGTTAATTAGCACAGCAGGATTAAAGTTCAAAGATTTGAAAACACCAACAGTAACAGTTTTATCCATGTTTAAATTCAATGGATACATTGCGCGTAAAAATACATCAAATATCACATCCATATTTTGTTCATCATATTCATTTTCACATCTTTTCCTTTTCCTCTGATCATTTCCTTCGAAAGTTAGAAATCCTGAGAGTCCAGCCTTAATCTCCTCAGTAGTTGTTGTGTCCTTTTCTGCGGACTCTTCTACATTTTCAGCTGGTGTTGTATTAGTTTTAACATCATCATTATTATTATTATAAGGTGGAATTGTGTCTTTGACAATTGGAAAAGAAGTGGTTTCCGTTGTTTTTACAGAGTCCTCACTAAGATTACCAGGTGGAATTGTGTCTTTGTCAATTGGAAAAGAAGTAGTTTCCGTTGTTTTTGCAGAGTCCTCACTAGGTTTTGTGTTTTCAGGTAAGTCTTGATTCGACGTTTTAGATGCAGCTGTCACCTCTGTTGATGCAGACTCGAGTGTTACATCTTCAAGAAAATTAGATGGCATACTGTCCATTTTAACTATCAATGTTGTCTTGCTGTCTGCAGGTGGTATACTGATGTCCTCTCGCAGAAGAATCTCCCTTTTATAAACTTGTGGCGGGGGTAAATATATGTAGGTGCTGAATAATGTGGTAAAAACATCTATATTATTCTTCTAACCACGCCTGTTAGAGGGGTGTACGTTACGATTGTATCATGTAGTATCAAACAATACGCTGTTGTTTGGTCTGGAATATTCTCTTCCAACTCAAACTCGATGCGAATATCTACTGTTGATGATTTAATTGATTCGTTTTGTTTTGAACAGTCTATGACTGCAATTGGTGCGAGACTCTTGAATGTTTCAGGGTTGAGGAGAGACGAGTTCGTCCTTCCATAGTATGACGATTGAAACCTAGCATACATATCGTATAAAATACCATATCTGTCCTTAGAAAACATTACATTAAGACTGTCATAGGGAAAGAATTGTGAGTTTAAAAACAACTTAATATTTGAAAGTTTACAATGATCAAAGCTACTGGCATTAGCAGTAATATTAGATCTTTTATTTGTTTGCAGAGCAAAAATAACATATCTAGGCTTTTCTAAATTACTCGAAGTCTTCACAGCCCACGTTTGACGTTGAGTTTTAGGCAAGACAGGCCATTCATGCATTTCCCAGCTTCTAAAAGGAACCACAATATCCCTATCAGAGTCCAGAATCCGTAATAGACTTACTCGTCGTTCATCGGCCAACCGTACATGAGGTACTCTCCAAACTATTTTATCTAACTTCAATTTCCATTCAAGTGTTGTGGGAGTTGTTCCGCTATCAGCTTGTATAATATCCACATCAGAGGATGATCGCAGTAAAACCAATTCTTGTTTGACATTAATTATTATTCTTCTGTAGTCTTCAGCGAATCCTAGTAAGAGCCGCAACGGAACGCAAAAGTCGAAATAACCACTTGAATTAGGTACTATTTTGGTCGTAGTTGGTAATATCCATCCGGCTGTTTTTAAAGCGTTCGTTTCATTAGGTGATAAAGAAACCAACCCTTTAAGCGTACTGCTTATACCGACTTTTTTAGTCGAATCTACTACAATGCCAGATATTTCGTACCGGATTTCTTCAAACAAAAAGGCCATTGGATTATTTATGAATGGTACTTTTGATGTTGTATTTTCATCTTTTTCCAAAACCCTTCCTTCAATATAAATATAGCTTTCAGACGGTAAAGTATATGCATCTTGATGTTGTATTGGAATTCGGATCTCATCATTATTTCCTAATTTTGATGAAGCGTAAGGGTTGTGAGTGTGAAGCTCCTTCTCCCACAACGTTTCGTCGAAAACCGGTCCATGTTTTATATCCAGTATGTCCATTATCATTGACTCTGAAACCAAGTCCTTCTAAAAATTTAATGTTCTCTCTAGTTAACCTCTCTACGTTAGGAGATATACTAGAATTGTCTGATGTTTGTTTAGTGTTATATGTAAATTCAAGTCCCATCGTTCTTTTACGGTGCCTGTCTAATGTGTAAACGTACAGTAATAATTTCTCCTCTGAAATCCACGATGTCACCGTCTTGATCTAGTACGTTCAATACGATGTCTGAAATATGAGTAGAGTTTAATGGAAGATATATCAGATTATGAGGTTTTTCAATTATCTTAAATCCAGGTGGAACGGTTGGATAAAACGAATGTAAAATATGTTGGTTCGATCCATCTTTATAAGCCCCTTGAACTATGTTACACGTGATATTTATAGTATTAACTTTAATTATGTTCACAGTTTTTGGACTTGTATGGTAGATATTTGGTTCAAGAACCGACTTGTATAATGGGAAACCAAGTAAAGGACCAATCGATGCTGGTAGAGTGAAATCCATATAAAACTTGCATTTTATTTCACTTCTTAAATTGTTATTATTCGCTCTTAGTTCAATTACATCCTTTCCTAACTTATTTTGAAGTTCTCTGTTTATGTCAGCTATTTCATAAGCACCAGTTTTAATCTCAACAAATTCACGTACATCAGCCAGACCTTCAGTATTTTTCTTTCTCACGTAGTGAAATTTATTATTAACACCTTCTATTATGTTTGGGATTGAGTTGTAAGTAGTAAAATCCAAAAGTGCAATTTCCCACTGTCTATCATCTCTCAGGTGTAATGGTGGAAATAATGTACTTCGTAAAGTTGATGTTGAACCACTAACTGTTACAGTACAAGACGACATCTTACAGTTGACTGACACTTGTGGCTAGAAATTCCAAACATAAATGTCCACATACTGACGTGTCTTCTCTTTTTTTCTATCATAATTGAAAACTACGTTAGGTACTGCACCGAAATACACTTGTAACTCTTTAGGAGGTGGAAGATTCCCAAAACTGTCGAAATAAAAAACAGAATCAAATATTTTCTTATAACAAACCCAATGTGTCCCAGCACCATTAGCATAATCAAGGTTTACAATTGCGGCTTCATTTTTCCAGATTTTTCTTGGCAATCCGTTTCGCATGAACACCTCTCTGAAAAAAGGGATTTTTAAACATGATGCATACCGTTCAAGTTCCTCGTTGTTCAAGGGTTTATTCGGCAAAATTAATTTGTTTTTATTTAATATGCACGGTATGGTCTTAGGTATAATCCTCTTCCGTTTACCTTTTTTTTTGAACATTTTGAACACTTTTTTCGCTTACGATTAACTCTCTTATTAGTATTCCTTCTTTTACTAGTGCCCCCACCGGAAATATTTCTTCTGCGACGTGTGTTTGTTTTTCTTCTCCTCGATCCTCCTCCAACTGCTGTTTTGGCTTTCATGGCTGCAGTTACTGCTAATGCAGCTGCTCGTTCACCAACACTTGCGTCACTTGATTTTACTCTCTGCCAAGCTTTTTCAGCAAGAGCTCTATCTGCAATTGATCTTCTTTCCGAATCTGAGTAATTTGAATATGCAATATCGTGTGCTCTGCAAGCTTCGTCCAATTTGTTTATTCCAGGATCTCCTCGTACCAAACGCTTTCGCAATTTCGTACCTGGACCACAATATTGATAACCTCCAGGCAAATGTAGCTCAATTGGAAGTGCGTCAACAGCTGTGTTTATTAATGCACCTGTAGGTAAAGTGGAAAATGCTTTTTTAAAAAGAGACACTGCGCTACTAGTGAGTCCTCGTCCTCTTTTCATGAGTGATAGTTCACTACTGAACGTCTTCCTTCCATGTATGATAATTTATTTTTGTTTTAACACCTTACTTCATTAGATTACTCTAACGTCTGGCAGTGATAATGACTCTTCTGCATCACTGTTTGTATCATATATTGCGTTTACACTGTTTGAAGGTGTTCCCCGACTTTCCTTCTTCGAAGAGGTGAAAAGAATCACCATAGACTGTAATTTGTCGATTTTTTGGTAAATATCTTGTTTTAATTGCGTTATTTCTTCCAAAACAAATCGCCTATTCACAGCATCTGTATCTTTTTCTGCAATTGCCACATGTATAATTCTTTTATATTTAACATCAAACATGGTGTCATTTGTCTCGCAATTTAATGTAAATGTACGAATTGTTCCAAGGTTTACTGCTTCATCTTTGTTAATAGGATCTGCAATATTGCACAAACGTTTCCTTCTTAGATCATAGTTTCCGTCTCGAGTCAACTGAAAACCTTCTCCAGGTGGACCTCTCAAAACCTCTCGAACCAAAGAGCTCTCATGACGACCGAACTTATCAACACTCATCTTTAGACTGAATACTTAAGCTATGTATCCCCGACCTTTTAACTCTTCCGTTAAAGCAATCATTTCGTTATCCAATCCGTTATGCCCAGCCTGTATAGATTCATGTATTAATCGCATTCTGTCAACCAGCTTATTCACATTATTATAGTATATAATATTTGTATCATACACCGATTTCATCGACATTCCTTTACCCTTAGCCTTCGGACGTTTTTCTCTAATACAAGAAAACAGCTTTGAAATAACTTCTCTATACTTCTCCGATCTATTTCTATGAATAGGTGTATTATGTGAATAACCTTTTCTATGGGAGTTGGTTAAAATACATATGTTTTTAAAATCATTCAAATCCTTCTTAGTATATTTTTTTGGAGAGGGTTTAAAGATCAATTCAAACAGTCCAGCGGTACCCTTAAAAGTTTGGTCTTTAACTGTTATATTATCTTTGTCATCTATCTCTAGCATACTATCCCCCATACGAAGACCGTCTTTTTCCAAGCGTGCTCCATACAAGTGGTATTTACTCGATTTATGTGCACCATGTAGCATTTTTAGTATATAATTTCGTGAAAGAGGTCCTTTTTTGCCAATTTCTTTACTTAAAATACTAATATTTGTGGGGGATTCTGTTGGTTCTAAAGGATCTGTTTCACCTTCAATGTCGGATTTACTTTCTTCTTCATCTTCTTTATCTTCTTCTTCTTCTTCTTCTTCTTCTCCTGAACGACTCGTTCTGCTAAATGATTCTGACCCAGATTCTGATCCGTATGTTCCTGAAGTTTCATCTTGTTTAACGATCTTTTTATCTCGTTCTTTTACTTCTTGATCTAGTAGAGTCGATTTGGTCATTTTATCATTTATTTTATTCAGGGGTTCGACAATGGGCTTGAAGGTTTCCTCCAAATATTTATTTCTAGCCATCAATCCTTCTTTTAGTAGCAGGTTTTTCTTCCGTATTGAGTCACTTAGGACTTTTATTTCACTAAGCAACTGCTCCTGGTTCGACATTATTAGTTCCGACTGTTCTCAATGCCTTCACCACAAATACTGAATTTGTTATAGGCAGAAGTCAATGTAATAAAACAAATCCATCGAACCCTATTCTGTAACGACCATTTGTCATAGATCTTTCTTTATCTATAACTAAAAACCCATATTTTTCTTTCCAAGCTTTCCCACACACATCTCGAAATTTTTCAAATGACATATCTGCACCAACATGATCGTTGTATATATGTTTGAGATTTTTTTCATCCTGCTTGAAAACAATTAAAAAGTTTACGTTGTCTCTAATTAATTGTTTCGGGATTTTACTATATGTTTGACCTATGTAAATAGAGTCAATATGATTATGTCTACCCATAGAGAAGTATGTTCTTATCCTATCATGATTTTCAGAGGAAACATCGTCAAAAATAAAAACTGAATACGGTTCAGCATTGTTAGGCTCTATAATCTCACTACTTGCGTCAAATTTATGCAATGAAACATCGGGTACATCATGCAAAATCTTTTCCAATAATAAATATTTTGGTTGATTCAGAGATTTGGAAAAAATATAAACATTATTGAAGCTTAAGCCGTTTGGTTTTGTTATTAAATTAAAAACAACGTTGGTTTTTCCACAGTTTGAAGGCCCACTAATAATACACCTCATTGTGTTAGGCAATAAACAGCCATGTTTACTTACCTCATTATCAAAAATATCCGGTGTCAAACAATCAATATTGTTAATATCAAGTCTTTCATTCTGGCAGATAATTTCCATTATTTATTTACTGCATAAACAGTCTTCTCAAATGCTGTCCCGTTACTGATTTTTTATTTCAAAGTAGGTCCTTTTTGTCTATCCAAGTATCTTCGCTCTTGTCAAATCCCAACCATCTCACTAAAAGTTTATTACCTCTTTTTCTTAATATCTTTTCAACCAAATAAACATTCCCAGTCTTGGATTTTAACAACTCATGTCCGTAAAACCCTCCCTGCAGTATCTCTCCTTTAACATCCTTTAAAATATAAGTTTCAGGAATAGTAGGCTGTACTCGATGCACTGTGAAAACCTCGTTTGTCCAATTCGGAAGGTAACCTTTGGTAAAGAACTGTTTATATTTACATATCCTCACATTGTCTCCTATTGCAAATTTGTTGGGTGGTTTCTTATCTAATATTGGTTTGGTACTTTTCTTTATGCGTTTCAAAACTTTAGATTCATTTGCTTTATTCACCTGATTTGGTTTCATACCTATTGTACGATGTTTTTTATCATTGTAATCTTTTATTAAAGTAGGAAGAATATCATACCATACATAGGTGCCTCTTTCTGAAAATTTCTTGTACATTGAAGTTTTCAAAGTGCGATTGAAACGTTCTACAATAGCGGCTTTCTTTTCACTATAAGTTGAATAATGATTTATTTTATTTTTCCTCATTAGATCAGAAAAATCTTTGTTAAAAAATTCTGTACCATCGTCTGTCTGCAGATTTTTTATACGTTTCCCTATCGCCTGAAGTACTTCTTTCATTGCTTCTGTAATAGACGATCCACTTTTGTTTTTCAGTGGAATTGCACTGGCTACTTTTGTAAAACAATCAATAACCGTTAAAATGTACCTAAAACCTTTATTAATCCTACTGTACGGTTTCATTTCTACAAGGTCCGCTTGATATAGGTCATGAATGCCTTTCACGACCGTTGATCTTCTAGGAAAATTCCTTCGAACTGGTTTGTGAAGTTCTTCAACGATGGATTTTCTCTCGTCCATCGGTTCGCTTTGTCCTCCAATCGTTTAGTAACTGAACTATAAAACTGTTTCATTTATTAAAAAGGCTAAATGTTAAATAAGTAATGTAGTTTTTGCTAATTTAAAAAATTGCTTATTCTGAACACACGAAAACTGGGTCAAGGCCACTGAAGTGGCTTTTTAAAAACTTTATTTAACATATACTTAATTAATTAGCATTTTATAGATCTTCCACCAGTTTACTTCTCAGGATGATGATGATGCACTTAATCAATTTATGTTAATGAATAATGTCCATAAGGAAGTGTGTGAATGTTGTTTTGAAGGATCACACGTTTGTCGTCTTTGTCTGCCAATGACTTCTTTTTCACAGTTATACTATATAAATTATGATTGAAGCTCCGGATTGTGTTAAAAGATGCACTGTACCCAACTCTTCTGAATAAACAGTTGTAGTAATGTTCAAATTTCATTTTTTTCATTATGTACATCTTTTTTATTCCTTTTGCCTTCTTGATAATCCCTGCTTCATCCTCATCCGCTGCGACTGTTGATGTGACATTCGCTGTTCTATCTGTCATTAATTTTAACGCGTACATCTTCGACATGAGGGCGACAATTTCTTCAAGTGGTACTCCGCAAGTTTCATCCTTGAACTTTCCTAAAACCTTCTTGTTAACAGAGTTGTCGTATGTCGGATGGTTGACTGGGTAGTCGGAGAAGTCAAAATCATTCCTGTGAGGAAACACTCTAAGGTCATCATACATGTCAAGTGTCTTGATCCAATATATGATCCCGTCAGTGTCCATGTAGCTAATTCCAATTCGATCTCGTCCATAAAAGGCAACCATCTTGTTGTAGTGGAAGTCGTACATATGGGTCTTTGAAATATCAAGTATACACATTCCTACATAAAGAGGTCGATCCATGACAACATTTGTTTTGTTCATGCATACAGCTACAAGATTTTCGTTTATTATGATAGATGTTTTGAAGTTAGGCTTTTGAACTAATTTTAACATTTTCTTTTCATCAGAAACAAGTTTCAAATTCATGTGATTCCTTTTGTTTTCAAGACATTTC
The DNA here is from genome assembly GCA_963675035.1 of Allygus modestus. Taxonomy (NCBI): domain Eukaryota; kingdom Metazoa; phylum Arthropoda; class Insecta; order Hemiptera; family Cicadellidae; genus Allygus; species Allygus modestus. Next base: position 240,596,506 of record OY776112.1, on the reverse strand, counting down.
CCATAGACGGCGTTATTCATCAGTTTGTAAAATTCTTTGTGAAAACTTGATGTGGAAGCTGCTCTTCTTGAAGTATTCGATTCTATATACGGTTTTAGCCAGGTCTTTTGTGTAAATTGAAGCACTCGGTTGATTTTAACAATTTTGATTCCTAGTTCAATTGCTTGCTGTACAATCCAATAATGTGCAATGTAATTAGATTTATTTTCAAGTGTTGTCATCAACTTTGAATATTTGCCTCCTGGAGGAACCTCGGACCTTGGTAATAGAGGAAGGTCATAATGATGGTCGTGAAGGTGCTGAGGATACTCGAAGTCAAAGTCCAATATGTATCCGATATCGCTGAACTTCGGGATGCTCATAATGTCTCCTAAAACATTAGAATCAACCCAGCAAAATCCGCCAAAAGGTAATGGCATTGACATGGCGTATCCATAAAGGTTATTGGCGTCGAAGTAGCCTAGGTAGACTGATTCTTTAGTGGAGTTATAATTTTGAAGATGTTTGTTATTGGCTTTGACATATCGTGTGACCGATTGTGTGAGCCCTCCTCTAACACCAGCTTCAACCATAAGAACCATGTCAATATCAGTTAAAAGTTGGAGTTCGCATTTAGTTTCCTTCATCATAGCTTGCCAAGCCAGCCCCGGAGATGTGAAGTAATAGAAACAATCCAGTCCGTAAGCTAACAAACAGGAATTTCTAAATTCCTCCATTACATCACAAAGGAGAGTTACATCAAGTTTCACATAAAAATCATTATAATCTCCGAGCGTCGACATATTAAGTTCCTTCCATACCTTGACAGCATGCTCATAATCTTCTGGATCTACTGGAGATTCATTGAGTTTACTGTAAAACATTTCTGGTGGAGGTAACGCAGTCTCGTCAAATCGAGCAAGGGAATCTATGTAGTCGTACGGGAACACTCCTTTTCTTAATACGAGCTCCATCTTATCTTCTGGAACCAGCTTCCTCGTTTCAATTAAGTCATCTCTTTCCAGATTCTTAGAGAGTGTCATCAAACTGAATGGCATAAACCTTAAGGAATCTATAAACCTTAATTTTATATTTTTTACTTTCTTTGAAAAACTAATAAATTTTTCTGTCGTTTGAGCCAATACGTCAATTTGTCCTTTGTCTCGTCCAAGTTCTGGAATAATAAAGTGTGCGTCGTATCCACTTAAATTGTGTAATACAACCGGTATAAAGTTAGGTAGCTTAAAGTTGATATTGCAGGCGTTACAAGCTGCTCCTCTATAGGCTCCTGTCAAATGATCATGGTCACGCACTTTGATGTTGTCCTCAGAAAACTCCTGTTTACACAAGTAACAAATGTCCTCCATTTGATGACATAGTTCTTGAAGGTCAGTGAGATTTTCCATAGGAACAATGTAACTGTAGAGGGTAGATACTTTTTCAGCAATATCATATAGATCATCAACAAATCGTGTTGCAGCTTGCTCCCCACGGTAAAGCTTTGGCTCCGTTGGAATATCGTAGTGCCGAAGATGCTCGTATGAAAGTGTTGATTTTACCAAAAGACAATAGCTGTTTGGCTCGTGTTTTTGGTATTTCCTACTGTCTGCTGCGTCAGGATCCACATTTTCCACTGGTATCAATGACGATTCAAAATCTGCGTAAATTACAATTGGGATGCGATACTGGTGATGGATATTCCTAAACTTTAGAATAGATCTATTCAGAGTTGGAAGGATAACTTTTGTTGCTGCATGATCTCCACAAAGTTTAGAGTGTTCCGTCAGCCAACTACGACCTCCTCTATTTATAGAGATATTTTTAAAACAGAAACATCTTTTACACACTTTTATTGGTGACTTTCTTTTGGTGAGCTGATAATGAATGAGCTTAGTGAAATCTTTTATGTACACATAATGTGAAACAGTTTCATCTTTTAGTAACAGTAAATCAGTATGGTCAGTCAATTCACGTGGTACCACTTTTAACGGGTACACATTGTTTCTTCTGTCCAGTCCAAACACGTTAACAGATACACCTGCATTACGTTTTTCAAAACTTCCTATATCAGACAATGACACTGGGTAGTTTAATCCATTAAATTTATATCTACCATTTAGTTCTTGATATCTTCTATTCGGTCGTTCAGGATGTTGGACACCTTCATGAACAAGAAATTTCGCCAACATGGAATATCTGAAACATTCATTGTCATTGTTTTGAACATTAATACATGATTTATTATCTTTAATCTTTGCTGGCAATGGAATAAAACTGCTGCCACGATCACCGTATCCACGTTTATGAACTCGTAAATCCAGGTTGTTTACATTGAGCAAGGACCATCCGGATCCACGAGCTTTATGTTCAGTTATTTTAAGCACCAATTCTTGTAAACATTCATCAACTATTTCATCTAAATTTGACGTCTCCATGATAGTTCGGTTTCTAGAAAGAAACCCTCTGTTGGATATTTCTCCTTCTACATTATTAAATGTTGTGTCCAATAGTAATCCAAATTTAATGAAATTCAAACGGTTAAGTTCATAATTTAATTTTGCAATTATAACATCTTTAACGAGGGTCAGAAATATTTGTAGTTCAAGTGTATTGATGTTATTTATTCTGTAATGTCGAACGACAGATCTGTCAAACGCCTCCACTAAAATGTTGACTCCCAACGTTGCATCTTCGTTCGCAGTCCCTCTAGAAGTAGAGGGTGAGGATTCATCTTCAGGATCCACTGAGTTTTGTTTGCTAGGAGGTGCATATGCAATTAGGCTTGGTCTGCTCTGCCGTGTAGAGTGTTCAGTGTCAGCAAGGAAGTGTAAGAAATCGGGATGGTCTTCACAATCGGATAATGCATTATTAGTAGCATTATGGTAAATTTCACAGTGATATATATATAAATCCTCATTTATGAAATCTTCATTACAACGTTGACAATAGTACATTGTGATTGAATAAATTTCTCAGTGTGTTATAGACTGCTCCAAAAGTAGTATTGAGAGCCATTTTTCACATGTTCTAGTTTTATAGAAAATGCTGACCTCAGCATTGAATTACTATTGGTTTATATTTTTGCTAAGATCATCACTTTCATTGCCATTGGTTCATTCATTTAAAAAGTAAACATAAATGAAATTATAAATTAGTATTGCTATAAGCTTACTAACCACAACATAATTATGGAGCAGCCTATACAGGTCCCAGATATATCCTCCACAACACCACCTTTTCAATTATCATTTACACCCACGGAAAGACAAGAAAGTGATGATCAACCAGTACAGGTTAACGTTGTATCAAGCAGAACAACTATCCAATCCAGAGAAGTAATGGCTGCATTAGAAAGATTAGTAGGGGCAGATTATCTATCAGATGATGACATCATTGTCGAACAATAAACCCTTTATACAGTTGAAAAACACATCCAAACAGCCGTTTTAACGGCTACCATTTTTTCATTCGTTTATTATACTCTGCTTGTGGCTTTTTTAGTTTAAGGGAAAAAAACATTGCGAATTCGGCTGAGTTTTAAAACGATTGAAACAATTGGTGGCCTTGAAAAAGGCCGTTTGAAACAGACTTCTCTAATTAGTCGCTCAGGTATGCAACGCCATCATCGTCTTCCTCACCACTGGAACTATCGAATAGTCTCCGCCTTGCATCGGGAACATCACGTAGGACAGGAGTCCTGTTGTCATCCTCATCTTCGGACAGGAGATAAAATTCAATACTGTCGGCGACTGACTCCGGATAATCCTCGTGAAGAACAAATGCTATTGCATCTTCTATGTCAGAGACATCTAGTGATGATGTGTTGTCATCGGAGTTGGTCAGGTCTTCGGAGTCGCTAGTATCTTCAATCTCCTCCACATCTTCCTGTAAGACATTTTCAATTATTTCTCCAATTTGCTTCCAGTGGTGAGGGGTGTCTAGTGGTGCCATGATGGTAGATAGGATATGAATGACCGGTGACTACTATTTACCTTTATTTATAGGGGAATTTTGTGATGAGCAAGCAAAAATAAACAACGAATAAGAGCATTAAGTTTTAGTCAGTAAAAAAAGTGCTAAGTTATGGTAGAAAAACCCTAAACATAGGTTTTGATCTCAAAAAATGTATATACATATATATATATATATATATATATATATAGAGAGAGAGAGAGAGAGAGAGGGGGAGAGAGAGAGAGAGAGAAAGAGATACACTTGTGCATACTTAATATCATAAATTTCAATTGTTAGTTGAGGTAAAATTAAGAAACCACCATGTGTTTTGTACAACTAAAAATTTTAAAAACCATGTGTTGGTAATTATTAATTTCATTATTAGTAGAAACATTAATAATCGAAAAGATAAATAATTGGTATGGTTCAAATAAGACGCTTAGCTTAGTTAAAACGAGTGAAATTCATGGTGGCCTTGAAAAAGGCCGTTTGTAGTTGCCCTCAGAAGGTGGAGTTTGAGATGGCGTTGTGGGTCTGCAGGATACGTCCTCAAGAAACGATGACGGTGAGAGTCACCCTTTGGCCAAGCCGCAGCAAACGCTTCAGGTCTTTGATGACGTTGGTCTTGAAGGGTAAGTCATCTTCCAGAGGAGTAGGCGCCATCCAGAACCCTACGTCGGACGTTGTCAATTTAATTGTAGTCGCTCGGCAGTCGGCCCTGATACTGTCTAGAGCCTCAGAAACTCTCCACAAGTCGCATTCTTGAGTTATCTCCGTCGTCCAATAAATCGGAACACGGAGGTAGAATGTTTTCAGCCACAGAGGAGAGCGTTTAACCCTTCTCGCTGTTTGGTGGTGAACAATCTCGTAGACCATGTTGTCAGGTAAACGTCGCAGATGGATGTGATCAACTCTACAGAACGCCTCTATTTATAGTAATAACTACTGCATATTCAGCAGTATCTTATCTTAACTGCTGACAATGCTTTTCAGCAGTCTCTTATCTTAACTGCTGACAATGCTTTTCAGCAGTCTCTTATCTTAACTGCTGACAATGCTTTTATTTTTTTCAAGGTCAACCTAACAAACAAACAAACAAAATCTTTTTTTGAATGCAAAGAATCGATGACACTAGAGTTGTAAATATTAATTCAGGCTGCAGCTTGTATTATCGGTTCATTTCATCTTATAATATAATTCGTTTGTAAAGGCAACACAGTTAGCTCAATTTGAGTACTAAAACGAGAGATGTAAATATTAATTCAGTCTGCAGCTTGCATTATCAGTTTATTTCATCTCATAATATACTTTGTTTGTGAAAAACAACAGAGTTAGCACACTGTGAGTACTATAACGAGTGAATCAATTGCTGGCCTTTAACAAGGTCGTATTTGAATTCTCCGCCAAGGTTTACGACTGGTCTCGACCGTTGTTGACTGTAAGAAAAGCTACGCAATGTAGGTTAATTATGCTGTAGGATTGTGCATAATATACTTTGTTTGTGAAATACAACAGAGTTAGCACACTGTGAGTACTATAACGAGTTAATCAATTGCTGGCCTTTAAAAAGGCCGTTTTTTAATTCTCCACCAAGGTTTACGACTGGTCTAGACCGTTGTTGACTGTAAGGAAAGCTACGCAATGTAGGTTAATTATGTTGTAGGATTGTGCATAATATACTATGTTTGTGAAATACAACAGAGTTAGCACACTGTGAGTACTATAACGAGTGAATCAATTGCTGGCCTTTAAAAAGGCCGTTTTTGAATTCTCCACCAAGGTTTACGACTGGTCTAGACCGTTGTTGACTGTAAGGAAAGCTACGCAATGTAGGTTAATTATGTTGTAGGATTGTGCATAATATACTATGTTTGTGAAATACAACAGAGTTAGCACACTGTGAGTACTATAACGAGTGAATCAATTGCTGGCCTTTAAAAAGGCCGTTTTTGAATTCTCCACCAAGGTTTACGACTGGTCTAGACCGTTGTTGACTGTAAGGAAAGCTACGCAATGTAGGTTAATTATGTTGTAGGATTGTGCATAATATACTATGTTTGTGAAATACAACAGAGTTAGCACACTGTGAGTACTATAACGAGTGAATCAATTTTTGGCCTTTAAAAAGGCCGTTTTTGAATTCTCCACCAAGGTTTACGACTGGTCTCGACCATTGTTGACTGGAAGGAAAGCTACGCAATGTAGGTTAATTATGTTGTAGGATTTTACATAATATACTTTGTTTGTGAAAGACAACAGAGTTAGCACACTGTGAGTACTATAACGAGTGAAACAATTGGTGGCCTTGAAAAAGGCCGTTTCTGAGCTGCTGATCCAATCTAGACGCACTCCCACATCGCCTTTGCCAGTTCGCCTTTGCCCGCCCTTTGAAATATTAAGTATGACCCAGTCTTGGGTATTGGTTGCAAATATCCAGGCAGTCTTACCTTTAGGATTCTTCCGCTGTTTTCCAAAATTACTTTGCGCTCTTTAATTTGTAGGAGTTTATATTTTTTGGAAACTTTCAATCTTCGGAATTTTCCCTCCTGAGCTATAGTTTCAAAGTCAAAACTAGATGCTGGCGGCTTTTTCTCTGCAGGTTTGTGTTTAGCGCAGCACTTTTCTCCTATTTTGCAGAAGACTGCACACACTTCACCCTTCTTCGGCCCTCTCTTAAATTGGTGGGTACACTTGGGCGCATTTCTTACCCGTGGTGTCTTCTTCAATGATATTCTTGGTGTGCTGGAGGATGAAGTTGCCTTCGGTACGAAGGGGTCATGTTTTGAGATGAATTTCCTATTATCTTCATCCGATGACTCTGCTGTCGGTGCTCCAAAGTGCAGGGGACTTGGCGGCGAAACCACGCTTGTGGATGTAGAAGGTGCGTCCGGCGGATCGAAGATAGACTTCACCTTGTTCTCAGCCAGGATGGATTCTACAGCTGCAAAAGTCTCAGAAGAGTCCATGTCTTGGTGATCAGATCAGCAATCAGCTCAGTGGAGGAATGAGGAAACATCGCACTACTCTCTCATTATATAGGCGTTGCTGACACAGCACTCTTCTCCTATTGGTCAGTTGAATTTAAGTACTAAAAATGGTGGCCTTGATAAAGGCCGTTTTTATATTCCAATCTTGGACCGACTGTGCCTCTATGTTAGAAACTTGCAAATGTTTGTGTTTGAAAGCAATTTTATGTTTTACTCAAGCACCATAACATTTGTTTTTAGGTACATTAAACAAACTGTGTTGACTGAATAACGAACAAAATTCTCGGTCAAAATATATTATTTAGAGTCGGCAACTACGTATCTCCAATCTTAGCCCGACTGTAACTCTATGTTAGAAACGTTGAATTGTTTGTGTTTGCAAACACAACTCATTTTATTCTTTACTCCAAGCTATGGTTGTTAAGCCCCATAACATTTATTTCAAGCGCATTAAATAAACTGTGTTGACCGAATAATGAACAAAGTTCTCGGTCAAAATATATTATTTAGAGTCGGAAACTACGTACAGTACAGATTACCAATACCCAGTATGTCATGGGACTTATAATAAAACTTTGCAAATGCATGAGTTCAAAAACGATTGAAAAATGTGGTGGCCTTTAAAAAGGCCGTTTTTTGAGATGATCTAGCGACGGACCCATGCGGCCTTCCCTCTGGGATACGAAAGGTCCTCCCCGGCCCATGAATCTTCAGATGCGTCGACTTCCACGGCCACTCCATTCTCCTTGGCAGGCGAACTCTCGTCAGCTCCAAGGAACCAACCTCCCGCAGAGTAGCCTCACCATCCTGCCGTACGAAAAATAGCAATTCGTACAGGCCGGGTTTCATCCGCCACAACCGTCGATTCTGCTCGCCATGGCGTAGTTGCCCAAGTGGAGTGTAGAAGCGCCGCTCCAGCCTCTGAAGCTTTCGCCGTGGAGTAGCCGCAACACAATCCATTACAGTGACAGGATTGCTCCTTGGCACTGGTCTCAGAGCTGGACAGTCCAACGCGAAGCGAACACGCCTCTTCGAGGCTCCTGGACATTGACGAGGCGGCCGGAGTGAGGATATCGGTGCTAGTGGAGCCCGTCGCTCAATCATCTCAGCGAAGATTTCTTCCACCGTAGTTTCCATCTTCTCTCCTCAGCGCAAGCAGGATGTCCTGAGCTCCACTAATCATTGGTCTCTAAGGTGCGACGCTACGTACCGTATAGGATCCGCTGCAGGTCTCCTGTTGGTGCGCACTAATAACACTGACTCAGCGTTTTATTTAGTGGCCTTGAGAAAGGCCATTTTAATTATTTAATATCCCAGTCCAAGCGCTTACCCCTTTGAACAAACTATGTTGACAGAGGAACGATTAAAATTCTCGGTCAAACCATATTTGTTGAAGTCGGTAACTAAGTACCGTACCGTACAAAATACCAACAAACTTTATTGAAACCTCATGGGACTTATAATAAAACTTCGCTACAGCAGGAGTAAGACTGGGGGTAAAACAAAATATATGTTTTACGCTACTGAGTGTCAAACGATTGAAATTTTTGGTGGCCTTAAAAAAGGCCGTTTTTATCAGTGTCATTTTTTACATGGACACCCATTGGACGGTGACACGCCGACGTCGTTGCCCATCTTCCGGCTTCCTGACCTCCAAGTAGGTCTTTAATGTCTCGTACGGTGGCTCAATCACTCCATTCGGCAGGTAACTTCTAAAGACAAAGTTGTGGTGGCACAACAAAAGCTCCCGCGAAGGCTTGTCCCATCCGAGCAGACAATAAAGCCCCGGCTGCAGTTTCCACAGGCGGTGGAGCTTGAACCCAGGGAATGCCGGTTCGAAGCTCGGCCGACGAATCTCCCTCGGCTCATCGATAACAGGTATCTGGGCCGTATAGTTCTTCTCAGGTTCCAGATCCCTCGTCTTGTCCGAGAGAATTTCTCTAAGTAAAGAGAACGGTTCCCGGGCACAAGTCGATATGTTTACCCGTCGAGGCATTACATCGACGGGTCTACTCTTTGACGCTGGTGTCGGAGCCGAGCGTTGACGAGGCTGCCCTGTCACGGACTCGCTCTTTGGGGCTGGGATTGGAGCTGGACGTTGACGAGGCTGCCGGAGTGATGACCGAGGTGTGACACTGTGGAGCCTGGAGCTGGAAAGCTGGAACGATGGTTCCCGACGAGGCATGCCAACCATCTTAGGCCGGGTCTGCTTCCTGAACATGATGCAGTTGCGTCCGTAACGAAAGGGTGAGCAAAAGTGATTCGCTTAAGAACAGCGGTATACTCACTAGCACAAGCCGGCTTCTCATTGGTCAAACAGTTCAACCAATGAGGTGAGGTTATTTTCTGCTGACTCAGCGGAAAAGTTCATAAAACCGGGACGCTCGTTCCACTCGAATCATTCGGCATGCAGACACGGGACCAGTCCAGAGCAGCTCCAGAGAAGCCGGACACAGCGGAGATCATCGGAGAGAAGCTGAACATCCACGGAAGTCTCCTAGTACCGCAATCCCTGCAGTGGTACCCCGGGCTTGAAACTTCTGTAATATAGCGAGCACCACATATGTAGGTCTCACTTGCTATCGGCAGGCATCTCTACGCTGATCTCCGCCGGGTCCCGAGGCGGAGTCAACACCTTCTGCGTCGCACAAGGCCTGAGAGAAGTCCCCCTGTGTGGTCAGCACTGCTCCGGGCGTTGGGTGAACAGTGCGGTGGGCAATGGATCTGGATCGTTAAACTCAGCGCCGATCTCTTATTCTTCTCTGTACAATCCTTTTCTGTCTTGCATGGCTTCGCTGGTTTCCCACTAACACTAACACAATTTGTTGATTTGTACAAGTTAAACTCTGTCCCTTACCCTATTCCCATCACAACCCCAAAAACAAACCCGGGTGGTTCGCGCAGTGTGGAGTTCTGCGGTCCACCCATACCCTAAGCAGTTCAATCGGTCGGCATGGGCAAACCGCCACGAATGAACTGACCCTTCTTGACTGGTCGGCAGGGCAATCTGCCACAGTCAAGATCCTTTTTTTTAAAGTATTAAAATGACCTTGAACACGTTTGAACATGTTTGGAGAATATAAATTATAATTATTTGAAGTCCCCTAAAACATTCATAGCTACAACTGAATAACTATTCTTTGTTACCGCGAAAGTTGTAAAATTGAGACTTATTAAAACGGCCTTTATAAAGGCCACTAAACTGAAGTTGGATAAATGACAAAGTCCAGAAAATGTTGAATACTCCCCCTGTAAAAGAAGTAACAAGATGTGAGGCTGAGACTTGTAAAGGAATCGTCTAAGACTGTGAAAGTAAAAATAATTGAGACTTGTAAAAATGGCCTTTTTAAAGGCCACCAAAATGATTGATGTTAAATGACTAAGTCCTGAGAATCTGGATTGAAATGTACTTAATGTAGGTTTAGTATGTTGTATGATTGCTAGGCTGATTCACAACGAATGATATAAGTGGTGGCCTTGATAAAGGCCGTTTGTAGAAGGAGTGGAGTCCTGGATTTAGTGTGGGGGGATGGAAGCGACGACCCGAAGAAATTGTCTTAGTTGTAGTTGTCGGCGTAGGCTAGCGTCGACTGTGTCCAAGTGTTGATGTTGGATGATGAGGTGGAAGTCATTACCGCTACTAACATCGATGATGATCTGATCGGCAAGGTGTCGGTAGCGGTCCAAGATGCCCATGAGTTGGTTGATCTGTCGGTAAGTGAAGATGTTTCGCGTTATTTGAATCGTCGCTCTCCCCACAGGAGTACTTGCAGCCGTCGACCTAGTTTGGCAGAACTTGAACTGTTTCCTGCGACGTCTGTGATCCTCTTGGTCCGAATAGTCCTCGTCAGAAGAGTCAGCAGGGCGTTTGATCGGTTGTAAGTTGCGAGCCATGGTTGCGTTGCGGCTAAGATCTGGAGTGTGAATGGATCGTAACGAGCGATTCTGTGCTAAGCTGTAAATGTGGCGGGGGTTAATAGTGGAGGGGGACTCTATAGCGTGGGATGGGGAGCGAAGCAAGGGGGGGGGGTCTGGGGGCGGAGCCCCCAGAAAATTTTTTTATCTTATCTAAGATCTAGATCTAAGATAAGATAAGATAAGATAAGATAAGATAACACAAACCGACGTAAATGGATGGTTTGCCATTTCAGGTCGCAAACCGACTTAAATGGACGGTTGGCCATTTCAAGTCGCAAACCGACGTAACTAAACCGTTTCTTAATATAAATCCACCCGCTTTCACATTACCTCACATCCAATGACGTATGTGTATCGTCACACCAATACGTCATCGCCGTGACGTCATCACACCCTCTCGTCACACATACGTCATCACCACGTCACTCAAACGTCACTTCTGATTAAAAGACAATTATTTTTCAGCTGTCCCAGACTCCCCATATTGCCTCTACTCGAATGCCTCTCATCGAAAGTCAACTACAGAATGAAGAAAACTATTATAATACACTAGCGTTGCGACTTTAGGCCCTGGCGGATATTTCGAGTACCATCTTCAGCACTCATAGTAGCGGTTGAGGGAACTATTATCCCTTCTTCGTCCGTCCAATACGATGCTAGCTTTTACCGCCTGGCTAGTTGCGCGCGCAGCCTTACCACTGGTCTTAACCTCCACCTCCGCAGTTCAGTAGACTTCTTTTACCACGGCTGCTTGGTCCCCTGGAAATTTCCCAAAACTCAGATCTCACGGTCGACAGGATATGACGTAATACCCTGTGTTCCTGCCCCAACGCTCTTTCCCACGATTTTACGTCTTGATTTTCAAGTCCTATCTTGTTAATATTTTATTTTGTCCGTCTGTCTTATTTGTTTTTCCCGACTGACTTCCGAAAAGATTTACTAAAATAAAATCCAAATTATTCGACCCATCACAATTTACCAAGCTCTTATTTTAAATGGTAGAAGTTTTTATTAATTTTTTTGTCTGATCAATAGACCAATTGTCTATAAATTGTAAACTATTTGTTATTTGTAGAACATCAAGCACAGCTCTGACTACACTTATAATTACAAATAATTTTAAAATTGACTTACCTGAATAACTGGTTAGTTTCTGTAGAATACCAATTTCATTCTAACTGGTCTAGGACTAGAAGCTTGGAATTCGTTACGTTGTGCAATTTGTTCAGTATACGGCAGATTCAAGATAAAAATATATTAATTTTATAAAATAGGCTAAAGTAATATAGAAAAGTATATTTTACCCTCAGTCTTATAGCATAAATCTCTTTTATGTCGAGCAAGGGTTCATTTAACTATTACAGATTAGGAAATAAGTTACATTTCGATGTCATCCTTATGTTTGAAGGCCGAATAATCAAAAGCAACAGTCACAGCTGATGGGCACTTGGAGCGTTGCTAGCACAGTTCAGTCTATGCAGTTATCTCTACACTTCATTGCAGCAGTGTTTTATTATATTTTCCCCCCTAAATAAAGTAAACTTGCTTCATTATGTTACAACAAAAACAAACTACAAAACTACAGCAAACTGCTACTTCAAAACTACTCTGCAGCTTTGACTTTGGTCTTTTTTTTGGTGAAAACAACAAGAGCTAAAATCTCTCTGGAAATCTGAGTGGGCCAAATAAGGTCTGTGAAGTTGGCCTACCCAAATCAGCTTACCCAGTTTATTTGATATCTCTCGTTAGTTCTTTGTTAGTTCCTGATAGTTCTCATAAAAATATCGTTAGTTCATCAATATTAACCCTGTTAAAGCCTTAAATCAATGGGTAGGCCAACTTCACACTATGAAAAGTAGCTTACCCACAATTAAACTACATAATTCCTATTTCTTTATGTCTATCATTAGTTCTTCGTTAGTTCCTGTTAGTTCCCTCATAAATACCGTTAGTTCAATGAAATGAATGGTTTTACAGCCAAATATTCAAAATGGGTAAGCTAACATTCCAATGTGTGTAGTACCTGTGCCTACCCATGATGACATAAAATTATTAATATTTGATCATGTCTGTCGTTAGTTCTTTGTTAGTTCTTGTTAGTTCCCACAAATCTATCTATAGTTCAAACAAAGGAACCATTTCACGGCCAAAACTAAAAATGGGCATGCCAACTTCACACCATGAAAAGTAGCTTACCCACAGTTAAAATACATAATTCATATTTCTTCATGTCTATCGTTAGTTCTTATTAGTTCCCGTTAGTTCTCATAAAAATATCGTTAGTTCATCAACATTAACCGTGTTAAAGCCTTAAATCAATGGGTAGGCCAACTTCACACTATGAAAAGTAGCTTACCCAAATTTAACTACATAATTCCTATTTCTTTATGTCTATCGTTACTTCTTCGTTAGTTCCTGTTAGTTCCCTCATAAATACCATTAGTTAAATGATATAAAAGGTTTTACAGCAAAAAATTCATAATGGGTAAGCTAACATTCCAATGTATGTAGTAGCCTACCCATGATGACTTAAGATTATTAAAATTTGTTTTTGTCTATCGTTAGTTCATTGTTAGTTCCCACAAATCTATCTTTAGATCAAACATATTTAGGAATCATTTTACGCCCAAAACTAAAATTGGGCATGCTAACTTCACACCATGAAAAGTAGCTTACCCACAATTAAAATACATAATTTATATTTCTTTATGTCTATCGTTAGTTCTTCGTTAGTTCCTGTTAGTTCTCATAAACATATCGTTAGTTCATCAATATTAACCCTGTTAAAGCATTAAATCAATGGGTAGGCCAACTTCACACTATGAAAAGTAGCTTACCCGCAATTAAACTACATAATACACATTTATTTATGTCTATCGTTAGTTCCTGTTAGTTCCCTCATAAATACCGTTAGTTCAATAATATCAATGGTTTTACAGAAAAAAATTCCATGTTAGTTAACTGACATTCCAAAGTATGTAATAGTCTACCCATATTGACGAAAGATTATTGAAATTTGTTCACGTCTCTCGTTAGTTCCCTCGTAAATTACGAGAGTTCAATAATAATAATGGTTTTACAGAAGAAAATTAAACCTTGGTTAGCTAAAGTTTCAATGTATGTAGTAGCCTACCCACGTTGACATAAGATCATTGAAATATTTTATTCCTTCGTTAGTTCCTGTTATTTTCTTCATAAATACCTTTAGTTCAATAATAATAATAATGTTTCACAGCCGAAATTTCAACATGGATAGGCTACTACATACATTGGAATGTTACCTAACCAACGTTTCATTTTTTGATGTAAAACCATTATTATTATTGAACTAACAGTATTTATGAGGGAACTAACAGTAACTAACAAAGAACTAACGACATGAACAATCTTCAATAAACTTTCGTCAACATGGGTAGGCTACTAAACACATTGTATGTTAGCTAACCATTATTAAATTTTTGGCTGTAAAACCATTAATATTATTGAACCTACGGTATTTATGAGGGAACTAACAGGAACTAATGAAGAGCTAATGATAGATACAAAGAAATATGTATTATGTAGTTTAATTGTGGGTAAGCTACTTTTCATAGTATGAAGTTGGCCTACCCATTGATTTAAGGCTTTAACAGGGTTAATATTGATGAACTAACGATATTTTTATGAGAACTAACGGGAACTAACGAAGAACTAACGATAGACATAAAGAAATAGGAATTACGTAGTTTAATTGTGGGTAAGCTACTTTTCATAGTGTGAAGTTGGCCTACCCATTGATTTAAGGCTATAACACGGTTAATATTGATGAACTAACGATATTTTTATGAGAACTAACAGGAACTAACGAAGAACTAACGATAGACATAAAGAAATAGGAATTATGTAGTTTAATTGTGGGTAAGCTACTTTTCGTAGTGTGAAGTTGGCCTACCCATTGATTTAAGGCTATAACACGGTTAATATTGATGAAATAACGATATTTTTATGAGAACTAACAGGAACTAACGAAGAACTAACGATAGATATAAAGAAATAGAAATTATGTAGTTTAATTGTGGGTAAGCTACTTTTCATAGTGTGAAGTTGGCCTACCCATTGATTTAAAGCTTTAACACGGTTAATGTTGAGGAACTAACGATATTTTTATGAGAACTAACAGGAACTAACGAAGAACTAACGATAGACATGAAGAAATAGGAATTATGTATTTTAATTGTGGGTAAGCTACTTTTCATGGTGTGAAGTTGGCATGCCCATTTTTAGTTTTGGCCGTAAAATGGTTCCTTTGTTTGAACTATAGATGGATTTGTGGGAACTAACAAGAACTAACAAAGAACTAACGACAGACATGAACAAATATTAATAATGTTATGTCATCATGGGTAGGCTACTACATACATTGGAATGTTAGCTTACCCATTTTGAATATTTGGCTGTAAAACCATTCATATCATTGAACTAACGGTATTTATGAGGGAACTAACAGGAACTAACGAAGAACTAACGATAGACATAAAGAAATAGGAATTATGTAGTTTAATTGTGGGTAAGCTACTTTTCATAGTGTGAAGTTGGCCTACCCATTGATTTAAGGCTTTAACAGGGTTAATATTGATGAACTAACGATATTTTTATGAGAACTAACAGGAACTAACAAAGAACTAACGAGATATATCAAATAAACTGGGTAAGCTGATTTGGGTAGGCCAACTTCACAGACCTGGCCAAGGTTCTTTTTTTTTAAATTTTGATTATTTATGTTTTATTTTTGTCAAATTCATATTGCTAATAATTTTAATGATTTGGTTGGTATTCAGAATTCTGAAAGTATTTGTATTCAGCTTCTCATAAATATGTTATTGCTAATACGATTTTACCTACTCATCACAAGAACATAATATCGTAAAGAATAAATATTTTAGTAGTTATTTGATTTGAATTTGTAATCGGATTTATTTTAAACTAATAATATAACTTCCACTCACCAGTACAACGGCCAGTGGTTCAAGAAGATAACGTCCGTCCACACGCACATCCGGAACAAAGCCTGAGTGGGGAATACATATAAAAATAATGTCTATAGATGTAATCATTATGTATGTATTTGTTGTAAATAATTATATTTGTATTTTATTATTTGCTAGTGGAATTTGCTAGTAGTTCTTCGTATATCGTTTCTGAGCTCACAACTCCGTCTAACTGGCCTTCATAACATCAGTGTTAATATTATTAAGGTTAGGTTTTATTGAATAAAACAATTTTGTTAATCAGACTAAACAGACTTTTGTTAATCAAGGCAGTTCAACAAACTCACGACAAACTAGAATGCTGCCTAAAGTTCTTATAAAGATACTTTTATATTGTGAACATCACTTATTGACAATTCTACCCTTTATGTTTTTAAAAAACAAATATTTTCGCTTCTTTCCTAATTTTTTAGCGAATTTTCTCTATAGGGAAGAATCTATTACCGTAGTCGGCATGGTAAGACCTAGGCCAGGGACCATCATAAGTTTTCGTTTTGAGGTCCCCAGATGCCAAAAACATAATTTTTTCAAAACTTTATATATGTGTGTGTGTGTGTGTGTGTGTGTGTGTGTGTGTGTGTGTCCATGGGTGTGATAACTATCGTAAAATGGTCCGATTTTGATGAAACTTGGTACAAACATGTAAAGCAACATTTATGACTTTATGTTTGTATACCAGCAAAGGTCGCTCTATCCAAAGGGGTATTTTGGAGGTGGTTTTGTAACCCAAAATTCGGTTTTTCGAGTTTTTACATATAATATTTTAGTAAATCAAATTTTACTTTTCACCATTGGATTTGGCTTGAAGAACAAACAATTTGGTGTTTTTATCATATTTCTAGGTAAATTGGTTACAGAGATATTGAAAGTGCTAAACCCAGTACGTTGTTTAATTTTATTTTAATGGAGAATAAGAACAATTATATATCTCGCTATTTATCAATTTATTCTGACGAAACTTGGTATATTGCTTTATATCGTTGTGGTCTATTGATTTTTGCACAAAAAACTATTTTTTTTGCTGTTTGTTCCCCGTAGCAGCAAACCTGCCTACTTAGCCCCCACGTTATTCTTATGGAGATTAAGAAAAATGTTTTCTCCCTTAATTATGAACATAAATTAATAAAACTTGATATGTGGCTTTACCTAGTTGAGTTATATTTATATTTGTATAAAAACCCATTTTTTGTGTTCCTTGTTTCAGCAAACCTGCATAATCACCCGCCATGTTATTCTTATGGACACAAATTAAAAATGCCATAAATAATTTATTTATGAATTTATTGATGAAACTTGGTATGTGGCTTTATGTGGCATTAAGATACGTATATATACATCGGAAATTCGCTGAGTACGCAGGTTTGCTGCTATGGAGTATTTTTATTTTACGAGACATTTTGTTTTTGAATAAGATTCACATGTAAGTGACTCTTTCCATCTACAACATGTTAAACGGCAAATTACACTTATGATGACGGCGCTTTGCAGCGGCGCGGCGTCAACGCAGCTTCATTTTGAGGCGTGTGTAGGCAGAGCATATGTAGTCAAATGGAGCAGTTAACTGCCGCGGTGACGCGACGGCTCACATGTATTTCAAGACTCAATTCATAATCTCAATATATTAAATATACAGGGTGTTTCCAAATTCATGTTTCTAACTTCAGGACATTGTTTTTTATGTCAAAAGGAATGTAAATCATCATACAACCGGGGGTCTATTTCTTTTCGATTACTATCTGACTTTCTGAATCTGATTTTTATAAGAAAATTTATATTTTAAAAACGGCTTGACGAAATTCAACCAAATTTTGTTAAATATTCTTATTGGTAGGTTCTTTTTTAGAAATAGTTTTTTCATAAAATCTTTCCGCTTAAAAATGGCGGTCATTGGCAATTTTTAACCTCAAATATCTAAAAAACTAGAAATTTTACAAATATCTTTCTAAAATATAAAAAGTTTGAAAATGTAATTATAAATTCCATTCCTATTTAAACATTGAAAATCAGGTTACAATTAACAGAACTATGACAGAAAAACGGAACACATGCGTAAATGTTGCTATCATAACTAATCAAAATGATGCGTATTCAGTCATAGTTCAGTTAATGTTAACCCGATTTTCATTGGTAAAGCAGGTATGGATTTATAATTACATTTTCTAACTTTTATATTTTAAAACGTTTTTTGGTAAATTTCTAGTTTTTTTTTTATATTTGAGGTTAAAAGTTTTCAATGGCCGCCATTTTTAAACGGAAAGATTTCATGGAAAAATATTTTTTCTAAAAAGAACCTACCAAGAGGAGTATTTAACCAACATTCGGTTGAATTTCGTCAAGCCGTTTCTTAAATATAAATGTTCTAGTAAAAATCACATACAGACAGACAGACACTAAACGAAAAGAAATATGTACCCGGTTGTAAGATGATTTACGTTCCTTTCACAACATAAGGAACAACGTTGCGACGTTACGTTGTTTTACTTAAGGAATACTATTCCGAAGTTAGCAACATTAATTTGGAAACACCCTGTACATTGCTCAACCTAATTACAGTAAAGTTGTGTGGTGTGTATAATAATTTGTATTCATCTTCTTCCAAACATGTTTAATTTGCTTATTACTACTTTTATTTATTATACTTTATTAGCATAGATTACAAGTCTTTGATTAGTATAATTTAAAATTTAACAAATGAAAACCCAATTGGTTTCAAGCAAATAATGCTTCCTAAATTCCTAAATGTATCCATATATTTTAAAATCGTAGCTTTCTAATCAGACCTGTTAACATCTAAAGGTAAGGGATCAATACCAGTAGGTGTTTGCAGAGTAGATTAGTCCTAATGGACAAAGTTGAGTATTAATGATACCAGTCCTGAGGGAGCCCAACTCGCAACTTGCTGGACGGTTAATCTGCCCACCACACTGGCACCTTTACTGTGCTGACATTTAACAAGTACAAGTCAACTTACTGGACCGATTTGCAATAAAAAATACAGCTTTAGTACTTACAAGTACAAATCTTATTATTATTTCAGTTAAAATATATTTTTCTGTAATTTGTTTAATATAGGGAGTTCCAATATTTAAGTGTTTTCTAAAAAGCTTTAGAATTTAAACATTCTAAGCAAAGTAGACAGTATTCTGTCTTTATATTAGTTTTCTCTCTAGTTCTAGTTATTTTAGCGAATTTCCCCTATAGGGAAGAAGCTATTACCGTAGGTCTCATGGTAAGACTTAAGCCCGAGACCATGATAACTTTTCATTTTGAGGTCCCCAGATGCCAAAAACACCATTCGTTCAAATTTTTATATATGTATATATATATATATATATATATATATATATATATATATATATATATATATATGTGTGTGTGTCCGTAAGCACGATAACTCTCGTAAAAAAGGTCCGATCTTAATAAAATCGGATGGCCCCAGGACGGTTCGTCCCCCAGCCCGGCAGACCGAAGACCGTCGGGCAAGGGCCCTTACTCCCAGGCTGCAGGGATGATCCACTACTCCCTCCAAGGACTTGGACTAAACTGGGTATCCAGGCTCAACTGGGAGTCAAGCCCCCAGAAGAGACAAGGAGGAACCAAGGAAGGGAAGTTGGTCACACTGGATAGCCAAAAGACTCACCTATAGATTCATTTCATTCATTTTGTTGTACCCAATGTCGACCTCTGTACTAGTATAGACCAGTCAGAGAGCCGTCGAGGGCCGTCTTGTATGTAAGTACAGTATAAGTGTAAATATATTGTGTACTATCGTGAGACGTAGTTTTATTTTATCCTGTTATTCATATTAACCAAATCAGCTAGATTTCAACCAAAACTAAACTGTATACAAATATTCTATAATGATGTGCATTGATATCTGTCAATGCATATCAGAGTGAACTATTTGATTAAGGTTTTACCCCTCTATTACTAGAAAATAATATTAACTTTACAAATAGTTCGATGGTTCTGCATGTACAATTTTACAACATCTCCAATTAATTTTAATTTTTTATTTTATTTTCAGAGAATTCAAACCAGAAAAATAAGAAATGTTCCGAATTGCCTCCAATAATTTTTGATTTAAATTGTTTGTAATTTGTACTAATTTTTTGCCTAATGTCTGAGGCAATTATGTAGAATTAGAAGTTATAAAGTCCAAAAGCTTATTTAAACAATGTTATATTCAACTACCATGTATGTGAATCATTTTCATTAATAAATACATCACAAAAAATTGTTAAGTTGTATATCACGTTATTATTTTTGACTAAAAGTAACAGAGGAAATTGTAATTTTCTATTAGTAGTGAACACAGTACATTTTTCAATGTTATAGACAGTTAAATAACTCAAATCCCATAGCAACTGGATACAATAATGTACCTGCAATAGTAACAATTTCAACATTATTTTTTAAAACCTAAGAAACAATTTTATCCCTCAATTGAGCAGCTAAGGAAATGTGTGGTTTGGTAGGTCCCCATATTCAGTAGGTCTGAACATCAGGCTAGCCGTTTAGAGGTAAGTTTGTACAATTTCTTGTTCACTTAGCAAAGGCTGGAATAGTTCCCTATAGAGCAGTACTGCACCAGCTGAAGAGGAAGGTAAGACTGAGTCCAAACTAAGCCTGATTAAATAAAAAAGTCACCACAATTTTAATTCCTTTAATTATTGTTGTTAAATTGCCATACATCTAAATTACCAGCGAAATATAGTATATTTCATTACTAGGGCCGAAAGTGACGCTTTTCGATACGAGCTCAAGTTTAACGACCGAGGCTTCGCCTCCGGCAAGAAAATGAGCGAGGATCAAAAAGCCACTTTTGGTCCATGTGATGAACTATATTTTTCGTCTTACTGCACAATATATTAAGCTAACTGCTTTCTCAAAACTAATATTTTACAACTTGTTTACCTTTAAAAGCTTGCTCCCAACACGGTTTCTATCTTGTTATTGCTATTTAAAACAAACAGCTGTTACTACAGATGTATTCAACTATTGTCTGTTACATCTGTGTTAGTGTTAGGTTAGACTAACTATAAAGATAGGTATATCGAATGCTGTGGACTATCGATTACAAGAAGGAATACTTTACTCAACCGTTTCGAGCTATATCAGAGACTCACTGCGAACAGCGTTAACGCTTGCAGCTTATCTTCTCCCTGAGGCAAAATTAAATTGTAATATATGTTTATTTCCCGTGTCACTCATCTTGTCGGACTAAAACGCAACAAATACACTTAAACCGACAACATTGCAAAAATGAATTACAACCGATAAAAAAATTGATAACACCTCTCGATACAATCGATTACTTACAATCGACGTACACAAGTTAGTTTGGAGAGTGCAGTTGTTGGAGTGTTATTAAGAGCTGTGGAAGTCCAGATGATGAGTATTGGGAGACACTGGATGACACACTGTGGGGGGGATCTGGAGGAGAGTGCAGTTGTTGGAGTGTTATTAAGAGCTGTGGAAGTCCAGATGATGAGTATTGGGAGACACTGGATGACACACTGTGGGGGTGAACTGGAGGAGAGTGCAGTTGTTGGAGTGTTATTAAGAGCTGTGGAAGTCCAGATGATGAGTATTGGGAGGCACTGGATGACACACTGTGGGGGGGATCTGGAGGAGAGTGCAGTTGTTGGAGTGTTATTAAGAGCTTTGGAAGTCCAGATGATGAGTATTGGGAGACACTGGATGACACACTGTGGGGGTGAACTGGAGGAGAGTGCAGTTGTTGGAGTGTTATTAAGAGCTTTGGAAGTCCAGATGATGAGTATTGGGAGACACTGGATGACACACTGTGAGGGGGATCTGGAGGAGAGTGCAGTTGTTGGAGTGTTATTAAGAGCTGTGGAAGTCCAGATGATGAGTATTGGGAGACACTGGATGACACACTGTGGGGGGGATCTGGAGGAGAGTGCAGTTGATAGAGTGTTATAAAGAGCAGTGGAAGTCCAGATGATGAGTATTGGGAGACACTGGATGACACACTGTGGGGGTGAACTGGAGGAGAGTGCAGTTGATAGAGTGTTATAAAGAGCAGTGGAAGTCCAGATGATGAGTATTGGGAGACATTGGATGACACACTGTGGGGGAGATTTGGAGGAGGGTGCAGTTGTTGGAGTGTTATTAAGAGCTGTGGAAGTCCAGAGGATGAGTATTGGGAGGCACTGGATGACATACTATGGGGTTGAAGCGGAGGAGAGTGCAGTTGTTGGAGTGTTATAAAGAGCTGTGGAAGTCCAGATGATGAATAATGGGAGACACTGGATCTGTGGGGGTGAGATGTTTTGAACATTTTTAATGTCCCCCAATAACGATGAGGGGTTTTTCGGACAGTTCAAATTCAAAAATGTACACCCTTATTGAGTGACCCTTTGTTTAAAAGAGCTAAAAAATAGATGAGTAGTGGAAACTAGAGATTGTTATCGCATTCCTAACAAAAAAATTATAGCCAGTCGAGATTCAAATGAAAACTTTACCAGCAATACAAAAACTGATGTTAACTTATGTAACTGAATCAATAAACAATACACCTTGAGGAAAGTATTGTTTAGTTTATAATTTTATGTTGACCATGTAAAACAAAGAAATACCCTTTGGGTAGTGATATCACATAACGGTTATGACCGAAAGGTCTATACAAACCATGCTTGGTATTATTTCAAATAGGTATAACAGCTTTAAATGTAGTTATGATGGCACTACTGTTGTCTGAGGTCTACTGTACTGAGAATAATTATTTCATAGACTTATTTTTGCCTTATTTATTTAGTTTGAGTTTGGTTACTTTAAAAAAAGAAAATGATACAGGAAAAACAACATTTTTAAATAATATATGACTTATTCTAAACTTGCCATTGTAGGTGGAAGAAACAATAGCAGTATTGTCCTACAGGTTTTTCTTAATGGAACTTACCATTTATTTGGCTGACACTCTCTCAATAATATATTGCACTGGCAAGATAAATTCCATAATGAAATTTCTTCACATCGTAAGCAAGAGGTTTTGCAAGAGAGTGGTTTTGCCAACCATTTCATTGGATCATTATGACTTGGCAAGTTTAAGAAAAGATGTTAAGAATGTGTGCTACAAGTGACCAACTAGGTAATATCTTAGCTTCCGTCTGCATTTGCAAGACTCCGGTACAGGAAGCACGTAACACCATTTGCACATTCAGGAAGCACATTTGCAGGACTGTGCAAATACACCTCCTATACAGGATCTTGTTGGTCCTGCGCTAGACGGGAGTCTATAACAAGTCTCCAAGATTAAAAATACAAAAAAATAGGCCAAATAAATTAAGTAACACATACAAGTTATGTAATTATTAGGATTAATATATATCATAAATTGCAAGGCTAAAACATATTCGGCTATATTAATTAACATGTGATGATGCACATACTGGAATCACTCTTGGTTTGCTTCATTATACTAATATTGTAATGTGATAGTTTGGATGTATGGATATTTGTAGTTCATAAATCGTAAATTACCTATTGGACCAATAAAGCTAAAATTTTGGATAAACATAGCTTACATATCACATTAACATATAGACCTGATAATGTCCACATTCAATCTTAGGGCTCCACCTCACGGGTCCTGTAAGTTCCAATACAAATCTTATGGGAGGATATCATTTAAAAAACTACCAGCTGTAGTTAGGGCAAAGGAAGTCATATGGTATAACTAACAAAGATTTGATGGTGCTGTTCAGTTTAACATTTTTAATGCATTTTAATTTGTTGCAAACAAAGCCGTGGGTATCAGCCAGTATTTAATATAAATAAAATACAAAACTGCTTTAGTTACAGGATAAGCTAAACAGGGACTTTGGTAGTGTACAAAACTGAAACACGTAATAAGAATAGTTTTTCTTCTATCAGAAAACAAAAGGGATTGAGGAAATTGACATTGATGTCCTGGAGCGTATCCCTTCTCTGGCTATCAAATTGTTTCATGTCTATTCTCTTTTACAAGCCCTTTGGGTATGAGTTGCTCTTGACGGAAATGTGATTGAAGCTCTGATCACCAATTGAGGTTTATAAAATGTTTCAGAGCAATGTGATTGGTACTTTGAAATGGACCTATAATCTTATATAGATGGTTATTTGAAAACCACGGAAGGTCTAATGGAACAACAAGAAGTTATTTAATTACATTTTTATTTTATTTGATATAAGTTCTGAATAAGTAGCTCTTCTCAGTTTCACACTCAAAATGACACTCATTTCTATAAAACTATATAAGTGTAAACTTACACATTTTCTTGGGTAAAATATCATGCTATAGTTAAAATTGTGTTATTTTTACTTTGTTTAAATCGTACAATGATTAGAACTTTATAAAATAACAATTAATACCATCTTGATCAATAGATTTTGATTATATACTTATTATTTATATCATTATATATTTGTGACAAAATAACTAAAGGTAATACTTTTAATTTTTGTACGTACTGTGTCATTACTATGTACCAAATTACCGTATGTTTAATGGTAGATTGTGCCAAATTTTTTTAAAATGTACAAAAATATTATTAGTTTTTGTATCTTAATTATGATGTAGCTGTCCAAGAATAAATTCGTTCTCTTTTTTGAAATTTATCATTGAAGTTTTTCTTACGTATATCTATTTGTTACATTAGGTTTATTTTTTTCATTAGTAGTCAAACTCGTCCCGCAGACAGGCCCACTTGTAGCCCATGTACGGCTATTTGTAATAGAATATCTGTAACTTTTAACTACTCAGATATATTTTTAAACAAATTTTCGCTATTCCTCCCTTTCAATTACAAAATTAAACTTAATTTTTGTTGCTTGTATCAGTTTTGTTTTCACCCCTTAGAAAAAGATATGATAAATAAATTATAGAATATCCAGTATCTACCCATTAATGTATGCAAGCAATGAAGAACAATTATGCATTTTGAACGAATTTTGTGGGTAAGCAAATAAATAATAACTTTATAATCTGAAAAAATCAAGAAAAAACAACTAAAAAGTGGGAGCTAAGAAGAAAATTCAGCACTCTACACAGCGTAGACATTTATTTTATTTTATTTTTTTGGGTGGACTTGGACCCTAAGCACGTCAGCCACTTTTGGGTTGAAGTGGTTTCATAATCCGTCAAGGTGCCGGAGCCTGATAACCTGCTGCAGCCAGCAGACATCTCCTCTCAAGGCAGATGACTGCCCATCACCATGTTGCCAAGAATGGCAGCTCTTACCTCAACCAGCTCAGTGCAGACAAAAAAACAGTTGACCTGTAGTCTCTTTAGACTGCCCCATGCTTCCTGCACGCTGGCTATACATTGAAAATGCTCCATTGAAATGTCCAATGACTAGTCCTGTGATTTTTGTTTGATTTCTGGCCTACCTAGGCACAGGATATCTGTCACCAACCGGTGAGTGTAGGGTGAGCTTACTTACTCTCAATAAAGCAAGCTCCAGGGTTAGTCCGGTACCTCTCTAGAGCCCATGATGTCACTGACTGACACACATACTCACAAGAGATTCCACAGAAGGGCTGACAGCTTATGAGTACTGCAGACAACAGTAGTACTCATAGGCTAACCCATCCACAGCCTCATTCCCCCTACTCCAGTGTGGCCTGACAACCAGAACAGTTTGACATTGTTGCAACTGCCAAGGCAATGACACTGTTGTGAAACAGTCCCACACGATCCAGATTGAAATGCCGATTCCTAAAAACATGTCAAGGGTATAAGCAATCGTATTATTAGAAGTACTGTTCACAATGCCTAGCTTGTAATAACACATGGCCCGAAACAACTTGTAGTCGATCAGGTTGGCTGAGCAGTCCAAAGCGCTATCACCCCGGTCAAGGAGTAGTGCTAGGATCAAGCGTTTTAAGTTCTATCTCAGTCAGTGTTTGAAGAGTTCACCTGTCTGTGGTAGAGTTGAAGAGGAGGCAATCTTAAGCAAAGGGTGGATAACACAGGCCTAAGCTGATGGGATGGGTGAATTCTTTGTGAGTTGCACATCTGATCAGGTGTTTTGCTACTTTTTGCCTACCCTTTACAGTTGATGTCAGACGTAAAGGCACAGTTACCCAGGTAGAGCATCCCGTCCTAATCTGTTGTTGACAAAACAGCGCTTTTGTGGGGAGCGGCCACCTGGCGCAGCCGGCATCCCCCTTCTCTTCCAAGAAATTCCATGTCCTTCTAAAATTTGTAATAAATTGATCCATTAGGCCTACAGCCAAAAATGATGGCTCATTTTTCCGTCCAAATTTGAATCACAGTTCTACGATGTCCCGCTATCAACATAACAGGTTATATTGCGGAGCATATCAGGAAAATCTGAATCCTGTTATGTCGATAACGGGACATCGTATAACTGTGATTCAAATTTGGTCGTATTTGTCTACTATAGACGGAAAAATGAGCCATCATTTTTGGCTGTTGGCCTAATGGATCAATTTATTACAAATTCTAGAAGGACATGGAATTTCTTGGAAGAAAAGGGGAATGCCGGCTGCACCAGGTGGCCGCTCCCCACAAAAGCGCTATTTTGTCAACAACAGATTAGGACGGGATACTCTACCTGGGGATCTGTGCCTTTACGTCTGACATCAACTGTACTCAAAGAGTTAACACATTCGATGCGGCGGGTCCACCGGTGGACCCCACCCGTCACAGCTGAGCAGTGAGGGGTCCACAGGTGGGGGAGCGTGCAATGCTTTGTTTGCCGGGCCAGTGTGGTTCAGCCCCTCATAGAGAACGGTCGACACGCTATCGCATTGTTGTTTGAGTTTATGTATCACGCAGCGTCGTTCGTCCTCGACTCGGCGGGTGCGGTGGGGTCCACCCGTGGACCCTAAGTTTATAACTTTGTTTCAGTGTTGCTAATCTATATAATGTGTTTTGTGTGTACATTTTAGTTTTCTTTTGTTTTGTGATCGCTGAAAATGGATCCTTCAATACATGGAACATCGAGAGATGGTGTTGAGCCACAACTTTACGAGGATCTGGAGGATATCGATGCAGATGACCCTATTCAGTGTGTAATGGGTGGAGATGTATCCGATAATGAAAATGATGGAGATGATGATGCCGACTCGTATGATAGCGGTGAGAACGACCCAGATATATACACTACAGCTCCAGAATGGACGATACAGACATCAGGCTTGAGACCCATTGAATTTACCAGGACTGTTACTCTGCTGGTGCCAATTCCCGGGCAAAGGACCCCGATTGAGAGGATCAAACCTTTTGTTAGACAAAGTTTTGCTAGAACAAACCTGTAAAAACAGAAACGAGTATATTTTTAAAGTATTTTCCAAACCCTCTTTAACTCCTAATTCCAGAATTTGTAAGTGGAGGGACTTGAAGGTACCTGAACTGAAAAAATATTTATTGGTTTAGTCCTACATATGGGTACAGTAAGGCTAAACAGACTCCAAGGTTATTGAAAAACGGATCCACTTTTTGACTTTAAATTGTTTAGACGAAGTATGTCTAGGGATCGATTTTTGAACATCCTCCGTGTCCTTTATTTCAACGATGAAAAAAATACATGTGACAAGAAAGAATCCCTTGGAAAAATCACAACAATTATTGAATATTTAAATAATAAAATGGCCCAGAGCTATTACCCTCAAAAAGAACTGTCTGTTGATGAGGCGATGGTGTTGTGGCGGAGTAGGTTATATTTCCGTCAGTACATCAAAGGAAAAAGACACAAATATGGAGTGAAATTGTACACCATTTGTGAACACCAAGGATTAATTTTAAAATTTCTGGTTTATGGAGGCTCTTCAGATGAGGTAGTAGGTGGACAAGGATATATAGAAAAAGTAGTCATGTAATTACTAAAAGAAAAGCTAGGAAATGGTCAAGCTGTTTACATGGACAACTTTTACAACTGATACAGCTTGTCATCCAGACTTTTGGCTAACAAGATCTATTCCACTGGAACCCTGAGGCAAAATTGTAAGCTTGTGCTGATAGAAGTAAAGGGAATGCCATTGAAGAAAGGAAAAACGATTGCTCGCTATGGGAATAGCGTAATGATAGGGAAGTGGAAAGATAAGCGCACAGTCTTGTACATATTAACTGAACACGAAAATGAAATGATAGAATTTCAAAATAAAAGAAAGCAAATTAAATTTAAACCACTTCCAATCGTAAAATACAATGCTTTTATGAGCGGTGTTAACAGAGCAGATCAGATGATGAGCTATTATCCCTGTGAACACAAAACTGTTAGGTGGTACAAATAAATATTTGTACACATTTTACAGATGATTTTTCTGAATTCCCATGCGCTCTACAACATGTAAGTCAAAAAGTTAGATTTTATGACTACCGACTGCATGTAATAAGGGCTCTCCTGCCAGCACATATGCCAGAAAACCTTGAAAGCCCTAAACAAAAGCGTGCACAGGAGGCTGCTCACAAGATTGTGAAGAATGTAAAACGTGATGACAGTAACCGTGTGAAAAGAAAAAAAACCGTCGTATTTGCTGGAAAAACACAGGGAAAAAAGTAAAAACTGTGTTTTATTGCGAGACCTGCCCCGACAACCCTGGCTTATGCATGGGCCAGTGTTTTGAGTCATATCATGACTCACTATAAACTTTGAAAAGAAAAACAGGATTATACATAGTGTAAATAGTTGTCGTTAGTCAGTAAGGTAGAAACAATTTTACAGCAGCAATGTCATTTGAAACGTCGCAAAGCTTTTGATTGCGGAGCAAACGCGGCTGAGGACCATGCCGGTGCGGCGACGGTACAATGGGACTTTCGGTGCGTACTGCTGAGGGTCCACCGGTGACTGATTACTTTGGACGCTCCAAAACCAATGGTAAGAGTCTAGAATATGGATTATGACACTTATTCCTAACTTTATAACCTAAAAAGGTAAGCTTTTATGAAATAAAAATTTGTAGTCATAGGTTAGCGCTTTATATAAGTTTTTCGCAGCGAATGTGTTAAGTTTGCTATACTTTATATGACAGCAAAGTCAACGATACCTAAATTTGAGGTAAACATGGGAATAACTATTACTAGTTCTTAATATTTGTCATAACAATTTTTGTATTGATTAATATTAAATTAAGATTACGTCATTTGAGTACAAAATTGTTTAACAACTAACAGTTAACTTTTTGATTTGACTGACTTTCAGATTTTGTTGTATTGCCTGACTTCTCCTCCGGTTACAGATGTACGTTTGCAGCTTGTCTCTTATACTGCTTTGAACACTAGCCCCTTTTGTTGCATTCCTCAGCAACGGACGCCATGTTGAAGTATGCTGCCGTTCCTTTAGCCACTCACCTGGAATGATATTTCTATCACCATCTTTGGTATCCACAGCTCCTGGATATAAGTACTGGCTGTTTTTCTTATCCATGCCTCCTCCATTCTGGTTTTCTAATCCAAAACAAACGTTGTCAGAAATATTTTCCTATAGATGATCAAAAAAACTGTTAGAGCAGCTGCAATTTGAGGACGCTCCTCCATTGCAACTAAAGCAAGTACGGTACATGACTACAATTAAAAATTATTGCTAAAAGTGGGCTAGGATCTCTCACTGTACTACATGTCAACTTTTCTCACCTACTCTCAGAACTACTCTACTCTCGCAGAAAACTATCAGACAACAATAATCGGAGAAAATTCACCAACAGTGTAAACACTTCTCCGAGTAGCTTCTGCCTCTGGAACTGTCTGGGAGTAAAAACCTCTCACGTGTATCCTGTATACCTAGCTTAACAATGTTATGAATGGGAAATGTTTCTTACCCACCTCGCTGTTGATAGCAGAAGTGGGCCTGTATACCACTCATCCACACAAGCTTTTACATCGGTGGGACAAGTGGACCTGCATGCTCCTCGCCCACCCCGATGTGGTGTCATAGCAATTGGCTGGTTTAACACACAACACTATGGGAACCATTGTTTGTTCACTCATAGTGCTTACATGCAAAGGTACAAATCAATATTAGCACTATGATTGTTTTCATTTAATGATGCTTTGTTGAAATTTGTAAACTCCTTGAATTTTATATACAACCATATTGTAACAAATCGTCAAAGTTTCCGGAAAAACATACTGATAAATAATCCAGCACAAATTAGTTAAATAAAATCTGTAGAGTTTTTAATAAGATTTCTAACACTAGTTGGGGAATTGGACATATTTCATATTAAACAAAAGTTAAATTGATCATAATTTGATGTTTCCTTCCGGCATATGCCCATCTTGTAGGGTGTGATTTTTCCACAAAGAGCTTTTTAAAATGCTCAATGGGCAAAGAAAGAGCTTAACCCATTGATTGCCAAGGGTAGATATAATAACTCCAAAAGTAAATATCAGTGTTGTAAGAGAACCACATTATACCCTGCCCTAGGGGATCTGTAGATTATACAGATATAAAGACTGCACTCTCCGATGAAATTATTTGGTAATAAACTATACATTTTGTGTTATATAAAACAAATTTATTTACACCATATTACACTGTCAAAACCACTCGAGAAGTAACAAAAACATTTATTTATAATTTATGGAACTTTTGTTTTTCTTTTCTCTTTTCTCACTCTCAATGATAATGAGAGTTTTAAAATAAGCCCAAGTATATACAGTATTCAGCGGTGGAATATTAGTCTTTGAGTATTATAAAATAGATCAGTGAATATAATATTCAAGTTAGTCTAAACACTCTTAACAACTTTATAGCGTAAACAAGTTTTTATATAGATATTTTGTACGATATAGCACTTTGCAAATGATCAAACTCATACATTTTTAATATGGGCCAGTGAAATTGTATTTCTAAAAGGAAAAAGGTACACAAAAGGCATAAATATTTGTTTGTAGAAATTGCACTGAATGTATGATTATATACCAGGTTTTCTACTATTAGCGAGCAGACTTTTTTACAATAAGAATGATGTATGAGGTTATATTTTTTAAGATACAAAAGTAGATTGCTAAAATTAGAAAAATCTAAACAAACATGAAATCACACTTTTTATCCGTGGTGGGGAATGGCCACTAGAATACTTTAAATACAAAAGTATCTTAGTGCAACAAAACTTTAAACCCTCAGCGCATTTTGACATACCTTTTAGGCCATGTAAATAGTCACTCAAAAAAATTCTGAGTTGAAACAAAAGAGATTTTAAGTGAAATCAAATCATACCTATTTGTATTTTTATTTCTAAAGTATATAAGTCGGAATAACTGTGTTGTCTGTGAGCAAATCACAAAGAATCGAGCGATCCTGGCAGCATCCAAGCAAGCCCACGCACCATCACTCCCACAAACCACTGAACCCTAAGCAAGTTGTACAACCTAATCAGTTTTAGTCAGGTACGGGAACTGAAACTGTGAACGTTGAAAGACAATCTAATTAAGGTGCCTATGAACAAAACCACAACCTCCATTAGTCCTTCGTAAGTAGGTGTTTTAAATTTTAACTGTGACCATCTCGTGAAGTGAGAAAGTTTTACATTCTGTGCCCGAGGCTAGTCCACTGAGACCGAAACTACAGTTGCCAGTTCCATAACAATAAACTATTTGACTGAATACAGGTCAAGTAAACCTTTTTAGATAAGAAAGAAACAACATATAATCCAACATCCTATGACAATATAATAAACATTAGAACATTATGCATCGTGACTGTTAAAATTATATTATTTAATGTGGGATTAAACTTTACAGACTAATTTTTATTTTATCCAATTATATTTGTATTCTTTAATATCTTACATTAAAAAAATGGCTTAAGTGATTGAGAATTTATACATAACACTTCATGAAAGCAATAACAAACCTTTCTTTCCATTGATAACATAGGAAAGTGCCATCTATGTTTAGAAAAGTTATTGAATTCAGATTTGTTCTTTTGAATAAAATTAGAACCTAAACTTAAATTTCAGAAAAGTAAGTTTCAAATAACTATAATTGACTTAATCTCCAGGATGCTCCGACTTACAATTTTCCCAATTTCAAAAAACTTAATACAGTCACTACACTTTGCAGAATTTTCACAAAAAATATTTGTTCTTGTACTTTTCCCACTATGAAGTCAGTTTAAATACAATTTCACGAGCCCATTCCTGTCCGTACAAATAATAAAATATATAATCTAAGTTAGAAAAAGCTCACAAATAAAACATTAACAGTGGTAATGAATATATATCATGCTTTATAAAAATAGCAAATTTGTATATAAAACACCTTAAAGCTAGAGCTTAGTGTATAAGTCATATATAATAAAAATAATATTGGGTTTTATTAGTTTTATAAATCTAAAATTGGCTAAAAGTAAAAGTGGTTCATTAAGAAAAAATATCTCCTTTTCATAAACAGTTTTTCTATATGGTAAAACAAAGTATCTACTCTAAGGCTTCATACAATCATTATTAATATACAAATGGACATTAAAAAGGAACATAAGAAAACAACCTGAAAGAATCCTAAATAACAAATTTACTATATTTCTTTAAATAGTGTCAATTGTTTCTTTGATCATCTTGAACAACATACATTATAACTCAATTCTATTTTAACTACCATCACATGGGTTAGAATGTTTTTCCATTTTTTACTATTTGCATTCAAACAAATTAAAAACATTTAAAAGAATAATACTTACAATGCACAATACATATACAGTTTTCTAACATATTTGGAAAAGTTTTGTTAAAGCTTGTCTTTCTAAAAATATACGTAAATTACAAAAATTATATTATTGTTGAGGAGTTAATTTATTATTAAAACCGTTTCATCTTCCTTAAGAGGGCATCAGGAAGCAGCCAAATTGGATTTGTTTCGTCATAACAACAGTGTTACATTTTACAACATGCATTGAAATACAATTTTGATTGAACTGTTATAACATTTTTTAGTTTGTTGTTTTTCTAGGATAACATTGATTGTTTTTATAGAAGGCTAAAACCAAAATAGCAGTTTATGATGTCCTTTTGAGGATTTCTGCACACACACACAAATCAAGGCTTGACTATGAAAATTGCATATCAATATAAAATTGAAATACCTTTTATTAGTCCATAGATTCTATCATTATTGTACAGTATATATGTTTAAAGGAGGGTAATTTAGCGGTGCCAGTTTAGTGAAAACTACTCGTATGTGGTTTCCTTTTCTTTTTCGTATATAATTCTGAAAATGGCAATATGTGGATAATGTAAATGTATAGAAGTTTATGTAATGTTTGAAACATCTTGTTAAGAGTATTTTAAACTTAATAATTTGCCTTTACTGTTATTTACCTGCAAAAAAGTAGGGTTTTCAAATGTAGTGTCTAGTAATCTTAGACTTGTAGTTTAAAATATGGCAGCAAAGAGAAAAACTCAGTCAAATTTAGATGATATTCTTTTATTTGGTAACATATTTTCTGAGTGTTTCCTTAAACTCTCCAAATACTGTTACCTCAGAAGGGCATTTTTACTCTTAGTTCGGTTTTTACACATTTTTATTACATTTTTTACCCAATTTTTTCAGTTTAAATATTGTTTATTTTGGCACAAACATTTCCAAATAAATGTTGTTATCAATGCTCTAAGTATTTTAAGTCAAACTGTATTTTACAAAATTGAAATTCACCTACAAAACACTGAAACTGACAAAAATAATATGTGTACAGGTACTAATTAAAAAGTATTAGTTTAAATTCCCTAAAGTTTGCAGGCCAAAATGAATTGCATTGTAAAGATTTTTTTATCGTTGTGAATCCCAAAAAACGTTAGATTTCTTGGTTGTGGTGGTTTGAATAAACTACAAAGTCTATTCAGTGTATGTGATACTGAATTCCTCAATGGTTCAGCGTCTGCTGAACCTAATTCAGGTTAAAATGTTATTGTGTATAAAATATCCTAAACAAAGGTCATTATGTTTTATAGATTTTATTATTGTGGGTAGCGTAAGTTGCAAATAGTTTCATTGGTAACTCACATAAAGCAATGAAAAGTACACATCCAGGTTACTTAGTTTCTTTCCAAATGTAAAACACCAGTGTGCAACCAGCGAACAGATAGTAGTAGTTTTTTTTATTTTAAATTGAATGAAATCAAAAATTGAGAAATCTTGATAAAAATGTGTTCTAATATGTCAGGTATACAAAAATTGTCTCCACTGGGTTGATGTATTATTACAACTTGAGGACATTATTGAAATATGCTAAATCTGTAGATTCTTTAACAATGAATTATTCAAACTAGATAAATTATTTTGAAAATGACATTAAATAATATAAACAAATTACCATAAAATAATTGTAGACAAAATAAAACCTTTCTATTCCGAAACATAAAAAGCTGTCTTGTTGCTACAAACTATTGTGTTTTCTCATTATCTTTGTTTTTGTTTTTTGTTATTTCAATGCCAGTGGAATTTTCGTTCAGAGCACATTACAAACACTCTTAAGGGAAAGCGGTCCAAACACCCCGAATTGTTTTTAGATACCTCGGGATTAGTAGAACGGGATTTTAATAGAATCCTAAAGGCACAGTTTTCATGAGTTTATCACTACTACAACTACTTACAAAATAATCTCAAATAAAAAAACATGATCTTTGTGATTACTCTAAGATAAAACTGGATTTTAACTCATTTGCCAGCCAAAGCATTGTGGAACTATTTTGTCCAATAGTAAAAGGTAGCCAAGACCAAATCCCATGTTATCATCATCAGTAATTAACAGATCCAAATAAAACGTTTTAACAATCACGTGGTCCAAACATTAGTTTTTGGCTATGAGAAGAAAAGTGGAAAAGCATGAAGCCAATTAAAAAATGAACACATTTACATTTTAAAATAAAAATTATACATTTCAACATTTCAAATCTTTTTCCTCTAAATTAGCAATCATTACATAATGCTTTTCAACATCCCTCCTCAAGCTTGCCAGCAAGAACCAACCGTGCTAATAGATGTTACGATAAACTAGCATTTCACCAGCTGTTTATGTGTTGAACAGCTGATTGACTCATTGGCTGTTCAGTCGCTAAGCAGCTGGTTCGTCAGCAGCATGTTGTTCATCGGCTGATTCTGTCTATTCCGACCATACCACAGCTCGTTTCGATCGGTCCACACTGGCCAGGAAGTTGCCATAGGGATGCCAGGATACTGCTGTTACAGGACTCCTACAGCAGAAAAAATTCATTTAATTTTTAAGTGAAAAGCTCTTTAATGTACAAGTCATTTTTATGTAACACTATGCTACCCATCTTTCTTTCAGTAAAAAGGATGTAGTGATGTCTTAAAAGATGCAGGTGACGAGAGAAGAAGAGGCATATGATAAATGATGCTTTATAGTCTATTTTTATCACTGTTTCGCTTTCACCGTGCAGAACAGGTCGTATGGAAGATGGCTACATTACTACTTGAGCTGAGTAAATTGTTAATGTTATTAAAAAGGTTGCATCAACTGACCCCGCAACTCTCATGAAGTTGCTCAAGTAAATGCTTTCAGGACGGCTAGTACAACTCAATTTGCCATTTGAAATAAATTGCTTATAGGCGCTCCAAATTGCTCGGTGAACATGGGACAAAGTACAGGATGGGTTGTGGAAAACTGTAAAACCTGCTGTTTGGCTACAGCTACTGAGGAGTAATTGTAATAAACACTAAAGTCTGCTGACAAAGCAATAAAGTAACATGGTTTTCATGGTTGATACTCTCGAATCAGTAGGCAATGTAGGTGGTGGTCTATTTTTGATGGGTCCATCCGTTTGGCTGTTAGAATCCCATATAAAAAACCCTTACAGACAAAACATACTTATTACACATCGGTTGTTGGTGTTGTCTAAACGAGTTCGCACGCAGCACGCTGACGAGAGGGAAGTGAATTCCACATAAAAAACTTGTAAAAATCCAAATCAGTGTTACAACATACTTTATTCCAATTTTTATCGAAATCTAAAATTCACTAAAAATACCTCACCACATCAAACGATAGGGTGGCAGGTTTACTCTTGCTGTGACATCACAGTCAAGAGACAAGATCCTAGTAGCCTAACAATTTCTCTGCATTTTTAGTAGACTCGTAGTTCTCCCAGATTCTGAACTTCACCAGGTGTTCAGTTGCAGTAAATAATTGTTTTTTAGTGAATTTCCTATGGTAAAGTGAACTATTAGCATGACCCGCACGGTGAAACTTAAGCCAGGGACCACCATAGAAGTTCATAACACGACCCCCTGAACACGTTTTGGGGGAGTCGTTCTAAATTATATAGATCAGGCCATAGACATATATATATATATCATATATGTGTTTGCAGTCTAGCGGTTACAATTTTTGTCCGATTTACTTCAAATTTGGTAGAGACATTCCTTTCTACAATCAGTTGAACAAGTTCGTTGGGCAAACCAAGCTGGAAAACCCTCTTTTTTTAGGAATTAATCTTTCAAATTTCAGGTTTTTGGGCCCAAAGAGGGTCAGAAAAGCCTCGGATGTAAAATTAATACATGTAAAAAGATTGAGATTAAAATGTAAAAGTTTTAAGTCCTCTCTCATCATTCTAGCATAACTATTTACCAAGTTATTAAAGAGAATGTATATAGACTAAACACAGTACGTTGTATTGTGGGGGTTTTACATTAGAAAAGCCTGTTATTCATTTGTTGGTGTATTTTTATCATCCTCAGCAACCTCGTGCCTACTTTCAATCCTGACTGGACCTTCTCCTAACCTTATAATGTGCAATATTGTATTCCCAGCATTGCAGGTAAATAAAAACCAGAACAGCCAAAAAAATCAATGTTTTCAGATTTTTATAAAAATTGGATAAATGTATGTTTTAACACAGATTTCGATTTTTAAAGTTTTTCTATATGAAAATTCACTTCCCTCACGTCAGCGAGCAAACTCGTTATTTAGTTAACAAGTCCATCATAAATTAATTATTGATGGGTATACACAGAAAATTTCATGTTTTAATACAACACAGTGTAGGAATTATTTACTCATATATCATCCGCCCTACTGTAAGACACAAACCTGAAGGATTGAGTAACGTAACACATTTTGAGTACAATAGAACCTCTCACATCCAACAACAATGTGATAAAGCTTGGTCGGAACATGGAAAAGGTTGGGTAGTTAGAGAAGCCAAAAACAAGGGTCGAGAGCAAAAAATATACTTTACAGTAAAACAAATTCAGCTATGTTTGTCGTGGTTTCCACCTGATGCTAATCCATATGACAGTTTTCTTTATTATTGTCAATCATGTGTGTTTTTATTTTTCACTAGCTGTTACCTGTCGTGGCTTCAACCGTCATCACTACATAAAGATTAATTGTTAACTGACTAAGAGTCGCATCGTATTCCAAGGCAGCATTTTCAGACGCCCCACATATTTATGGAGAATGTTTGCCGCTGCTGGGTAGCCATTCAGTATTCGTTAACTCTTATACTTAAGTGATGGTCTTTCAGTATTTATGAATCCAATAAATAGTAAAACTTTGATTAACAGTCACCGTCAAAACAGAATAACAGAAATTTCACTATTCATATACTGAAACAAAATTTAAAATGGTTCTTGTGAGAAATTAAAAAAGAAAAAGTGTGAAAGTAGATATAAAGTGGCACAAACTCTGGTCATTAGTCTTGCTGCTGGGGAGTGGGGAGTACAGTCGCCCCCCATCATGGTACAGTAGCTTGTACAGATACTTCTGTACAGCACCTCCAGCACAAATACCAAAGCTTAACAGATTTGAAAATTACACATTTTTTACCATGGCAGATAAGAGAGAGTGATGGTTAAAGGAGGGACGGTTTGTCAAAGTTGTATTGCACTTAACAGTGGCAGTCTCTCAGTATTGGTTATATATTTTAACTTAAAGAATGACAGACCCTATTTAGTATTTTTTGTCATCTTTTACATTTATGAGTTACAGTCGCTTAGTATCCGTTCACTTCACACTTACGAGTGGCAGTCCTTTAGTATCTGTTCTATCTTCTGCGTGGCCACCTCCCAGATAAACAGTGAGCCGTCGGCTGAGCCCACAGCTACATACTGCCCTTCCGAGCTGAACACAGCCCTCGCCCAGTCACAACCCACTTTGAACCCATCGTGGCTGAACAAACACAACAATCGCACATCATCACACAACTGACAATCATCTGTTAAAGTAATCACTATCTAATCAATGTCTGGTCGCTAAAATAGGGTTTAACCTGACAGTGTTGTACAGAAGTGCAAACCAGAGGAGTCATAGATAGTCTTGCTGACCGACTGCTCCAAAACATTTTGTTTAGTTATGAAACTGCAATACAAAACCAATTTTGGTTTATAAATAAATAAATTAAAACATTGAAGAACTTTGGTATAACCAGTGAGCTAAATAGATGCAATTATCAACAATTTTACTTACACTCTAATTTGTCTTATATTGGTTCGTAATACAATTATTAATTTATATACATATTTCAAAATGCATAAACATTGTACAAACTAATGACTGGTATGTCAGAAAGTAATGTAACAATACATAATTACATTGAAACATGTTAACCACTGTTACTTTGTATTAATAATTTATCAACCTGGCTGCTTAGAAGTAAATATGTACTTTTTTGTATAATGGCTGAAGAATCACTTAAGAGCTCTGGAAAACGAATGCTTTAGCAACACTTAAGTTTTAATTGGTTCCAAATATATGTTTCAGACATTAAAAATTATAGGAAATATATTTAGTGTAATAAATATTAAATAATAACACACTGTATTCCAGGGTAAATAAGGGGGAATGTATATTAAGTCGGAGTTACGAATTTAAAATCCTCCCAATTTGCATATTATGATTCCGGACGGAGTAGTTTTGCTCCTCCCAGCCACAAAGCTTCTTGGGTAGCCCTCAATAGGAAGCAGTCACTGTTTCACTTTCAGGTTCTTAAATAAAGTTTTAACCTTTGTTGGTAGAAACCTCCAGACTTCATGAGTCACAGCGACTTGGACCAGGCTAGTGATTTAGACGATAGAAAATCCATGACAAGATACATTTTCTCAAATGCAACGATGCCATATTGTGGTGTACAAAAAAAGAGCCCACACGCCCTCAGTGAAACAATGAGTTATTCATATGACTATGTACTGCTGGGTAAATGGCAGTACTCTACATACCTGCTTTATGGTCTGCTTTTTATGTACACCACAATATGTCATCGTTGTACTTAAAAAAATTTATCTTGTCATGAATTTTCTATCATATAAATTACTTTCTCAGTCGAAGTCGCTTTATCTTATCATGTTTCAAGACATCTACCAGCAAAAATTAAAACTTTGTTCAAGAACTTGAAAATATGTTCGACTGCTCCCCAGAGTGCTGCACCTGGATTAATGTTGACACAGCTGATAGCAAATGATATTTATACTCTGATTGTTACGGGAGTGCGCCTGGCAGAAGGGTGGGCTCTACTCACACACACGCAGGCCTCACACACACAGACGCAGGGGATTAGGACAGACCACTGACCTGCCGCCTGAGTCATCACTGGCTCACAGAAATTTGACTGTAAATTTTTTTAATTTTACCTTCGTTGTAAAATCTATTAATGTTTTTGACTTTAGCTCAAAATGATAAGTAAAATGATACCAAACAATATATATTTTGCTTAAAAAATGTAGAAGTTACGAACATTTCAATACTAGAAGTTACGAATATTTTCATATAACTATCATAACCGTGGGATTCCTTTCACAAAGGACTTGAGAAAACCTGAGTTCTATCAACTTGTATACGTCTGAATAAACCTATGAAATCGACGATAAGGCTGCCAAAGACGATAAACGTTTCTGACCAATCTGACTTTTTACTATCCCCATTCAGTAAACTATTAGCGAATTTCCCCTATAGGGAAGAAGCTGTTACCGTAGGTGGCATGGTAATACTTAAGCCCGAGACCATGATAACTTTTCGTTTTGAGGTCCCCAGATGCCAAAAACACTATTCGTTCAAATTTATATATATGTATATATATATATATATATATATATATATATATATATATATATATATATATATATATATATATATATATATATATATATATATATATATATGCATCCGTTACCGTGATAACTTTTGAAAGAAACACCCAATTTTGATGAAATTTGGCACAAATGTGAAAAGTAGCATTTATGACTTTAAGTTCGAAAACCAGATCGATCGCACTATGGGGGTTTTATGGGGTTTATAATTTTCCAAAAATCGGTTTTTTGCAAATTTGACCCCAAAATGTTAAAAACACTCAATTTTGGTTATATCCATTTTATAGAGCTTAAAAAACAAATAATTTAGTATTATGAATCATTAACCTAGGTTAAGTGGTTGCGGAGAAAATCCAAAAAACGTGTCCCAAGTTAATCTTATGGGAAAAAGGTTTTTAGATTTTTCTCATATAGTTTTATTTAAAACTTCACATTTCTGTTTATTAATGTGTTTAGCTCAACAAAACATTGATGAAACTTGGTATGTGGCTTCAACTAGTTGTGGTGAATTGATATTAGCACAAAAAACAAGTTTTTTGTTGATAGTCCCCGTAGCAGCAAACCTGCATACTCGGCCCCCATGTTATTCATATGGAGAATAAGTAAAGTTGTATATCTCCCTTAATTATGAACCTAAATTAATAAAACTTGGTATATAGCTTCACCTGGTTCAGTTGTATTGATAATTGCAAAAAAAAACATATTACTTATCTTCCTCGTTGCAGCAAACCTGCATCCTCAACCCTAATGTTATTCTTATGGAGAATAAATAAAATGCTCTTTATCAATTATTTATGGATGTATTTTTGTGAAACTTGGTAAGTAGCGAGTCACATATATATGCATTGGAAATTCGCTGAGTACGCAGGTTTGCTGAGACGGGGGTATTTTTTGTCATAATCATTTCGAGTTTGAACTCATTTTTAATGGAATTAAACAAAAAATTTAGTGACAAAGCTTTTTACTGTATATCTAAGTTGAAATGAATTGCGATTTTGAGGTATCATACAGCAGGTGTTATATTTCTAGGTAGTGAAGGGGATCGGGGCTTTCCGGCAACTAGGACGGTGGTGAGTGTGCGTCAGTGTGCGTGCGTGAGTTGGGTCCCTCGCAGGTAGAGCGGAGCTCCAGCCGCACTCCCTTAACACTCCGGAGGTCGCGCCAATTGTAATGACGTGATTGGTCGCGTGGGGTACAGTCGTATCCCACTCAAGTTTTTTTGATATTAAGAGTCATATAACATTGTTATACCTTTAATCAGGGTTGTTTATGAAATAAAAACTATTTTTACATGAAAACTCATTGACTTTATTGTTACAAAGAAAAATTAGTATATATAAGTATATAGATACGTATGGATGACTTAGGCCTACTTTACGAAATCAAATGTCATTGCATGTTCAAGTTAAAACTCACTGATAAAAACCCAAATGGTTTCATTCATACTGTAAAGTTCACGATCTTTATCAGCCAAAAAGTTTCGTGGAACTATACGTCTGTCACCTCTAACTGTTCCTACAAGTGTGAGCGATTTCTCATCAATGAGAGATACTGCTAGTGGCAACGAAACAAACCAATTATCAGCAGTTATGTTCCTGTTTGATCCAGAAACTGGTTCAACTAGACGCAACACTAAATCTTTTGACACATTACTTTGTTTGAAAGGGCCTTCCGGTTGTGTTCCAGCATATATTTCCATGTTACTGGTGTAGAAATTACTCCCTGAGACAAGCGCAAAAATCTTGATTCCGTATTTTGCAGCTTTACTCGGAATGTATTGTCTAAACGTACAGTTCCCTCAAAAGCCAACAAGTTGCTCATCTACAGACAAGTAATCAGAGGGATTGAATGAAGTTTGAGAATTTCTCAAACACATCTCAAAGATTTCTCGAATAGGGGCTAGTTTGTCCAAAGCCCTTCGTTCTACTCTACTTCGCAAGTCGTCAAAACGGAGGCACTGCATTAGAAATCTAAATCGGTGCTCACTCATAGTTACATATATGGCTTCAACACCGGTACCATTGGTATTGTCCCACATTTCAATTACATTTTCCGGCCTGCCTTCAGAGTACCAGCAAGTAAAAGAATGCCAATCAGAGATTTTATTTCACAGGCATCTGTTGGTTTAGCATCTCTTTCTCGACCATAATGGCCTTTTATTTTATCAATATAAATATTCGTATAGCTGACAATTTTGTCAATTATTGAATCATCTATAATACATTGAAAAGATTCAAGGTGTGATTTGGCATTTTTTGCTAACCCTTTAGGGCCGGGTCTGTGGAAGGTAGGAATTATGTTGTGTCGTGGTGTTCGAGATGTATTTGCCATATGAGGCTCTAGGTACCATATAGTTGTTTTATCTTTGCCAATATAAAACTCACGTAAATCCAAAGCTGGGCCACGTACTTCCTCTGCAATATTTCCCGGAAGGTCTGCAGCAGGTGGACTTCCTGGTGTTACATTTTCTTGAATATTGTCATTGTCTATGTCCATGGGTTCATTCACTTGTTCACTGTCAGACAAATCAACGTTTACATCCTCGTTTTCCACATCAGGGGGATTACTTTCAACTTCATCCGGATCCTCTATGCCTAAAACACTTTCAGCATCTTCATCGTCCTCTGTCTCCCTTAGCCATAAACGTAATTGTTCCTTATCGCGTTCACTGTCACCCATTGTTTATAAAAATAAAGATGTTAAGCTTAGTCTTATATAAAATAGTATTAGTATAATCATATTAAGCCCATATTAATTACTAATCAAGAAAGTGTCAAAAAAACGTAATTATATACAATAGTTACATCGCAACATTAATCACAACACTAAACAGTTTTAAATGTAGACTGGGACACGACTGGTCGCGCAGGGTAAAACTGTACCCCAAGATGTGACTGTCACTAGGAAAACTGAAATAACACGCACGTACGCACACGAACGCAGCCAAGCGACTACTGACGCATTTTAGAAACTTCGCTGGAAAGGTAGATGGCCGCTCAAGGTCACACAGGCTGCCAACTCAAAATGGCGCGTAAAAACAAAACACTGGGATACAACCGTACCCCGCGCGACCGCTGGATTGTTAACAATCAGACTATATAGCTGTGAAACATGAACGGCAAATAACAGACTGCCTCCCGCTTCCTGGAACGGAACACTCTTCATAGTTTCAGTTTATTCT
Source organism: Allygus modestus (assembly GCA_963675035.1). Lineage (NCBI taxonomy): Eukaryota > Metazoa > Arthropoda > Insecta > Hemiptera > Cicadellidae > Allygus > Allygus modestus. The sequence continues at coordinate 240,553,447 of OY776112.1, read as the reverse complement.
TTGTTCTTAGTTCTTGGGCAACTGATTCTTGGAGAACTCCTCTTTTGGAGAGATGGGAGTACAAACGGGATTGCACTGGCCCATGTTGAATCATTTTGGCATCAAGTTTAAGTAAGATCACTGACTAACAAGCTACTTTGTGAAATTGTCAAATCAGCTGATATGTGAAGCTCACAAAGAACCCACCCATCTTGTGCTATACGTAATTTGTTTAAGGTATGCTCTCCTCTTCAATTGTTACACAACAACTTACCTCCTTGAGTTGAATATAAAAATCTGTAGCTGAGGCGGGATTTTAACCCTTGACCCCCCTTGTTGGGAGGTTAGCAGTTAAAATATGCTTCAGTCAAACTAATCAAACAAACAGCCACAATGAGACACTGATGAATTATTTTGGCAGTTGTCCACACAGAGCCACTACCTGCCTGCGCTTTCTATCACATAGAAATCATAATAACTATCAAATAGTGATAATAATCAATTCTCATCAAAATCTGATTGCTTATACAGTTAGTTATTAACCATGTTTTTGGGCAGTAATACTAAAATCTTTGTTAGTTGACTCTTCATCGATTTTTGTAAATGGGACATTTCTGCATTGTATCAGGTTATAACCTTATCCCCCTCCACTCCCACTTCTGTATTTGAACGTTAACTTATAATCAGCCTCAGCTTAGCCACTGAAAATGCTTCTTCATAGTAAGAGCAATATGTTTGTCAGTTCCATGTCAACAGAATGACGCTGCTGAAGTACCATAAAAGGTCAACTTTATCAAGCATTAAAGTTAACCTCGAAATTAAGCACACATTGGTGAGAGGAAGATAAGAGCACAGCGTTCTCATGACAACTGCTGTAGAACATACCATGACAAAACTTGAATCACAATTTTACAATGTTCCACAGTCAGGATAAATATATTTTATTTGATAGTCATAGTTTAGTTATTGGAATATTTGTCACCGAACGGAACATCGTAGGATTGTGATTCAAGTTTTATTGATGCCATTTGCCTCCTGGATTGATTGTATGGACCGGTTAAGCGGTGGAAGACACTCTCACACCCTCAGTTTAATACTATTAAACTATTGGATTGATGACGACAAGGTATGTAACCTTATTGTTTAAGTCATTCAAGTTTTATTGATGCCATTTGCCTCCTGGATTGATTGTATGGACCGGTTAAGCGGTGGAAGACACCCTCACACCCTCAGTTTAATACTATTAAACTATTGGATTGATGACGACAAGGTATGTAACCTTATTGTTTAAGTCATTCAAGTTTTATTGATGCCATTTGCCTCCTGGATTGATTGTATGGACCGGTTAAGCGGTGGAAGACACCCTCACACCCTCAGTTTAATACTATTAAACTATTGGATTGATGACGACAAGGTATGTAACCTTATTTTTTAAGTCATTCAGGTTTTGTTGTATTTGTCTGATTATGACAAAACAAATGAGCAGTAATTTGTTAATGAGAGTGTAATTGTTAAATTATTAGCTTCTTTAGGCTGAGTGCAAAATTCTAGGAATCGCCGGGCAGTGAGGGTGTATTCCACCGTCTAACCGGTCAGCTGCGCTCCGAGCGCGCTACAATGGGGTTATTATAGTAAACAGAGGATTAGGACGGAGGGGGCTACCTACGAGACTGCCCGTTTATCTAAAAATTCTACTATACAGCAGTTGTTTTTTTATAAATTACTGACAAAACAACCTTCTTTAACTGTTTGTATGTTTATTTTAACAACACAATAATATTATAAGAAATACTATTTGTAATTTAGTGAGTAGGATATTTTTTAATCTAATAAATTAATTATTGGAAGTTAAACAGATTGGTTAGTCATAATTACTATAGTTTGTCTAAGCTGTTTTAGAAGTCTCAAAACATGGGCCACTGGGGGGCCGTGAGGAGAAAACTCGGGCTCAATCAGATTCAAAGCTATCATTGGCTTTAGATATCATCAAAAATTCAGAAATATTCTTCCAAAAAATTTATAATTCACTATACTTTGGCTACTTCACATGGAGAAGGACGGCCATAATTTTAAACACTCAAATTGGTCAAGCGTTTCTAAAAGCTATGAGAAGTAAGTATTGACCTGAACGTGCCAACGATCTGGTTCATCCTGAGGTCCAGCACTCGTAGAGTGTCGTCTCGGACACAACTCAGCAGGTACTTGGCATCTGCAACCGTCAGCACACATTGGTGAGAGGAATATAAGAGCAACCGTTCTCATGACAACTGCCTTAGAACATATCCTATTTATCAGCTAAGGTATTGGACCAAAAAGGACTATGCTGGACCAAAATATGGTTTTTACAACAGATACGTGCAGGTTACAGCTTGGTATATTGTTTTGTTCTGAATGTACTTCTTGTTTTACTTAGTTCCGAACCATATTTCTAAATAGCTTTCCCAATTTTTTAGTATGATATTTTATGGTTAGTAACTTTATTTTAAACTCAGATAATAATTCTACTAGGTAGGCCAATGAACTTTGTCCGCTTGCCCTGATTTAAGTTCTAAAATAAATACAAGGGTGAAGTTGCTCCGTTCTCCATATACATTTTAAAAGTATTTGAATACCTTTTTTTGAATTAATTATGATTGGTAGTGTAGCAAGGGGCTTTGTCACCCAGGGAAAATTTTTACTTTGGCCTCCTCCTAAAAATAAAATCATAGATTAAGCATACCCCTAAGGAGTATGCTTAATCTATGATAAAATCAAGTGTACCAAGAACAATATTTGCTACTATAGCACTCTTAAAACAAGTTTGTCATATTGTTGGGCTTGTGGGAACAAGAATAGAAAACATATATAAACAAATCAATATGGGTTTTAAAAAAACAGGCGATTTAATATCGGTAGAGCTTATTGAAATGTATACAGCTCAGGAATAACCACAAAGATATGCAAAACTTCAAAGTTTCAGTTGGCATACAAAGTAAGATATAATAATTGATTATATAATTTGTCTGCCAAATAGTTGATGATAATGAAGATGTGATGATGAGCATATGATTATTTCTGAAGGCAGGTATGGTATGACTAATTATTCAAAAGTGTGTTAAGTGAGTCAAACCATTAATTTTCCTAATACCAATATAGATATTGTTAAAAATTATTTCTTAACATGAAAATTATTAAGGATGTCTGATACCTGATAGCAAATGGAAATGGTATTACCTTAAAAAAATTCAAGTACACGATGTCATTACCATAAACAAAATTGAATTCTGCATTTTCTTAAAACTATCAAGCAACATGGATCTCAGACCTCCCTCATTGTTGTCCCCCGTCATAAGGAAATTGTTAATTCTATAACAACACATAATAATTATAAACACTTTGCAGGGTAATATTTCCACTATACTTACATTTATTATTTGTGTAATTTTTATAAAAGTTTCTTAGTGAATAAACTTTACTGTTCCCTCCTCCCCTATACCTCAATGTATGCCTCAATGATTTGCTCCAAGATTTCCTCACCAAAACTTGGAAGTTGAATACAGTGGACGCTCTTTTAACCGGCATGGTTGGGACCATAGCCATGTTGGATAACTGATTTTGCAGGATGATAGAGTGTACATCATTTTTAAGGAGAGGATACTCAAGATAATTAGCTCCATACAATACCAAAATGGAACAAAACACATATTTTACATGATAGGTTGTGAAGAAAAAACAAAGTACAAAATCCCATAAATTTTAAACTCTGAAAATGGCATGCACAGTTCAGTAAACTGGTGGTTTATGTCGGAAAAGATCTACGAGTGCTCAAACATAACCAGAAAAAGCCAACTATATGGGGCTTGGCTGATGTCAGTTAGTAGAACGTGCAAGTTCTTAGAATCCCGGATAAAAGAGCGTCTACTGTACCTACCACAGCTATTATCCTAGTAATATTTAGACAACTGACTTACCTCAGTCCACACACTACCTACAGGTTGTGCAGCAGTTAAACGCATTGAAATCTCTTTAACACAAAACAAATTGGGTAAACAACTAGGAACTGGAATGGAACGGGGGAAAATACTAGTCAGCACTGGGAGTGACGTATGTACTTTGATAAATTCTGGAAAAATTACATCAAGGCCAGCTGTCTTTTCAATTGACACGGAATCAATTCTAATTCCAGCTCTACTAACATAGTACTGTAGAGTTTGTTATTATAATCCCAATATTTTTCTTTTGTTTTCAAACTACACAAAACTTTACACACCCCTGGAGAGGTCCAGCGAGGTGACTTTGCCGTTGACTTCGATCTTGTTGACCGAGCCCTCTGCGCGCATGTCCCAGAAGCGAATGCTCTTGTCAAAGTGGCCGCTGATGATGGTTGTCCCGGCGCCATCTGAGGTCACCAGGTCATTGCAGCTCGACCCCACAAAGTTGGTCTGGGTACCTGTCACACAGCACACATATATACAGAATATTGGCTTTAATCAGTGTTTCATTTGTTGACTGACATAGTATGCTGCTAAAGTAGTCCAGGACATGGAGCTACACCGTTTGCTTCCATTGCTCTGTGGAAACTTGCTACATGTACGCATCCACAGAGCGTACGCTTATACATTTGTTTAAGTCAATTATATCAACCCCAATTAATTATGGCACAGTACATTAATATATAATTTTTAATCAAATGGAAAAAATAAATACAAATATTTTCAAAATGTTATGTAAAAAGAGTGATCTAAGAGGACGTTGGAGTCAGAAGAAATATCGTCGCTGACCCTAGCGCTACGGGCTATTTCAATGTTAAAACGCAAAAAACATGTCTTCACTGAAAAGCATATTTTTTGGTTACTGTTTGACCTATTGATTAGGAATAAATTTGGTTTGAATCTTTATAACGTTTTGATTAGTGTTTGCTTGGAGTTTTATTTTTTAATGACTAGGAAAAACTACAAAATATGCATAAAAATATAGACTTTAAATTACTATATTTTTGGAAATGTATTATTTTATTTATAAAATAGCGAGCAATTAACCTTTAATTTGAGACATCTTTCATAATCGTATGATGATAAATAAGCAAGATATATGGTTTTAAGTTTAACACTGTTCTTATGGAGGTAAAATCCAACATGGCCGCTCTCCAACATCTCTTAAACATTTGTATGACACAGATCATCCAATAAATTTCTGATATTAGTGTCACTTCAAATGTCTCGTAAGTTACACATTATTGTTTTTTCAACATATTGGAAAATTAATGCAATACACACACACTTAATCCCCCTCCATGGGACTGAGCCCTGGGATGAATAACAAAAAGGGTGGATATATGAATAATACCGGGTTATTAACATGACAGTTAAAAAATAGATACCAACATGTAATACTTGCTATCAATGGAAACTTGAGATCGAGTTGTAACCTGATTGTTTTACAGTACAGTAGTGGGATGTTGGCTGCAGCGGCGAAAGTGATAATTTTTTGGAAAGAGGGCGGTCAATCCGATGGGCGACTGAAGCAAGGGCAGTTAAATTGACTATATTTTTAAATAATAAAATTGCAAATTAAAAAATAATATACAGTAAAATCTGAATGCTTGAATGTATAAAATCACAAATGTAACTCATAGAATACCGTCCCACCTTTAATTTGACATCTAATGGAATTTCTTGGAAAGACCAAGTAGGCATAATCCCACAAAAAGGTTATAATTTTTCTTAATGAAAAATACTCCAAGATATTCTGGCAGTTTCCGTTGGTGAAGACTCGCAATGTGTCCAAAACAATTCCATTAGAAGTTGATTGTAGTTACTAAAACAACTGTCTCTGTCAAACACACTGAATCATCCACATGTATATTGACCACAAATGCTTGCATGGATACTAGTCGACAGTGGTACCAGGGTCCCGTCTCTCAACTATGCAAGTGGTCAACAGTAAACGTGTTTATATGCAAGAACAAACAAAGAAAAGGACACAAACTTCATAAATCATTTAATTTAGATGACTGACTTCTTAGTGAATTAGTCAAGTAAGTTATTCTTATACAACAATTTTTCCAGTGATTAGAAAGTTATTAGAAACTGACTGTTAAATTTGTTTTTCAGGAGTGTAACATGATAAAATATATATCCTAGATCGAGGTAACCTGACATTCTGTATGTGTGAGTTTGTCAACTAAGGTTAATTACTTTGGAATGGGAAATTACATTTTGATGAAATTTACACCTTTCTTAACTACACAAAACATAAAATTCAAGATATTAAGGTTAGTGCATTTTTTTTAGGGTTTCAATTACTCTTCAAAGTTTTTCAAAAATGGATCAAAAACTTTTAAATCTATTGTTTATCCCTTCTCAATATATTTAAGAAATTCTAGATATAAATATTCCAATTTAATAAATACCCCTGTAGTAACGAACCTGCGTACTCAGCGAATTTCCAATGCATATAGATGTATCTTAATGTCAAATAAAGTCACATACACACAGACACACACACACACACACACATATATATATGTATATATATATATATATATATATATATATATATATATATATATATATAGTTTTGAACGAATGGTGTTTTTGGCATCTGGGGACAAAAAACGAAATTTTCAAAACGAAAATTTATCATGTCCCGGGCCTAGGTCTTACCATGCCGACTACGGTAATAGCTTCTTCCCTATAGGGGAAATTCACTAAAAACTAATTCCTAATTCCACCAGATTCGGTGGTGTTAAAAACGTAAACATAGGGTTTTTGTTGAGAAGAAGGTACTGTAAATTTTTCTTGTAAAAGCTTTAATGCTGACCCTTGTTGAATGATTTTTGCCAACTAAATAACTCCAACTGTACAATACTTCAGGAGGGACAGGTAATTCTCTAGAACTTCTGAGCCTCTAACATTGTTATTTTAAATTCAAACTCATAGTACAATAAAAATAACCCTTTCAGAAATTTAAGTACTCATATATTGTGTTGTTTGTGCAAGATACTGCAATGGCAGTTTTTAATTTTGATAGGGACCACTCAAACCCTGGTGTTGTTGCTGTTTAACATCGATCTTTTGGTAAAGATAAAATAAATATTCATATAAATTCATAATACAAAATCATTTTACTTTTATTATTCTGTATGTTTTACAAATTTCAATTAAATTATTTACTGTTTCAAAGAAAGTACAGTATTTCTTAGAGTACCATTGCTAATTTAGGAGTGCTTAAAACTTATTTTATTCCATTACTAAAAGTTGTTTAAACATTTTAATCACTGCACAGAACTTGGTATGCAATTAGAAGACATAATTGCATAGTTGTATTTTACCATCCTTATATTTAAATCGTAAAAAATAATTCTTTAGACAGTTTGTCTGAGGCTTACACTGGACTGAATTACTTGCGGTTTGTACTAAATGATAGATGATTGTTCCTATATTTGCAGTTTTTAGTTGTCTTATGAATATTAGGTCGGTATATAGGTTTAAAATGAGAATTACAATCTTATAGTATTTATCATGGGGTACAAATTCAAACGTTTCCAGACCTTTGGACAGTTTGTCTGAGACTTCTACAAGACCGATTTACATTCGGTTTGTACTAAATGAAAGATCAATTTTCCATTTTTGCAGGTTTTACTTACTTTTATAACAGTTTTTTTCCTAAATTATAAAAACCGGAACTTTGTTTTTTTTTGCCTTAATCAGTTAATTACAAAAACACATGTTTATTTGTATAAAACCTGTTTAGAGAACGGTATTCCTAAACCTGCGGTTTTAGTAAATCCTTTATGACCAATACTTAAAAACGAACATTACTACGTATTATGGTTTTAGTCTAGATGAACGTGATCAATTTAAAACTAGATTTCCTGAGCCTTACGGAGGTTTGCTCGGTTTCGAGCAAAGGGCGCTCTAACCTTTTATTATCCTTAGTTATTTGCTAGTATTCGTATTAATTTTGAGCATTTAAACGTATATGAAAAGTCCTCGATGAACCTTTACTGCATTAGCTCGTTATAATATATTATATATTATATTACTGATACTCAGCACTACTGCAATTGTCAACATTATTTTTAATGCCTACAATTTGTATTTTATAATTTATTTTTATGTAAGTACAGTATATAAAATAAAATATAATAAAATGTACATACTTGGGTATTTTTGTATTATATCTTTATTAAATTGTGCCTGTGTATTGTTTAGTTAGAAACAAAATAATATACTGAAACTATGTTGGGCAAGACGGAGTCGACTGGAAAAATCCACCAGCTAACTCCTTCCACCGTTCACTCACAAGTACCCGACGGTTATGTGAATGGTGTTGCGTCAAGTGAAAAACAGGCATCTAAAAACCCACCAACAGAGCTGTTGGCCTTTACTGGGGAATAAATGTAACTGTAACTTGGTATGTTTCAAATGTAACGGGTCTCCATCCAGACACGAGATAATTTGCGTTGGTACCTGGCTTCTCTCGTAAGGATAAAAATTATAGTTTAAATCCCTTCCCTCTTCAATGAATAAATTATCCAAAATGATTTGTGAGTCATAAAAATATATATCTAGCGATTCATGGACATTAGAATTTAAATATCACAAATAATTACGCTCAATAAAATTCCAAATCATTTAACATTTGCGATTTTTACTGAATCAATTTCTGACTTCAAATTTCTGTTTACTGAAATCGACGTCCCCTCCTCATAACAGTTAATTTATTGATGCTACATTTTAAACTCTGAACTTAAAAAATTCCGTGCACTTAACTTAAACCTTTTCACTTCATGTGTATGTCTAGTTTAGATAAATTGTTAATTTAAAACAATTGTCTAGATATATTTTGATTAAAACATTACGTGTTATAACGACAGGATGTAATCAAATACATCTTGCAACACCTACAAATACACACACGAGATCAATAAAAGATGGCAAAATGCGACCGATTTCTATCGGTCACACGTCAGAGAATGTTTGTGACTCATGGAAAAGGAACATATTAAACCAAGAGGACTTTGATTCGTGTGAAAAGTTAATTTCTTCCCTATACTATAACTCCCACTCCTACTCGTCCTCACAATGGTATTATACGTTATCACCCCGCTTTATAGAAATTAAACTTCTCCTTTAGTCGACCAAAATAATCAGAGGTAATTTATTAAATCTCGAGTAAGCGAGTGAATTAGTTTGTGGAATTAAAATACCCCCCGTCGCAGCAAACCTGCGTACTCAGCGAATTTCCAATGCATAATATATGTCTTAATACCACATAAAGCCACATACCAAGTTTAATACAAATATATTGAAATATAAGCGATTTTAATTATTCTCTATAAGAATAACACTGGTAATGAGTACGTAGGTTTGCTGAAACAAGGAACACAAACGATTGGTTATTATGCAAATGTAGATAGAATTTAACTAGGCGAAGTCACATACCAAGTTTCATCAATATTCAATCATGAATAAGCGCTATATAACATTTTAGGTATTCTCCATAAGAATATCATGGGGGCTGAGTAAGCAGGTTTGCTGCAACAAGGAACCAAAAAAATGGGTTTTTATGCAATTATCAATATAACTTAACCAAGTGAAGCTACATACCAAGTTTTATTAATTTATGTTCATAATTAAAGGAGTCATTACATTTTACTTATTCTCCATAAGAATAACATGGGGGCTGAGTACACAGGTTTGCTGCTACGGGAATAATAAAAAAAATCAATTTTTTGCAAATATAAATATACCAGAACTACATAAAGCCACATACCAAGTTTCATCAACATACATTCATAAATAATCGAGATATCAAATTTTATTTATTCTCCATAAGGATAACATAGGACAACGTACTGTATTTAGCACTTTGAATATCTTTGCAACGGTTGGGCGTAGAATCACACTTTAAACACCAAAATGATTGTTTTGTTGAACTGAACAGATAGGTAAAAGCAAATGTGATGTTTACATTAAAATAAACTGAGGAAAAGCAAAAAAACCCTTTTCCCATAAGATTAACATGGGAGATTTTGTGAGTAGGTTTTTTGGATTTTATCCGCAACCACTTAACCTAGGTTAATAATTCAAAATACTGTATTATTTGTTTTTTTAAGCTCTATAACATGGTCAAAACCAAAATTAAGTTTTTTAAAATTTTTATGGTGAAAAATGCAAAAAACTGATTTTTGGAAAATTTAAAATTCCGCAAACCCCCCTTCCCATAGTCCGATTTTTCTGGTTTTCGAACTTAAAGTCATGAATGTCATTTTACACATTTGAACCAAATTTCATCGAAATCGGACGTTTTTTACTCAAGTTATCGCATTCACGGACACACACATATATATATACATATACATATATATAAATTTGAACGAATAGTGTTTTTGGCATCTGGGGACCTCAAAATAAAAAGTTATCATGGTTTCGGGCTTAAGTTTTACCATGAGACCTACGGTAATAGCTTCTTCCCTTTAGGGGAAATTCGCTAAAAACAGCGATTGTCTTAACAAATTAGCTTTAGGTAAAGCATTTTCAGAAGTCTATTCACACTCTAACTGTCGTAACTCTTCACTCTTCTGCCCGCGCGCCTTCTTGCGGCTGAAGGTGTAACCAGTTATACTCTGCATTAGTTGTGTAATCTGATATATAATTATCTTTTATCTGTGGCTATTTGTTTTCTGGTCAGTTTATATTTACTGATCAACTCGTCCTGTCCGCAGCAACCGTACGATGTTGAGGGAATAATGTCAAAGTATCTGTAACCTGCATTTATGAAATATGTACACTTTCTTGTCTTCCGAAATATCTAGATAAGGAATTCCTATCAGGTACAGAATACAATAATATACATATAATATACAACTAGTACATCGAAAAAAAAAATATAAATGCCAACAAAAATCGACTAACAAGTACTCAGTACTCAGTAGCAGACACTATCACTAAGTGCTCACACTGCTTGCTGCGCAGGTCCCATATCTTGAGCGTGCGGTCGTGACTGCCGGTCACCACCTTGGTCGACTCCCCCAGGAACTTGGCCGCCATCACCTTGCCGCTGTGGCCCGTCAGGGTGTGCTGGAACACACCGACAGAAATCAATAACTTTCCGACAAAACCATTCAAAATATAATTTAAATGAATAATTTCTGTATTCAGTCATTACTGATTTACAACCAAAACATTAAAAGAGTCATCAGAGAAAGTTTAATCTAGCATTCGAACATAAAAATTCCTCAGTTTATGTAGAATAGTGTTAATGAGCAGTGCTAATAATTGATGGTCCTTTTAACACCTCATGATCACGTAGCTAGAAAGTTAAATGGTCTGGAGACCAAGTCACTTTTCGAGTTACTGTAAATGCGAGTTATTGAGATGGTCCGCTGGGTCGGATAGCAAGATGTCTTTGCAACAAATACTGTTTAACATATTTTGTTAAATTTTGTTGATTAAGAAAACTCAACTTTCCGTTGCCATAGGCCAATCGGCCTGTGCGGCAATCTAAAAGCCAGCGAAGTACCGTTAACGGAAATAGTCACATGGGCAAGCAAGTGGTGACCGCTCGTGAAAAAGTATCACACCAGTTAGCCAGGATCGGACCATACGCTTGACCACGGCTGATATGCCAGGCCAGCGCTCTACATGAGTACTCACATGGGCAACCAAAGGTGACCGCTCGTGAAAAAGTATCACACCAGTTATCCAGGATCGAACCATACGCTTGACCACGGCTGATATGCCAGGCCAGCGCTCTACATGAGTACTCACATGGTTAACCAGTGGTGGCCGCTCGTGAAAAATTATCACACCAGTTATCCAGGATCGAACCATACGCTTGACCACGGCTGATATGCCAGGCCAGCGCTCTACATGTGTGCTCACATGGGCAACCAGTGGTGACCGCTCGTGAAAAAGTATCACATGAGTTAGCCGGGATCGAACCATACGCTTGACCACGGTTGATATGCCAGGCCAGCGCTCTACATGTGTGCTCACATGGGCAACCAGTGGTGACCGCTCGTGAAAAAGTATCACACCAGTTATCCAGGATCGAACCATACGCTTGACCACGGCTGATATGCCAGGCCAGCACTACATGAGTACTCACATGGGCAACCAGTGGTGGCCGCTCGTGAAAAAGTATCACATAAGTTAGCCGGGATCGGACCATACGCTTGACCACGGCTGATATGCCAGGCCAGCGCCCTACATGTGTACTCACATGGGCAACCAGTGGTGACCGCTCGTGAAAAAGTATCACATGAGTTAGCCGGGATCGAACCATACGCTTGACCACGGCTGATATGCCAGGCCAGCGCTCTACAAGTGTGCTCACATGGGCAACCAGTGGTGACCGCTCGTGAAAAAGTATCACATGAGTTAGCCGAGATCGGACCATACGCTTGACCACGACTGATATGCCAGGTTAGCGCCCTACATGTGTGCTCACATGGGCAACTAGTGGTGACCGCTCGTGAAAAAGTATCACATGAGTTAGCCGGGATCGGACCATACGCTTGACCACAGCTGATATGCCAGGCCAGCGCCCTACATGTGTGCTCACATGGGCAAGCCAGTGGTGACCGCTCGTGAAAAAGTATCACATGAGTTAGCCGGGATCGAACCATACGCTTGACCACGGCTGATATGCCAGGCCAGCGTTCTACATGTGTGCTCACATGGGCAACCAGTGGTGACCGCTCGTGAAAAAGTATTACATGAGTTAGCCGGGATCGAACCATACGCTTGACCACGGCTGATATTCCAGGCCAGCGCTCTACATGTGTGCTCACATGGGCAACCAGTGGTGACCGCTCGCGAAAAAGTATCATATGAGTTAGCCGAAATCGGACCATACGCTTGACCACGGCTGATATGCCAGGCCAGCACTACATGAGTACTCACATGGGCAACCAGTGGTGACCGCTCGTGCAAAAGTATCACATGAGTTAGCCGAAATCGGACCATACGCTTGACCACGGCTGATATGCCAGGCCAGCGCTCTACATGTGTGCTCACATGGGCAACCAGTGATGACCGCTCGTGAAAAAGTATCACATGAGTTGGCCGGGATCGAACCATACGCTTGACCACGGCTGATATGCCAGGCCAGCACTACATGATTACTCACATGGGCAACCAGTGGTGGCCGCTCGTGAAAAAGTATCACATGAGTTAGCCGGGATCGGACCATAAGCTTGACCACGGCTGATATGCCAGGCCAGCGCCCTACATGTGTGCTCACATGGGCAACCAGTGGTGACCGCTCGTGAAAAAGTATCACATGAGTTAGCCGGGATTGGACCATACGCTTGACCACGGCTGATATGCCAGGCCAGCGCTCTACATGAGTTCTCACATGGGCAAGCCAGTGGTGGCCGCTCGTGAAAAAGTATCACACCAGTTATCCAGGATCGAACCATACGCTTGGCCACGGCTGATATGCCAGGCCAGCGCTCTACATGAGTACTCACATGGGCAAGCCAGTGGTGACCGCTCGTGAAAAAGTATCACACCTGTTATCCAGGATCGAACCATACGCTTGACCATAGCTGATATGCCAGGCCAGCGCTCTACATGTGTGCTCATTTGGTTTTGTTTTGTGTCAGCACATGTCCATATTCCGGACCAAAGTATTAGTTGTGTGTACAAGCAAAACGACAGTATTTTATGACATCTTAAAGCACTTCAATCTTTTGACATATAAAGTTAAATGATATAAAGATAAATGATAAAAGTTAAATGAGTTTAAATGAATTATTTACAATTTTCGTATAAAACACCATTTTACATTCAAGGCATTACCAAAATCCACGTCTAACAACTTAGGATGGTTTCTTTCAAATAATTTCAGGAAGTATACCCCTCCCTTGCTTTTTAAAATAATAAGGCGTTCTATATGCGTCAGTAAACGGTTTATGGCATGATTATAACATTAACTGGCTCGACCTACTCATTATTTAATGGACAGATAAAGAACCGGGCTAGCGATGAATTAAAGACGTATAAACGGAATATGCTACCGTGAGTTACTACCTAGGCACACTGAAAACAGGAATATAATATATACTAAATTAATTGAACGGAAGTAAAAAGTCTGGAGTTAATTATCTTGCCGAGTAGAGAAGGGGGTCGGGAGGACTGGTATAGCAACGGACAACTGGACCTGCTACTCACTACCCGTCCGTGTGTGTGCGCGCGTGTGTGTGTGCGTGCGTGTGTGTGTGTGTGTGTGTGAGAGGGAGCGAATACGGCTTGCTACCTGTCCCCGTGCGGCCAGCTAACTAACTATATTTATTGCGTCCAAACACTCGGGAGCTCGTAAGCCGCTTTTCGCAGCAATTTCTATGTAAATTTCAGCTGCATTTTTAACACTCAATGTATTGCGCTATAGCACTTTCTCGATTTATTTACTTCATTTTAAAACGACCGTATATCGCCATCTCTCTCATTTGTATGAAAGCTGCTGAATTCAACAGATTTATGAGATAGTCAACTGACTCGGTTACAATCTAGTTTCCTTCCAACCGGAAATATTGTATTAATTCTCCCTGGGTGCGATCGGTTTTCTTCCTACTTACATACCAAAAGCAAACCCCCCTTGACTGCATAACCACATACTCATCTGTTTTTGTGCTAAGCTTTTTTAGAATTCTCAAGCTTTTGTCATTGGGACGATTATTTTTCTTTATTTTTCTTTTTTTCTGACTGACTTGCAATCCTTCAATTATTTTCCCCCAGTCTCTGGTGTCAATACCTCGGTTTTGATTCAACTCCCATCATCCTGTCCATGTTTGTAGAGATTATAAACTAAACATTTACAATTTCTCCAAATATCGCATATTTGAACAATATCATACATCAAATTAGACGATAACTATTTATGCAACATTCCTGTATTTAATTTATTTAGAACAACATATAGTATACGTTAGGGTGGAATTGATAGAAAACACTTAACGTTATGTAATCACAAGATAGTTTTTATTATTTCGCTGGCCCATTATATATTCTCTTTAGAAACATGACCTTAGTTATTTTTACTGTGAATCCATACCATTTTAAACATACGCATACATTTATTGATTTATTGCTGTAGGTACAACAAAATAATAAGTACCTATTTATTTTCCAAACCTTTATTTTAAGTTTAAGCTTATTATAATTATAAACATAAATAGACTTCTATAACTGCCCAGTTATTCAGTAATATAGGTAAGTGTTTATGGCTAAAGACTATATTACTCTTAAATTACTAGTATATACTTAGACGATAACAATATTGAAATAATGTTGAATCCAATCTTGAAATCATAAAATTAAACATCATATTAAAATAAGATATTCTTCATATCTTGTAGATACCAAACTCCAGTTCATACCCTAAAAGTAAAACCAATATTATAAATATAAAATAGGTTGATTGGAGTGTCAGCTGAACCTTATACAAATTTAAACCAATATTTTTGAAAATTAATAACCTAAAATTACATTATGCTTAAATTAATTCCCCCCTACAAAAAATAATGGTTGACATCCGTCTAGTATCGAAATCGGCACAAAAAATTAATTAGTTTATTTGAATATATTCAATAAATGAAAACATATAACATATTGTATGTTAGGACCGTATAAACACGATAAATTTCGGATAAGTGGTCAGATCGTAATGAAATTTGGTACAGATGAGTGATTTATTTGAACGAGTTAAAAAAAGACGGATCGCACCATCGAGGGTGGGATGGAGGCTTTGGAGGGATTTTGCGCCTCAAAAATTAGGTTTACATATAATTCATACTTTTAATAGCATTTCATTTGGCTTATAAACAAACGATTTGGTGTTCTGATCATTACTCTAGGTTAATTAGTTAATTGAGGTGTTAAAAGTGGTAAACACAGTACTGTACGTTGTCTGATGTTATTCTTATGAAGAATAAATACAATCTTACACATAGTTTATCTATGAACGTTTATTAGTAAAACATGTGTATTGGTTTGAATTACCTTATCGTCATGTGATCCTATTTTTCTCGAAAGGCAAATAGTGTGATCTAATAATATCCGCATAAAATAAAGCAAACTTAATAATAATGTACGTAGCCAACCTGCGTACAACGTCCTATGGTCACAAAGGACATTGTGTTCCCCATGTTATTCTTACGGGGAATAAATACAACTCGCTATCTCCCTTATTTATGAGTATCATATTTTGATGAAACTTAGTGTGTGACATATGGTTCGTGTGGTTGTAGTATATTTATATATTTGCATACAACCCCATTTTAACTGTCCTCGTTACTGCAAACCTGCGTAGTCTGTTCAATGTTATTCTTATGGAGAATAAATCTATATCTATACTTATTTAATAGGCGAGCAGATTTTTTGTGACAATCACTCCTCCTAAACTACTAAACCGATTTTCATGTTTGTGGTGTCATTGGAAAGAGCCTAACGTGAAGTTGTGCAGGAAACTTTTTTTATAGAGAAATAAATTGCGAGGGAGGCCCTGGGGCCCCTTAAAGAAGAGTTTTTTTCCCATAAGCTTAACATTGGGAAATAACTATAAGTTTTAAGCAATCAGCTGGGTAGAGTAAACACAGTTAATCAGCAAGCCATGTTGGCTTTGGAACGGTAACAGAATATTTATACGGGAATGTCAGTATAATTAGTGAATTTCCTTTGGAAAGTGAACTATTAGCATAACCCGCACGGTGAAACTTAAGCCCGGGACCACCATAGAAGTTCCTAACGTGACCCCCTGAACACGTTTTGGGGGGTCGTTCAAAATTTTATATATATATATGTGTGTGTTTGCACTCTAGCGGTCGATTTTTTGTCCGATTTACTTCAAATTTGGTAGGGACGTTCCTTTCTGTAATCATTTGGACAAGTTCGTTGGGCAAAACAATCGGGAAACCTTAAACTCCTTTTTTGGGGGATTAATCTTTCAAATTTAGAGTCTTTGGGCCCAAAAATGGTCATAAAAGCCCCAGATGTAAAATCAATGCATGTAAAAAGATGGGAATTAGAGAGGCAAAAGTCTTAAGCCCTCTCTCGTCATTCTAGCATAAATATTTACCGAGTTATTAAAGAAAATGTGTATCGACTAAACACAGTACGTTGTCTTATGGGGGTTTTACACGAGAAAAGCCTGTTATTCCTTTGTTAGAATACTTTTATCATCCCCAGCAACCTCACGCCTACTTTCAAGCCTGTCTGGACCTTCTCCTAACCTTATATTGGGCAAAATTGTATTCCCAGCTTTGCAAGTAAATGAAACCAGGATTATCAGAACAGCCAAAAAATCAATGTTTTCAAATTTCAATAAAAATTGGACAAATGTATGTTTTTACACTGGTTTTGAGTTTTAAAAGTTGTTATTTGGAAATTCACTTCCCTAACGTCAGCGTGCTGCGTGCGAACTCGTATTACGTTGTGATCGCGAGCGAAGCCGCGACAGGCTACTAGTACAATATTATATCTCACTAATTTACCAATATATTTTTATGAAACTAGAAGAGCTAGTTTATGTGTTGGCAAGGTACATATTTCATTTGGAAATTCGCTGAGTGCGCGGGTTTTCTGGGACGGGGTATTATACTATTTGTATGATGATGATTTATTTCTTGTCTTGTACCGCAAAAAGCAGCTGATAATTATTTAACACCAACCCATCAAATCGCTAGACGCCGAGGAGTGGGTGTGAGTGCGCAAGCGCGTAACGGTCCGCGGCTCACTGCGCGGCGTGACACGAACTAGACTGCCACTGCGCATGTCTTATCAGTGCGTAATTTGACAAGCGCGGTAGTGGCCAGCGCGGGGTCAGCGGTAACGGGACCCGCTACGTTTAATATACATCTGCAGTTCTAATTAGAGTGCCATCGTGAGGCAGAGGCGCACACCGACACACCGCACCGCTGCCGTCTCTTGCATGGGAAGTCACTCGTTGCTCTCGCGGCCGCAGGAACATTGGAATGGAATCTTATATAATAATTATTCTATTCTTAATTGAGGTTTTCCAAATTTCATGTAACATTTTCATAATGCTCTCACTACCCTATGGTGAAGTCGGCTCTTCAGTGTGAGCGCCGTTATTTGTCATTAACGGTTGCGATGCCATGAAATAAATTCCAGACGTAGTCTAGCCACTCGTTGGTAGAAGTCAGGAATCATTGGATCGGTACTAAGAGATTTAAATTACATTCTTTGAGCTCTAAGAGCTCTTTACATTCTTGAGCTAGCAAAATTTGTTCATACAAAATCATCTGTTTTTGAAAAATACAAAATAAATCACAGCTATCACACTAGAAATAATAATAACATTTTTCGATATCCAAATCATAGTCATAAAAAATTTGAAACTGGACCACTTTATATGGGATCAAAAATTTATAATCATATACCTGAATCATACAAAAGCTTAGCAATAACAAATTTTACATCTAAACTGAAAGAGACATTGAGCCATAAAGCTTATTATAGAGTTGATGAGTTTTTTATAGATAAAATTTAGCGTATGATTTATACATGGTTTATGTATACATTTTATATAAGGTAGGAAAGCTTGAGGTAGGGAACTTGAATGTGTTAGGCTTAGTTAATATATTAATGTTAGGCTTAGTTAACTTGACCATGTACCTACTTAAAAATTACTTATGTAATGTTTCTCAGGCGTTATGTACAATAAAGATTTGTCTATTGTCTACTGTCTAAAATATTACGATATTTTAAAAAGCTCGAGTTTTGAAATTAGCTCAGTATCAATCAGAATCCGAACAGTAACACTCTGCATTACCATTCTAAAACTACTGATGTAGATTCAATCAAAAGTAATTATTTCTCAAATGATGGCCAGAAAATCGTGATATCAGCTTTGCCTTGGAAATGTTATTTCTGTGGTTCTACTAAAAAGCAGACTCGAAGTGAATGTCCATCATCCAACAATTTCAGTCATTCTTGTAGTAAAAAGGAACCTTTTATGTTGTAGGTCAGGAAGTAATTACTTCTATTTAAATGTCTCTTAAATTAAACTCTCAAAAGTCATCAAGTACCAAACCAGCTACTTGCGCAACCTGTTCTAAATCTATAAAAATTAACCAAAATAATTAGAATATAAATAAGAATAAACTTTGTATTTATCATGGGCAATTAGGAAAGAGTTTGTAGAACGTAGAGTTTCCCCCAACAAACTCCACTGAGTCCAAACACTCGTGGGTCCCTGAGCGATCGAGGCATTCACTAGCAGTCCCGCCGTCAGGAGCCACTCTATCATTCGCAGATATTCCAAATTAGGGGCGGGCGTGCTCCGTTGGTGGTTTTGATCATAGTTTGATATGGATTTATGATCGTCGCCGCTACCCGCCGAACTGCTCCATATCGTGGGTTATTAAAAAGTCGCCTAGCGCGGCTAGTTAGTTGTTGCGTCGAGTAACGGAGATGAAATAGCTAACCTCATAATATTGATGTGGCTGCTATCTACTCGGGAATTCATCATTAGAGTATCTGAACTAATAATATCTAGAAAATGGTTAAGTTATAACAAACACAATGACAGTAAAAATACATAGATGCTACTTTGTAAAAACTATTATTGGCAAGTGTATCTCAACATTATCCCTGGCACTGAGAAAAACTTCTTGCGATAGTCTACAAAAATAATGAGGGAGGCACATTAAATAATGTTATTGGAAGGCCGTTGGGAAATCTTGAGGCTACCCCCAGACAGAAGTGTCATGACTCCATCCACGACTAGAATGGCAGCCACGACAAGATAAATGTGGTTATAAATGTGACGTCACACCTTGATTACGTCACTCCTATCTCTTTAATTCTTGAGGTAACAGGCATAAGGACTGGTGCGCGTTCCACCCTGGCTAGTTTCCAACCACAGTACTGTCGAGTGCCAGACCCCAGCCAGCTAGCGGCCACCTCTCTCTGCGCCAGGTGCGCGTTCCACCCTGGCTAGTTGCAACCACAATACTGTATACTGCCAGACCCCAGCAAGCCAGCGGTCACCTGTCTCCTGAGGCGCCTGAGATAGGAGTGACGTAATCAAGTTGTGACGTCACATTTATAACCACATTTATCTTGGGGAGCACTCTAGCCGTGGCTGGAATCATGACACTATAGTTTTCTCTTGTTTAAGTTATTTTATCATTAGCTATTACTGACAGTTTTAGCTACGGTGCTGTATTCATTAATATAAAACTCTAATATAGATGTATGTCAAGTAGCTAATACAAATAGCTTAATCTATTGGCATTCTCAAAGTGATGTAAAGATTTGAATCTCTCGTTATGGTTAATGTGTACCTCATACCTATGTAGTCGCCCCGCAGACCCTCTTCAGAGGTCAAAGGACCAGTCATTTCCTTATAGCTAGTGGAAAAAGTCGCCTCCAGCCAGTCAGGGATTACAGCGAATGTGTCAGGTACAACAGAGAGGAGAGATTTTGAACTTATGAACTTGAACTTGACACCAGTGTTTAAATTTCAAGCAAAAAAGTTGATTCAACCCTACTGTCTCAAATAAGGAAACATAAAACAAAATCTTATTTGCAATGACATAAATTTTCAACTTTTCCAAAAAGTGGATGATATGATGAGTATCTGTCAATAGGTCTATTGTGAAGATAAACTAGATTTCTTCACCTGTGAACAGGATAATCCCCACTCGTCCAGTAGGCGGCAAGT
Organism: Allygus modestus; assembly: GCA_963675035.1. Taxonomy (NCBI): domain Eukaryota; kingdom Metazoa; phylum Arthropoda; class Insecta; order Hemiptera; family Cicadellidae; genus Allygus; species Allygus modestus. The sequence continues at coordinate 240,532,789 of OY776112.1, read as the reverse complement.
TTCTTCGTCAATGTCCTCAAACAACAAGAGAACTTAAAACTTAAATTGGAACCACACGAATGGCTTGTGCACCCCAGGTTGAGAAACAAGACTCTGATGGCCGAGTGACGAAGATCAAAAGCACATGGAACAAATTATATAACTGCACAAGTGCGGGCATTTGTCAAACGCAGGACTATTGAGCCAACTACGATTTCGGCTGGGGTTCGTTGCATACGCTTTCCTTGGCTAGGTGTCGAGTATTCCCAGCTAGTTTGCGCCATGCTATATCCACTGGTGTTGTCACATGAAAAACTGGGGAAGTGAAAAACTCCAGATTTGTTGAGTATTCAACCATCACTAATATGATCTGGGGTTAACTATTACGTCATTGATCTACAAACACAAGCTTGGCTTGTGGTGCCAACATGTCCAGTGTGGATAACGCCCAGAATATAGCTTTAACAGTTTTTACATTATACTACTAGAGGAGAGGCCAAGCATGTCTTGTGCTGCATACGCCCCTAGAATACTAGTGTATACCGCATTTGGCATGTGGTAACAACAAGAATCCTGCTATATCAGTAATTACATGCAATCTAGGGCTGTTATTTTTCTCAGTGATTGGAACTGTGATAAACTACAGCGTACACGGGGAGACTCTTAAACAATGGAGGCTGATTGGGTAATTTTTATTGGTTTCATAGTTGTTTTTTATAAACAAATTATTATTTTTATAATTTAAATTATTTAATCAAACATTTTACACGACAGATTTTTAATAAAACCACAGTTACTATTATACTTGTTTACTTGTGTAACCTCAGGTTAATGCTCGGTTGCAGCTGCGCGAAGACTTCATTGTTTTATTACATTGCCATGCTAATGGATCTTTCGGGTTTATTTAATTATTTTTGTTGTTGTTATTTTTAGAGACTTGTTTAAAAATACAACTCAGGAGTTTGTCATTTCTACACCTAACCTAAAGGGGTACCACTCCAGGCATTTGCCTAAATTTGTTAACAAACTGTATAAAGTTAACCCAGGATGGTCATTCCAAAATCTGAATCAGGTAACTACTCTGAGCTTCCTTATTTGTTTTCTTCGTAATTTGTTTTGTATATCATACTGGTGACAAATATTCAAAAACTACTGCCACTACTTCCTTTTGTCGAAGAAATACTATTGATGCAAGGGTTGGTGTTAGTAAAATAATTACCTGAGGTTACCGAAAGAAAAAAAGTTGCCGAGAGATTAAAGAAATTTAAGCATATAGTTTTAAAGGAAGTTAATTCTGGTAAAAGAGAAAGTTTCTATACTTAAAGTGAAGGATTCTACACACACACACAAACAATTGGTACAACCAATCACCACATTTAAAAAATCCTGAATAAATCTTCTGACGTCGTCCTCATTCTGAATTCCTCTGTTATTCCAAAGAATGTTCGGCCTGCAGTGCCCCGGCGTGTTTCGCACAGTTGTAAGACGCCTGTAGAACAAGGTCGTTACATGCGGAATGCTATGATGAGTCTCTTAACTGAACTGGGTCACTTGATATCTTCATAGCACAACTAATTGCCCCATAGCGAGTGTGCACAGGGTTTACCACTTCTTGTATTTTAAAATGTTCATGAAAAACCTGTCCGGATTTTCAAAAGGTTTTTAAGAGCTGTAAAAGAATCTGACGTGCCATCCAGTTCAGCGGTTTGCCAGAATATAACTAGGAATTCCGAGTATTCCAAGGCTATGGCTGGGACCAGTGGCGAGGTGCTATAATCAAAGAACTGGTCAAGGCGCAAAGCTCTGATTTTCCATGGAGAAGCTTGCCATTCACCATTAACCATTTGACAAGGACCTTGACAGATTATACCAGTTCAGATTCAGAAATCGTAATAAACTGTATCCCCTTTAATTGATTTGGTCTGGGCGACTGAATAATGTCGATAGCTAAGTAACACGCGGTAGCCAGACACCTTGGCATCAAGTTGTCTCACTAAACAAAATATTCATTATTGACTTATAAAATATGTACAATTGTTAGCTCTGACGATTCATTATTTACATAAGCATGTCTAAAATCACAATTTTACTCGGATAAAATACTAAACCAACGTTTCTCAATTTAAACAATGTAATAACAATTGATTAATAAGATTATATGATCATTATAGACAGTTGTTTTTTTACGAACCTCTATGTACGGTGAAAACAACATTTCAAATTCAATACACAAACTATACAGGTTTCAAATGAGATTTGTGGTTCACGTAAGAACGCTTTACGTATTCTAATTTCAATAATCAACCAAATGCCTACAATTTCTCGGACGAATTTATTGAATGTACTTTTTTTAGTAATTACCATGCGGGCAGTTCGTCAATTTATTTCTGAAAAAATAATTCATTTAGTGTGCCCTTAAATTGTAATGTACTATCGTCTACGAAAACGATTTTATTATTCTTAATAAATATCAAAGCCAAAGCCCTCATCCACTCGTAATCACTAATTCTCCAACTTCCCCACATACTAGAGTGGTGAAATTTGGTACGTTGATACATTAAGCCTAAAATAGGAAAGTTAAAATGTTTTCATACCGATTCAATATCAGCTGAGCTTGATTCGTAGTAGTTCCACGGGCTAACCACAAAATGCACAGTTTACTTGACAGTTTGCAATTTTCACAAATTGTTTAGGATTCCGTTCCACCTGGTCCCACTGACAACTGACTTACATCCTCAAGACTAATTTAAAATCTTCCGCTAGAGCGGAAAGATCTATCCTGGAGATAGATCCAGGAGCAGAAATTTTGTACCTAATTCTTTAGGTCTAAAGTAGGAAAAACAAAGGGTTTGATATTAGTTTTGCCCAAGGGCTCTTACACCACGGGTTTTCAAAGTACCCATGCCATTTTTACAGTCATTGAAATGGTAGCACTAACATATGTTACTTATTCAAAAATATAATATACCAGAATAAAACATTAGCCTATTCCCGTTCCGTAAATGTTTTAGGGCTCCGCCCCTAAACTTAACGGTATGCTGAGGGAGGTGCCCGTTGTCATGTGTGTTCCGGTCTAACTTGAAAATTACTTAACCGGTTGAACTGAAATTTCGCATGAAGGTGGTTAATGTACACGGATTTTGGTTAGGCTTATTCGCATTTTAAAAATCCCTAAGGGTTACTAGTCTAGAAACCCTAAGGTTACTACACCCCACGGGTCTCTAAAGTTCAAATTTATTGTTACCATGGAAACACTAAAAAATATCGGGGTTTTAAGATCCCCATACGAATAACAAGACACTAGCCGCACAAACAATTAAAATTATATTTAATTTGGTTTAAACCATAGTTTACACGGGCGAAGCCGCAACTAGGTCTACAAGTTCAGTATAAATTAATAATTCCGAACCCGAAATTGAGTTTTTAAACTAAACCAGATGATGTAATATTTAATGTACAAGTAGTTTCAGAACCACGGAACGTATGTATAGAGGCGAGAGAGTCAACCGGTTCGCCGTGGGTGGGTTTTCCTTAAGCGGACTTGATAGTCTATAAATATTATCCTAATATATAAAGTAACGGCCAATTAGGCGTCACATCAAATTAATGCACCTTAAACAAGCAACCTCTCGTCATATAAACTTATGGCCTTCCCATTACTTTATGGCGGCCCCTCCACACCGTTATAGCCTTATTACTTTATGCACCGCGTTTATTCATTAAATCATTAATTAAGCTATTTAAATTCTTGCGTTTATTGAACCTCGTTATAATTAGTATTATTTTAAATAATGTCCAGTCCCAGGATTTTTCTAAGGAAATCTGAATAAATTACGACGAAGAGGTAATTATTTTCTGTCACTCGGATTATTTCTGAAAAGCGGAGTTGCTACAATCATGCGCGCATACGCCTCTCTGCAATTCTGTAGTTGTGCTTAGCTAAATTGATTAAATAACGCCACATAAGTAGTAACGCGGTTCAGTAAACCTACATGTGTGTAAGATAAATATCGGAACAGTGAAATGTCTTAATATCTCTCTAAGACGCCGACGAATCCTGGGCGTAAATATTTTAAGTGTAGAATGGGTGAGATGCCTTTAGTAGCCTTGTAACTGACTAAGACTAATTCTAAGGCTAATTCTTTAACTAGGATCATTAACCAATGATAGCCCAATGACCAATGGCAATGGGGAGGAGCTCTTAATAAATCTTGAAAGGTCAGGATTATAATGAACACTGGTTTATAAGCTTTTAATATGCAATATTTCAATTCAAGCGGTTTAATAATTAAGTGGATCTACAAACCTCAAAATCTAATTTATAAATTCGTATTTTGGCCTGGAAACAATATTTTACAAACAAATTATATATATATATATATATATTCGGAGTTTTGTCTACTGATTGTTCTATTTAAAATTGTAACCAATCGTAGATATTTTAGTATGATAAAATTCGTATGATGTGTGACTAATTCTGTTCAAACAAAATGGACTTAATTTGAGTACTTCAATATAATATTTGTTTGTAACCAATTTTATTCTTGCACACCTAAGAAAAAAATACTATATGTCTTACTTACGCCATCAATAGAACTAGAGAATACTATATCAATGATAATACTGAATGTTATAATTTGTGTTTGTTACTTAACAATGCAAAACTGATATTTATTATCCAAGGAAACTTAACTTTTTATTTAGGAGATTTGGGTTCGCTGTATATGGTAATCCAACTAGGCCTAACCTATAAAACCTCCATTTCTCAATAATTAAAGGAACTAATAAAACTTTTCGCGGAGACATTTTTCCCCAATGGATGAATGAAGCCTTAACAATATCCGTCATAAATGTGATGTTATTTCGCTTTGTTGTACTGGATATTTTACTGTACTCACGAATTTCATATTTATTTTCGCATTTCATATTTGCACTGATGACAATATCTTCATATCGACTTCCAACCTTAACATAGTTTTGAATTGCAATTTTTATAAACACGAATGCAGCAGTTAGTCATTTCCAGGGGGTCTAGAGAGAACTGCTGGTAATAATGAGGTCGGGAGGCTCCATCTACTTGTAATGGCTATCGTTCCAGACAATAAACGAGGCTATAAACGAGGCCCTGGCAGCAAAACGTGTGACAGACCGACATTAACCCCGTAGGCCGGCTACCTCCCGGGGTACGAGGAAACTGTGTAACAAGAGTGCTTGGCCATAAGCTTAGTAACATCATAGAAAAATAAACCAGGTACATGATTTATTTTTCTATGGTAACATGTTAATAACACTCTGGGTCCTTCAGCCGACAACCAGCCGAGGTAGACGGACTGAAGATACCCGGGTTGAAATTTACCTGGGAATTGTTTACCTGTTTTGGCGAGGCTTGACTGAAGATCCCAGCACTAATGAGGGGTCGAGCGGGGATCTTCTGTCAAGCCTCGCTCTTGGGATCTTCATCGAGTTTGATGAGGGTTGACAAGGGGCACCAATAACACCTCACACATTGGGTCACTTAAATTTTGCAGTAATTGAAAATAATATATTAAATAATGGCTTTAGTTCCTACCCTGTATTTCAGTACACAACAATACAAAAAAACGGCTCTTTTTGACTGCAGTTATGACAGATTTTCCTTATATTTTCATTGTTATTTAAAACATGCTAATGTTCTATGTATGCTGACATGTAACATTAACATACATACCCGATAACGTAAACAAATATTTTATAGTGCTGGTCAGGTTAATATTTGTAATGTGGTTTAATTGTTCACGAGCGAAGCCGCGGGTAACAGCTAGTACATTTATATATTACTAGAATGTTCTATGCGCAGCTTGCTCCCGTTTTGTGATGCGAGAATAGCAAATAGTGAAATAGTAATCAAAACAATGACAGTCTGTAGTTAGACACGATCCTTATGACAGCTGTTTATCTAATTGAATTGGAAAAAGAAAGAGCACATGTGACATAAACCAAATAAAACTCTCCTCCATATGAATAACTTGCAGGTCCCGTGGGGCAGAGCCTTGATGCCTTAGACGAAAATTTAAATCCAGTTTGCCCATCTGCACTTCTAGACGCGCGTTTTAGTGTATAATAGTGGGGGTAACGAAAAAGCCGTATTGTTTAAAAAGTTGTCATGTAGCGTATTGATAATATAGATAGATTTCTCCATATAGGCTTTCCGGTTAACCATATCTACGGTAAAACTTCATAAAAACCAATAATTAGACAATAATTTTTAAGATTACCTTCACCGCTAAATGAGAAAAATAAACAAATAATCTAAACCATACAAATTATAATTAACTGGGCGATAATCATTTATTTATTTTTCAACGTAATAGGGACACCATCCTACAGCGACAATTACAACTAAATCAAAACAGGTGTTTCAATGCGCGAGTTGCGCAAGAGCAATTCTAGTCAATATTATTCTGTGAACAAACAATTAACTGTTAATTATTTGTCCCAGTTTCTAAGACTTTTAAATAAAATAATCCATCTGCTTCTAACACTGCAGACGTCCCTACGACCTATTACACTAGCAACCAATCTTAATATTAATACACAGGTAGTTTTGTATAGCAAGGGCGAAGTTTAAAGAGCTACTGTACTGATTTTAATGCTTCATGTGTTGATTAAAAAAATTCGAGGTGTATATTTGACGTAATAAGAATTGCGTTTATTTCGGGACTTAACCAATGGAATATAGGCCTACGATCTCCGATTCATGATATATTTGAGGCGAGGTGATAATGCACGATTTGGTAAGAAAATAGTATGTAGGTTGATTTTGTATATAATAAAAGTCTTGCATTTTTTATCTTTATTGAATAAAGTGCACGATTTATTATTACCAATTAGATTACTAGATGTTTTAGACTTAAAATATCTCACTGATTTGTCGCTGGGTAGGTAGATTGCACAACAACTGTAGTATATTAATAACATTACATAAAACGTTCACTGAACACGCAAGTTTGTTGTGAGATAAATATTGTACAATGGTAAAGAAAATTATGTAATTTTTACTTTACTAAATTGAGTGAAAAGCAAATTGGGTTGTATTTTTCCAGTTTTGATTTGGTGCGGTTATGCTTTCGCGGTTATATAAAGTTATACTCTATATCAATTTAACCATAGCCTGGTTGCTATAAAAATAATACATAGCCTACTTATTTTTTGGTCTGTTTTAAAATGTGTTCGATAAGTTTAATAATTCTGTTTTAAGTCTTGCAGAAAAACATAAAGTTTTAGCCTGAGATTTGGAATACAAATCCTACAACAAAACTGTGAGCTTGAAACTATAACTCTATAGTTATAATTACGAAATAGGAGATAGACAGGGCCGATGAGAACAGCTAGTCCCAGCGGTTCTCCCGCCTGGCAGGTAGAGGCGGAGGCCCGAGTGCCGTATACCTGTTTTTCGAGGCTTGACTGAAGATCCCAGGGCTAGGGAGGGGATCCTGAGTCAAGCATCGCCAAAATATTTTACAACCGACCCTTGATCGGGCTACCCTGGGATCTTCAGTCCTACAACCTTCAGCCGACTGGCAGGAAACTGCCGGACGTAGATCTGATCAGTGTGGCTAAGTGGCTCAAGTCTCCTCCCGGCGAGGGGGTAGTTATATGGCAAGGGTTTGAAAACCGTCGAAACAAACAGTTTTTGTGTGCAGCTTGATAATGTTACCAGTCTGGGGAAAGTTTGAAAGGGAGGGATGACTTTAAAAACGACGCTCGACACAAGTTGACTACGACGTGCCGGAGGGATTTGTGTTATGCACATTTTAATAGAGTCCCTATTTGTTTCCGTACCTATACTCTGTCAGCTTTGAATCTGATCTAACCGAATATTCGTAGCAGTATGTCTTGTCGGAGGAAGTCGGCGCTATGGATTCGTCGTCCACCATATCCATCCTACGTTATTGTATTATATGCAACCAAGAAAGTATTTGCCAATATAGTGTGTCAAGTGACAGATCCGGTGACATTTGGGTAAAACATTAGTAAAACTACTTTATTCTTGGCAGAATATTTATGTAAATCGCCAGGATTTTTTAAAATGTCTGTAACAAACTCAATAGTGCATAAATTGGAACATACACGTTGTCAGCAATTAACAGAAATATTTTGTCAAATGACGTGTAGGTTTATAGATCTTTTACACGAATGTTACAGATTCTACCAATCAACAAAATTGTTCCATCAAATGGCAAGTGTTGTATTACACAAATGTTACATGTTCTTATTGTTCAATCCTCTCTTTTGGATGCATATTAGTACAAGAAAGGAGGCTGGGTATAGTAGACACAACTCCATTGCGCAGGCAACGCCAAGCTAAACTCATCGAGGTATTATCGAAAAGGTAATTATTCTTCCATTACATATACATGGGTACACCGTCCGTAGATTTCAATCAGATCTATCGTATTTAATTACAATATTGTGTATTTTTTTAATTAACTCTTTATCTAGATCTTTTCCTTCCAGATGAATGAATATTCAAATGCACGGAATAAATTCCAGTAAGATTCCAGAATACGTCTTAGCTGAGGCATACACAGTCATAGCTACTACGCTGTTGGTTGTTAGTGGGCGTTTTAATGAACGCCGTTTACTTAAAATCTTAAATCGCCGTTTAGTAAAACATCATACAAAAATAAGCAGAGTTAGTTGATGATGTTTGTTGGCGCATACATTTTAAGATTCCTTTATTGTAATATGTAATGTCCTTTATTCTTTATTTCTATGTATGTTGTTTTTAGCAGCGTGATGTGTACAAAAATCCTCGTATATACAGAAAACATCTTAGACATTTCTGCCATAAGAATTATCCATCACAACGCATAGCAAGAAATGTTAAATGACCAAAAAGTATTACAGCTTAGCGATTCTATCTATAGTGTTAACTGGTATGATGTTCTATGTAGGCCCCTTATCTCAGTGGATAATTCAACGGCTAAAAATATTTGAATGTTTAAAAAATATTTATGTTTATATTTAATAGCTGTATACCTGCAAGACAATGTAAAGTGTCTGAGAATGGCTTTACTAGTGAGGTAGGAAAAATCAAAATGATTGGTATTCTCCTCAATTGTCAAATATGAAAAATACTGTTTTATTATTACTGGATGTGTACAATGGTTGTAAAACTGAAGAGGCAAAATTAGCTTATGTTAAAAGTAGGAGAGATTATAAAAATGCAATTATAGAGGCTAAAAAGTCGTATAACTCTATTTCTATTGAAAACTCTAGCAACAAATGTAAGACTGTTATGTATACAAAAAAATTGTCAAACCAAAGGTACTAAAAATGAGTGTGACAACATTCCCCCAGATCAATTTAATGATTTTTTTCATTTTGTAAGTTACTTCTAAAAAAAACTCGGAAGTTGCATTCATGAAATCATAAATTTTGAATATAAACCTGTTTCAGTAACTTAGTCTCTTGGTAAAATACTGTACACATTGTTCAATAGTGTGGTTTAAACGTCTATGGCTCCTTCCTGACATACTCGCGACTATAGCACGGTAACCATTGTCGCTCGGGGGAAATGTGCAGTCAGCCGGTGCTGTTACATGCGCCAACAACAGATACCCAGGAGACCGGTTGGCCGCAACACCTACCGCCGTATGTCTGTCTCTATCTCCATCTCGCACGGGGATCATTTGTATTTCCTAACAATCTCCATCCATATATGTCAACACGGAGGTAAACACTTCAACGGCAGATGCGATTTAGATACGTAGCGTATGGAACCGGTACTCATTAACATGAATGATATATGACGCGTGGCACAAAGAAACACATATCCTGCCAGGCCACATTACAGCTATTTATAATTCACCGTTGACTTAGTTAATTTTATTAACTGTATTTCTTATTCGGCTTTTTTTATTTCATGATAAATTGCAAACGAATACTTTTGAATATGTTTTCATTTTAAAATATTGTTCGTATAGGTGAGTTTCAACACACAGTGATATTAAAACCCTGGCCTTCTATTAAACAACAACATTATTAGTTATAACTTTCCATACGTACGGAATTAGCCCAGACAGGCCGGGCTTCAAGCTTGTGTCCGTAAAATTGTCCGGTGTGGAGTATTGTTCAGGATTTGTATGGATTTGCCATATGAAGGCCGGGAAAAAACACAATTTTCGAACTAGCAATAATTGTATGGCAAATTTATGGAATGGAGCATTCTTTCTCTTGCAGCTGGCCATAAATTTACCATAGGCTTATTGAATAGTCAACTGCTATAGTTCTAACAACGTGAAAGCTGTAAAAGGAAAAGACAAGCAGTTGTAAAGACAGTGACACAATATGCTTCTTCTCTCGCCGCTACTTGAGTTTATTTATACTCCTTTAACCTATAAAAAAGCATCTATGTTAAAGTCGCATATCCATGAAAATAGCATTCTAAAATATACTACCAAGCAAAAGTAACATTCTTTACTTTACCATCCATTTACATTTTCAGTTATTTTCTTTCTCCATAGTAATGGAATCATCTTGTTCAACCCTCTTATCAGCAAACCCGGACCCGGCACAGTCTTAGAAATTTCAATAGCACTAAGCCACCAAGCCCAGAACTAGTTTATTTGAATACCATACCTACACAATAGGATTCAGCTATTCAATGCTCTCCCAGGATCTTTCGAGACAATTCACTGGACTCTCTAGAAGAAGGCTTAAAGTCTTGTTAACCGAGGAAGCCCGCATTACAGCACAAAGGGAATTTCTAAATTTGTAATTGCCAGATCATCGATAGCCACTGAGTGTAACTGTGGATTTCCACAGGAAGGTTTTTTATTTTCATGTTAACTTTAATGTCGGATTTTTATGATTTTAAGTTTGCTAAGAGTACTCTAGTGTATCTTTATTGTACAGATCAATCGTTGTATGTGTATCAACAAATATATTTTGACTTGACTTTTGAGTAAGAAAAAGGTTATTTTCAACACAGTAATTTCAGCGGGAGAATTATTAAGTGTCGGTGTCATCAAATCGAATAAAAATACTTTTTATGCACAGGTGTTGTTTTACATCTTAGCGGACGACTTCTCGTTAAGCTTGATATTCGTTGAAATCGTGCTACTATACAATCAAAACCACTACGACATTCCAACAAAATGCACCTTTCAACACAGATACATACCACAAACGAACCTATTTCCATGCTACCTTCCGCATCGGAGACACGGAGGGGGAGGCAGGCGTCGTATCGGTACAGAAGGTAAAGGCTACGGTACCGCGGACTCCGCTCGTTATTAATGTCAGCAACACATTGGATGGAAATGTGGCCATAAGGGGTTTAGCATATCGCTTTGTTTGCAGTGGCTAACTACCATATCAGGCGCATGATCCCGTTTGCCTATGATAATTCGCGGCGCGCGCATACCGACACCTACCCCGCACATGCTCTGTGTTCTCCTCTGCACCGCACGTTTTAATTGGAATCCGAATATAAGTGAGAGTGTATCTTAAAATCGGAATAAAGCAGGCTTACATACCTTTCCGTAGTCAATCCTTTGCTTTACTAGCAGATTACTAGTTTCGGGACTGCGTCCCATTATCAAATCTGGCGTCGATAAATTAAAATCTGTACACATAGTCACAATATTAACACTAATACAACACAAACGGACGGTACAATTAAAACAAACATTTATTTGGTTTTGGCCGGCCAAGGAAAAGTCCCGCAAGTGGGACACGAACACGCGGAAAGCTACGATTCGAACACGCGGAAAGCTACGATACGAACATTCGTAGCCTTGTATCTTAAAGGAAATTAACCTTCCGATCCGTATATGCGAGATGCAAGGTCGGGTTGAAAATAAAATGGTTTTGGTAAAAATATTTTACTTATATTTAACGTTTTACAGATAAATCTCTTTGACCACGTTAGGTGTCTTCGAAACGAGGGTCTTAGGTACTGCAGTTCCAAATCTGAGCCGACTCTTGAGATAGAGAGAACTTGGTTTAGAAACGGGACATTCTGTGTGTTACCAGTACCACCATACTCTTGTACAGAGTAGTTCCCCTTTTTTCAATCTAATTGAGTTCAAAGTTGTTCAGGGGACAGGTCCTTCCATGGTAGTTGGCGCCTGGTTTGCGCATGCGCAGTAATGTCTCCCCCCTCTACGCGTCTTAGTGAAATCAACAAACCAATCTACATTTATTTATCAAAACGTTACGATTATTTTAGCTATTGCTTAAAAATGTTTGTTGTTTAATTGACTTTACACCATCGTTGGAGGGGAACATGAGTGGGGCGTTTTCACCATATCTCGCATTACCTACCATACACGTCAATTACCACGAAAGAAGCTGTAGTTGTGTTTTAAGGATATTTTTAAAATAAAAACATTGAAAGAAATAGTTATGGCTTTTATCTATTTCAAATAAACAAATCAATTAACGTTTAATCGCCTACAGTCTGGCCAGTAGGGACGAATTAGAAACCTTGGCTCTCGCATGCGCTTGGACGGACTGCCATACAATGGCTAGTGTGCTATTACAATTTTCTTACAAATTCTTTAAAAATTTTGATTACGTTATCGGCATGTACATGAAATTCTCAGAAAAATGAGTCCTTATTACAATTTTACTGTAAAGTAAGGTGTAATTGAACAGTATATAATGTTATGTATAAACCATTGCAATTAATTCCTCTGGAGTAATATGGTCCAGTCCAGTTTGAAATCACTTGTCTTGGACATCGTTACCCTGGAGTTTATATACGTAACATTGTGAATATCATTAAATAAAGATTACAAGAAATAAGAAATGTAGTAAAACTCACGGTCAACAGCAATCCTAAAGTTCATAGGTGTGAACTCTTGTTTCGTCCCTATGTCCTAGCGGAATCATCAGCACGGGGTATTCAAAATGAAACATATAGGACATATATAAACATGACAAACTTAATTTTAACTTTTGATATGAACTTCACGTTCATCATGTTTTAACATTGAAGACCCCGTACTGATGATGCGGAAAAGTTGTTCACGCCATATGAACTTTCGGATTGCTATTGACGGTGAGTTTTTACTACATTGCTATTAGCAATTCCTGAATTTCCATTAAACCACAAAAGAAATAAGAGTTGAAAATTATGCAGGAAAATATATAAACAACTTTTTTATTAGCATATTACGTGATGTTATTACTTACGGGATGTAATAAAAGACGTCTTACAACACTTAAGACTTATACTGATTCATATACAGACGGTAAACGTATATAAAAGATGGTAATAGGCCTAGTACCATATTTTATATATGTTTACCGTCTGTATGTGAATCAGTATAAGTGTAAATATATATTAAGTGTTGTAAGACGTCTTTTATTACATCCCGTAATGGAAATATATAACAGTGCAGTCGTTTGTGGAGGTAAATACCTCACGTGTTTTAATTCTTCTGGGAACAATTATATTAACACATACTCTAGGAAGAACTACATTTCTTTGAGATCGGCGTGACGACGTGTTCAGTGACGTCACCGGTCTGCTGGACAAGCGAAGAGCGGAATACACCTTCACACTGTTCAGACCCGGAAGTCACGAGGATCAACCCATCCCGAGGCCCAACAACGCAACAGGTTTATAGTCATGTCGAGACTGCTCTGTATTGCCGCGTCGGGGAGTCATGTATAAGCAATTGGCACCATATGGAACGATGCGGCGTCCGCAACTAGAGTTCCAGGGGTGAAACTATCACTAACTTCCTACAGTAATTACGTTCCGCAATTAAAACGAGTTCGCACGCAGCACGCTGACGTGAGGGAAGTGAATTTCCACATCAAAACTTTTAAAACTCAAAATCAGTGTAAAAATATACATTTATTCCAATTTTAATTGAAATCTGAAAACAGTGATTTTTTGGCTGTTCTGAAGCTCCTAGTTTCATTTACCTGCAAGGCTGGGAATAGAATTTTGCGCATTATAATGTTAGGAGAAGGTCCAGACAGGCTGAGGTAGGCGTGAGGTTGCTGGGGATGATAAAAGTACTCTAACAAAGGAATAACAGGATTTTCTAGTGTAAAACCCCCGTAAGACAACGAACTGTGTTTAGTCGAAACACATTTTCTTTAATAACTCAGTAAATATTTAAGCTAGAATGACGATAGAGGGCTTAAAACTTTCGCCTCACTAATTCCCATCTTTTTCCATGCATTAACTTTACATACGGGGCTTTTCTGACCCTTTTTGGGCCCAAAAACTCGAAATTTGAAAGATTAACCCCCAAAAAAGGGGTTTAGAGTTTTCCGATTGTTTTGCCCAACGTAATTGTCCAACTAATTACAGAAAGGAACGTCCCTACCAAATTTTAAGTAAATTGGACAAAAAATGCGACTGCTAGAGTGCAAACACACAAACATATATATATATTTATTATTTTAAACATTTTAAACACAGTACCCTGGTTTAAATTATTTTATTTCAAGACCGACATGTTTCGGACCTTAAGGCCATAGTCATGGTCGTAAACAAAACATAACCTCACAATTATTAAAAAGAAATATAAATGTAAACCATAAATTGCTGACAATATAATCATATGACTTTTTCTACAGTTCTTTTAACATTCTTCTCAACTATTGTGGCTTAATAGATCTTAGTTTCAATATTTTTTCATATATTGGGTTTTGCATATGAATTTGCATGGTGTTAATAATATTTTGTGGATCTTTTTTGTAGCTGGAGTAAATAAAATAATTTAAACCAGGGTACTGTGTTTAAAATGTTTAAAATAATAATTATATTAGTAGCCCTTTTTACTGAAAATTACATATATATATATATATATATAATTTTTAATGACCCCCAAAAAGGTGTTCAGGGGGTCACGTTAGGAACTTATATGGTGGTCCCGGGCTTAAGTTTCACCGTGCGGGTCATGCTATTAGTTCACTTTCCAAAGTAAATTCACTAGTAATCGTCATAAAACCAAATTGTAAAAAAATTACCAATTTAAAATCTCTGTAAGATGTTATACATTATTTCCTAGCTCAAGGCTGGAAACTATTCAAGACTTGCTCTTGTTCTTTTGCAACAACACAGGATAAGACATGATTGAAGTTCAAATTTTACGATCATGGAAATTATCTCGGAATTGATATGAAGTACAATACGGTATACGATGACTCTGACTAATTTATGCTTCACTCCGACAAAAATAACACAAAGTTTTGAGTAAATATAAATATTATAAATGTTTACAGTCGACTGGTATGACATAATCCACACAATATAGTCAAGAATAGTTACTAGATTGGTGCTGATAGTGCTGATGATCCATGTCGATCAGATTATCTTATGGTAATGCCTCTCCATTTACAAAACCCGTCATTAACGTACTGTTTATTCTGCGTTGTCATCCCAGCGGTGATTTGTTAATACAGTGAATGAAACATGCGTTATTTCGGTTACCAAGCTATTTATTTGTTAACAATGAGAGCTGTTTAAGACGCATTTCAATTAGCTGTTTTCTTCCAATAACAATTACATCGAAACTTAAAAAAGCCAGAGCGGCGTACCCTTGATGACCGACATTAATTATAAGATATTTTGTCGAATCTACGCATTTATATAAAGAAAATGTATTATAAATACATTTACAGCTTCTTCACAATTGAAGCTGCTAAAACAAAGGATTTCGAAAAGAATATTTTTAGCTAAAACTTAAACAAAACCAAACACCCCCGATTTTGTTTCTTTATTGGTTATGAAATGATTATTTGATTAGCTATACATCAACTTTGTTATATAAATGGTTCCTCAGAATAAATAGATAAATAGAATGAATTACACGGTAGTTGGGGCTATTATTTTGTTAACGTTGTTATATTAAAACATTTGTTACGTTGTTCTTGTTGCAAGTGATTTTTTTCCATACATCGCGTCAATGATTGGGATGGTAGATCTTGCCTATCAACATTCAAAATATTTCAAACCTTTTAGTTTATATTATTCTTTAAAGAAGTGTTTGGTTCCGCCGAAGATTATTTTTTTATTAATTTACTTATTTTGCTTGTTCTTTGTTTCTTTCAAAGCGAATCGTTGATCAAACATATCCCTTTTAAAATTTACTGTCCATATTAAATTAAGTATTCAACCCTCGCCCTTACAAAACACCTGCTTATATGTATTAAATATTAGGATAATATCCGATTAGTTTCGCTTTTCAATGTTTTTTGTTGCGTTAGTGCACAGGGTTTATACATAGACCCTGGTGTAACACATAAACATAGACCCTGGTGTTACGCATCAGGGTCTATTTTGTTGTGGACACAACAAGGAAACTTAACAGAAGTGATACGAACAGGAAAAGGGAGCTAAACAAAACTATTTTACGACTTGTAACCCCAAAGGACAAACGGATTGTATTTTTAAATCAAATACCGAACAAAACGGCAAGAAGAAAACTATACAAACCTGTATAAGGAATGGTTGTAACTCAACTGTTATAGAGAAACGTTTAAGTTTCCAATTCCGAGAACTGATTCACGGAGAATCTAGCGATCAGGATCGCGACTGCCGTGACACAAGTGGACAGTGGACCGAGAATCACTCAACCAAGATTACTCCTCTTTGTGATCATTTCTTGGTACACATCGTGAAGACGTCGTCATCGAGTGGCTTCTTAAATACTTTTGTTTTTCTAACATACAACAACTAGAATAAATAAAAGGGAAATTCCATTTATAGTCACTTATATCACAGAAAACTATGGAGTTTTATAGTTGTCTGAGCTGAGATGGAGGTTTAAACTTAAGCAACTCAATAATTAACATTAGATACATCAGCCACAGCTTAAACTACCTATTAGCCGGAAGCTTCATTTTTACAAAATATGCCAAGCGATTTCAATTGTTCAATTACGGTGAAATAACTTTAGCAAATCCTCAGAGTGAAACCCGTCAGCCTTAAATTCTAAACTATAATGTACAATAAACCCCAAAATTGTTCAACCCCATTATAACGCAGTCACTTACCAAATAATGGTATTAAAACATACATAAAACCGTTAGAACTACACTTTACAATGTTTTTAGGAAAATGTATCTTTAATTATTTTGTAACCCAAACTGTCCCAAAGAAATATTTTGTATTTAATTCAATTTATTTTAGTTCATTTTACCTGAATTCTAATGATTCCTGTACTTCAAAAATAAATGTCCCGCATATTCGGATTGGTTTGTTTGCCAGAGGAGGGTGTGCCTTCAGTCGAACGGTACGCATCACACTGTACCACTCGAGTTCCACTCTCCCCCGGTTCTAGAGCAGGCAGCGAAGACGGCGCGACGGAATGGGACTGAGCACACGTTCATCTTGTATAGAGGTCGTCCAAGCAGAAAGTCGTGTATTCTAATTGCTTGTTAACGGGACGACCTTGCTCGTGGATTAAGGTCTACAACTCGGTGACGACCGGCGATGGTGTCAGTGGTATCTCGTCTCCCGTTATATCATCTCCCCCTCTCTAAGAGCCGCTGCTGCTCCATGTCCGCCGCTGTAAACGCTGCACAATGGATAGTAAATTAATAATTGTCATCAACCGTGATAGAGGCAGCGCTTTCGATTATTTTTCGAGGCATCGTGACTAATTATTATGGGCAATTCGAGTTAATGATGCTATCACGTTTTTCCTACAAGAACAATGTTCATTTCAAACTCGTGTTCCACCTCAATTGAATCTATAAGGTGATTATTTAAAGCTTATTATCGAGTTAAAATATAGCACTTTGACTTAATGATAAATAAGTGTTCATCATTGCAATCTATTCACTCTTAATTAAACTGAAAAATATATTGTTATTTAATACAGGGTTATTTTGTACGGGGTGATAATGGTTTGTATAATTATTCTGTTTTCAGGTCACAATGTTGAAAACGTAAACATTTGTAATGATTTTCTAGGAGATCTCTTTACAATAGAAACTTTACACTTTAAAGTGTAATTTGTTTGCAAATACCTTGATGGGATGTTAGTCTGCAGACGTTCATTATATTTAAAATCCAAACTAAATATTTACTTCCATATAAATTAAATGTTTTACGTGAACATTATTTTGCATGCACGCTGAAAACAATACGGTCGATTCATACAATTTACACTATACAAAATGGGTTACAAACCCTTTTGGGTAACTTAACACAGATACTTTCACAATACTTGTCGTGAGAGGGAGTCAGTGCAAGAGTGATGATGAATAACCCAGGATCTCAGGGGGTTTGAGCAAAAGATATAAGTATAGATAATGACGCAATATTTTTTTATGATTTTTGTTATATGGACCATATTGATAGCAAAAATATATGTCGACACTTCCCCAGGTGCTCGACAGCATGGGAGGAGGGGGTAAATATGGTGGGGGCGTTACGCGTAAAACGACAATATCTCGGTAATGGTATAAGATATAAGATTTGTTAAAACGAAAAAATGCACACAAAAATGGACAACAATAATGGTCATTAGGTTTTAGACTTATCTCGTATATTAAAATAGCTACATCTAAACGTCATAAAAATAAATTTTAAGGTAGAAAGAAGGGAAAATGTAATCAATCTGTGATTTTTCATTTTTAATGAAAATTACTTGGAACACGAGTTAATTGGTACATTTTAGTGGAATAATATATAAATAGTTTATCAATCTATCGTGGAGGGTGCGTATGCGCAAACCAGGCACCCGGTACTGTGATAGGCTTGTTATTTTTATAAATAATATTTTATACTTACAATATACAATATTTTATTATTTTATACAACTTACACTCTTGTTGTTCTTACAATTATAGTAAAGTAAAATAAGCTACCGTCATCTAATAATAGTTAACGAGAGAAAAGATGGACTAACATTGATTTTCCCACATTATCCTGCAGATTAAGCCAGCCAGCTAAAGACCAAAGTGGGAGCCAAAACGAGATGATAAATCAGAAAATAAAAGGCATAATTATTTCACACAAATGGGCGGCAGCGGGTCATCAATTACACCGGATCTCCCCGCCATCACCACCGGGCTGCATCGCACACACCGATCTTATGTCCGTTGTCGAGACGTTACACAGGCGTAATGAACTTGTGCAGGGCCTCTGATGAATGAACCGTGGATCCCGCCTCCTCCACACCGAACCACACCTCCTAATGGGAGCATCCGCGTCATTTGTATTCTGGGTCATCGCTCCAATACATTTTTGCATATATTACGTGAGGTAATTTAAACCTACACGATGTTTCCGGTGTTTCCAAATTAATGGAAGCCCCTTCAATATTTGTAGTTTTCATGGTAGTAATGATTTAACATGAATCGCTATTTTTGTATTAAATATCAATACCCCGTCGCAGCAAACCTGCATACATAGAGAATTTCTAATGCATGTACATTTTTCTCACTACCACATAAAGCCACCACCACTAACACCAAGTTTCATAAAAATATTCGAATAAATAGGTTATATACAGCATTTTATTTATCCTCCATAACAATAACATTGAAAGCTGGGTACGCAGGCTTC